>JAVANC010000006.1:11701152-12423652 GCA_033319125.1 Parnassius glacialis
AATTTTCAATCTTTTGAATGCTTTGCAGCACCCATCGATTGTAGGAAGAGGTTTTTGACATTCTTATGTGATACTTATGACCCGGGCTACCTTCAGCTTTTATTTATTAATGTGTTTCAACCTACGAAAAAAGAAGAAAAAGTATCATAAAGTTTTGCAACGCTATGCTTAGCATTGGATTTAATTTTATTACTGACTGGATCCCAGGCGATGGAAACACAGCCACCTACTCTAATGATAGGAATCGGTCTTCTTTAGACAAGATTTTGTGTCTATCAAATCTGATACAGATTCTGAATATCTTCGCAAATTGCTGATTTTCTGGACTGTCGGTATTTTACGTCAGCTGTATTTTGTTATTCGCGGCTTTCCACTTCAAAAAAGTAGGAGATTCTTATTTCGCCTGTATACATATATTTTTATGTACATCCGGGTATAACTTCTTGGTTTATGAACTGATTTAAATTATTCTTAATTAAATATTAATAAAGGATTATACTTCAGTGAAAAAATTGGTGATGAAGATTTTAATGTACCTATTCAAACGATATTCTCGGTGTTACCTTAAACTTGTGATGTTCCACAGTCAGACAAAGGATAAAATATGTAATAAAACTTTTCATAAAAACAATATGTCTTGCCACCGAATTCAGAAGCTATTATGTTTATGGAAATTATTTAATCTTTGTAGTCTTAGACAATATTAATTTTTATTGAAAGTTTAATTATTGTTCGTCTTGTTACTGTTTAGAGACATTTACAATCAAGTTTAAAGACTCATCCATTCCTAAATCGTTAATTCTATATATTTTTATAAGTTTGACTACGAAATCTTCGAAAACCACTATATATTATGTGTATTACCAGCACATGTTTGTTTTGTTGTTTTAGTGCTTGAAGCTTAAAGTGAACCACTCTCCAATATACTTTTACTACTTTGATTCAGTCTTAGTTTCAAGTTTAAAATTTTATTTAAAATGTTTAATCTTAAACATGTAATTGTATACTATTAAGAAAAAACACTTGTTATTTACTTTAAGATTGCCTTCATTATTTAATACCAGTCGCAGAAAGGTGAAGTGGACCAACGAGACTAGTACAACTGACATTATACAATTCGTTCGACACACCTCAATACCGACTGGAAAGTGACCTCGACGAATTCTGTAATGAATGAATCGATGAATATGTGTATATTTTTGATAAAGTTCTTAATATGCGTAAAGACAAAATTAGCTCTAAAACAGGGCGCGAATACAGAGACACTCCAGTAAAGACTTATACTACGTACAGAAATCACTCGTATCGACTAAGGGTTCTATCAGACAGGAAGCGGTCACGCGTTCAAGCGTTCGCGTTCTGCGTTCAAGCGTTCAGTTGCTCACGAATCTCGCTGTTGGATGGTCTACGCGGTGTCACTACAGTCACCATGTTTTATGACTAGTTATTCATCGGAAGACGAATTATCGATATTGTGGACATTTGCAGCATCAAAACGGAAAAATAAACATTGGGAGCGCACAGTAAATAAGAATAGAGAACACGAAGGAAAATTTCATAGACTGTTTTGTAAATGGTTTACTGATGAAGAAACTTTCTCTGGCAATTTCAAACCATACTTCTGCTACTTTTCCTCGGTTTTTATAATCATCATTCTTCACATCATATAAAAACACCTTTCTAATATAATCAACTTCTCGGTCTCCATTTTCCTTCCGAACGATGTGGACAATGAAACAGCAGTGAACGCGCAAACTCGTGCGTTCTGGTTGACCTGAATACCTGCTGTCTGGCCTCTGGTTATGTCTATGTAACGTAATACAACACAACGAACGCAGAACGCGCAGAATGCGGAACGCTTGAACGCGTGAACGCCTTCTGTCTGACAGATCTCTTAGTTCTCACTGATAGGTGACTTGCTTACTGAACCTAGCAATATCTATCTAGTTTCTTGCTAGGATACACAGTAGCCACACTGTATGTAGGATGCGTGATAAGCTCCCAGAGCTTACAGTTATTTGCTTTATGACACGTTAAGATGCTGCCACTTATAAAGATTCCTTTTTTGAAATATAATCTACGACGTTTGCCATCACTTCGGGTTTATAACATTAAAAAAAAATAACTACTTTAGTTTTATATTCTTTAAAAACAATTGTGTAATTTTGACAGTAAAGTTATTGCAACCGCTATTGTGACCTGACCCCACAATAATCGACACTTTTGATTTTTACTTTCCAAGTTACTAATGCCTTTTTACGAATACAAGTTAAATTGTGTCGTGTTTACAGGCAAACACACCAATATCTATTTACATTTCTTAATTTGAGCATGGGTAAATTTAGCATTGCACTATTCATTGCCATCTACATACTTTATTATTAAAGTAACACACATATAGTACGGGTTATGTATGTTTAACATTATTCCGACATCGTAGCGGCAATCCTCAGAACATTAATTAGTAGGCAGGTAACAGCAAAGACGATCGTGGGTGGAACATCTAGAATAATAATCTAATATAAATGCAAAAATGATATTAACAAATTTATGCACACAGGCTGATTACTTCTCTAGTTACATGTGATGACGCTACGAGAAAAATAAATTTGTAAATAAGTTATCTATATAATGTACAAAAATTAATATTTCTTTGTATGTCTCATATGCTATTCGTAATCCTATACGATTCATCTGAGTACAATGAAACTGGTGAGTTGTTGTGTGTGCGCCTGCGAAGATTTGTAAAAAAAATTGTTTGCTTGTTTTCAAATGTCGAATACGTTTTTATTAAATTTCAATCTCTATTGGTCTTACATGATTCGTTAGATTTTGAAAAAAAAATCAATAGATGTAATAAAGTCTGCGTAAAGACGTAAAACTCGCGGAAATGGCAGACAAAAAGAATTTTGCCTTCATAATGAGTGTCTGTTTGAGGAAAATGAAGTTGAAAACTCCTCGGCTCCTAAAACTATTTTCCTTAAAATCAAAGAAAGGTATTTCGTGAAAATTCTTTTAATAAACGTGAAATGAGAATTTTCTACTGGCGGCGACGTCGGATAAAATTAATATGTAGAAGAAAAAGTGGGCAAATTGGAGATCTTTACGAGCCCTGATATGATGTATTTTCGTCGTAAATAAATTAATTGGTTTCTAGTGTAGCGATAAGAATTTCAAAGTTTTGACTTCCTTTATAATATGTCTCATAAAATAAAGATGTTTAGAAAGGATTAATAATTTTATTACAAATCAAAGCGCACTATGTGCAATAAGGGAAAAATAAAAATACTTTTTTTAATAATAATAGAAGAAGAAAATAATAAAAGATAAATGATGTCAACTGAAATTATACTTTTTATGTAATATGTCTAATGTCATAGTGAAATCTAAAAAAAATTAATGTTGGTTATCGTAGTAATAAATTTATTCTATACATTCACTTAAACTTATTATACATAATACTACTGATCATTCAGTTTCAATGAATGTATTATCATTTAGTTAAAGAATATAACTGTTCCAAATTTAAAACGATATTTCCACAATTATTTTTTCTATGGCAGCAGCGCGCCGGGTGCCAACTAGTTTTGTATATGTAAATGGAGGCATAGTACTCACTAGTATAGTTTGAAAAAAAAAATCTACTTTAACTTGAAACGGGAAGTAGACTTTAGTTTTAAGACTGCAAAATATAGCAAACACTAACAATATGATGTAGCATTATTAAATATATTGAGAGATACAAGTTTTCAGGATGAACGTGTATTAACAAAATATTGTGGCGCTGACGCCTATAAAGTTTCACGTTATAGTATATTTGTATGGAAGTGCTGCTTCATATGAATCATCAAAATAAAGCGAACAATGGTGAAAACAAAGCGCTACAGTCATAGTAATAATAATAGTCATAAATTTTTTCGTTACAAAAACATGATATATACGAATACCGAACAGTCCAATAACCAGAAAATTAGAATACTATGAGTATGATCATTTAAACGGTAATTTAAAAACAATTATGCGTGATACAACCAGTCTAACAGGAGATGACTTCATTATGAATTTGGCGAAGACTATCCAAATTGTGATGCAATCGGGCAATAAGAATTTAGCGTGCATGTTATGCATATAAAGTTACTAACATCACAGATAGAGTTGTAACGAATGTCTTTCACATTTGTTGTATTTTATCTTTTTCTAATTTTTAAAGATTGTTTTTGTTGATTTATATTGCCATTATAAGAACATTCTTCTACTTCAGTGTTATCAAATTTACTGCTTTATCTGTTAATTCTTTTCCAAAAATACAACATACTTGAATTTCTTGTAATAGTTATCATCAAGTTAGCTACCGTTCTACCAAATCTCTTACACTTTGACATAATTATGTATATTATGTACAAAGTTCTTTTTATTTAGATATTTTATCGTTATCATTTATCAACATTATCCTTCTTAATTTAGATTAAAATCATGCATTCATTTTACTATCTACATTCATATCTTACCATCAATAATACGAATAGGACCTTAGTATACGTGATAACCTAAATTTTTAAAGTAACTATCACGACGGTTGAAACTGATCGGGTTATTTTAACTACTTTATTGTGTTTGCATTTGATTTTAACAACCGCTGTAAACGTTCTGTTAAACAAAGGTCGTAAATATCCGGTATGAATTACTACACAATGTTGGCTTTTTAATGATCTTAAAACTATATCACGTCCCACTATAAATATTGCGTGTTTCATGAGATTACTAGTGTAGTAACGACTAAGCAAAGGTTGACTCATTTCCGCCATTTTAGTTACGTGTTTCTATTATATAAATTAGTGGATCATTAACTGAATTTAGCTTTAAAACATTCCAAAGTTTTTTTTTATCAATATGGCCATTGGTATTGTGGTTATGTCACAATAATTCTGCCAATGTCTGGTCTTTGGTCTATCACACCTTGTCTTAAGGCTTTTTAGATTCCAAACAGTTATAAACTAAACTCTACTACATCTAAGAAATACGTTTTGACAGCTGTCACATTTATTGGACTAAGCATTCCAACTGAAAAATTGGTACTATACTACTATGTTCGATTTTTAAGACAAATCGATATAGATTCTTTAGAGTTTACAGTTTTATCTAAATTAATACCGGATTAAATTAGAATAAATGAAAACACAAAATTAATCGGTTTTTTCTTCATATTTATTGCTTATTGCTAATTTGTAGAGATAAAGTTCTATAAATTAAAGACTACGAAAACTAAAAACAACTACGATTTAAAAAAAATGTGTGCATTTCACAGTGTGATTCGCGTTTAGCCATGTTTCACCAATAAATATAACGTAGTCTCAATTGGTAATATTTTAAATTTCTCGTTAATATGTTATTCTTTGCATTCATGTCTCTAAATAAATATTTTGCGTTTGTAATTTTTTTCTATCGCAAGCCAATTCCTTTTCAAATGGTTTTCAATATCTCTATATCTATATTACCACTTTTACAAGCTCTCTGAGCTTACTTGCAACTTTGCCGTAATGAGATTCACAAAAATTATTAAAAAATTAGACTTGTTTCATTTAAGATAGTTCATATGATTTCTGCGATTCTAAAATTAACAATTCAATACACTAATAATAATAAATTAACAAAATGTAAAGATTCAATTATTTTAATATTTTTACCGGTAATGTGAATTACCATGAATTTGAATCAACCTAACGCTATGGTAAGGTACTACATATCGACATATTATTGAAACCACGTCAAGCAAAATAGTTGGTTATTTTTTTTAAATATTTTGCTTTGTTTGAAAGATGCGAATTTAAATCAGTAATAAAGAACTATACATATTGTAATGAAATATAGATAACTTCATAATTAATGATTTAACTTATATTTACGCGAACACTACACATTGAATAAAACTGTTTTTTACGGATTTTATCGCGTTTATTTTATTATTTTTATTCCCGACGTTTCAAGTGCTTTACAGCAACCCATGGTCTCGGGGGGGACTGAGATGTTTGACGTCCCGATGTCACAGTTAGCCCGGCTACCTTCAGTTTTTTAATATTAATTTTTGGTTCGATTTACGCAGAATGAACTTACAGTATCCTGAAGTCTTGCAGTGTTATGCTTGGATTTGGATTTAATTTTGTTAATTATAGGATCCCAAGCAGATGGCAGCACCCATCCATCTTCTCTATTGACATCGGGACGTCAAACATCTCAGCTCCCCCCCCCCCCCCCCCGTGACCATGGGTTGGTGTAAAGTACTCGAAACATCGGGAATAAAAATAATAAAATAAACGCGATAAAATCCGTAAAAAACAGTTTTATTCAACTTCATAATTGTTTGGATTTGCGTAAAGGTTATTTTAAATCCTGTGAGTACGCGTGTACAAAGTTATTGCGGATCCTAGATTTGGTTGAGGTGATCGGTCACTTTGTAAACGTAGTTGATTAGGTGCACTGTCATTCTCGACATAGATATACTTACGCTACGCCACAGAATACATAACAGTACAGGTAGCTTACACACACTAATTTGATTCTGAACGGATAGCACCAATAATATGCCATCCACGTTCATATCAATTTTTTTTAGTTTGTTCTTTTAAAAAGGAATTCGTATTTTGCAAACTGTTTTAATAACACATCTTTTTTTTTAAACTTCAGCGACATTTACAGCTTACCTGATGGTAAGTGGCTACTGCAGTCCATGGCACCTGCACCCAACCTCAAACTAAGAACTCTACAGAGGCGTTGTCGCCTCTGGGCACTAAGATAGAATGTGTCCCAAAGCCTGCAATTATACTGACTCTCACCCTTCAGACTGGGACACGGCAATGCACGCACTGCTGCTTGGTGGCAGGAAAAGGTAAGAGGGTAGTCTACTCAGACGGACTCCTCAACAGAAATGGAGTCCTACCCCTAGTAAGTACGCACATTTATAACATTTTATACGCAGATTTGTGCCACTGTTTTTTTTTATAGGATAAGGGTGACAAACGAGCACACAGTCCATCTGAATGTAAGTGGTTGCTGTGGCCCACAGACATCTACATCTATCCTCCATTACGAATCAACATGCAGATGCGTTGTCATCCGTGAGGACTAGATGGAATGCCTCTTTTCCAGTAAAAAGGGTCTCCGGTTCTCTACACTCACCATACGAAACACAGTAGCTTTAAGCTGCTATTTTACGTTGGTATTCTTTGAGAGCGTGGTCCTTCCCCGGTCGAGCCGACCCATTCGTGCTACTACTATACTATTAATATAGCTGCAGCATGGCTCTACCACAAGTACGCACATTTATAAGATTTTATACGCGGATTTGTGCCACTGTTTTATATTCTTCTCATGTATTAAAATAAAGCATAATCCTGAATCAAATCGAACTAAAACTACCCACATTTTCTACAAGGTCTTCATTTCATCTTATTATTCATTTCTACTATATGTATTTTGATAATTGCTACTATACCAATAATAAAAATTACAATCGTCAAAAATCTAAATTATAACTTTGATTATTTGACAAGTTTAAAATTTACTTAATTATTTATTATAATAGATGTAATAATTACCTAACCAACTTTGTTTATAAAATCACTTTTTCACCTAATTACCGTTTCAGATTGTGGTGTTCATTGGGAGGGGCATCATAAGTCTACTGCTGGGCCTATGTCCGGGAGTAGACTTATGATACGCTGTAATGATGATGAAATGCTTATCCTTGTCCATTTATACCATCTTCATTATTCAAAATATATATATCTGGCAGAGATGTCTATTCAAATTGGGTCAATTTACCGTAAGTGTCAAGATTTGCGTGCGCATTAATGATCGCAGCGTCGTAAGCTGTTCTCGTCATCGGTTCGATTATTTTAAATAGGGCAGATGCAACCACAAGCCACTACATTTTTCTGGCATTTATTCAACGTCAGTAAGTTTATATGACACTCAAGAGACAAGACAGGCTGATGCTACTTTGTGTTCTTACAACTCTATGGTCTGTGAATCATTATTTAATCAAGAGAAAATCGTTTTAAAAAGAGAAATATACACTTTTTAAAACGACTAGCGTGTATACTTTTACTGGGCACAAATTAATCACGCGATAAACCGCCCTTTCGAAAACTACTTTTAATTATTTTAAAACGAACTAATCGAGTTACTTCGCGTGTCAACTGGAAGCGAAGCCAATTGAAGTCGGCTCGAAAACTGCGTGCTTTCTCACGTTAATCCGATTTGATTTAGAACCAACGCAATGTGTCCTATTTATTTTTAATCCGATTCGCGTACAGTCTACTAAATCTATGACAGGTAGTACGTAATCTGTCTAATCATAACATAACCAGTTTTAGCACGGTTGTATTTAAGATTAATTTAAACTTTTTTGAAAGAGGAAAGAAAGAACTTTATATGGTAGTCACGCTAAGTATAACAAAACAACATAGCCTATATACGTATCTCCGCTGAGCATACGCCCACTCTAATTTCTGAGGTGGTTTTAGGGCAAAGAATAGTCCACTGCGCTGCACCAATGCTATCTTTTCACATATAAATGAGATTGAAGTACCTGTCTGTAATACCACAATAACTTGTATAAAAAATCGGTGGTGCTTTTTGTAATATACAAAATATATCGTTTTTTGGTTAAGGTTAAGGTTTTAAGGTTAAATATATCGTATTGTGTTCGGCTACGAATCTAATTCAAGACCTGCTTCAAACACTAAAAGTAAAACTAATCGGTTGTTGAAAACAAAATAAGCAAAGCCAAGGATACAAAACTATCCAATAAAAGCATTTACCGTCTTGCCATCTCGACTGACTGCTCCCGGGTATTTATATCCCGAGTACAGACGCTTGTTGATTATTAAATATCTCCTTGTACATTGTTTTATGTCAATCAAATGTGGCGACGTGAAGGTACAGGTCACTATTCACTGGTCTGCACTGAAAACCGTGGCAACCAATATAAAAGGAGCCATAATCGTAATTGCACTATAAGTCCGTGGGCTAAAGCCCGGCAGCGCTCTTATTAAAACAGCCTTCGTTAACTTAAATCGTCCGTCGTCGTTTAGACGTACATGTAGTGCTTAGATTAGTCCCGTCCATGCATATTCAAGTTGGCACTGCGATGTAAAGCGCGCAGCATTTCAATCCCGGGGGGCTACCAGCGGATTATTTTCAAGTTCATTGCATTCGGTGTCTTGTGTCGTGTGCCAGTTAAACTAGTTCTACGTCCGGTTTAATTTTATCCTTTATCGCTTATTAATTGAAACGTCAGAGATATCGGAATCGCGTGTCTGCGCATGCGTGTGGTAGAAATTTGCTTCCGTAACGTAATTACTCGTGTTCATGTTTTTTTTTTTGTTCGGTTTCGGTAGCGTAGCTGGAGTATGTTATTTTTTGTAATTAATTAGTCATGTCAAATTCCTTATACTTCATTTCATTCGTTATAACAGAAATTACTGAATAGCCTGTTCGTTATAAGATGAGTCAAGTCAAGATGAGACCACAAATGGACATTCTTATTCGCTAGAAATTTTTTTCGTTTCGTTATTTATCGATACCTGACCATATTAAAAAAAAGACGTACCTATGTGCAATTCACTCGTGGTAGAAGTGAAATCTTTAGTGAATTGCGAGTAAAATTGCTTTGTAATAGCGTAAAATGTGCTTCATCCTATTGGTCATTTTATTGAATAAAAATTGATTGACTTTCAAGGTGGTGAGTAAAATAGACGCTAGATGGCCTAAACACGACTAATTTAATATAAATCGGTAAGTTATGAAATCGTGGCATTCTTTGGGGGAAGGCTGTGTTCAACAATGGATTTGTGAAAGGGCTGTAAAGATGAAGATGATGATGATGATCATGAAATTGTTTCACTTCCTCCTATTTACTAGGTGATAGAATTCGTTTTCTGCGTAGGAGTCCGTTTGAGTCGGTACCGCCCTTACCTGTTTCTGCCGCCAAATAGCAGTGCTAAGCTAACCTTCTTTGTTTGAAAGTGACAGCAGGTGTTCATAAACAACAGTAGCCAGTTATTACCATCAGGTGAAATGATCTTATATCATTTGTCACTTGTTTTCTTTTTTTAAGTTTTTTTCCAAACGGACCATGATTCAACTACTGTAGACTTACCTACAAATAAAAAACCTGTAAAAATGTTTTTAATGTTAATTTTAACTTACAATCGTAAGATCATGAACCGTTATTACGAATTCTCAGTATACAAAGTGCGAAGATTCTACAGCCGACAGCAATAATACCCATCGATATCGCTAATGTAACTATAAAACGTGACTCCGTCGTGATGCGGATATCTCAGACAGCACCTTCTCATACCGACACGTGCGACGCAACAACGACTTATACAAAAGGTTGACGTGCATTTATTTTATTTTTATTGTGAATACTTTATAGAGCGAGCCGTTGGTCTATCCCGGGACGTTCCGCCAAATCACAGAGTTTCAACAAAAATTGAGCGATGTGCAAATAGAATATGAAACCCTCAATAAACATATTCACAAGTTGTAACTGAAATTGCTTGACACGAATTCATCGCGTACACAACCCTGTATTAAATTGACCCCTACACTTGCTAAGAAAAACTATAACAGGAACAGAATATTTATCTACGGATCACAACGGTGTATCCTCAGCCCTATTTCGATCAAGAGAAAATACGTCGTATGAAAAATATACATTCACATCTCAAAGGAAGCCTGATGCCCTGACTACAGATATTTTAAAAGACTCATAACCCAATGACAAACTAATATTATGTATTGGTGAAAATGACTACGATATAAAAAATTTGATATCCCAACTTCGGAAATTATTAACTACTTTTAAAAATAATGACATACTCTTGTTAAATGTATTTAAAAATTAGTATATTAATATATGTGTCTTAAATAATAGTATACTAAAAATATGTAATGAATTTAAAAGGTGCCATTTTGTGACATGTGCAAATGAAACTATTTTTTAACATGTGTAATTCAATTAATTTCCTTATTGACTATATTGATTACAAAAAAAGTATCTTGATGTACGTGAAATAAAAAAGTTGATAGGACGCGACAATCCAATGACACAAAAAAGCGGCGTGAACATATATCCTAAAGGAACAATTAATTATTATTTTAAACGTCCAGCCACATTTGGTACTACTGCTATAACCGAGGTAAAAAACCCAAACCCAAACATCTTATTACTGACTGCTTTCCTATAGACAATAAGAAAAGTTTTCTTCGAGTCTCTAAGATATAAATCATTTACAATCATGCATCAGAATATAGCCAGCGTACTTGCAAAGAAAGACTTACTGGAACTCATGCTGGAGGAATTGCGAGATTCAAATACAAATCCAGACGTAATGTGTTTGTCTGAAACATACCTCACGTCCTATCACAACAAATAAGAAATGTTGCACCATCTGAATTAGCATCAACTTTTTGTAGAGATCAATAAAGAGGCGCAACTTGTATTTTAATCAAACAAGGATTCATTTACGAAGAATTGAACTTCTTACACAATCACACAACGCAAAATACATTTGAAGCTTGTGGTAATAACATCCTGTCACTTAAGTTACTTATAATTTGTACTTACAGAATCACCAACTCTAACCGGAACTTGTTTAAAAAAAATTTGACATGGTTTTACATAAAGTCAATAGGTGGTATAGAAAGGACATGAAGATTGTAATTACAGGTGACTTAAATATCAATACGTTAAGACAAACAAGCATCTATTTATCAGATTTATGCAACAACTACAATTTAGCTTTCTGGTAATGTTAATCCAAATTTCATTCCATTTTTATATGGAGCATGATTATGTGCCTCCAAAAAAAAGGATAACGGTATCCGTCCTATTGCGGTTGACTCAACATTACGACGCTTAACTTCAAAATTAGCTTGCAAGCATATAATCTCTAACCTTAACACAAAATTTCAGCCTACTCAACTAGGCTTTGGCATTAGAGGTGGTTGTGAGGCGGCGGTACATTCAGTGCGTACATTTTTAACAAACTCTGATGCAGATGTTCTTGTGAAGGTTGACTTAAGGAATGTTTTTAACTCTATCGATAGGATAACCCAGCTGAAAGAAGTGGCTAAATTTATCATTACATTTGGCAATGTTACAGTCAAAATACTAACTTGTTTTACGAAAACCATTTTATCGATTCTGCTGTCGGTATTCAGCAGGGTAACCCACCAGCACTTTTCAGTTTGGTAATTCAACCCATTATTTCAAATTTACGATGATGACACACATACAATGACGGTACACTGGGAGGTAGAGCAGATGACGTCCTCAGTGATCTTACTCATATTTTTCGAAATTTTAAAACTATTGGTCTTGCACCAAGCAGCAATAAGTGTAAAATATTTTACCAATAATTTATCTAGTTCTAACAGAGACACTTTAATTCAAAATTTCAATCATATTTCTCCAGGAATAAAAACTGTCAGTACGGAATCCGCTGTACCTGCTAGGTGCCCCGTTATTTTTCGATAGTATTAAACCTGTTATAAAAACAAAACTTGAGCAGTTTTTAAACCACGTTGATAAATTGTATAAATTAAACCCCCACATTGCTCTTACTATTTTAAAATATTGTCTCCTTGTCTTACCTAGATTTACACACTTACTCCGCTCTTGTCCAGTCTGGAAATGTTTGGATATTTTAAAAGATATTGTTAATAATCTTAAAATAGCTTTAGAAAAAATTCTAAATTTAACTTTAAATGCAACAGCCTGGACTCAAGTTACTTTATCTAATATTAGTGATATTGGTGAGAGACATCTTTCTAGCGTTGCATCGCCTGCTTTCCTTGCTTCCGTGCATAGTGTCTTTGACATATGTAACATAATTTTAAATAATAAAGTAGACCTGTGCTTTGCTACGGAGGCAGGGCAGACATGGCGAAGGCTCTGTCTCGGTGAAAATGTTCCACTGAAAGTTAACCAACAAAAACAGTGGGATATTCCGTTGGTACGGAGCGTGCAGAAATATTTGTTTCATAATTTTCATAGTAACCAAGATCAGCACGCCTTCTAGCTGTTTCGACTGAGGAATCTAGTCACTGGTTACACGCTTTACCATCAAGTAATTTCGACACATTACTTGATGGGGAAAGCTTACGCATCGCCGTAGGAAGCCGACTTGGAGCGGCGATTTGTCAACCCCATCAGTGCCCCTGTGGTAGTAGCGTCAACAAGTTTGGGCTCCACGGACTTTCATGTAAGGTAAGCGCTGGTAGGTTTCCACGGCATGGTTCTTTGAACGATGTCGACGGGCTCTTGTCTTTATAAATGTTCCCTCGGTTTTAGAGCCTTGTGGAGTATTTAGAGATGATGGCAGGAGACCCGACGGTATGACATTGGTCACTTGGGAATGAAGTAAAACCCTAGTGTGGGATGCTACTTGCGTAGACACTTTGGCGGCCTCACATTCAAGGGTACCTTGTTTAGAGCCGGGGCGGCATCAGAGGCAACTGAACTAAGTGGCGCAAATATCAGTATCTGAAAGATGACTTCATATTTGTGCCATTTGCTGTAGAGACTATCGGTCCGTGGGGTCCACGTGCGGTGAAATTCCTAAAGGAACTCTATCCGCGATTGGTCGTTGCTGCTGGTGATAAGAGGGCTGGTTATTTTCTCGCTCAAAGGCTAAGTATAGCCATTCAGCGAGGAAACGCAGTCAGCGTTCTTGGCACTATACTACTGGGAGTAGGACTATGATAATTAACTTATAGCTTTAGTTTTTTTTTAAGGCATTAGGGCCATATCTGGAGTTTTACCTTGTAAACTACTGTATAAGTCTAGGATTATTGCCACTACCTTCGCTTTACATTTATGAAGATGCGGTTTTTGTATACAAAAACACAGAATTATTTAACAAAGTTAATAATTTTAGGTTGAGAGATCCTCACAGAATGATATATAATGACATTCCAAGGTCTATGCAAAAAGTTGCCTCTGTATATGTCAAATATATAGCAAGATTCCTAGAGATATTAAAATGCTCAATATCAGTATGTTTAAACACAGGTAAGTCTGAATAACTTTTACAGCATAGATTCATTTCTCTGTACCAAAAATATAAATTAATATATATATATATATATATTCAATCATCTATCTACGAAGTTCCTTTCTCTATTTATTCTCCGGGCAGAGATTTTTTTTCAAAAACGGTAGTAGAATTAAGTATAAGACATTAACATTTGGCTTATATAATTTTTATGCGAGTTAAAGAAAAATAGACCTAAATAGTGTTTTTAGTGCACCCGACTGTAAATGGTTACTGCAGTCCATAGACTTCTGCAGTTAATTCCAAAAACGAAAGGCTACAGATGCGCTGACACCTCTGAAGACCACGAAATGAATGCATGACAGCCTCTAATTATATACTGGCTCTCAATACCAATGGAAGCACTGGTTTTTTGGCGGTAGAAATAGGTTAGAAGGAGAAAGAGTGGTACCTGCCCAGACGGATACCTAGGCAGAAAATAATAAATTTTACCATAAATAGTAGATACAATTACAGTCAGCTTGCCTTTCGTAAATATTCGTAACTAATGCTATGCGATAGGATCGGTTTGGTAGGTTGATACTCATTACTCAGACACTTTAAGTCTTTAAAAACACGAATTATCCGTTTTAGGATACGTTGTTGTTCCATTGCAGTGTCTCTAATCTGAGAAGAAAATGCATGGTGCAGCCGAGTTTCTAAACCAGAATCCCATTTTGTCTCGAATCATCATTTGACCTTAAGATCACGTGCTTCAACAGTTAACGTTTATGTAACAATGTCATGAATATAAATAGGTATTAATTATTTAGAAATGAAATTACTCACTGCAACAACACTGCAGGTATTTTTTTTTTGTAATAGGACTCTAGATATGAACAACAAGTTTGTGCTTCCTACTGCCACCATGTTTGTGCTTCCTATTAATTAAATGCATTTCATAGCATGCGCATCAAAATCATTACTTCTACAAACTTCTCTAAGCTTCAATGAACATCAAAAATAATGGCAATTAACACATTTAAAATTTTCTACAAAACTGTTCACATTAGATACTATAATATTAACGTCGCTTTGAATACGATCTCTATCACGTTGTGTCACGATTGAAAATCAAATGTCTGTTTAAGTATACACAGTTGTTTGATCAAAACTTATGGCGCAATGGTGCGGACCGTTATTACAATCATAACGGAGGAAATGAACCACTAAAATTTGTATGATCGTTAAGAGGAACCCTTTTAGAATTAATTATACTTAATTTTAACTGTACTATACAAACAGTAGTTTGCCGTGTAGTGGCAGCGTAACAAAATCCAATAAATCATATTTGACTGGATCACGGCATGACAGGACAGGAGAACACCCCTCCCACCACAGCCCACATCCGTAGTGGGCTCGGTAAGTCCACTTGGAGGCTCCCCTCGGTTCTAGTGAGTTTCTTATTATTTACCATGGGCGACAAAAACTAGGCCTCTCTTTAAAAATGTGAAGGAAGGGAAAAACCACCTTATAATATCAAATAGCGCCAATGGGGTATTCCTTCCTTTGCGTTACAAAACAAAATACCTGAAGAAAAACTTTATTCCCATTGTGTTTAACTGTTAAATATGTATCACTTGGTCCATAACATATTATAATATAAAATATTATTTAATTTAAGCGGACGGTTTCGCGTAACGTTTCATGTTTTTTTTTAAAGTGACGAAATTGAGTGTAATAACACCGGCGCTGGTGTAATTACGTGATCCGGTATTCCAATTAGTTTTAATTCCAATAAAATAATGTCGCTATCATATTGCACTTGACCCAGTCGAGACTTGGTCGCGTTCTGTTTTTCAAATTGACGAATTTGAATAACAGAACCTAAAAACCCTCTCAGAAATGAGAGGAGGCCTGTGCCCAGCACTGGGACGTAAATAGGCTGCACTGCACTTTACTTTACTTTTATTATATCCTTAACAAAAGCATACTGGCCGAGAAGAAACTGCGCACTAATGAAATTTCGTCAAAAAAAAAAGAAGGAGAAAAAACAAAAACGCAACGACTGACCCTATCTATTGCGTGCAAACCCACATAACATTTTTAATATCGCTTTTAAATAAAACAAATTCAATACTCAAACATAAAATTTTGTAAATCAACGCTATTTTTATTTATATTATATCATCATCCCATTGAGTTTTAAGTTTTATTGAAGTCTTAATTACATTTGGCTACGTACACCGAGAACTGCAATTTTCGAAGAAAGCAAGTCCGAATAACCAGGACGGAAATCCGCCGATCTGAAATTGTGCCGCAGTCAGCTCCGCCCCATCAACCAATGTTTATGCATTTCCTGGAAGAGTTTCAGCCATTGCAGACATCGCCAATCATCGATCAACCTTCAACGTCGTGTCGCAGCCTAGGCCAAATCAGCTAAGTGCACGTACATGTGAATTCTGTCTTAAATTCCCTAAAATACTCTATAATATTATAGTCTTTAACTATGCTTTAATTCATACATATATGTAAGTATAAATAACCTTGTAGTGACGGTGTAATAATATTATCCACTATCTCATGACATTCCGTGGGTGTCGTAAGAGGCGACAAAGGGAAACAAGACAGTTCGTATTAATTATTTTTAAACATTTAATTAGATCTGTCTCTGAGATCTGTAGTCGAAATACTTACTCTGTTGCGGACTGAAGGCTAAGGGAGTAACTATTATTAGAGGTATTTTATTATAGCCTCCTTTGCTTGAGATGACCGCAGATGTCTATGAGTCTGAGATGGCAATTACAATAAAAAACGTATAGTTATATCATTTATTCACGTCCCACTGCTAAGCACAGCCCTTCTCTCAGTTCTGAAAGGGTTGTAAAGCTATTAGGCCTCCGCACTGCTCCAATACGTGTTGGCGGAATTTAGATAAACTCGAAATATTTTATTCCTTAGACGTGCCGGTTTCCTCATAATGTTTTCTGTTTTTACAAATTTTTTCCACGATACAATTATCTACCAAGTTGACTTTGTACAGCGGACCTGGCGTACCAATATTTGTACACATCATGACTTTGCCTGCTCTCTATTGGATTAAAGTATGGCCGTTCGTAAGATAAGTGTGTTAAAGATTATGTCATAGCGGATTTAATACGCTTAGCAAATTTCAGAGCAAACTTTACTTAACCTTGTGCTTACACCCACTAAATATTCGTGTTTGGTAGGATTTATTACTTAAATATTAGGCTCAGGCTACCAACGCTTCGCGGCATTCAATAATATATTCAACTACGAATACAGTACCTACTGACAATGTAATTCGTGAGTGAATTTTTTGTAAATAAAATGCACCATGCTCAGAAAAACATTTTTATACAAATGAGGGTGACACGCGAAAAATGAAACAAAATTTCTGAGAGATGAGATGCAGTGGCGCATAATTACCTGCATCAATCATAGAGAGTTGAAATGCAGATGCGTTTTGACCCCCGATGATTAAGTTGGAAGCCCTGGTTATCATTACTCTCCAGGCGGAACAGAGCAGTGATATGTGTGACTTCTCACGTAAATAAATACTCAAGGGTTTTAATCTAAATGCTAAAAACATTTAGGCCCGTATTCATATACTTTACTCAACGACGAACTCAAGGTCAATCGCTGCTAATTAATAAACACATAAAAACAGTATCTCAAAACCCTGTACTTAGCAATACGGTTCTGTGACTTGCATTCAAGTACACACACTTGAGAGTCGAGTTTCGTTTATTAATCGGTGTGACACTCGGCTGATATCGTAATTCTAAGCCGCACCTTGAGATATGTTTATTAATAAGATCATAACCTCATGATTGTACTCAAGTGCGTGTACTTGAGTTGAGTAACGTTTATTAATACGGGCCTTAAACTTCCTACAGTAGGAGAGGTCCATATGCAACCATGGATTTCTTAGGTGAGATGTTTCCCATAGTGGCCATCCTGCAGTTGTCACCAGAAAGATTCTGCTGCTATTTCAGTTCACGTCTATTTTTCCCATAATAAGTAAAATACTATAAAATAATTTTTTAAAAATTCTTGTAAATTGAAAATATCCAATAACTTATATGGTTAAACATATAAGCCTTATTACAAAAAGTAATTTATAATAATAATTAATTTAAGGTTGAAACTAGACATACTAACTGTGTAACTAGAGTACTGATAAAAAACGAATCCTGCGGCAAATATTATGGAATTTGACAACAAATGTCAAAGTTAGCTCTCCTCCGAATTTCTTTTTTGAAACAGATTAGTTTGCTACAGAACCTATTTATGAAATACTTTTGGTAACTAAGTGCATAATTTCGTATATGCATCTTATATACACATTATATTTTCAACAAAGTTTGCTGAACTCCATAACAACAGTCCTAATTAAATCGACAGCAAGCTAAATGAGCTGCGCGCCTTAATTACGACATACTCGTAGGTCCGCCGAATATTTATTACGAAAGCTCGCGCCACGGCTCCTGTCGCATTGATCAACAACGACTGGTAAATCTCGTTCATTAATCAAAAACCCCTTCTAAGGTTTATTAATTTGTCAATAACAACAAGTCTGTTGTTAAAAAACCGCTAACAATCTTCTAGCAAATTCTTATAAAATAATATGTAATAAAAAAATGCGAGCTAGGACGACACATATTACTAATCCAAAAATAAAATTACCTTTGTATATTTGGAAATACTGAAGCGGTTTAGAAATTTTTAGTTTTATTTTACGTACGGCGCAATATGCTGAAACTATGATTTATACTTATTGGGGGAAAAAAATAAGTAAATAACGTGTATATGATTTCCCTAAAACTTTATTCATAAGTTGGCTTCAATAAGAGGATGTACTAGCCGTGCAGTTAAAGAATGGGATTGAAAATGGCGTCGCCTCTATTCATCTCTCGTTGTACACCGTCGCTATCTATACCCACACTCGCCGGTAAACACTGCAAAAAAATACGTTGCTATATGCGTTTTCATACGTTCTATAACTTCGGTCTAACTTTTTCTTTGGTATCAATGATAACAAAATGCCATAAACAACAAAAAATCAGTCCGGTTTCGTTAATTTGTGAGCTACGACGCGTTCTGAAAATTTTCTTCATAATTGTTGTTGATTTTTTGTATAAAATATTTACGTGCTTTTGAAACATGAGTAAACATTTTTTAAATTTTCGTTTGTTTGTCTGTATGTCCATGCACGAACAAATAGAGGATAATACCAGGAGTGATCAAGACTAAATTTTATCCAGAAAATTTAGAGATATTATTAAAATAGAAATAATGATAAGATTAAATAAATGGTCTTTAATGATTATCTTAAGTTGAAATAAAGCCAATTTAATATGTCCCACCCAGGCAAAGTCGGAGCGGGTCGCGCTAGTTATAAATGTTATTTTAAAATTAATATATCTTTTTGGGTTTACAATTCTTTTCAAATATTGTCCCATTAAAATAAGATTTCTAATTAACCGAATAATATAACGTTATAACTAAAATTAATAAATTGGTTGAATTATAAATAACGATATACCGTTATTAACGGGTTTTCGTTATATGTAGGTACTGTGCATGTTGACGGTACGGACTAGATGAGCAGTCATTTCTAATCCCATTCTTTATCCGTACGGACTGTATGTTTTTTTGTATGTATTTTACGCGATAATTTCGTCAATTATAAACCAATTTTTTTAAATGAAGTTAACCTACTTCAGGGGAGATCCCATATGAATTTAGACAAAAAATTCCATCCCTAAAGATGGCAAAAGAGGGTACCGTAACGTAAGTGAGGTTAACGTTTTTATTATAAAAACTAAACTTCAAAATTTATTAGAGATAATCTGTGCAACAGAACTCTACTTAACACATGTCCTAACACATACGTGAGTCAGTTTTCTTATTGTAATGCGTTATGTTTAAGTTTATTCTGATACCCGTCGGCACAATGAAATTGTTCCTTGCCACTTTAATTGCAGAATTATCACATGCTCGACGGAAGAAAAATATCTACACATATTAATCTTGCGACAGGTTAGGGCAGCGGAACGGCTGTTCCTTTTCCAAGAACCCTCTTAGAAATGAGTGTCTTTGCCCAGCTATGGAACGTATGTGGGGGTTACTGTACATTTACTTTTTCAGCATTAGATTTTTTTTAAACTAAAAAAGTGATACAATTCTAAAAAAGTACTCAAAAAATATTTAAAAACCGTTTACCAAATTCTACACTAGTTATGAACAGTGACTAAACTCCTTATAATGTCAGTGACAGGCATTTTCTCTAGAATTGCAATAAAATCAAAATACGCTTAATGAGACTAACGACAAGACATGAGTATATCACCAATTATCGTAGATTGCCTAACATAAACCGTCACCGTACTCGTGTACCCACAAGAAATGTTACGTTACAATATACTTTTACGTCTAAAAATAAATTAAGTTAATTCTTTGGAAGTTTTTGTAAGAAAGGCGTATCAAGGAAAAACTTGATTTTTCTCCCGGCTTCAAAAAGGAGGAGGTACTCAATTCAACTGTATGTTTTTTTGTGTGTTACCTCATTACTTTTTTCTGGGTGAACCGATTTCAATGATTCTTTTTTTTATTTGAAAGCTGATGCTTCTCATGTGGTCTCATATATTTTACATATTTTTATTTTATCAAGGTCTGACCAGTAGTTTTTGAGTTAATCTTAATAATTTATATTAATTTAAAATTAAAAAATTTGGACCATCGACTATTGTACAAATTTTTTAATTTTAAATTATTATCACAGCGTTTGCTATCTCAGGTAAACTGTTCAATCTTGATATCGGCCGATTGAATTACTCCACTTGTTGCATCCATTGAAAATATTTTCTATTATTCTACGGGGACCTGATTGAAAGTCCTCTGTAGGTACTGCTTACTTCAAGATGGTTATCTTTATTACTTTTTAAAAGACAAGGGCCATTGAAACCTTTCGATTTAAGAACAAAATTGTTAAAAATAAGGTTTTTATTTCACAAAGAAATCAAACTGCGGTGTAATTTCTGAAGAAATTATATCCGCGACCAGTCGCACCGCAGCAGGTAGGGAGAAGAAGTTGATTAATTTTTCGCAAAGTTAATGTCCTTGACATTATACTGCGGAGATATTATTCGGTCTAATGTAAATTTTTGTTCTTAGTTTTTATTCCATCCATCTAAGAACGCCAAATAAATGTCTACAGTGATAGCAGGCATCATTAAAATGCGAGGATAGCTGTATCGATTTTGCGCTCAAGAACCCGATTGTCAAACATTTGTAATATGGGCAAATCTTAAGTCATGCTTAAGCAATCTCCTTGCCAACAAACCATAAATCACATAGCCTTCAACCAAATTGTTGATTTTTTATATAATATTAAATAGTTTTAATACGTACGTAAGTGGTAAGGCTATGACTGTGCAACCGACTTCAATCCTATAAAGATTTGGTTCGCCCTCAAAGTTCTGCCATCTCTACACCAGCCACCTTAAACATTTCTATTTCTAATTATGTTTATATTTCTATTCTGAATACAGCTGAAGTACCGTGTTAACTCAGGGACTAAGCGCTCACTGTAAATATCACCAGCAAGCAAGCAACCTGCGTTCAATCGCCGCCGGCACCAATGGAATTGTTAATTTAAATTTTAAGTGCTGATTTATCACGTACTCAGCGGTTAAGGGAAACATCATGAGAAAGCCTGCATGTCTGAAAAACTAAGAAAAAATATTGCAAAGACATGTGTAGTCTGCCATGGCGCGCTGTCAGTGCGGCAACCTTAATTCCTTGCCCTAAAACTTTCTCTGAAATGAGAAGAGGTCTATGCCCAGAGGTGGGACATGTATAGCTTGAACTTTACTTTTCTTGCATTCTCTAAGATGGTTATCGCGTTGTTTGTTGGATGTCACAATATTTTTCTGTCATTTTTGTCAGTTGTATTTTACTACACTCGTGGTGAGATAAGACAAAATGAGGTGATGGGTTACGCCAACACCATACAAGGAGCCAAAACTATATTTGCAAAAACCTATAAATTATTTAAACAAAATCCCCTTTTGCTTTTGTAGTTTCTGTCGATAGAGCCATTAAACGTAAATTATAATAACTTGTCTATGTCAAGCCTTATTTACAAAATATATGAGAGGTGGTAACATTTAATGACGCATATTCTTTAGATATATATTTAGAACAACTTATGAAAGGTCCGTCATTACACACAGTTAAATAACTGAAGTTCATTAGAGAACTGGCTCGGCAACGACCAAATAAGTAAACTTTAATTAATAAAGCAATCATCGATGAAACAAACAGCAGTTGAACTTAACTGGGCTAACGAGGTTTAGTTTTATTGCAATCAGATTTTTAATAGGGAGCAACCAGAGTTCTAGTCATCAGAGTGTTTGGTGATGGAAAACATCGTAAGGAAACCTACCTGTAGGTCTGAGAAATTAAAAACATTACTATGTCATGTGAAGTTCGGTGATACGTATTAAGGTCTCTCGATGGTCTAGGAGTACCGTATAGAGGCGGTGTAAGAATATACACTACTACCTCGTTTTACATCGTTTCGTAAGAGACGACAGAGGGAAACTGAAACTAAAGATAGGCAGCAGCATCTTCCCGATTAAAATTCAAAAAATAAAAATACTACGGCTCCTATACGGCTAAAATTCCCCCAGTGCAACAATGTATAGGGGAGGCCTATGTTATGGATAGTCTAGGGGTGGTAAATGCGATTGCTCATCATGTGGTACCTGGTTCGAAACCCGGATCCGGCCAAAATCATTTGCGTTCTTCTGCTAAGAAATTTTCAGTAGCAGCTCGGAGTCTAGAAGTTGGCGCTGTTTTACCCTCGTGCCCTTTCCCGGGGCACGAGGGTAAAGCATGTAAATTTGTTGGTCCTACACCTGATTTTTTCTGTTATATTGGATTGCTGTCTAATCAGACTATAAAAGTGAAAGAATGGAAAGTACATCTATATTTGCGCACATTTTTCCGTCAAGTCTGGTCGCCAAGACCTGTAATCGGTCTTGACAACATTATCTACTTAGGCCTTTTTCTTTGTCCGAAACCTTCAGTATTGGAAACAAGCCTCTGACTGGCGGTACTTTGCTAGTTTTTTAATAAAATTAAAGTTAACTCTGACGTACAATTTTTTGAAATAAGTACGTCAAGTATTCCCTGCGCCCATTCTGTACTTGTTTCTGTTTTGATTATTTCTTCATTGTTACCTACTCGTTCTTTCACTTTCACGGGTTGTAATGAAACGGGAAGTAAATATTAATGTAAGCAGAATTCACAAGACCATGATATTTTTTTTAATTCATAATTCTGTGCGGACGACGAACGTTCCGAAATTCAAACCCTAAACACTTTCATTCATCAATCCCAACATGGTCTGCTCGGGTTCGCAACTTATTTTGTTTTTTGGTGTGTAATTTTATTATAGAACATGATTTGATTACCTATGGGTCTGTTCCTTTTGAATTTTGATCAAAAATATTTTATCATTGGCTTATAAAAATGCCGTAAAAGAGAATACGTTTTTTTACTATTTCTTCTCCTGACAGAGGCATTTTATTTTAAATTGGATGAAAGTAGATTAAAAGCATGGTGATTTGACTAACGAAATTAAGCTTTTCAGCAAACTTCAAGATTAATAACCTATCTCTTGTACAATAGACAATAGAGTACCCTAACTTGAAGCAATTCTAATTAATCTCAGGAACTAACTGTTGCGAGTTCTTAATGTTATAAAGAAGATGGATACGGTGATCCTTTACTGCCCACTTCAAAAAGGAGGAGGTACTCAATTCGACTGTTTTTTTTTATGTGTTACTTTTTTGGGTGAACTGATTTCGATGATTCTTTTTTTATTTGAGAACTGGTGCTTCTCGTGTGGTATTAATTAAAATATAAATTTGATCAAGGTCTGACCAATAGTTTTTGAGTTATGCTTAACAATTTACATTGAATTCGGTTCTACAAAATTTTTAATTTTAAATTATGACTGGTAACTAATGACTCCATCTTAGATCTCAATGGTGACAACGCGTTTGCATTTTTATTCTTAATTAGAGATTCTTATGTAGAGGTTCCAATAGGAGCACTATTATGGCTGTGTGTGTTGTGGTTTCTTACTACCGAATATTTAGATGAATTCTTTGTTCCCGTCATTCCTGGATATTTAACACAGCAGTACTATGCTGCTATTTTACGCTGGTGTTCTATGCGAGCCTGGTCCTTTTCCAGTTGAGTTGATAATACAGCCATAATAAGCTGGCTCTCTACCACGCAAAATCTAAAAAATCGATCTCTTTCGAGCAGAATTAAGTTAAAACCTTTTTGTGCAAACAACGTAGCATCGACCGTCCCAAGATCGGTCGTATGAAGGTTGATAATAAATTATTCCTTTGTAACGACGATAATGTTAGCCTATGTATAAACTGTTATTTCAAGTTAATTTTCGTAAGTTACTTTAAGTAATTACTTAATTTTGTTAAGTATTCGTTTTATGTAAACGCCCTTATACAATAGCGTGTCAGTGTACACTGGGCGTTTATTGAAAAATTATCACCTATATTTTTGTAATATATTATTTTATTTATATCAAGGAAGTCCAGCCTACCTTAGAAATTTTCATAACAAATATATACATATTTTTTAAACAAGTATGATCAACTCAACCACAGTCCATCCGACTCCTTATGCTCTACACTCAGCATACGAAACAGCAGCGTAATGCTATTTTAGGCTTATGTTCTTTGAGGATGAAGGAGATACAGAAAGCAAATTAATTACAGGTTGTGAGACATTTATCTTAGTTCTCAAAGATGACGAAGCACCTATACAGCCTTTTTTGTTTAAACTTGACTGTTATTAACACCCAAACCAAAGTAGAAGGTTACCGCAATTGTCACCGTAAGTAAAAACAGCCTGCATAACTCTCATTTCCGAAAGGAGTTATGGATGAAGCAGGTTGGTATTGTTCGGAGAATCCTAGATTTTTTTTTATTTCTTAAACATTCCGGTTTCGCCACACTGCTTACTTTCTCCGCCAAACATGCCAATCAGCACTTAAAATATTGATATTTTATTAGTACCGGCGGGAATCGAACTTCAGTTTCTCGTGATCTCCTGAGCTACGTTTATGTCAAATTAATGTTACAAAAGAGAAAAGATGGATTTTAGCATGTTTGTGCTTTGCTTTTTTTATTAAATAGGTTACACTTTAGGATGTCCTATATAAATTTGGCGAAAAAATGTCACCCATAAAGGTGACGAAATAGGGGACGAAGTTATTAATAGAACTATTTAGACAACATTAAGATTATGACACTACATTAAGATTATAACGGCTACGATGGCTATCCGAGTACAGAACCAGAGCAAGAAACCTATCCAACTGCAGAGAGGTGTAAGACAGGGTGACGTTATATCCCCGAAACTCTTCACCGCTCCATTGGAAGACGTTTTCAACTGCAAAAGGATACGGTATTTTAACATCAATGGCGAGTACATTACTCTCCTTCGATTTGCCGGCGATATAGTCCTTATGGCAGAATCATATAGCTCGAAGAACCGACAACCGATAGGGAAAAGAGGTTCTCGTGTGGCAGACTCGTACTGGCTGGCGAAGGAGTCGATGGATGCAGGTGGTTCAGGATCGTGCTTTGTGGCATTCCTTGGGGCCTATGTTCAGCAGTGGACTTGTAGTGGGCTGTAATGATGATGATGAAGATTATGTTAATCCTTAGCCCACTCAAAAGGGATGTCACTTAATATTAAAAGTTAATTTTATACTTTATAATGTAAGTCTTTATATTTATCATTTTAAATCACATTTGTCAGGTAGCACAATACCATTCTAACGCAATTCGCGTACCAACCGTGACCAAGAAATATACAACCTTTCCGCAATGAGCTAGTAACTACACAAACTTCAATCGCTTGCTATCCGATGTAGATAGGGACGATTATGTCAATTTGTGAGACGCACGCCGCTGTCATGTCCACGTTGTTAGAGTACAGCCGCTAAAATTGGTACAACAGGCGGAATTTATTGTTTCGTTTTTATGGAAGAACAAAGGGCGGAAGGCTTCGGGCGCAGCGCCAGCAGCCGTGGTTAATTGCAGTAAGCGAAAATAATTATGAAAGGAATTAAATATAAGTAGCGTTCGTGAAACCTTTACAAGTTTTTGTAGACTTTGCAATCAAATATTGCTTCGATTGACGGCTTTGTGGCGCAGTAGTTGAGCGTAGAGGAGTAACGTTTTTTTTTTAAAAACATCTTGTTTTTGATTAATTCGACTTTCAAAATGACATTTTCGTACTTGAAAATCATACCATATCAATAAATCAATAACATTTTTACCATAAACTTAATTTAGGATTGAGATTTAGTTGTAACAAAATGTCTCCATCATACAAATATACATTCTTTTTGGATTTCTGTGGCAAAATTTAAAGTACAAATATACTGTTTTATTTATCAGATAATGCAATAGTTGCCCTCTCCTCTATACCCTATAGTATCAGACACACTGAAAGTTCTGTGCTCCTGACCGCTAACAATGTTTCAATTTCGAATATTATTATTATTCTCATAATATTACTGATTAATATAACTTTTGTTTTATCTCAAATTGAAGTTCGTCGTCCGTACCAAAAATAGAATTAACGCGAAATAATATTTTAGGGCGATGATTTTTAAAAGTTCACTATCTCCGCAAAATTACACCGGTCGTCTTTTAAATGATTTTGGTAGGGAAGCACCTCATTTCAGCACCTTAAGACGTTGAGTACGCAGAATCTGATCGTGTCTGTGTTTCTCTGCATGACGAAATTCGTGACGGTCAACCCTCAATTGCGATCAGTGAGGAAAACGTGTCTATTGTCAGGCGACTAATTAAAGAAAACTAGCGTATTATTACATATGAGGAGATTAGAGGTCATTGACATTTAATTATTTAGGTATTGGTATGAGGTAAATAAAAAAAAGATTACATTTAAAAGTTTGAAAAATTTGTTTCCGCTGGACTCCTCATGAACTCACCCCAGAACGGGCTCTTGATTGGTCTCAAAAAATGTGTAGTTTTTTTCTCCTTAACGGGTACTTTTTGCACGATCCCACTTGATGAGCAAAAGACGGTTAATGCAAAGTGGTAAACCCCCATTTTTTAGCCAATGTCTTTGAAAAAGTTAGGGAAAAACGACCAAGAAGTCGCATCCTGACATGACAATGTTTCAGCGCACATCGCAAATGAGACAAAGTTATTTTTGGCTTCTGAAAAGGTGGAGCTCGTGACCCATCCCACACACAGTCCAGACCTTAATTTCCCAAAAATCACAGATTTGATGAGAGGTTCGACATTTATGGAGCCAAAAAAAGCCGTAATAATATCAACCAGCACATGAAAACGGCATGTTTTCATGTGCTGGTTGAAACTATCATCAAAATTTTATGAACTTGTATGTGATACGTATATTTAATATACATGGTGTTTTCCAAATAAAGGCAAGTCCAAACGAGGCCGCTTTTAACACAACATGTAGCTAAATGGCCCTACGATTCATACATAATATAGGTCCGGTGACCTCGGAGATAATGTCAGTGCGGTTCAAATGAAATTCGAACACATGGTCTTGAAAAAGGAAGTATAATATTACTTTAATTTTGTTCTAGAAAATAAATTTCGCTCTCTAATATTAGGTATATCCTATGTTTCTTGAAAGGTAAATTTTTCTCCATAATATGAATTTTTCTTAAAACAAACTATAAAATATTTTTAATAGTGTCCCATCTTAGCGTTGCCATATTTTACCCGACTAACCCAGAAGAAGTATTTTTTGGAATGAAGTTCCTTATCGGACGGTACGAATTTGGCGGGGCTAGGCAGAGAAAAAGTGTAAGATTTTTCCGTTACGACTCCTGACGTAGTGTAGACGGCCTTGGCAGCTATAAGGAAGCGAGATGGAATAACATCTATCTCCCTCGCACTTTTTCTTATTTTAATTTTTAATAGACACTAGTAATTCAGTTATTTGTATTTGTTAACCAATAATATACTACGTTTATCAATAATAATATACTACGAAAGTTACTTTGTTCCAACCGAGTGTACCACGACACTCATGCATGTTTTTTATCCTTTGCGACCTCCTGTACTCTTTGATGGATATTGAGATAAATTAGTTTGTGAGGCATTCCATCTGAGCCCCTAGAGGTGTCAACGCAATCTGTAGCCTTCTTTGTTTGAAGTTCACTGCAGGTGTCCCTAGATGTAGTAGCTGTCTGCCATAGTACGAGGACACTGAAAGTTTTTAGAACTGACCACTTGTAAACGATATAATAAAAAAATAAGTTCAAATTTTGAAAATGGAAACTTACCATGGGGCGGACTGTAAGTTTAGTCTTACTTCAGTTTTATTAAAAAAAATTAGTTAACATTTTTTTAAGAATAAATCGTCGTTGGAATGCTGTGTTCATTTTACATATTATTCAGTCGTAAGAGCTACAACCGTAGACATTCAGTGGCTCAAACTACGAGTTTTAATACAATGTTAAATGTAAATGGGTACTTATTATGATTGTTTCGTCTTATTGCTGTGTGGTGGGGGAGTAAAGGAAATCCATTACCCTATTTCATCCCATTGTTTATAGTAAGAGGTGATTCCTATCATGTCAGATGTTAATGTTGACTGGTAGAGAATGCTACAAGGCATTAAGTCTGCCCTTTGTATTCTTTTAGATTAAGGAATGCAATAAAGAATGAACGAATGAATGAATGAATAATTTCTTAGACAAGCGGCTTGAAGCGTCGGGTCAAGCGTGCTACATGTTGTCTGTCATTGTGATTGCCAATACGCGTTTTTAGGGTTCTGTACCTCAAAAGGAAAAACGGAACCCTTATAGGATCACTTTGTTGTCCGTCTGTCTGTCTGTCTGTCAAGACCCTTTTTCTCAGGAACGCGTGGAGGTATCAAGCTGAAATTCATATCGAATACTCAAGTCTACTGTCCCTTAGAGCTGTGAAAAACTCAAACTTCTAAGTCAACGCAATCAAAAGATACAGCCGTTTATGCCGTACATTTTCGACATTCGCAAGGGAATCAAAACCTACAGGGTTCTTCCCGTGAACTCAGAATCTTGAAATTTGGTACGAAGCAACGTTTTATATCACAGATAAAGGAAAAATTGCGTAAATTTTTAGTTACATCATATAATAAAAATATTTTTAATAATTTTAAACTTATATACCTACAGATTGGTTCGGAACCCTCGGTGCGCGAGTCCAACTCGCACTTTGCCGGTTTTTTTTTCATAATTATGGAATAAAGCCTTTGGTCAGCTGTGGTCTCGAGCTGTTTAAGAAAATATTATATAAGATGTATGTATACCACAAACAATTTTAGCTTTAAAATGTATACAAATCTTATACTCATTAATATTAATTATTCAGTCACTAGAATTATGTGTCATGAGTATGTTTGAAGGTGAAGTTTAATTTAAATAAGATTAGCGAACTCTACTATAATTATAAAAGTGAAATAACTATGTTCACGCTTTAGTTGGTTTAAAAAGTAGGCCTTGGTCCGCGGGCGAGCATTGATTTTAATTTTTAATTTTAAGATTGCAACAGCTGCTCGTGAGAAACTTGAATGAAAAGTGCTTATATTTTAGTAGTTAACTACACCAACCGATGTGGTTAGAGTATAATTACACTATACCTGGACATAAACTTCTTAAAATTCCTACAACGTTATTGAGCAGGAAATAGTGCGCCTCGCTTTTTTAATAGAATAAGAGTGAGGAACGAGCACACAGTCCATCTGATGGTAAATAGTTGCTGTGGCCCATAGACATTTACATCTCATCATCCTAAATAACGAATCAAAATGCAATTGCGTTGTCATCCCTGAAGATTAGGATGGAATGTCTCGTATCCAGTATAAAGAGTCTCAGGTTCTGTACACTTACCATACGAAACACAGCAACATTAAGCTGCTATTTTATATCGTCTCATTTAATTTTCATTGTCTATAAAAACGCCTTCATTCTAACAGGAACTAATAACAGACAGGCAAAAATGATTAAGCACATTTCACCATAAGTTTTAAAAGAGTCTGGAAATTGAAATAAATTCTAACGTGTTAGTTTCATTGCAATCGTAATGGTTTTTTTTTTATATTTTCACGAATACTAGACAATAAAATACGCAAAATTAGTTTCATTCAATGTTCATTGTAACTAATGAAGCACATGTCATTTATTTAGTTTGTTCTTTAAGATGCCCACAAAATAACATAAGCCGGTGAGGGTTAGTTTTAACTGCTTTATTAGTTTATATAAGCAATGATATACGTACCTATCGTACCTATTGCTATATTGGTTTATAAAATAATACAATTGTTAGACTCAATGGCACTATTATCTCTCGTGCTCGTGTGGTGAGAATTTGACGTATTATAGTAATATAAAGACATGCGCCACAGTATGCACTAACCATCACGTGGACTGTGCGCTCGTTTGTCACTCTATAAATAAAGACCATAAAGTAAATTTTAATAGTTCTAATTTTCCTTTCATATTCTTTGTATAGATTACAAATGCACATTTTTTTCTTTACATGCATTCAGTGAATTTTACACGCTTGAAAGTATTCTTTTGACAACAATATAAAGCAATATCTCATACAGTACAAAGAGGTTGTTCAAGGTTGTTTTTCAGATCTTTTGTTTACAGATAGACGTTACGAATGTTCGAGCTGTGTACATTTTGAGAGGTTTTCATCAACAACATTATCATTGTAGAAATTTTCGTTGGAAGACTTTCTTTATACGTTGTAAACTCGATATTAGACCAAATCGAGAAAATAATTTTCATTCGTTACATTTGAAAATATCCTCCGTGTGGCGAATGTTAAGAGAATAGATTTCCTGCTTACGTTCTTAGCTCATCTCTTGCTGCTGCCAAGCAGCAAGTCATTGTCGGAGACAGTATAATTGCAGGTTGTGAGGCATTTTATCGTAGTCCTCAGATGTTGCGACGCTTCTGTGACCTATTTTGTTTAGATTTAGTTGCAGGTGTGCATGGGCTGCAGTAGACTCACCAATCAGGTGGTGAATAATTATTTTTATAAAATATTTGGCCTTGGCCAATAGACATCTACATCTATAAAAAAAATTGTCTCCGGTTCTCTACACTCACCATATGAAACACAGCAGCATTAAGCTGCTATTACTAGCTTACAAGCGGGTTGTGTGCCACAACTATAATATAGCTGCAACATAACTCTACCACGTAAAAATGCGTTTGTTGCTTCAATTTTATATAAAAGGGTGTCGTAAGAGATGACTGGCAAGCTTGAGGTCTCATCGTGCACATGGCCAACATGACACAACCATCTAGTGTATACCAGATGTAAATACCTAAACCATCAACCGGTTATAATCCGCCTGCCAATCTTGGCTTCAATGTGAGAAGCCCATTTGACTATTACGGGCTGACGACTCTTGAATTTACTTAATTTGTTTCATATTATGCTGTGCGTAGTCGCAGGCAAGTGCCATATAGCGGCGGCATAAGGATATCCACAAATCTATGAAACGACAAAGGGAAATGAAACAGGAGATTTTCCTGATAACTACTCAAAATAAAAAACTGTGGTTGCCTACCAATCTGCTAGGCGTGGCAACTATAGCAAATATCCCCCCTATGACGCAATCTATGGGGGAGTCCTATGTCCAACAGTAGAACTTCGATAGGATATGTTAATGCTAATGGTAACGTGTGATGTGAGCAAAATCTATAAATGTTTCAACAGAGTTCTAAAATCGTCTTTTTATTTGAGATTTCAACAGAAGTCCACACAAATAACTTTGGGGATGATTTACCTACAAAATTTTGTAAAATGTGAATACTTACTTTAACGTGATTGCCTTTTTATTTACTGACTTGCCATTCTTCGTCAAAACATTTTACTGTATGTTTATTATAAGTTGTGTGTATTCATTGTACATACTTCAATACAACTGAACCAAACTTAAGACAAACAATAAAGCAAAAACTTATAGAGTACATAAAACTTAAGCTATTCGGCGCGTGGAGGATGCAGTACGAACATGAAAGGTAAATAAACTTTGTCATGATAATATTGGTGCAGCCTAGATAAGGGTATCTGAAGCAATGGCTCCGGCAGGAAGACAGGCCGGGTCATTATCGTGATGTTACCGCCAACCTACCGCGAGCCGGGGCCGCGCGTTGTAAGTCTGCTGCGTAGATACTAGATAGATCCCCACTAACAGATACTGAGAAATTTAATTCAAGTAATTCGCTGTCAAGGATATTGTACAGCGTAAAAATTATAGGCATGTGGTTTTATTATATATAGAATTAAAGTGACAAAACGAAACAATCGTCTTTCCTACCAAAAAAGTCTGACTTCAAAAAGCAGACGATACTCAATTCGATGTAGTAGGTAGCTCATATGGTTAGCTCTCGCTGTAAATTTCACAGTACGCGACCAACCCGGGTTCGATCCCCGCCGGCACCAATGAAATTGTATATTGCAATTTTAAATGCAGATTTACCACGTGCTCGGCGATGAAGGAAAACAGCGTGAGGAAACCTGCATGTCTGAGAAATAAGAAAAAACCAAATATTTTGAAGACATGTGAAGTTCGCCAACACGCATTGGGGCATCGCGGCGGACATTTCCTTGCCCTAAAACCCTCTCAGAAATAAGAGGAGGCCTGTGCCCAGCAGTGGGACCGTATATAGGCTGTAACTTTACTTTTACTCAATTCGACTATGTTTTTTTTATGTGTGTCACCTCACAACTTTTTCTGGGTGACCTGATTTCGATGATTCTTTTTATTTAAAAGCTGGTGCTACTTATGTGGTCCCATATAAATTTGATCAAGGTCTGACCAATAGTTTTTGAGTTATTCTTAATAATTTATATTGAAGTCGGTTGTACAAATTTTTTAATTTTAAATTATTGGTATATTTAATAGCTACCACAGTCCACGTACACCTGCAGCCTGTGGCCAATTTTAAGCAAAGAGGGCTGGGCCACAGATGCGTTGTCACCTCTTAGACTAAGATGGAATGCCCCAGAGCCTGTAATATACTGACTCTCTATATCCTTGAGACCGAAACACAGTATTTCAAGCACTGCTGCTAATTCGCAGCAGAAATAGGTAAGAAAAGAAAATAGAAAATGGGCCAGATTAGGAGTACCCTTAACCGACGAGCGTGTATGCGTAGATATATGGATGTAAAGGACGCGAGAAAGGTGTGTCAGGATCGCGCCAAATGGAAGTCCGTACTCGTAGTCTCTACCTCTCCCTCTGGGTGACAAGCGTGATTGTTTGTGTGTAAGGAGCGGACTTCTAGCCAAAAAAGGACTCCTGCCATAGCAAGAATATAGATGTTGGATATAACATAAGAATTTTATATAAAGAATCTACAATATTTTACTCTAATGATGTTTTAGTTGAAATATTCATTATTAATTAAATTTTTCAACAAAATTTTATGCAAATAAAAATATTTTTGTGTGTTAGCATCCTTCGTCATGGGGAATGAAAGAGTTAAATGTCCTTATGTCTCGTTTATAGACGCTACTAAGCATTTGAAACGTCTCGAATCAAAAATAAGTTTAAATTAAACTTAAGAAAATTCGTTATGTTAGTTTTATTTCTATTTTATATTTACATTGTATTTTATCACTATTCCTTAACAAGTTTTATTAGTTGTAGTTGTTTATATTTTTAATTTTAGCAACGACAAAAGTTCATATAATATTATCTTCGCGTTCAAATATTTACGAAGAGCACAGGGAAATTCAATTTGCATTTAATGCATACAGATCAAAGCAAGTAAAATCTATTCGGTCCTAAAACTGCAGATCTATGTGTAACTGTACCAAATACAATAAGATAGTAAATGTAACAAGTGTTATTACTATTTCGTTGACAGATTTCGGTCGAACTGATTCTATGATCGAAGTTCATTTCCCGTTCACTATTTTTAGTCTCCCTTTTATTAATAATCATATATCGTTCGGGTTTTACAAGTTTTTTTTCTCATTTATTTACAGCCTATGAAAATTCACTGTTGAACATAGGCTTGGCGGGGGTTTGCAATCGCAGTTTTTTTTTTATTATTTTGAATTGTTATCAAGAATAAGCTGTTTACCATCTCCTGTTTAATTTTTCTGAGACGCTCCTAACGGCACCTACAGGATTATATATAAATATTATAGTGTTCTCCCACATTGCCACTACACGGTGAGTGCATGGTTTATTTTAATATACCAAAAACCAGACCGTAATTTCTTCTTAAAATTTAATACATTTCTAAATAATAATAATAATCTAAGCCTTTATTTAGACACAGATTTTTGTACATTAATTTAAATCTTATATTGACGACTCCGGTGAGTCGATGACACCAACAACTTGGTCTTAACAGATCTGAACAACCTATAAATATGGGTAAACATTATTTTTTCAGACATTACAAGGATTTTAATAAAGATAGTGTTCAATCGGGTTTTTTGATAATATACTTCCTGATAATTTTATCGCGTCTGTTGAATTGCTTGAGCAAAAATTTCGCGAATATTTTGCCGTCGAAAGAAACATTGTAAATATTGGTAGCGAAATATTAAAACGAGTGCAAGATTTTATATTTGTTATGAAATGCGAGTGCTTTCCAATAGATTATTTAAAAAAAAACTTTACATTAAATTTAAAATTTACCATTTAATTAAAAGCCACAACTAATTGTTGAAGAACAATAATTATAAAAGTAAAACATTTAGAATACGTAGTTTACAAAAACTTGTTAAATCTTACGTATCTATTAAAATACTGATAAAAGTTTTGTTTATTTAGTTTTATGCTCCTGTGCCAACCCTACCAAAATAGGTAATTTTGACAGCTCCTTAGAAGCTTTGCCTCTGTACAGTTTATTTACTTATGTGGCATTACATCTTAGTCGTCATTGTTGACAACGCATCTGCATTTTGATTCTTATTTCTTAAGCAAAAATAGATCGTCTATGCTTTACCATCGAGTGGACTGTGAGCTCGTTTGTCACCCTTATTCAAAAAAAATCTCATTAAAACCTTATTTGAAATCAAAAGCGAAATAAAAAATAAAAAATAATCTTACTAATACATAACGTATCGTTTATAAATTCCTCTGGAGCACAATTTTTAACAGATGAGATTTTTCCAAGTCTATAAATAAGTTTTTAATAAACTGAATTATTTTTGCACAAAAACTAGATTTGTATATTAATTAGTTGTACCTTGTTAAACGTTTGAGCGCGAAGTTGCCGGAATATCCACTTGGTTCAGAACTAATTAACAAAGTTTCTAAAAAAAGGGATGTCCTATTTAAATACTTTACACAAGAAATTTTAATTTTGAATTTTTTGCTTAAAGTACTTTTAACAATATTATGTATGAACTGAAAAAATTGTTTAAGGATACTTTTGCAAATTTGAATAAGATATTTTGATTTAAATTAAAATTGATACATGATACATACTCTCTTGCAAATCGGATATCGTTTTTTTAACGTGTTTTTTGTATGTTATTAATTCAAAATCTCCGTTTTTTATTTACAAATTTTAAGTTTGTGAACAAAAGTATGCATTGAAAGGCAGTAGATAATGAATATTGTAGAGTAGCTCATATCGACAGGAAACGTGATGCTATGCAACGCGGGCGAAATTTTTATTATACCGAGTTATTTTGCAGTACTCGGCCAAATTTGCAGAGAATGTTTAAGTAATATAGGCAAATCGTGAAGAAAAAATAATAAAAAAGAATCTCAAAGATTCTGTCCTTTTATCTTTTAAATTGAAAATGCCAGGTAATGCATTATTAAGTGGCGAAGCTTGCGAAGTCACTTATTGATTTCACGATGTCTGTCCGTCTGTCCGTCCGTCCGTCCGTCCGTCCGTCCGTCCGTCCGTCTGTCCGTCTGTCCCACGATTATCCCGAGAACGGTTTCGAATTTTCAAATTCTGTTTTCAGCAATCGATTACTGATCACCCAGGCATCTGAACCTCCTATTTTGATTTTTTTCCGTTAGAAATCGCTACAAAGCTGATTGCTTCGCCACTTTGCTATGCTGTTAGCTTGCTAGGTTTATTTTAACTGATCTCACTGCGCACGCACTCATTATGTGTAAGGGTGGATCGCTAGACAAAGTCGTAAATATCATTCACTAAATCGTATTAATCACATTCAATTTGGGACAATTTCAAATAAAAGTAGAAGCCTTATATTTTCTCGTATTTTCAAAAACTACAATAACGGTATATCATTATTTATATATTTGTACTTAAGTTTAAAATTTGGCTACTCTTTGAAAAATTACCCTATAGTCAGTCATTTATATATTTATAATTTTTTAACTTTAACTATTACTTAATGATTATATAATATAATAATAATATTATTATAACTTTCTTAACTATTTACTACAAGCGACCACATGGCGGGTTTTGCCTGGGCAGGATCCAATAATGTGTCATTATTTTAGATTTAAGATAATCAAAGAACATTAATTTTATCAAACTTTCGTTTTTTTTTTAAAAAAACGAGTATTGCACATTCTTCATCTCTAAGTGTTTTGGATTATATATAGCCTAGATCACAGTGTCGGAGTATTACGATGAGCCGTTCTCCGTACCCTCTGCGGCCGAAACTTGGTTGACGGCGGAACCACTGACCACATCCGCCGGCCATGGTCAGGAAAGCTGGTACCTCTGAGTGCTATTTTTTTTCCTGGCCGCATGTCTTGCAGGAGGAGGGGGGGGGGGGGGCTGCGGAGGAAGGCGCCATGGTGCGGCCGGCGCTGGTGGAGCCGCGGTTGTATGCTAAAGCATTCCCGTTGCCCAGCCAATAAGCAGCGAAGGTAAGAATACCATGGGGTTTTAGTCCGACATACTCTGACATCTCGTCCTTGCAAGGAGGGTATGCGTAGACATTTCTCTATGTAAAAAGGCATAATTTTATATTATTATATTTTTAACATGCTTTAATAAATATCTAAATCACAAATATGGAAAATATTCATCAATCACACAATCCGTACCGCCCTTCCCAAAATGACGGATAAGTCCACTTTAATAGGGAATGTGGTCCCGCCTATAAAAGTACTCAAGTAAACATACCTTTGCCTTACATCTCCATGCCTTAGGGCGTGCAATCTCGAGATTGCGCTCATGCAAATTGCGAGTTATTTTCAAACATGTAGTCGGAATATCAATGAAACATTACCGCACATGCCTACGTATGGCGAGTAACAATGGTGTACCAGCACCAGCACGTGCAAATTACGCAATACTCGTGTCCATGACTATGAGCGACACCTGGCCACCTACTTTTAAGTAACCTTTTTAGATAATACACTACCGATTACTAAAACTTATTTTTTTGTTACTTTTCTAATGAGCCTGTATGTAATTAGTGTTTAACATAATATCAGCGTCGTAAATTTTGTATTGATTTTGGTAACATTTTGATTTTACGTGTTTTTTACTACTTTACTAATTAAAACTGATTGCTTAGTGAAGGTGTAAGGAAATAATGAATGAAAAGAGCCTCCAGTATTGGCAGGATAATCTCAAAAATACCACAACTATAAGACACCGGCCGTCACCGGGGAACAGCGTCTAAGCTATTAATCTTCTTGTGCGTCACCAATTCATCAAAACTTGAATGAGATCTTTATTCATCGGCTCATTTAAATGGTGGCAGAATGAGACTATTGTCGAAGTGAAATCTATCAATGTCCGATAAACTTTCATTTTGACTCTAGATATTCATTAATCTATATTTGTATAAGTAAAAACTTTTACGTTACGGAATTTTGTTTTATTTTATGTTAATACGAGGGTGGATTGAAAAGTACTCGGCCTAACCAAGAAAATAAACACATACTAAACATTGAACTATTATGTACTAAAGTACTAGAACAGACACGTACAACAAAAACCGCGCGCCAGTGGAAGGATGCGTTGTCATAGAGCAGCCTGTCGCGGACAGAAGTGACAAATGTGTTAATAATATAACTATTTTATATTGTAAATTGTTATTATTAAGTAAATTTAGGTATATGGAAAATAAAACTACACAAATAATTCAAACTATTATAATTAACAATATATAAATTAATGATAATTTTAATTTCCTTTACATAATATAAGTTTTGTGAGCTTTTGCCGTTTGCTCATGTAATCATTCGTTATCTTTGCCTCGTGGTGCAACCTTACAGTTGTACCTATATTTATTTATATAAGGGGCAAAGTTCTAAATGGTGAGGTGTTGTCAAACGCATTCAAATTAGTAATAAATATATATATATATATATATATATATATATATATATATATCACTTATACTTACTATATGGTACATAGATAAAATTATTTTACAAAGTAAAATTGTTAATCATAAATTGTATTACTTCGTAAACTACGCTTCAAATAAGTTCTATTTTTTTTTTGTATTATTGTACTATTGTTTTACTATTTAAATCTTTGAATAAACTGATAATGATAACTGAACAACAAAATAAACGTAGGTACAAATGTTAGTGTATCTGCGTCTTCTATTTTCATTACTCTTTTCATTTCATTATAATTTGTACTGCAAAATGGCGTCCGCGGCAACTCGCTTCTCCTGGGCGTTGTTACATTGCGAAAAATATTCTATCAAAAAGTTTTAAACGTATTTATGTCTTCTTATCTATGAAATGTTAAACCATCACTTTTTTTTTGATGTTCTCGAGTATTTAGAACAGTCTTTAAACACACAATCAGGCATTTTAAGATCGTACAAAACACGACTCCATGCGACGGGCGTTAGATACTCTGAGATACTCACTGGAAAGTTGCGGTACGGCGTACCGCAAGTCGTTGCGCAAAGTCATGCTTTGCGATGTCCTCTCTAGTACGTTAGTACATAATACCTCAATGATACTAAATCAGTTATATTTTTATTTTTCTACATAATCACCATCAAGTTCAATACACTTTTGCCACCTCCCCTTCCAAGCATTTATACCGTTGAAAAAAAATGATTCTTCCTTAGAGTCAAAATATGCGTCTACAGCTGCTTTGACCTCGTCGTTTGTCGAAAATCTTTGACCTCCCAAGTGCTTTTTTAGGTTAGGGAACAGAAAGAAGTCTGATGGTGCCAGATCAGGTGAATACGGCGGATGCGGTAACAGTTCAAAGCCACAGTTGTGAATTTCAGCCATTGACTGTACTGACGTGTGAACACGGGCGTTATCTTGATGAAACAGGACTTTTCTTCTGAGCATTCCTCGACGTTTTTCTTTTATTTCCTCTCGTAAACGACGTAGTAAGGTGCAGTAGTAATCAGAGCTTATAGTCTGACCCCTTTCAAGATAATCAATCATAATCACACCTTTCGAGTCCCAGAATACTGAAGCCATCACCTTATTTGCCGACAAAATCGACTTAGCCTTTTTAGGGGGTGGTGAACCAGGTCTTCTCCACTGTTTTGATTGTTGTTTTGTTTCCGGTGTACAGTAATGAACCCATGTTTCGTCTATAGTAACAAAACGATTCAAAAAATCATCTGCATCGGCTTCAAATAACTCCAAACAGTCGCGTGAAATAGTCAATCGCGTCCTTTTTTGTTCAACTGAAAGCAGTCGCGGAACCCACTTCGCAGACACCTTGTGGAAACCCAACTCGTTGACAATGATGTTTTGAGTTCGTTCATAAGAGATGCCTATAATCTCGGCTATCTCTCTAATTTTTAATCTGCGGTCTCCCATTATTAAATCAAGTATTTTTTTAATATTTTCGTCAGTAGTTGACGTCGAAGGCCTTCCAGAGCGGGGTTCATCACACTCTCTCTACCACGCTTAAATTCTGCTATCCATTTTTTGACGGATGAATATGACAGAGCACAATCGCCTAATGTACTGACCATGTCATCATGGATGGCTTTTGATGATAGCCCCTTCTTATGGAGGTACTTAATGACGGCACGCTGCTCGATTTGCTCCATTCGCGGAAATTATGTCCGATTACTTTGTTAATAAATTTATAAAATCACAACTAATTATCGCACACGTTTCGAACTTCACACAATGAACTAGTCTGAACTGAACTAAATAATGTGGGTAGATTTGATTTTTAGAATTGAATGGATCTGTGTTAGGTCGAGTACTTTTCAATCCACCCTCGTATATTGCTTTGTGCCATTTATAGGAGTAGACCCATGGGTCATGTTCAGCTTTGGTCTTGTGAAGGATTGTGATGGTGAAGATGATAATAATAAAAAAAAAACTGATAACCTTTACACATTACAAAATATACCGTCCCAATATTTAAATACTTCTTTCATATCTTACTTAATTATATTGTTTTGTTTTTAATTCATGTAACATATTGCAATAAAATGTCTTGGTAACGTAACCTACATTTTGGAAGAATGCATGTAGGTAACTGGTTCCACAGTCACACGGCCAACTCTCACGGCATGAAGACATTAGCGTTTATTACTCACGGTTCTTTATGTAACTTATCTCAAGATATATGTTTCAATTGCCGCCGTTGTCTTATGTAATGCGTCTAGATCAAGGTTTAATTTTAATATTGCGTTTAAACACGATTACGCTTATATTATGTTTTCAAATACCAACTTAAAATTACTCGGTGGTACGACTTTTTTTGTTGTAACCGGTAACTGGTAACATGGCATTTCATCTTATTCTTCAGGGGTAACAACTCTGGCGATGGTTACAAATATGCAGCCTGGCTTCGCACGAGTTAAATGAAGTCCCTGTGAGTTTATACCTGGGGTGACTACGGAATTTGCATATTGATTGGAAATATACTCTATGGTACACACATTGTCGGCTACTCGATCTTCTCTATTACTACTGAAATTACCAACTTATATAGCTTTTATTTCTTGCTACCCCTCACTCTTGTTATACCCGCTATGGCAAAATGGGGAAAATCTATGGGGTAAAGCTCACATTTAGCAGTGATTATTATAGGCTGTAATGGATGGATGGATGGAGTAATATATAATAAATGTTCGCTAAAGTTCTCATTATTTGTACATACGTTTTCATCTGTTGATATTGTTCAAGTATTTGTTTTGAATGATTTGTCAATCATTGGGTTATCTAAGCATCAGCTTAAACATAGTTTGTCACTTCAGCTTATATAAAAAAGACAGAATACTTGGTTACTAGTAATAAGGATTCCCATTTCTAATCCCTTACCATTCGAAGTAGGGCAATATGAGGCTTATCTTTTAGTCTGGTATTTTTTGATAGAGTTCTGCTTTCCCGGTCGAGCCGAACCATTCGTGCTGCACCTGCATAATTTACCTGCAGCGTGGCTCTACCACTTTGAAAGCTAGTTATATATCACATTTAAAACTTGCGTCTGGAGTTTTGTTCTTGTATCATTAAGTTAGTGCCAGCTAAATTTAATTTATTCCAACAGTAATAAGATCAAGATCAAACTTGAGTTAAAAACTTTAGAGGTCGAAGCAATCAAAAGTCTTAAATTATTAAGTTACAATTTGATTAAGTATTCAAAGGGATCAGATTGCAAACATTTAATTAAGAAATTTATAATAATGTCCTCCAGACCGAATTACTGTCCCGGCGGCCAGCCTCAAAGGAGACTAGCCATCGGCGCAGGACAGGATTATAGTGCCCAAGTGTATGCGCAAGCACAGTTGCACTCTCTATTCCCTCACTTTCATAGACCGATGGGAGAGTAAGCAGACACAACCAAAGATAGATCAGGCGCAGAACCGACGGCTTTTAGTGCACGGTAGCTACTGAAAATGTCTTGATGGGAAAGCTCGATAACTGATTTTAAGAAAAATAATTAATATTTAACCTTCGACTAAATTCCTTTTGATCCTTTAAATCTTTTTAAATACTCTTACTAATTTGAATACCCGTAAAGCCTCATTGGTCGCAAGCGCGACTGCTGACAATGAGTTAAAATCAGTTGTCTGTCAAGAAATTCTCCGTCTCTCAAAAATCAGGAGTCAGGAATTTGACAGTGTTTCATCCTCTTGTCTCGGAAAGCACGTAAAACCATTAGTCCTGCGCCTGATCTCTCTCCGGTCGTGTCGGATTACCATTCCATCGGACTATGAGAGAGTGAATAGATATAGTGCACCTGAGCCTCCACACACACTCTTGCACTATAACATTTATTAACAGTGGTAGAGCCACGCGGCAGCTTTTGCTGTCGCACGGATGGGCCGGCTCGAACCGGGGTGGTACCACGACCTCACAGATTACCAGCGTGAAGTAGAGGTTTACCTCTGCATTTCGCTTGGTAAGTGCAGGTGGCCGGAGGCCCTTTTTACTGGAAATAAGGCATTCCATCTTAGTCCTCACGGGTGACAACGCATCTGCATTTTGATTCGCAAACGAGGATAAATGTAGATGTCTATGGGCCGCAGCAACCACTTACCATCAGGTGGACTGTGTGCTCGTTTGTCACCCTTATACTATAAAAAAAATTAATCCTGTCCTGCACAGATGGCTAGTCTCCGATGAGACTGGCTGTGACTGAAATTCGGTCTGCAGGACATTATAATTGTAACACCGCAAATCTAATAACAGAAACCAATTATATTGTTTACGATAAACGCTTTAACTACTAAGTTACAAATGTTATTAATCTAATATGAAACATTAAGGAAGTTTTAACAATAGTACATATTACTTGCTATATTTTATAGTTCCCTATTTTTTATACTAAAATAAGGAGCAAAACGCAATGTTAAAAATTACGGACTTCGTCACGGTCCATAATATTATACTTAGAAAAAATTATCATATCCGTATCTATGAATATGTCTTCCGGCTCGTGTTGTAGACGTGAAAAACGATTTAATTGAGCATGCAATAAAAATTGACCACAACAGGTACTATGTACATAATGTATAACTAGTCATGAGGCATGGTAATTATACAAAAATTAGTCTCATATAATTATTGTTTATGAAGCTCTTTACCTCGCCACGATGGCGACGAGCGGAAACATCACATCCATTGTAGCTCACGTAAATTGCAACGACCTTGTTGTTAGCAACAAGAGCACTCATTTGTCAACTTATGTCACATCGCGTAAGCTATATTTTTTGTGGTTAGACGTAGAATCTACGATATCTAATCTATGTCGTAGATATTATTCTTGTATTTACGTTAATGTTTGCAAAACATAAAGCTTCAGCTAGAAGCCGTCGTGGCCCTCTTCTGAGGCCAGGGCTAGTGATGCCGCGAAAGATTCCGTAAGTAGGACTATAATCCGTAAATAGAGTAAAGAAATTCCTCAAGTGAGTTCCGTTGACTGGTTTAGCGAATTCAAACTTACGAGCCATAGGCTTCTGTCGGTTATGTATCAGTTCTTATTTCGATAAACGATTGTTTCAAATATTCAAAATATTTTTTAAAGTAAACAAATTGGCGTGTTTGCGGCATTAGTTGAAATAAATACTTACAATCAATCTTTGTACACAAGGATAAATGCAATCAGGCAGATGTACAAAAATTTAACAAAGCGTACAAAAATTAGTTATATTAAAATAAGATGGGTGCAAGAAATTGAAAATCATAAACATCTTGTTTGACTTATGTTCGTGTGTGCGTGTGTGTGTGAGAGAGATATTAAATGTATTTCGTGTGCTATAAATTTAATTGTCAGTTCAAAATTTGTAAATATTTAGATAACGACCATTATTTATTATAATTTTATTTTACATCAAAAAGCAACCTTGACACGGTTGCTCTTTTAGCAGCCTGTTTCTTCATCATTCAGCGCGTGATTTATTAAAGTTATTAAAAGATTGTGCATTTACTATATCTACCAACGTTATCAATACGAAAGTGTGTTTGTTGGATTGTCTCTCTTTCACGCAGCAACGAGGCAAATGCTTTTTCTCGCTCGAAATTATATTTTGCATAAAGATAGTTTATGGGCCGGAGAGTGACACATAGGTTACCTTTCATCCCGGAGCGGAACACGGTTTCTGAGGGATAGATCGTTCCAGATCTATCATACAGGCACCGTGCGTATTCTGTAAGTATATCTTTATTTTTTTATAGGTTTTAAGATAGCACGCTGGCTGTGATTTTTCGTATAGATATCATTTTCCTACAACCACGGTTACCAGAGTATGCCGTAGCCGCGGGGAAAACATAGGTATAAAACAAATATCATTCTCTTCAAACAGTTTATAATTAGACGTATCGCTATATAGACGGTCATAGTTACAAATTGACGTTCAAATCATGAAATGGCAGTGTATCAAGGAATGCCCAGATCACTATCTGCCCAATTCTACGATAGAACTATGATACTCTTATAATCCATAAGTACTTGCAATTATTTATAGGTCAGGTCAAATATTAGTTTAAGAAGTTATCCATCATTATAGAGTTCAAGAGACTTACTTCAAATATTTTGAAAGGTGTTTTATTGGTAATAATTATCTATATAAAGTATTACTACGTAACAAGAGAAGTAATTCTACCAACGCACCTATTTCGGCGAATCGATTTAGATCAATCGAGAACAGGAAAAGAGCCGAACCGCTTATTTAAATTTTGTTGTAACTTGCTTTGATCGATCGAGTTTGCAAATGTTTTGTAATCGGCAAATTGATTGCACACTAAATCCGAGTATGTGCAACATATTTGAAATACTAGTGGGGAGCTAAAGTCTAGTAAGTAAGTCTAGAATTTTGAATGTCTCGAGATATAATCGTTAAACGCAGAGTTCAAAGCCTACTGGCTTGCAAAGTTGCTAGTTTAAAATTTATTGTTTGTAAAAGAATTTTCCGATATTAAGGAAATTTTTAAATGCATTCTTTTTATAGAATATTAAAAAGCACACTAGCATTGTTCTATGTACTTTTGTGTTTGCATTATTATTTAGAGATTTTTATTTGACGTCTCTGTAGCGCAGTGGCTAAGACTTACAGTGCTTCAGGGCTGGGAGTTCAAATCTCGCACGGTTGTTGAAAGTGACTGAATGGCCCACCAATATTGTGTCCATGTGCAATTTACGCATTTTGAACGCCTCCGCTATACCCGGAGAACAAAGAAAGAAAAACGAAGTTGAAAAACAAGTTACTCTGAAACCACGCTTAAAATATTGACACGCACGCACATAACAAGAAAGACGTGTGAAGATTGTTTTATGAAATCAAAAAAAAAGTAAAGAACTAATATAATAGAATATAGGTGCTGCAAAACAAAATTACAACCTTCGATTTTTTTTCATTGACTTACGAACATCACTTCTTATATAAGCATATTAGAGTGCCAAACGAGCTTGCAGTGTTTCTGGTGATTAATGACCATTTAGTCCGTAGACACTGGAGCTCTAAACAAGTAATAAATAAAAATTGATTTAAAATACTAATTAGAAGTATTCGATCTCTTAATGTATGAGTGTATATTTCAGAATTATTGGGAGAGTCGGAACTCTTTGTTAACGTTTACATTTTTGGTACGTTGCAAGAGAAGAATTCCTTATTTTTTGTCATCATTTGCAGACGTCAGATTTCGTCGTAAATTATGTTGTGTCCAAAACCCGACAACAATCAGTGTGATTCACCACAAGCCCCTCAGTGAGCCAGTCGAGAGTCGAGTGGCCCTCACGCCTCAAGTATGGGGGCTGTAACAACCCTCGCAAGCTTATCATTTCGTCACGTCTTCTTGTCTTAAACATCACTTTAAAAATGCATTTTGAGCGTGTGTGCGTGTGTACGTATGCCGCATTATTATTTATTATAGTTAGTTGAGTCACTTCTTAATGTGCAATTGTTAATTATATCTTTCAAATTTCAGAATTATAATTGTTTCAACTTCTTTTAACGTAACACATGCTTTAGTTACCGATGGGTCTATTTACCAGTGGTGAATGCCGAGCCGAGCGTGCTTGCAACGCTATTTCGGTTTGAAGGCTATAGAAATTATTTTTAGACATATTTTTAAAGAATATTTTCTTTTGAGTAAAGTTTATTTGTAATATAATATCTACTACATTCGACAAAAATTGATTGACTTTTAAGGTAGTACGATAAATAGACGCTAGATGGCCCGAAATTATAAAATCGTGGATTGTCAACAATGGATTGGTTAAGACAATTTTATTCAATATGGTTAATTTTCTTTATTTAATAAATTTATACATTTTTATATTTTTTATTTTAACAATTAAAATTTATACTAACCATCTTTAGCACCGCACAAAGAGGAGACCGAAATAATAGGAGACACTGTATTATTTTAAATACTACAAATGTTATTAACATTACAAATATTCCCTTTAACCACTACCGGTAAGCTGAAAATGCTTGTGTTCGGAGTGGTTGACGACAGTAGTCGAATGGCGGATTCGAACCCACAACCTTTTGAGTTCGTTCTGCCATTAGGCTACTGTCGCTTATTACACTGTATTCTATTTCATTTTCTCGCAGGCTAAATCCTATATATCTATACGTTTGTCTCTTTTTAGTATCGATTCTAAAGAAGCTTTCACTTTAATAAGACAAAAGATAAAGATAAATGTAGATATCTATGGGCCATAGTATTCACTTATCATTAGGTGGGTGAACTATCCTATACAAAAATCAAGTTTCTGATGTGTTGTTAGATCGGAATAGTGGACAAGCCTCTCTTTAGTTTTATGGCTACTTCCTAAATAAAATCAATTATTGAGTTACAAGAAACAAAATTATATCGATTATTTTACCCTACAAAAAAATTCAAAGGACTTGCGAAATGTGTCGTCTAGGTATAACTTATCGGTACATTATTGGTTCATTTACGAGTAGACACTGAGTGCCTTGGCCCTAATTGCCCTCTTCCGCGGTGTAGCCGCAAATTCAACGCGAATTACTAATTTGTTATGCATTTTCATATCGATTTTCAGACCGTGTTCAAAGACAACCTATAATCTAACGGTCTATAACCATCACCATACGTCATATTCTATCAATAATGTATGAAACGTCAAGTGTGGAACTTAATAACATTAAAAATGAGTAAACATATTGTGAAATCACACTCTTCTTCCTTTTCTTTATCAACCGTCAAAAGTCCACTGCTGAACGTGCACCTCTCAGTTTGTTCCATTTTATATAAGCTCACCTTGTTTATGCGGAATGAGATATATCAAAACGAGCCCACAATACAATTGCTTGTAATTGGACGCCAGTCCAAGTTTGGAAGTTTTGCGGTACCACTGACCTTCAAAGCCTAAACATATATAAATTGGTGCTCTTTCAAATATGCCGCTCTATGAAAATCTATTAATATTCTTATATCAATCAAGATTAAACCTTATCACATTGTAATACGGCACTAACATTTTCATTTGTTATAGTTTCCATGTAGTTAATGTTGGTCCTACTTAGCTTTGACGTAGGTAAATGGAGTACGATGTTATTTTGATTTGTATAATTGAGATCTGCCTCCGGCTGTAATTATGACGGACTTATGTAGGATGATGATATCAAAATTTAGAATGAAGGAAAAAATATAAATGTAATATCATTAGTTTTACGTATTAAATGACGTGGATATAAAGGACTATGTAATTTCATCATCGTTATAATCTTACCTAGATTTAGTCGACCGATAGAGAATAAAAATCGATTTAAAAAGACCGAACCCAAACAAACCTCACAAATTGGTTATGAGGGAACCACATATCGTTTGCCAGTACTGACAAAAATTTACGAACTTTAAACGAACTGTTAAAAGTATTGTACCTATTTAAATAAAACTAGTTTTTACGGATTTTATCATTTAAATTAAGTTATTTTATATTCCCGACGTTCCAGCACTTTACAGCACCCATGCCCACGGGGAGGACTGAGGTATTTGACGTCCCAATCTCATAGTTAACCACCGCTGCCTCCAGATTAAAATTATTAATTTTTGTTCTGATTTACGCAGAATATAAAGTAAGTTGAGTAATCAATTTTATTTAAATGTGTATAAAACTTATAGTTGGTAAAATTAAATCATGTAGTTATTTGGAAATTGTGGTGTCAAGCATCCAATTCCTGAAAACTTAGCAATGGAATTCGGTTGCTATCATTCTTTACCTTTGTAAACTTTGATTTTAAAATATGTGATGTAAATTCGATATACTATTTATTTTTAATTTGATAATTTCACATCAATTGAGGAGTCCTTAACAATATCTCATCTCGTCTATTCAAAAGTTCATAATTCTGGTAGCTAATAAAAATGTTGTTTATTTCTAATTGAGAACAACAAAACAACTCATAAAATCGAAAACTTTTCTACATTTATTTGCTTTCTTCAATAAGAATTAAGAATGCTTCACTCACCAGCTATCTAGCACAAAGGGTACAAACTTTTTAACGTTGTTCTTCATCATATTATTAGCCAGTGCTTGACTACAATCCCACCTAGCAGTAAGTGGTGATGAAGCCGATTTTCGTCTTCGGTCTTAATGCTTTGCAAATAAAATTACCAATGCTGTAAATTGATAGCAAATTCTTATAATCTATAATTTTCTTCTATAGATTGTATGTTTTAACGTATTAGAGCCCCGCTGAAGCTATATTATGGTTGCAGCACGAATGGGTCTGCTCGACTGGGGAAGGACCAAGCTAGCATACAATACCAGTCTAGAATACCAGCTTAATTCTACCGTGTTTCGTACAGCGAATCTAAAGAACCTCCTGTGTCCTCAGAGGTGACAACGCATCTGCATTTTGATTCTATACCTTTTAGGACTGCAAAGAGTCCGCCGCACTACTCCAATACGTATTGGCTGACTTAACATCACTTAGAAATATTGTATATTTTTTAATTTCTCAGACAAGCAGGTTTTCTCACGACAGTTTGTTCACTGCCAAGTACCGTAGTAAGTCAGCACTACAAATGATAACAACCCGTAATGCTCGCATACTGAAAAATTTACGACGAACACAAAGTCACCACGGCTCTAAAAATGTATATATGTTTATAATTCTCCTTCTTAGAAAAATGTATTTAGACATCATCACAACTGCTGAACATAAGTCTCCCACAAATAATGCCATCACGGTCCTGAGCCACCTGTATCCATCGACCGCTCTAAGCATCGCTACGAATATGTCATTACAAAGTATGTATATCACGCAGAAAAACTCCAAGCATAACGCTTTTCATAGCAAGCTGAGGGACCTTGAGCTTCCTCATACGACCGCAGTAATGGACCACGTCTCAGAACACATAATTTTGTTGATATAATATTATTGTGAAACAGACTATTTTAAAAGCAGTGTAACACAGCAAAAAATCCTTCCTCTCACCAATCCTTTATCGGGTCATGTTCATTATAGTATGAGTATTTCTTAATCGATTTTTTCAGGTTTTTTTTTTGCTTTTGTTACTAAAATAAAAAAAATTGCTTGTCATCGTTAGAGATATCTCGTGTCAATCAAGTTATGTGAATTATGTCCTTTTTTATATCTGAAAAGTTCATTTACCTTCATTGGTGTTACAAGAAGTGATTCGTAGCAAGGTTTTAAATAGTAGAATATGAAATGTACGGATTTAGATTAGATATGGCAAATAAAATTGAAGGATTATTACTTAAACATAACTTGCAATTAAACACCCTATTACTTCCGCCTTATATTCATTTCACATTTATTTCGAAAACGAAAATCGATCTTACTAGCCATTCTATTATGTTTTGTTCAAAGCACTTTGCAATTTTGTGTCTTGTTTCTGTCGCCCAATTTTGCCAAGTGGGTGTAATAAAAAACCGAAGTGGTTACATAAGATATTCCATATCACAACATTTCGGTTGGCATTTGAATAATAAATTGTATAAATATAAATGACACCATCAGCTCTTGAACTCCTAAGTTGCGGTATATCAAACCCGTTTAAGCTAGACGTAAATTACAAAGAGCAGCAATGGGGAGCAGTGCCAAAGGTGCGAGTCGTCTGGCACTGCCATTTTCGATTCGCATGCTAAGCATAACGATTATAATAAATAGTTTGGAAAATCCAAAAGTGCACGCCTCATGAGTGTCTCATTTCATTTTGATAAAAAAAAAAAGAAAAATTGTGATGATAATTTTTACAAGAAAAAACAAAATAGAGAATCTGATCGACTTTCATTAATAACTTTTAAACGGTGTTCAATAACAAAAATCAATAGGGATCCTCGTTAGTATGGAATCTTATTTAATACTATAATATTTCAATCTATTGCTTACACTCACCGAAGCACCCAGACCATATATTTTTTCATTTACATTTTTTGTTATGTAATCTAAAGTGAATCAATTAGAAAATAAATATAACGTTAATAATAAAATGGATTTGATGTCTAGCTAGTATATAAGAACAATTTTATGTAGCGAAATTGGGGTATGGGTATGGCCACATATCGAGAGTACAGCACTCCCTCACGCTGTGAAGCGTACAAAAGCTGTAATCCGTTTACTACTGTGCAATGAACATATTTTTTTTATTTTCTAAAATCTTGTCGCTTATGCTATTATAAAAACATTAACTTATTAGAAAAATAATAAAATGTACATGTGAGTTGTATAATGTTAATTTATTTGTAACATTAATAATAATTAAAATAAAACGTATTCTGAAACATTTTAACTGAAAAAAATTATATCATGGACGTCAATTTGTCCATACTAACAATATCTTTCGAAAACTCGGTGAACTACACTATTTTAATATCTTCAAATTTTATTATAATACTAGCCTATTTAGAAAAAGTGTTCATAAAATTTTTTACATAAACTAAGATAGAGCACAAATTAAATAAAAAGTGGAAATTGCAAAGTTCCCGGTTCCCGGGCTCACGTCTGTTCCTAATGAGAACGTAGTTGAATAGCAGCCAAATTCCGTGCCGGGCTAATGGACCCCGATCCCGGCGGGCCCTTAAAAATGCTTTTATGCTCTTTTTATTTTCCTACTACAGTTGCCGTTTCTCCAGTTTTAACTACACACATAGTAGGAAGATTGGGTGCAATAGAATAATGTTCGTGTTATTTGTCACGTCCCTTAGCGCTACGAAAATTTATTTATTTATTTATTCATAGGACACCTGCTGGTGCACTACTGTGCACACATTTTATTGAAAGTGGGCTTAATCTAGGGTCAGCTGTAGAGAACATGGAGATTACAATTAAATCATTCACAAGATATTTGTAATAGTATTATTTATAATATACTATTACATTTTTCCTATATTTAGGGAAATTATCATGAAAAATATACGATTGAAAAGCAGTCCCATAGTCGCGGAGGCCACTGAGACTACCATCAACTGCAAATAACAAATTTTGGTCCAGTCTACGCAGAAGAATTTTAGTAGGTAAGTGTTAAAAATAGTTTTCTGCCCCTAGGCAAGCGACTCCTAGTCAGTCTGGATCACCCAGCATTATTGGATAACAATAAGCATTGAATGGGTATGAGTTTGACCCAGAGGTTATTATGTGAATGGTTCAACTAAGGCAGAGATTTTGTTTTGAGTGGAACACTTGAGCACCTTGGGGTTCGCCATTTGATCATTAGGGATTCACGACAAAATTTGCGCATGATGCTACACGCTTGATGGTGCAAGCCAGTTGTACTACTTTACTTTACGCGGGACTAGTCGCGCAAAACAAGGTGGTGGCTTTTGCTGTCGGCTGTGATATGACACATTTGTTGCAAGTCATGCTATTGCGATTTCCATGCTGTTTGGTCACCATCGTAGTAATTAAAAACAAATAGTTGTACTACTTTACTCTACGCGGGACTAGTCGCGCAAAACAAGGTGGTGGCTTTTGCTGGCGGCTGTGATATGACATATTTGTTGCAAGTCATGCTATTGCGATTTTCATGCTGTTTGGTCACCATCGTAGTAATTAAAAACAAATTGCTCTTTGTATTTTCATTTTTAGACAGTATTTTTAGAGTTTGGCTCATTGTATGGAAAATTTAACAGGGATGTGTTGAGCTATGTTTGAGAAAGACTGAACGCAGTCAAATAAGGCACATCATCTAAAAGCAACGAATATGGAATATCAAACTCCTTATACTTATTCTTGAATCGCGATGCGTTTTTCATTTGAAAACAGTTATCTCGTAATTTGACTGAAATCCCCGATAAAAACTAATGGCGGCGTGTATCTATCCAAGCGCCGCCCACCTGTCACGAAATCGTGCCTTCGCCAACGGCATTATCATTTCGATGATACTTCGTTAGTGTAACTGTGAGGTTTTCTGATATAAGTGCCTTTTGGCGACCGGTATCCAATCTTGTCGCTGTCAACTTGCTTCCCTGGTATCTTATTTAGATTGGGTGCTTTATTTACTTTAATATTTACTTGGGAGAACCGCAACATCTTATTGGATATGCGCTCGCATTAAAAGATCTTCTGTTCATTTTTTAAGAAACCTTACTCTTCCACACTAGGATTTGCTCCTGTGTCTTAGTATCATTTTAAGTAAATTATGTGTTGAATTACACAAAGACTAATATCCAGACCTGGAACAATTATTTACAGGCCTTTTAAATACTTGTTCTGTACGGAATTCGAATCAGCGTCCCACAACGCTGCAACTCAATACTAAGCCAATGCACTTCGAAGCCGTCATAATCTCATAGCACACTACCGAACCGAATTTGATCCTCGTCGGTACCAATCAATGTCGATTTACCAATTGATATTATTAATATTATATGTAATTGAGATTGTTCAAGCAGTGCGTGTTGCCAGTGATGACCTATGGATCTGAGATATGACCCTTCACTGCTGGCCGTATGAGAAAGCTCAAGGTCGCTCAGTAAGCTTTTAACAGTGGTAGAGCCACGCGGCAGCTTTTGCTGTCGCACGGATGGGCCGGCTCGAACCGGGGTGGTACCACGACCTCACAGAATACCAGTGTGAAGTAGAGGTTTACCTCTGTGTTTCGCTTGGTGAGTGCAGGTGGCCGGAGGCCCATTTTACTGGAAATGAGGCATTCCATCTTAGTCCTCACGGGTGGCAACGCATCTGCATTTTGATTCGCAAACGAGGATAGATGTAGGTGTCTATGGGCCGCAGCAAGCACTTACCATCAGGTGGACTGTGTGCTCGTTTGTCACCCTTATCCTATAAAAAAAAAGCTTTGGAGAAAGTTATGCTCGGGGTCTCTATGCGTGATAATCTTAAAAACGAGGATATCCGCAGTAGAACCAGAGTAACCGACATAGCCCAACGGATTAGTAAGCAGAAGTGACAATGGGCTGACCATGTAGCTCGAAGAACCGACAACCGATAGGGAAGAAAGGTTCTCGAGTGGCGACCTCATACCGGCAGGTGAAGTGTAGGGCGCTCCCCACTAGATGGAGGGACGACCTGGTAAGACGTGCAGGAAGTCAATGGATGCAGGTGGCTCGGAACCGTGCTTTGTGGCATTCCTTGCAGGAGGCCTATGTTCAGCAGTGAACTTGTGATGGGCTGTAATGATGATGATGATTAACCAGTTGAACTCCGGCAACATTGGGGCGGCGCAATGGAATTCTCCCTGCCCTAATATCCCCATAGAAAAAAGAGGAGACTTACCAGGAACGTATAAAAACTATAACGTATCCGCGGAATAGGAAAATAAATTTAATCTCGTGAAAGGTAAAATTTGCAGCTCGGGGAACCGGTGATGAGGTATAAGACTACAGGTGCAACATCATCATCATTACAGCCCTTCACAAGTCCACTGCTGAACATAGGTCTCCCCCAAAGAATGCCACAAAGCACGGTCCTGAGCCACCTGCATCCATCGACTTCCTGCATATCTTACCAGGTCGTCACTCCATTTAGTGGGGGGACGCCCTACACTTTGCCTGCCGGTACGAGGCTGCCACTCGAGAACCTTTCTTCCCCATCGGTTGTCGGTTCTTCGAGCTATATGGCCGGCCCATTGCCACTTCAGCTTACTAATCCGTTGGGCTATGTCGGTCACTCTGGTTCTACTGCGGATATCCTCATTTCTGAGTTTATCACGCAGAGAAACTCCAAGCATAGCCCTCTCCATAGCTCGCTGAGCGACCTTGAGCTTCCTCAACCGGCCAGCAGTGAAGGACCACGTCTCAGTTCCGTATGTCATCACTGGCAACTTTCTTTTTCAAGTCAGTTGTTCAAAGTCTCGTTTTCAAGTTTTGAGGTATACCTGACAAGAAGATGTGCCGCAATTTGCCCAACCGAGTTGAATCCGTCGTTTGACCTCTCGGTCGAAGTTGGACTTACCTAGTCTGACTATTTGTCCCAGGTAAACATACTCGTCAACAACTTCGAGCTTAGTGTTCCCAACAGCTACCGGCATAGGTGTGACATGGACATTAAACATGATCTTTGTTTTGTCCATGTTCATCTTAAGACCTATTCGTTGGGAAATACTATTGAAGTCATTGAGCATAATGCTTAGGTCCTCCAACGGTTCTGCCATAAGGACTATATCGTCGGCAAATCGAAGGTGAGTGATGTACTCGCCATTGATGTTGATACCGTATCCTTTCCAGTCCAGAAGCTTGAAAATAATCCTATTATTTTACAGGAATTTTCCTCACGATGTTATTAAGGTGAAAGCGCCAGGATGGCCCGCGAAATTCCTATTTTCTTACGTTTTTTGGAATTTGCAGGTCAGGGTCAGATTGTAATGAGTATGTGTTTACAAAATTATTATCATTCATGAGTTTTTCTGGAAATAGCCATACAATGGGATTATACGAACTTAGAGGTTTGTATTGACGATTATAATGATTATAATTCTGTAAACGCATACCCGCTACGGCCGCGAATCATATTTTGTTAAACATATAACCTGACACTGACCTGCAAATTGCAAAAAACGTAAGAAATTTTGAATATCGCGGGCTACCCTGGCGTTTCCACCTTAACGTATCCGCCGGGCAGCACTTAAAATTGCATATAGGTAGTTACAATATACTATATATTGTTACAGTTTCAATAGTGCAAGTGCGAATTGAACTTGGGCTGCTACTACTAACGCTCTGTCCCGCAGATACCACGGATTACTGAACAATTTACACAGATCATTTAAAACTACCAAAAGTTGTTTACGTAATTTGCTGTAAAGCACCAGGTGGCAGGATTCTTTCTCTGCCTATATCTGCCACCAAAGCAGGGCTTGCACTACTTTGTCTCGGTCCGGAATGTGTAGAATTAGTATAGCAAGGCATGCAATATTAGTCCCCAGAAGTGACAATACACCTGTAGCCTTCTTTGTTTAAAGTTAGCTGCTGGTGTCGATGGACTGTAGTAAGCACTCATTATCGGGTGTACTGTACGTTCGCTTCTCACTTAAGTTTTGTAAAAAAAGCTGCTTCAAATTTTCCCTTTTTCTATCTCAGATCACAAAGTACGAGTTAGCATCGTGCTTCCATCGATTGTCATAAAGCGATCACAAAAAAAAAACAAGCTTTTGGAACGGAAAATTGAACGTTCATAACACAAGCAACATCGTTACCGGACTCAGTCAAGCGCGACTTTCCATGCTCGTTTGGAGTACCGTAGTAGATCGCTTTTATTTATTTTATTTTTTGTGACGTTAACAGTATGTCTTACATCGTTACAATTGTCAACTTTTTTTAGGACACTTGAGAATAATTTAAAAGTTGTAATTTGTACGTGTCTCGACATTTATACGCGTAGATTTCCAAAATAATATAAATCGAAACTGTAATTCTAGATACGCTCAGGGTCAAGAGATCGAGTCCCTGAATAGATTTTTTGGTGATGGTGGCTCTTCGGTATATATAGTCTTCATTGAGTAGAGGAATAAAAAATATATGTAACTTAACAACTACTTAAACTTGTAGCCTCTCTTTGGTGAAACATTTTACTGGAATTATGTGATAAATTCGTTTGTTTAGAATATAATATGTAATTAAACTTTAGACGATTAAAAACTAACCGATATTAACATAATAAGAAACATTATTAAATACAAAACTTTGATATAAACAATCTATAAACTAACCAAGCCAATAAATCCAGTTATTAGACACGTTCGAATCGAGCACGCAACACTAAAACCTACTTACGAGCAGAAAGGTGAAAGTGGTTACAGGCTCGATGATACAACTGGCGTAATAGGTCGTCGATGTAAAACCCTAGATATAAGATGAGAGCTGGATTTTCCCAGGTATTCATAATCGCGGGAATGGTTGCAGCATTTATTGTCTCAAGTGTCGTGAGCACTGTCGACAGCACTTTTACAAATTGATAACGTAATTATTACGTTTCCTTCAGGAATAGTAGTGCAAAAATTTATTTGCATTAATTTTAAATCTTTTAGAGGAGTTTTTCAGGTGAGGTAACCATTATGCTGTAAAAAGACCTTTAAATTGACATAATATTATTTCACATCTGTTCTATCGATTGATTGACTGATCGCGTGTTATATATTATTTTATAAGACGATATGAGTTGCTATAAATTAAATTGGGTTTATATTGTGAATTTTGTGTTTTATCGCTAAAAGCGATATGGTTTTAGTATTGTATTACCATAGTATGAATTTAGCATCTATGATTAACTCAATATGATTAGTATTACGATGTACCTTATATTTCTTCTAGGCAAACTTTGAATGCATCTATGCAAAGTTCCGAATCCGATAAAATTCGAAAACACTCAAAATTTATTAAACTGAATCTGTATAATATATTAAGTCGAGAAACAAACCGGACTGCTCAAATATTTTATTTCTATAAATGCAGCAAGCATAACAGTTACCTCCATAAGGAAACTCCTCTACACCCAAAGGTGGCAAATACATAAATCGCGGTTACACTATGAGATCGAATCGAGAACGATAAGACGAGTATGGTAATGACGAATTTACATAAGCCATTGTTAATAGCAAATGGCGGGCGAAAGTCAGGGCTGTTGCAGCGTTCTCTCACTTTATCTTACTCTCTTAATCCTATTGCTCTTATTAATAGGGAGATAGAACAAACGCAGTGTACTTAGGGTGTGCTTTCCTTATCAAACGCGGAAGCATAAGTGACGGAGGATACGTGAGGCCTCGTTTGCACTTTGTAAGGATACATAGTGCACTGTACGTGATATCTAAACCTAAGGCTTGAGTGAAAAGCGTTCTGCGGGGCGTGCGGTGTAGCGACAAGTGCTGCATATTTTTTAAACAAATTTAAGCAAGTGTTTGACTAGTAATCCAGTTATAGTAAGTGATGAAACAATCGAAGTTCTTAAAGTGCACTGACAAAAGCAAATTCACTATTGCCTTAATGACACCTACATTGTAATCGAATGGAAAAACTGATGCTGGAAAATTATTCCACTCCTTTGCTGTACCTGTGTACATATGAACAATATGAACGACGAAGCAAAACTTTTGGTTGAAATACGTAGTATGTCGACAACAAAGGGTAGAGACCAGTCGAGCGCCTAATAGTCTGATGATAAAACGTAGAAGCAGGAATTAAGTCATGCAATTCCTGCACACACTTTGATTTTTTTCCTGTAAAACACCGGAAAGCTGGCTACTTTTCGCCTGTGCTCGAAACTGCCAAGATTGGTTCTAATCATATTAGTGTAATCAATATGCCGTTTTAGCACACATTTCCATTGAATCCAAATCCGCTTGGTAGCATTTTGGCTTAGGCACATCACTATAATATTTTGTATGTGACAGTAACCACATCTCTAGTAGGGGATTTCCCTTACGTTGAAATATTAACCAAACCCGACCAATTGAAGAATCGCTTTTATTTTTTTGTTTGTTTACAAGTGAATTAGTGAATACAATAGTATACGTAGCTCGTCAGTATTACATAATATTGGTAACAAGCATGCGTTTTTTTGTTTCCTTTTCTTCACAGATCTTTTCTCGTCATTCTTGAGAACAGTTATCAACAGTTTAATACTTGTTTGATAGCACGTATTTGATTGAAAATATCAATAGTTTCTTGTTTATTATGGAGGATGAACATTTAACAGCAGGGCCGAGTCGCCCTAGTCCTAGTAGTTTATTTGGAGATAATAAAGACTAATAATTTTGATTTCTAAATTCTCAATTTTTGTATAATTTATTAAAACAAAGTTTAAAAAAACGTATGTACTATTTTTATTTAATGACCTTCTTAGGGAATACGACTTTATTTACCCCTCGTACGATCGTTCATACAAAATGTCTGGCAACACTGATACCTATGTACATTACACATAATATAAAGGAACAGCGAGTGTTTATCACGCATACCGAAAGCCACGAGTTGCTGCAAATTCTTCACTCAATTTCTACACTATAGATCTTTGATTGAAATTTTGTATCGATACTTTGGATTTTAGATTAAAAATTCAAAAATTCAATTCGAAGTCTTGTATTTAAATCGGAATGAAAAGTGGATATCTATATAATTAAATTTTAAATTGCCACATTTTGTCAACACGCGCCGCTACCATATTAAAAATAATAATCATAATATTTTAAATCGACTAATCATGTATTTATGACAATATGATACGATTCATTCATTCCGATTCCGCTATCTTTGTATCGATACGTGCAGGTATTGTATTCATTTGTACTGGTCCGAAATATCGTGATGTACCGAAACTGTAAAGTATCGGATCGAATCGTACATACAGTATATTACACCAAAGTCCTGAGTAGAGTGGTGTTGAGTGTGCAGTGGTATGGCAAACATGATCTTGTAAAAGTGTTGGGTAACGCTCAAAATGTAACACGCTAAGCGACTCGCGTTCTCGTAGGCTAGATCTTGTTATTCGAGCTGAACCCTTTATCACGTATGACCTCGTGTAAAAACAGAAATCTATTACCAAAGAGTCAATTATATTTACTTATTCCGTAAAAATTATGGTTTAAAATATTTTACCAACAGCTGACATAAATAATTGTTATCAAAAAAGCAAATATCATGTTCATAATCACTAAACACTATGTCTATAAATATAATGTCACCGTGCTAAGCTTTGCTTCGATAAATTATCGTTAAGTCATGCAACATTGACAGATAAGAAAGCAGCAAACCGATACGTTGCCGTGTCAATTCATCACCTTGCATACCGATAGCATATCTAGGGCTCACTGTAAAGCGGATAAACAATTAATTTGTGGGTTGCCAAAGGAGTCATATTTCAGAGTAGTTGAAATTGATTTTCCGTGGTTTTGGTTAGCGTCGAATGTTAATTTACCGCTGTGAAGTTAGCGCCTAATCTTTAAATAACGGCGATTGTAATGTGAAGCTTAAATTACGAGTGTAGTTTTGTTAGTGTTTCTAGAATGTAAATTTCGCAGAAGGGTAATAAACTGGCAATCGAATATAACAAATTACACCCATGTAATTTCAAAAACATTCGCAACTTCGTTTCTAATAATTATTTTTGTAGAGATTTTAATTTTAAAATAAACAAAATAATTTTAGACTTCGTACACAAAATTAAGTTTTTGTTGTCCAAATTTTGATAGAAATTTTCATATTAAGCAGAATTCAGCTTTCATTCGTTCTTTCAGTCGTTCATTGCAGCCTATTAAAAGTCCACTGCTGAACATAGGCCTCCCCCTTATATTGCTTCATATTTACCATAAATAGTCGTCACGTTTGGCAGACAGGTTCGCAAATGCAGTTATAATTTTTTTCAATTGATAGCAGGAAGATGATGCTGCCTGCTGTGCATCTTTTATTTCAGTTTCCCTCTGGCGTCTTACAACAAACACCCACGGGATGATATGGGGTAGTGAATTGTTTTACGCCACCACTATAAAGTCAGCTTCTGTAAATTCATCCATTCATTTATTATAGCCAATAAACTCTATAATTTATATATACTTTATATTTGTATATACTTGTATTACTATATACAAGTGCCGTGGTAGCTCAGGGGATAAGCGCTCGCTGCAAATTTCACAGTAACCCGGGTTCGATCTCCGCCGGCACCAATGAAATTGTTAATTGCAATTTTACGTGCTCTTTTTCTACGTGCTCGGCGGTGAAGCATAACATCCTGATGAAACTTGCATGTGTAAGAAATAAGAAAAAAAATATTTCGAAGACATATAAATTTCGCTAACACGCATCGTGGCACGCATATTTCCTTGCCCTAAACCCCTCTCAGAAATTAGAGGAGGCCTGTGCCCAGCTGTGACGTATATAAGCTGTAAGTTTAACTTTAACTTTTTTGTAATGATTAATCTTATATTTACGCGAACACTACACGTTGAATAAAACTATTTTTACGGATTTTATCGCGTTTCATCATCATCATTACAGCCTTTCATAAGTCCACTGCTGAACATAGGCCTTCCCCAAGGAATGCCACAAAGCACGGTCCTGAGCCACCTGCATCCATCGACTTCCTGCGACTTTATCGCGTTTAATTAACTTATATTCCCGACGTTTCGGTTGCTTTCCAGCAACCATGGTCACGGGGTACTGAGGATTGTTGGAAAGCAACCGAAACGTCTGGAATATAAGATAAGTTAATTAAATGCGATAAATTCCGTAAAAGTAAAGTTTTATTTCACTTTTTTATATACAAGTAAGGACGAACCTACCGTCCATAAGGTAAGTGGATGCCATGGCTTATAGATACCTGCACACATCTAGCCTTGATTAATGAGTTTCATTTCTCATCACTCGATATTCAAAATACAACACCATTATTCTGCTGTTTCACGCTGGTATTGCACCAAGTATTATAAGTCTTAGTCTAGTTGGAACGACGATCTCGTGAGACTAGAAAAGAGTTGATGGATGCAGGTAGTTTAATGCCGTGCTTGGTGGCAGTCTTTGAAGGAGTTCATGTTCAGCATTGACCAAGACCAGGGAAGGACACGTTCGCACAGAATATAATAAAATACCAGTGTGAATGCTGTTGTGTTGCGTATAATGAGTGATGAGTCTGGAAAGCTTCTGTTTCAAAAGAAAAACTGAAACCCTGTGATGATTTAACTTTAAGGGAACACTAAATGTCACTAAAGTTAATAAATAGCACATCTGTACCTGTCTTTGGACCATGGCATTCACTTATTGTAAAGTGAACTGACGACTGTGTGCTCGTTTAACACTCTTCTTACGTCTAAAAGAATCACTTAGTTGGGCACCGTTTGGGAAATTCCGATACATCTAGAAACAGAAAAGTCAATTCCTAGTAATAGACAGAGTGCAAAAGAATTTACAGTGGTAGAGACAAGCGACAGCTTTTGCTGTCGCACGGATGGGCCGTCTCGAACCGGGGTGGTACCAAGACCTCACAGAATACCAGCGTGAAGTAGAGGTTTACCTCTGCGTTTCGCTTGGTGAGTGCAGGTGGCCGGAGGCCCTTTTTACTGGAAATGAGGCATTCCATCCTAGTGCTCTCGGGTGAAAACGCATCTGCATTTTGATTTGTAATAGAGGATAGATGTAGATGTCTATGGGCCGCAGCAACCACTCACCATCAGGTGGACTGTGTGCTCGTTTTTCATCCTTATCATATAAAAAAAAATAAAAAAAGAATCTTATTAAAATAGCGCCTCCAGGAGATGGTGGTCTTTCATTAAACTGTAACAACTTTTAGCACTTTCTTTCAATGTAGGCTTAATGGCATGGTAAAATAAATTGTAAAGTCTATTTGAAGCTTTTACGGCTGAAACAGATCCGAGTTCGCCAATTTATTTTGAGTTTTTGCCTTGCCAAAGCTATTATTCAATGGAGTATGCCATAGTGAAAGAGAATATATTATAACGTACACTTCAGTCGTATTAGTACCTTAATTTGTTTGACGTTTTAATATTTGGATTTTGAAACCGAACGTTGTTGAACTTACACGTGACAAAAGGCAGGGTAAAGCCAAAACTTATTTTAATTAAGTATCTATTTATTACCCCACACACAAACACAGACACACACACACAACATTAAGCTTACAATTATTTAAAGTAATCTATATACTAATACGTTAAGAAAAAGCTTTGCACTCGTTTTGTTGGGGATGTTATGCAATTAAGCGTTTCATTTACACGACGTGGTGACAGCAGTGTAAAAGAAATTAATTTATTTGTGTGAAGTATTAGTAATTCATAGTGTCCTCCTGTACTCGTTCGTGATGGAACACGTAAGACCAAGACAGAGCTGTGTATGGATGTCGAATAATTTTAAGGTGTGCATAAGGAGAATGCATCAGTGCAAGCTAAGCTTATTGATTAATGTATGAGGACCGGATGAATTTGACGTATACCTAACATTTACTTTTGAAAGAGATAAGAACCTTGACAACATTACAGTTTTATTAAAAAAGTTCGACAACCATTTTAGAGTGAAACAAAATGTCTCTTTTTGCCAAGATATAACTTTTTTATCAGAAATCAAATGGAAGGTGAATCCATTAATCAATACGTTACTGCATTAAAACTTTTAAGTAAGACCTGTGCATATTCCCTTGCTAAGAGATGCATCGTATGGGGTATAAGGAATGCCGTCGTTCGATACCGCATACTTAGGACAGGAAGAATTAACGTTAGAAATGAAAAAAAAATTGTCAAGCAGATGAAATTTCGATGGATGGCAGTAGTTAGTTAGGATCGCAATCAGTTGCGGCATTGGGACACGCAACCATACATGCCTTAGACCAAAGCGCGCGGCGAGACCGTGCCAACCAAAAGCAGCGATGGAACGTGACCGGTGCAGTGCGCGACGGCGTATCTAGCAGCAAGCGCCGCGCCGTGGTGGGCACACCGAGCGGTCCAAAAATTGTGCACCACTTTGTAAATAGCGGCTGCGGCTGGTGTAGTTTTCCATCTGTGATGGTCATAATCATTTTCCACCAGACCGCTTGTGGTTTACAATGAGTTCGAAAAAAATTCTCAGGGATTATACATAATTATAAAACTTGTAAAGTAAAACATTATCTAAGTACAAATCTTCATCCAAATCATTCGAGTATTTTCTGAGAAACCAGTTACTTATAAAAATATTATATCGTATAATTATAAATATTTCTATCCATCAATTCCTTACAGCCTATAAAAGTTCACTGCCAAACATAAATCGTAGATTGCCTCATATGGGGGTTATTCCATAATTGCCACGCTTCTAAGGCGGGTTGGCAACCGCAGTTTCTTTATTATTTTATGTTGGAAATATGTTTAAATTTATTTAGTTATAAATAATTTCTTTTCTATTTTAATTATTCAAAACAAAGTATGGGACTGGTTCATTGTATGTATTTCGATAAGACAATGATTTTCTGTAGGAATACTGTAATCAAACATTTTTCGGCCTAAGCTTGTAAATATTAATAGCACCATAAAAATGTACGTAGCTCCACGAAAAAAAAAAACGGCCAAGTGCGCGTCGGACTCGCGCACCGAGGGTTCCGAACAAATCCGTAGGTATATAAGTTTAAAATGATTAATAATATTTTTATTATATGATGTAACTAAAAATGTATGCTTTTCGCAATTTCCTTTATCTGTGCTATAAAACGTTGCTTCGTACAAAATTTCAAGATTCAGAGTTCACGGGAAGTACCCTTTAGGTTTTGATTCCCTTGCGAATGTCGAAAATTTGCGGCATTGCACAACTCCAAGGGGCAGTAGCCTTGAGTATTTGATATGAATTTCAGCTTGATACCTCCACGCGTTCCTGAGAAAAGGGGTCTTGACAGACAGACAGACAGACAGACAGGCGGACAACAAAGTGATCCTATAAGGGTTCCGTTTTTTCCTTTTGAGGTACGGAACCCTAAAAAAAACATTATCATTATCAACATCTATAATAATTTACTTTTTCCCAGCTTTAGGTCGTGTAGGTTATGTATTATAACTAAAGAACACTAAAGATAAAATAAACCCTGTCCACACAAGATTCGTGTCTTGTTGTGTGGACATCAGTTAGTCAGGTAGGATTCAGTTAGCATTTTGATGTAACAATAACATTAATATAATTACCGACATTTTTCATCAACTTATGCTCCATTCATAATTCATAATCAGTGCCATCTAACGTATTTAACGTGGTACCACTATAAAAGTGTTCGTTAATAATACAATAAAAATCTAATTAATGAAAATTGTTATATATTATATTTGTTGAATGTGGATAAAATAATATTTTTATGATTGATAACACATCTAGACATGAATCGAAAATACTATTTTAAAGCCCAAACCTGAAAGTATGATAGTTTCTAAGTAAAGTGTACCACAAAAATGCATAGATTGTGGCATAGTGTAGGGTTCGCTTCGCTCGCCCTGATTAATTTAAAGAATAATCTTTCTATTTTACATTTTCATTCATAAGTATTATTTATTTCTCCCGACAACAGCCCAAAAATCACATTTTCAAATATTGTCGAGAGTTATGGTTTTTCGATCTGACATTCCTAACTTCAGCGTGGTAGCTTTTGTCCACTAGGTTGTTGAGAAAATACTAAATTCAAAAAATTCTCAGTGATGTTTTTAAAGTGTAGAAATACAGGTCGTACCTATATCATCATAAAGATCCATCTTCGCCTGAATGTTATCAAATAATGGGCCTAGACAATCGCGTACCCCAGGGATCGGATGAGATCGCACGGGGCCGAATTCATCACTACATCCTTCCTCTGAGGCGCGACGCCGCGGGGTCTATTTGTCACGCGAATATTTGTCCCTGTTATAATACGGAACGTTTTGTACTTGTGTACTGTTTATTGTTTAAGATTGTCCAATTCTACGTTTATTGATTTGATTTCAATTTTACTTACTTTGTTTGCCTTTTCTAATAAAACAAATTGTTGTATGAGGCGCAAATCAAATAATTATATCACATAATCACATTGTACCCTAGTGCTACTGACTACAAGCCATACAACCCGTCACAAGTCCATCGCTGAACATATTATGCCCGAACTGAGCCATCTGCATCCATCGACTACCTGCGTGTTTAATCAGGCCGTCAGTCCCTTTAGTGGGAGGTCGCTCAACACTGCGTATGCCAATACAAGACTGCAACTTGACAACCTTTCTTCCCCATCGGTTATCGGTTATTGGAGCTATATGGCCAGCCCATTATTACTTCAGCTTACTGATCCGCGATAGTTATTATAGCCGTGACGTATGCCTGCGTTTGATACGAAACATTTTGGCTTTGGTATGGATCGCTTATATTCCAAAAAGGCTCTCAACAAGTACTGTATAATTTAACCTCATGACAACGCTAAATGTTATCAAATGAAATTACATTTCTGTCTATGCTATAACTCCTATATTAACTGGCTCAATCGAAAAGCTCTTTATTTTACTTTTTACTGCTCGAAAGAGTGGCGGTTTCAAGATCTACCCTCACTTCTGTTCATCTCTTCATTTTCTAGCCTAACCTTTCTTTCATATTTAACATAATTGTCTACTCTCCCCGGCATTTTAATATTAAATGATAATTAGAGTGAATATTAATAATAACAAACTAGGTTTAGGCTATTATTGCAAGATTGGGAACCCAAGTTTTTAGAAAACAAGCTGTTATAAAATAAAACGTACGCGTATGACTATTACAAAAACCTAAATATATCTTTTGACCTATAAATAATATAAAATAAATTAGAAAAGCATTAAGTAATGTACTGGCTTTTCCAATGATCCATAAAGAGACTGTTAGTATAGAGGCGTCTTGCAATCTTGCAAATTTGCAATAGTAATAATAGTTTTTACGTGGTAGAGCCATGCTACAGCTATATTAGTAGTATAGTTCTAGCACGAATGGGTCGATTCGACCGGGGAAGAACCACGGTCTCACAGAATACCAGCGTAAAATAGCAGCTTGACACTGCTGTGTTTCGTATGGTGAGTGTAGAGAACCGGAGACCCTTTTTACTGGAAAAGAGGCATTCCATCTTAGTCCTCACGGGTGACAACGCATCTGCATTTTGATTCGCAAACGAGGATAAATGTAGATGTCTATGGGCCACAGCAACCACTTACCATCAGGTGGACTGTGTGCTCGTTTGTCACCCTATCCTATAAAATAAAAAATAAAAAGTTTTTTAATTGTTGCAAATTGTACTAATAACGCTATGGAATATTTTGTAAGCAATAAGCTCACACATTCTTAGAAAGGCGTAAGTCCAGCAGTGGGCTTAAAATGCTGTTATCAATAGCCTGATGAGATGTATATTAAAATTTAAGGTTTGTTGCGTCAAAAAATAGTACTTAATTTAAATAACACACGTAGTAAACTAAACCAGGTTGAGGGTCTCTCAGCATTCCCAGCATATCCTGAAAAACTTAACATTTAAAATAATAATTTCTGCGTTTCATTGCAATAACTGTGCCGCAGAGTAATGAGTTCGTGTTAAAATTAATTAGCGAAGGCGTTTGAAAATTAAAGTTAAATTATGTGGTTCATCGAGTCGTCTAGTTGTAATAGAAGTACATTTTTATTTCTTACGAATCAATAATGATTTCTTAAAATCTAAAACCTGTAATAAGTATTTTGAATGCCAATTATAAGAAAAAATCATAACAACGTAGAGTCGAAACCGAAGACTATTTTTATATTTCATATCAATTCCCAGGAGTAGCATTTCATTTTGATTCTTAACAATAGGTGTAAAATATAAATAAACATTAATATTTATATATTGTTCTATTGATGTTTATTATTATGTACCACAGCAACTAGGTGTAGCAACACTCACAATCAGGTGGACTGGGTGTTTGTTTTGTCCTCCTTAAAAAAAGTCTAACGTCGGTATTCAGAGACACTACTCTCGAGCCTAAATTCAAACTTTACGTTGTCAAAATGTTGTGTTTCATAATAATATAGCCTAGACTCCAATAATGACAATGTAAGGTTTGTGTTTAAAATCGAGATTTTCTCTAAATACCGGCCTTAAAAGACTTATACCAAGACATTTTTCTTTATGTCATCATCATCATCATTACAGCCTTTCATAAGTCCACTGCTGAACATAGGCCTCCCCCAAGGAATGCCACAAAGCATGGTCCTGAGCCACCTCCATCCATCGACTTCCTGCATGTCTTATCAGGTCGTCACTCCAATCTCGTGGGGGGTCGCCCTACACTTCGCCTACCTTTCTTTATGTGTTTTTGAGTAATTTAAACAAGACTTCAATTTATTGTTTCTACAATCATTTAAATATTTTTTAAAACTGTTTGTTATAAAAAAATATCCGACGAAGACGTCTTTATTGTGTAGCTTATTCGAAATCGCTTAAGGTATCGATAAATAGAAGATGGTGAAGTGCATAATATTCATGCATAGAAAACTTAAACATTGTAAGATTGTATAATAAACAGTAATGAATTCCCGGAATAACAATAAAATGTCTGGCGTGGAAACATTTCATTACCTTATTAAATGCTGTGTAAATAATATCATGCTATAGCATTTGTAATTACTCCATGCAACAAACTACGGTTCCTCTTTTGTTGTTTTACTGTGAGTGTGTAATCACCGTCGTCAACCCAATTAAAATTAAGAAAATAAAAAATATTCACGTCACGTCAGATATGTAACGTGATGTGCAACGTGTTTATCTTTATATATAAAAATTACGTGTCACGTTGTTTGTTCACGATGGACTCCTAAACTACTGAACTGATTTCAATAAAATTTTGCACACTGCGTTCAGTTTGGTCCAACTTGAGAGATAGGATAGTTTTTTCCCGATAAATGACCCTCAATATTTTTTATTACGAATTTAAGGATTTTTCATTGTACAAAAGGTCGTCGGAGAGGGCAGAACAACGTCTGCCTGGCGAGCTAGTTGGTTAATAAATTTTACCACGTGCTCAAAGAAAACCTGTATTTTTAGACACTGGATTCCTTTTTTTTTATAGGAACAGAGTGACAAACGAGCACACAGTCCACCTGATGGTAAGTGGTTGCTGCGGCCCATAGACATCTACATCTATCCTCGTTTGCGAATCAAAATGCAGATGCGTTGTCACCCGTGAGGACTAAGATGGAATGCCTCATTTCCAGTAAAAGGGCCTCCGGCCACCTGCACTCACCAAGCGAAACGCAGAGGTAAACCTCTACTTCACGCTGGTATTCTGTGAGGTCGTGGTACCACCCCCGGTTCGAGCCGGCCCATCCGTGCGACAGCAAAAGCTGCCGCGTGGCTCTACCACTGTTCCTCCTGATGTTGATTTTTTTTTGATATTTCGAGGACGTGAAGTTCGCCAATACGCACTGGGCAAGACCGGCGTACATTGTGTTCCCTATCAGAAAATGAAAGAAAACTTGCGCCAAGCAGCAGGATGTTTAAAGGCGATATTAACTACTGTCATAATTTACGTGATAGAGCTATGCTGCAACTATATTAGTAGTATAGTTGTAGCACGAATGGGTCGTCTCGATCGGGGAAGGACCATGCTCTCACCGAATACCAGCGTAAAATAGCAACTTAACGCTACTGTGTTTCGTATGGTGAGAACCGGAGACCCTTTTTACTGGAAACGAGGCATTTCATCTTCCATCTTAGTACTCACGGGTGACAACGCATCTGCATTTTGATTCGTAATCGAGGTAGATGTGGATATCTATAGGCCGTAGCCACCACTTACCATCAGGTGGACCGTGTGCTCGTTTGTCACCCTTATCCTATAAAAAAAACCGGCCAAGTGCGAGTCGGACTCGCGCACCGAGGGTTCCGAACAAATCCGTAGGTATATAAGTTTAAAATTATTAAAAATATTTTTATTATATGATGTAACTAAAAATTTATACTTTTCGCAATTTTTCTTTTATCTGTGCTATAAAACGTTGCTTCGTACCAAATTTCAAGATTCTGAGTTCACGGGAAGTACCCTGTAGGTTTTGATTCCCTTGCGAATATCGAAAATTTGCGGCATAAACGGCTGTATCTTTTGATTGCGTTGGCTTAGAAGTTTGATTTTTTCACAGCTCTAAGGGACAGTAGACTTGAGTATTTGATATGAATTTCAGCTTGATACCTCCACGCGTTCCTGAGAAAAAGGTCTTGACAGACAGACAGACAGACAGACGGACGGACAACAAGGTGATTCTATAAGGGTTCCGTTTTCTCCTTTTGAGGAACGGAAACCTACAAATTAAAAGAAAACGGTCGAATGCTATACGCAATCAGTGTTCCGTGATCGGCGAAGTTTTAAATGTTGCAAAATGTCATCTCTAATATTACTTGTGCTATTATCCATGCTGTATTTGGGTTTATAATAAATATAATGTCTGAATTTTTAAGGCCATAAGTAATCCAACTCAACTAATAACTAACTTCCGTAATGATTATTTTTATATTTTTTATTAGATTTTGATGGAAAGGCGCACTAAGAGGCTTATTGGTGACACCAATATGGTGAGAATTAATCTTACTAGTCGTAAGCACAGGCGTAAAGTAACCAGCCTTTTGGTTTTTTACAGGTTACATTTCGGTGAGTGTGCATGTGCATGACTTAATTCCTCCCTCTCCGTTCCACTATCGGACCACCAGACGCTCGGCTGGTCTCCATCCATTTCTTGTCGACATATCATAATACGTTAGCAAAGCAGTAAAATAATTTACTAGCATCTGTCTTTCCATCTGATTATAAAGTGGGTGTCTTCAAGGCTAAAGTGAGAGGATTTTGTTACGCTAAGCCAATGCGCTTTTTCATCTTCAGCTACGTCACCACTTACCATTAAGTGGAATAGTAGTCAAGTACTGGTTTATAATAGTAAAAAAAAACTTAACTATCAAAAATGCAAGACTCAAAACCGTTACAAACAATCTTCAGACCTGGAAAAGATCAATGAAGTACAAATTAACAGTACTTATATTTGACATTATTACCAGTTGTTGCCCGCATTGTACCACTAGTTGCCCGCTACTAACCCTCTATTTCCCAGCGCAATGTACGAATATGTTGAAGCGGCGCGCACTTATGTTCGCAGTAGGGTCATAATTGAAAAAGTTTTGTTATTACAAGCTGCCGCATGAATGGACGTAACAATGAACACGTCCTAAGTGTATCTAGAATTCTAGGTCATCAATAATTAGAAAAATGATCTTACTGGCGCAAATAAAAGTTTAGGTCCTTGACTTTCTAATCTATTGCAATATATATATATCGTCGCCTTGGTAATGAAGAGTGTCAACCCACACTTAACAAGTTTTGAGATAATGAGCATTTAAGATGTGATACTACACAAAAAATAATAATTAGTCCATAACTTCAAAACCATTGGACAGATAAAATAATTTGGCAGATAGATCTCTTCACCATTGTATAAATCGTATTCTTTTGATTATGTTAGAGTATTAAACTCAATTTGAACAAAGTTGTGGCTTGACTCTCTTCACCACCAAAGCGACGATATGTGCGTGAGTCTATACTTTTTTTTATTCTGACATTTCTTCTAGAACTGAATATTTTATAACGTCAATATAATTTTTCAAGCAATCAGTCTTTTGGGTGGTAAACGTGAGTGGACCTAATAGAAAGTTTAATATACGTGGTAGAGCTATCCTGCAGTCATATTAGTAGTATAGTTGTAGCTAGAATGGATCGGGGTAGGACCACGCTCTCACAGAATATCAGCTTAAAATAGCAGCTTAACGCTGCTTTGTTTCGTATGGCGAGTTTAGAGAACCGGAGACCTATTTTACTGGAAAAGAGGAATTCCATCTTAGTCCTCACGGCTGACAACGCATCTGCATTTTAATTCGCAAACGAAGATAGATGTAGATATCTATGAGCTACAGCAACCACTTACCATCAGGTGAACTGTTTGCTCGTTTGTCACCCTAATTCTATAAAAAAAATCTTGCTCAGCGAAGATCCGATACCCTCGCACTGGTAATACTGGTACCGATGAACTGTGGGGTTAGAGTTCGCTAAAATATCGCTATATAAGAGTATAATTGCCTCATAAAAAATATAAGCACGCACAGCATAGCAACAGAAATATTCTGCTCATCTATTTCATACAGAACCAATTACTTTTGATATACAACATGGAGACGAATAAAGATATTCTGCAGGCTCAATATTTATTGCTCGAAGGCGGTAAATACATAAATCTTTACATTGACACCTCCATTACTAGAACGAATGAATGAAGAAATCAAATTGTACTTGAATTCGCCGCCGTGCATAACGCTCGTAAGAGTTATATGTATGTAATTTAAAATTTAAAATAACGTTAATGCCATTTCTCTTTATTCATCTTGGAATTAATAATAGTTAATTACATAATAACATTTGATAAATGTTTGATATTTAAATGAAACAATAGTTAGGTACTTGGTGGTTCTTTTGTCGTGCAGAATTATATTATAACTATATGAATTCGAATATATTAAGATTATATATATACCGAGTGACGAAAAAGTTATCACATAAAATGAAAAGACGTATACTACATAAATTTCTTTAAACATATACAACTAAAAAATATATAACAATTAATACATTAGTCGCGGTAGCATTTTTTCGTTTTAATATTAAATAACATCATGTAAATGCATACAGATATCACCTGATGAATTCTAGAATGTCAAAGACCCATGCCATTTGAAGGTGAATATAGGTAGTTTAAACGTTGTCAATCCAAACTACTCAAATAAAGAAAAAATCAAACAAAAACTGTACTTACGGCTAACAATTTAAGGCATAATTTTATGCGCGAAATTAAAAACAAAGGGACCGCGCGCTGCGGCTGTGTGAAAACAAATTCAAGCGAAAAATTTACTTAAAATAATGAAGTTAATGCATAATTCTCTATGCGCGAAGTGACAAGAAATGGGATCGGGTGTCGAAATTATTATTTTTCTGGCGCGTGCGACGTTTTGTAAGTCACTTCAGGTCAGTAACCTATATATTATCAAGGCTGATTTATTTCTTGTCAATTTTTTACGCTATTTATTTTGTTTGAAAAATGTATTTTTTATTTTCTTTTATTATTGTTTATTTTATTATTTTAACAGACATATATCAACTTGTATTAACTGCTGTGCTATTTAACGTGATAACCTATTCGCCACCCAGTATATAATTACTAAACGAATAGGTAAAAAGTTTTTGTGATTTTAACTAAAATGATTGAGGCAATATAGTATAAAATAATAAACCTAGCAAGCTAACAGCATAGCAAAGTGGCGACACAATCAGCTGCTAACGGTTGCCGTTGAGCAATCAGTTTCAAAATAGGAGGTTCAGATGCCTGGGTGATCAGTAACCGATTGCTGAAAACAGAATTTGAAAATACGAAACTGTTCTCGAGATAATCGTGGGACAGACAGACAGACATCGTGAAATCAATAAGTGTCTTCGCAAGCTTCGCCACTTAATAAGTGTCTTCGCAAGCTTCGCCACTTAATACTGAATATTGGGGCAATATTCATTATAATTCAGACTAGACTTTATGATTCTATAGTACACTTTATACTTAATAAACCTAGCAAGCTAACAGCATAGCAAAGTGGCGAAGCAATCAGCTTTGTAGCGGTTTCTAACGGTTGCCGTAGAGCAATCAGTTTCAAAATAGGAGGTTCAGACGCCTGGGTGATCAGTAATCGATTGCTGAAAACAGAATTTGAAAATTCGAAACCGTTCTCGAGATAATCGTGGGACAGACGGACAGACATCGTGAAATCAATAAACCTAGCAAGCTAACAGCATAGCAAAGTGGCGAAGCAATCAGCTTTGTAGCGGTTTCTAACGGTTGCCGTTGAGCAATCAGTTTCAAAATAGGAGGTTCAGATGCTTGGGTGATCAGTAATCGATTGCTGAAAACAGAATTTGAAAATTCGAAACCGTTCTCGAGATAATCGTGGGACAGACGGACAGACATCGTGAAATCAATAAGTGTCTTCGCAAGCTTCGCCACTTAATAAGTGTCTTCGCAAGCTTCGCCACTTAATAATTATAATAAGTTGATATTAGTTTGAAAGCCGTAAAATTTTTATTGCGTTTACCTTATGCTTTTTTCTGTAATTATTACCGGAAGTTTCTAAAACTGGGAGGTTTGTACAGAATGGAAGTCCGGTTGATTTTTTTTTCGAGACGTAAATGAGTGACGGAAGCGGATTACACAAAAAATAACATTCAAATCAAATCATTCAAATAAAATAACACAGTTCTAGCAGGATTAAGCGTTTTACAGCTTTGAGAGATCAGCTCTTTCGACTACCCAAAAGTAACGTTTCGTTCAACTTAGGAATTGCAATCCAGGCACTGTTTTAAATCCAGCTAGATTTTTGCTGAATTAACAAATCTAGCGCTGCTCCAACATTTTATAATAAAAAAAAATAATGTTTCTTTTATTAAAAATCTTTAACTGAACTCGAAATGAAATTATAGGTATAAGTACTTACTCTTACTAATTAATAACGGCGATAAGGATCGTATGATTTTGCGCATACCTCAATCTATCTAAAAGATCCAGCACTTGGCGCTGGAATCAGCAAACCAGGGCCAGAAGCCTGGAACCAACCATTATTTTTTATCAAACTGAAGTGACTAATGAGCTTAGAGTACAGCCGGTGGTAAATTGCTACTGCAGTCCGTGGCACCTACACCTACATCAACTTTAAACAAAGAACGACTACGATGCGTTGTCACTACTAACGTCTAAGATTAAAATGTCTCACAGCCTCTAATTATACTGACCTCTCTAGACCCTTCACCGTAGTTCCACCTAGTCCTGTTTTGTCTATGCTATAAAAACAAAACTGGCTATTACAAAACGTCTAATATTTTTTGATAAATAACTAGACGACATCATGATTTAACTTTATGTAGGTACCTATTAACCTATTGTAATATTTATATATGAAGTACATATTATTGAATTTGCCTTTAAATATAGCAGCAACCATACGGGATTTCTTTCATCCTTTAAGCTCCAGTCAGAGTAGGTCACAAGAACCTCATATTGAAACTAAAAAAAAATACGTTTGACAAATGAAATTTAATTTATATGTCGACAAAATAAAGACGAGAAAAATAAAATAGCTAAGAAAGGGATCCTTGGACTAGTGCCATCCATCTGCTAAAAACGTTTAAAATTCAATTGGATTAAGAAACGTGATGTCTATTAATGTTCATATCATTGTTGATAAACTTTTAGAAATGTACAAAATATAAGAGGAGCGACGTTTATTCTGCTCTGTGAATATCTGCTAGAGAAAAGAAACCGGCATTGATACAGTGTATTCAAAATATTACTAGATGTTCAGAAAACTTAACACGCATTGCATGTATCCAAAATATAAAAATAACAATTATATAATTAAGGAATGTTATTTGAAAAATAACGTAAATCCACCCTTCGACGCGAAATGCTCATGTCCAGTGCTTGACTTTTACGAACTGCTAAAGAAGATTAAACACAATACACAAAAAAGCCACGATTTAAATAAAGCCTACATGGTCGTACGATCATTGTTTTAAAGTTTATATATTTACCATTTTTCCTACAATCTTTAACTTGTACCACAAAACAAAATCAGCACCTAAAATATGCGGCAATAGATAAATCCGCTTTTACATTTCTCATTCCAATCTTAGTGGCATCGAACTCACATCGCGATGTATCATTTGGCGACTATCCAAGACCAAGACGTCGCAATACGCAGTTTGTCTTGCGTAAAACAACTCTAATTTGTTACGTTTATTAATTCTAGTACCAAATAAACTGACATTTTTACGAGTAAGCGCTGTTTATGACGAAAGATTTAAGCATTGCTTTATGATGATATAATTAAATTTTTTTTATAGGCTAGGGTGACAAACTAGCACACAGTCCACCTGATAGTAAGTGGTTGCTGTGACCCATAGACATCCACATCTATCCTCAATAAAGAATAAAATTGCCGATGCGATGTCATCCTTGAGGACTAAGATGGAATTCCTGTTTTCCAGTAAAAAGGGTCTCCAGTTCTCTGCACTCACCATACGAAACACAGCAGTGTTAATCTGCTATTTTACGGTGGTATTCTGTGAGAGCGTGGTCTTTCCCGGTCGAGCTGACACATTCGTGCTACAACTATACTACTAATATAGCTGCAGCATGGCTCTACCAACATTTTACTTAAAAAAATAGTGAACTACTTAGTGACAGTGGTACTGAAAGCCAAAGTCTACCATAATAATTAAGAAATCGTTCTGATCACGCTAAATCATCGTAACATTTAATTAATTACTTGAACCAGGTAACAGTGACTTAATACTCGTATATACAACTTAGCCAAAGCAATTAGACTAAAATCACCACTTAAAATACATTTTAAATAAATGGTCAATTCTCCTAATAAAAAAACCAAATGGTAATTTGTCGCAAAGAACTATTAAATAATAGTGGTACCTATTTAAAATGTTAGTGTTTATTTTATTTGGCATCTTGGCAACACTTGACATTGTCGTTATTTAATGTCTTTTGAAATGTAGAGGCACTCCGCAGGTGTATTATGACAGAAACACTAAAACGACGGCTCAACGGAGGAAGAATCACTCTCTATCTAATAATGCGTAATGTAGCAGCATAATCCTCTGTTGTGTTTCGTATATCGGAAACCGTTTTCACTGTTAAGAGAAGACCTTTGTTGCTCTTATTCTGTAAAAAATTATTCTGTAAATATACTATGTATGTCTTTCTAGACATTTATGATTTTATTAGTATTGTATGTGGATCCCGTAATTCCGGTACTCTACATCAGTTTTTGAGTACGTACATCGAAGCATTCCCTCTTAGCCTTCACGATGATGACGCTCCCGCATTTTGATTCTTATTCGAAGGATAGATGTATGTGATGGAAAATAGATGTATGTATGTATGTTCACTTAGCATCAGGTGGACTGTGCGCTCGTTTGTTACTTTCAATACCCGTACCCATACTTTCATCATCAATAACCGATTGCAAATGACAACCATGTTGCCATTAAACATTGCAAATCTGAAAAATAAAATAAAAATAAAGTTACAGCCTATAAACGTTCAAATGCTAGGCACAGGCCTCTCATTTCTGGAAGGGTTATAGAGCAATTAGTCAGTCGCGTTATACCAGTAAATAATAATATTTTTATCACCTTATTCATAATCATTATATCCCTTCACAAGTCCACTGCTAAACATAGGCCTACCCCAAGAAATGCCACAAAGCAGGGTCCTGAGTAGGCTTGCCAGCTCCAAAAAAGGTATTTCCGGGATTACCCAGCTCGACATCCGGGACTTGGGTATATTACGCGGGACACAATACACCACATAAAAATTGGTTAGAAAAAAAAACACTATAACATATTTTTTAATCATTTAATTAAAAAAAAACAATACAAATGTATGACAAACATTTAAATTTTTTAAATTTAATTTATTTTTTGTTTTAAAACTGTACTTATTTTGCGATTTTGCGCATTTTAACAAGTTTTTGCTTTGCAATACGTAGTCATAAAATTCACTGCATTTTTGATCAAAATTAATGTTAATTTGTAGTTCAGCCTTGACGTGGTCAACAAACAGCTTATTTCTGCTGTCTGTCCATGCATTTCTACAGAGAGAAACTCTCTACTGATGCATTTGAAAGTGGTATCGAAGCTACGGTTAGTTGGTACGAGATAGATACTAATATCATATAATCACTGATTTCCGGGACAAAAGGCGTCCCGCAATGGGTTAGGACGGGACGGTCCAAAATTGACCCAGAAGCGGGACGTCCCGGAAAATCCGGACGGTTGGCAAGCCTAGTCCTGAGCCACCTGCATTCATCGACTTCCTGCATTTCTTACCAGGTCGTCAATCCATCTAGTGGATGAACACTCGTGAACCTTTCTTACCCATCGGTTGTTTTCGAGCTATATGGCCGGCCTATTGCCACTTCAGCTTACTAATCCGTTGGGCTATGTCGGTTCGTCTGGTTCAAATTATTTTTTATGTAAAGTAATTTATATGTTTATTTTCATGTAAGGAATATTAATAAAATAATAATTAGCGATCTCATTCGCTGTCATAACCAATTGTGCTATAATTATATCTAGACATCTACAACACCAAATGTTGTCGCCCCTCTTTATAATATTATGACCTTGTATTGGCACAAAGCCGAAAGAGTAGCTTTATTATTTCCTAGACACAATAAACGCATAACTCTCTCGAAATTGGCCACTTATTGGACACTGCCCGAATATTTCTTATCGGGATATTAACAACTTGAACTGACTCTGTATTTGGCAGAACCTTATGTATAATTCAGTATTGTTGTTTGAGTCTACCCAGTTTTGATCAATGATCTCTATTACTCATCGTTCCAAAACTGAATTTAAAAACAAGTGCAGAACTCGCAGTTCTTATACATGCGTAAGTAACAAAATCCATATATAACCATAATGGTCGCAATCCATTGTCCTCTTATTTGTATTGCCTATCGAGAGTAATAAAACCCGATCACGTTAATAGAAATTGATGGATTAATTGTAGGAGTCTACTGCTCAAAACATCTGACGAAATGTTCCCATTGTGCTCTTTGGTACCATCCAACATACGATATAAATCGACCTAATACAATATTTTGTGATAAAAATAATAGTTTTAATGACGTACTTAAGAACGTAGGATACTTCGTTACCTTAGCAAATAGTATTATAAAAAGTTAATAGTTAAAAATGAATAAATAAAGCAGGAAACGTTTTAGTAGCAATCTTTAATATTACAGTATTTATTCTTAAGGCTGGATGTTCCAAGCGCATTAGGTTTTTTACAAATGGTCGTCGCAAACATCGAGTCGGGCCGCGCATATGATCGTGATTTTTACAAAATAATCACAAAAATATTGTTTTAAACTTATAAACATATATTTACACAATGAGAAATAATCACACAAACAAAAGCCTATGTAAGTTCTATAAAACTATAGTTATTTACAATTTATTATATTTCCTAAATATTATCTACGTAGCATAAATTTGGCACAAGTCTTACCTCGGCAAAGACACTGGCAAGTAGGCTTGCGCAAAAAATATCGATATATATGTCATCGATATTTATAATCTCGTTATATCGATATTTATTTTAGAGTATCGAATTCGTATCAATTTCGATATATTTTAAAATGTTTTATTACTGGACAAAACATGAAACAACAAAAGGAGCTACTAAAACATTCATGTGTGGTTGTCGTTTCCTTCTCGTCGTCCAACCTTCAGGGCCTTATCCTTACATCATACAAATGATGACGATTTACATCGATATTTATCACGCGATATATATCGATAATGTTATAATAATCGATCCGATATATATCGATATATTTTTCCCTTGCCCATATCTACTGGCAAGCGACGTGGGAATCGAAAATCACTTGAATAATCGATATTTTTTTTAATAAATGTAATGAAAAAAAAAACGATCGGGTGGAATTGATTCCGAAGTGAATTATCTAAAAATATATATTTTTATGGAAAAAGGAGTATTAGTGCTTGTTTAAAATGAAATTTGGTTTGAAAAAAAACTGCAAACCGAACGTAGTTCGGTAATGTTTTCTATCGATTCGTATTGTATCGCGTACCAGGTACATCGTAAGGAGAAAGAATGCATATATACGAGGGTGGATTGAAAAGTACTCGGCCTAACACAGATCCATTCAATTCTAAAAATCAAATCTACCCACATTATTTAGTTCACTTCAGACTAGTTCATTGTGTGAAGTTCGAAACGTGTGCGATAATTAGTTGTGATTTTATAAATTTATTAACAAAGTAATCGGACATAATTTCCGCGAATGGAGCAAATCGAGCAGCGTGCCGTCATTAAGTACCTCCATAAGAAGGGGCTATCATCAAAAGCCATCCATGATGACATGGTCAGTACGTTAGGCGATTGTGCTCTGTCATATTCATCCGTCAAAAAATGGATAGCAGAATTTAAGCTTGGTAGAGAGAGTGTGAAAGATGAACCCCGCTCTGGAAGGCCTTCGACGTCAACTACTGACGAAAATATTAAAAAAGTACTTGATTTAATAATGGGAGACCGCAGATTAAAAATTAGAGAGATAGCCGAGATTATAGGCATCTCTTATGAACGAACTCAAAACATCATTGTCAACGAGTTGGGTTTCCACAAGGTGTCTGCGAGGTGGGTTCCGCGACTGCTTTCAGTTGAACAAAAAACGACGCGATTGACTATTTCACGCGACTGTTTGGAGTTATTTGAAGCCGATGCAGATGATTTTTTGAATCGTTTTGTTACTATAGACGAAACATGGGTTCATTACTGTACACCGGAAACAAAACAACAATCAAAACAGTGGAGAAGACCTGGTTCACCACCCCCTAAAAAGGCTAAGTCGATTTTGTCGGCAAATAAGGTGATGGCTTCAGTATTCTGGGACTCGAAAGGTGTGATTATGATTTATTATCTTGAAAGGGGTCAGACTATAAACTCTGATTACTACTGCACCTTACTACGTCGTTTACGAGAGGAAATAAAAGAAAAACGTCGAGGAACGCTCAGAAGAAAAGTCCTGTTTCATCAAGATAACGCCCGTGTTCACACGTCAGTACAGTCAATGGCTGAAATTCACAACTGTGGCTTTGAACTGTTACCGCATCCGCCGTATTCACCTGATCTGGCACCATCAGACTTCTTTCTGTTCCCTAACCTAAAAAAGCACTTGGGAGGTCAAAGGTTTTCGACAAACGACGAGGTCAAAGCAGCTGTATACGCATATTTTGACTCTAAGGAAGAATCATTTTTTTCAACGGTCTAAATGCTTGGAAGGGGAGGTGGCAAAAGTGTATTGAACTTGATGGTGATTATGTAGAAAAATAAAAATATAACTGATTTAGTATGTGTTTATTTTCTTGGTTAGGCCGAGTACTTTTCAATCCACCCTCGTATATACATAATTTTTTTTTCAGATTCTAAATGTTAATAATTTTCTATCAAAAACCAATTTTAAAACGGACAAAATCAGGAACACCCAGGCTTAAATAAAACTATAACCACCCACATTGGATGGGCTGAACTGCCAAGCGTTTCGCCAGTTTGCCGAGCATTTAGCCAGAGACTTCCATTTAGCACTATGTCAGATACTGACGCACATCTCTCGCTTCTTTCACATCCATAAATCTACACATACATTCACGTCGACTAAGGATACTCTTACTTTGGCCCATCTTTAACATATTGCCAATTTGGACGTTAAACTTTCCAGGGTATCCCTAGCCGAGTCTGCCTCTCCTTTAAAATATCTTTAAAAAAGTAGAGTTGTTTTTCTTGTTAGTTCAGGGCGAGGGTTTTTTCGAACCAGTGCTAAAAGTTTTACTTTTACAGTGAATAAAATGACGATGAAATATATTTTTATATAATATACATTACCTGAAGAAGATTTTTTATTGGATAAGGGTGACAGAGTACACAGTCCACCAAATGGTAATTGGCTACTATGGTATTGGCGATTACGAATCAAAATGCAGATTCGTTGTCACTCGTGAGGAGTAAGATGGAACGAGGCATTCCATCTTACTCCTCACGAGTGACACCGCAGTATAAAGGGTCTCCGGTTCTCTACACTCACCATACGCAACACAGAAGCGTTCAGTTGCTATTTTACGCTGGTATTCTGTGAGAGCGTGGTGCTTCCCCGGTCGGGCCGATCTATTCCTGCTAGCACGTATAAAGATAGGTTCAGCTTTTTTATTCTTGTAAAGGGATATAATAATAGTGGATGGTGGTGGAAAGGTGATGATAGTTTAATATTATTTATATTCTATGTTGAAGATAATTATTCAACTCAATAAAACAACTCCAAAAAAATATAGCTATTTAGAATTACCGAACAATCTACGACATGCCCCGTTACAATAGAATGCTGTTAAATATACTGGTCATCTAAATCAATGTAAGATAACAATATTCTAAGACGATCGAGTCGATCCAGTGCTCCAACCATCAAGATAACTTTATTTAGACGGGAAGCAATATAGTAGTTTACTTTAGTCCTACTTTTTAGTCCAACAGCGAAGCATCGTCCGAGAGTGCAACCACTAGACACAAATCAAGCTAATCTCTGTGCATATCGGCTCCCCTACTGAGAAAGTCTTTCCACGAACACGAAAGGTATTCGTCTTTAATTTTCACGTATATGTTTTACTTAATCTTTATTTTTTAATTTTTTTACTAATTTATTTATGTAAATTAAAAGAATGCTTATACATATTTAAAGTTGTTATCATCAGAACACAGAGCGGGATTAAATACTTGTTTATTTACTTATTTTTTCAAAGTATAAGCTGCTAGCTAAAAATGACTAGAAAATCAAATCGACACAGATAGGGAGAGAAATATCCGTGGAAAATAGTTTTTATGTTCATCTGTTCGACAGCATTTAATAGGTAAAATTACAGACATTCTAAGTTTCGTTGCATCGCACTAATGAGTGAGTTGCACTTCAACTCATGTTGCACTCTGAGCAAATTGAGCAGTAAATGTTTCTTTACAACAAAAATATAATAAAATTCCTCTTTACCTTACCGTATGCTGCGCGTTCCTGTGGAAGTACTTACTTATATCTCCGCGTTATTTTACGTCTAGCGTAATCAATATTCGTTGGTGAGCACTGCATGTCACAGATGAAAATAGTCTTGCCTTTCGGTTCATATATCCTTAGTGTTGCCCGGAACACCATCGTTTTGAACTATCTCGAACAAGTCATCAATGTGTAGCCGGGTAGAGTAGTTTCTAAAACGAGTTTGCAATGGTAACGAGTTTGATATATATCGGGGTGCCGTACACCGTCTCAGGTGTCCGCCCGAGATGCGCCGGGCGCAGCATTTAGCTAAATTGTCGTTTTGTCGCGTTCCTAATTCCTTCCCACTTCCTAGACCTACGAGAACTGATATTCTTGTTTTACTGTCGTCAAATTACTGAGCATAAATGAGGTTGATTTATATTTAGGTTGTTTCATATTATATTTTTATATACGATTACAAATAGTAGATAACAATACATCATTTTAATAAATATAAAGCTTTAAAATATGAGATTATTTCAAGAACAGACTTAAGCACACTTATCTATCTTATCATTTTTACGATTAGGTATAATGTGGCATAATAACCTTAAAAGACTCCAATATGGACCCATTTTACAATGAATACTAAAATAAAATAAATATCATAGGATACGTCAATTCTTGGTACATCGTAAACGCTGAAACAAAACCATTAGAATTCCAACAGATACTCATAAATCTGGAAAACGTGATAAATCTATACAAACAAATAAAATTGAAGTGTCTGTTTGTAATGCTAAAATAACAGCTTTTTATTAAATGTATATGAAAGTATATACGGTACTAATAAACAAACAAACAATTTTTAAAATTTTTGTCTGTTAGTCCCGGCTAATCTCCGAAATGGCTGGACCGATTTTGACGGGACCTTCACTGGCAGATAGCTGATGTTATAAGGAGTAACTTCGGATACTTTTATTTAAATAAAACTAATTTTACGGATTTTATCGCGTATATTAACTTATTTTATACTCCCGACGTTTCGAGCACTTTCCAGCACCCATGGTCACGAGGGGGACTGAGGTGTATGACGTCCCAATGTCATAGTTAACCACGGCTACCTCCAGATTAAAAATTATTAAAGAATCAGGGTTCCGCGCAAATAAATTAAAACCCATAATTGTAGTAAATTCCACTTGAGGTCGCGAGGAACAGAACTAGTCTTGAATAAATGTATCCTTTACAATATCTCGGTCATATGTTTAACAGCGACTAAATTCAAAATGCTGGGCTTAAATTAGTCGATTAATTAGCTAGCTGTGTCGATGTATCTTACACGAGCCTTATAAAGGCAACTTGGTGATAAGGCACGATTTAAGATACTGGTAATGGTCATATAGAGTGTGGTGGAGTTGCCCTCGCTGCAACGATTCGCTTGTAGTGCACATATACCTCAAAACGCAATGAAATTTTGTTGCGCTAAATTTATAATAGGACATAATTGGGACATTTGACACTAATCAATTGTAATACTTTTTATTACCTATCAAACCAAAGTTTTCTTTAAAAATTGTACGAGAATATAGAGTAATGACGTCATCCTTTTTACTCTCAAATAATTATTTTATTTGATAATTTTTAAATAAATACCAAAAATGTAATTTTACTTAAAATAGAAAATCGATCTACTATAATATACTATAAATAAGATACTACTAAACGTAGTAAATTCTTATTATATTATGTACTTAGTAATTTATCAATGATGGTGTTAAGTACTCTCTCTACTAAATTTCAAAATAATTTAAGCCTCTAAAAGTTTTAAATGGAAGTATTTTAGAAATTCTTTCTGGAAAAACTAAATAAATGAGTCGGTTTCAAAGCAATCGAAGAAAACGATCCTATGCGATAGTCGCAGGCACAGCTAGCTAGTTTTCAATAAAATCCGTGAAATTATTTTTATTCAATGGCAGTGTTCGCGTAAGTTTAAAAATTTCTCACTTTATTTCTACTAATATGTGCCCGTTACTGCTTTTAGGATTAATAGTATTATCAAAACTTTTTTATTGTATTATTTTTTAATATTATAGAGCTACCATGTAATCTAAAAACTAAACTTTTAAGTGAACTAATCATAGTATCACAAGCTCAAGTTAACAATTAGAATTTCATCTTAATAGTTACAGTAAAAACTTCATCCCCTATTCTCCATCCCCATATGGGTGTAATTTTTTTTCTTTAAATTTATACGTGGTAGAACCATGCTGCAGCTATATTAGTAGTATAGTTGTAACACAAATGGGTCGGCTCGATCGGGGAAGGACCACGCTCTCACAGAATACCAGCGTAAAATGGCAGCTTGACACTGCTGTGTTTCTTATGATGAATGTAGAGAACCGGAGACCCATTTTACTGGAAAAGAGGCATTCGATCTTAGTCCTCACAGGTGACGACGCATCTGCACTTTGATTCTTTATTAAGGATAAAAATAGATGTCTATGGGTCACAGCAACAACCTACCATCAGGTGGACTGTGTGCTCATTTGCTTCCACTCACCTATGCTTTAAAAAAAAGTTAAATGAGAACAGGTTTCAGTTTCAGATTTGCAGTTGAGTCGTTAATTTTTTTTATTTGCAAGCAGTGTAACCTTAACCTTAAGGTTCAAAAATTTAATTTTTTGTTTAAATTGTTTTGGTAAAAGAGTTTGTAGTTAGTTATATGACTAGTAGTAAGTAGTAACAGTAAGTTAGTAATTATATTACCAGTAGCTATTTCCTTGTACTTCGATACTATTTATTCATGTAAACTTCCCGAAACAATCGAATACGTTACAACAATAGCCAAATTATAATAAAATAAATTTAATATCTGCCAATTTATAACAATTTCAATATTTGTGCCCATCGTTGTGCTACAAATGATGAGCGAAATCGCGTCGGAAAGTCGATATAATAAGAGGCAGGTGTCACTTTTCATTATCTCTACTCACCTCCCACGGCTCACTTAGGATCCAATTTCATCTGCCTATGCCGTTTAAGGTCAGCCGGAGTAACTTATATGTGTACACATATTATTTACCTTCCACTTCGGAGCATTAGCTTACTATTAAGTGACGGAACCCATTGGATTGATATCGCAGTAATACTGAGTAAAGAATTTTAAAATGAAATAAATAAATAACTTTGGGCCCCACATTCGCTGTCTTCATTGCAATACTAAATGTTATTCTGTTACTGACTTGAATCGATGCCTCATTAGTCTAGTGGGTAGTAGTCACTGGGTCAAATCCCAGGCGAGGCAAATATCAGTTATTGGGTTTTTTGTCAAGAAATTCTCAGTAGCATCCCGCTGATTCCCGGCGGTGTTACAACCCCATGCCACGGAAAGCACGTAGACCTGTCCTGCGCCTGATCTCTCTCCGCTCTTGGCAGATTTCTGTCTTATCGGACTATGAGAGTGAAAAAGAGAGATGTGTCAGGATCGCGCCAAATGGAAGTCCGTAGTATCTGCCTACCCCTCTGGGTGACAGGCGTGAGTGTTTGTGTGTGTGTGAGAGTGAAAAAATAGTGAGTGCACCTGTGCTTGCGCATACACTCGGGCACTATAATCCCGTCTTGCATGTTGACGCTTTGTTTGTTTTGTCGGCTCCGTGGTGCAGTGGCTTAGCATTGCGTTCCTGCGCCGAGGTTCGCGGATTCAAATCCAACACAAAACAATTCTTTGTATGGCTCATAAATAATTGTTGCGGGTGTAAGGGTGTGAGTATGAGGTTTGCGTTTTTTTTAAAACTACAAATTTGTTTCGACTATGAATAGTTTATGTATTTTGACTCACAAAAACTTACAAAAACAACGTACTAAACCACGCATAATCAACTCCTCACTCAAAGAGAATATAATCACTACGTTTCCACACTTTTGGCAGCATTCAACAGATGACATTTTAAGTTATTCTTGCCATGCAAAGTAATGATCTATTGGTCTTCCGTAACATGGCAAGGTTTTTTATTTTTCTCGACTAGCTTTAAGAAAACAGAAATCGTGTTAGAAATGTTTTCTCAAAGTACTTATTATTACAACAAGGTACGATTTTGCTGAAGGATAGAAGATGAGGAAGTAAATAATTTACACTTGCGATTGTTGTCACTTGGTGAAATTTTAGCTTCATTTTTGTGATTTGGATACACACTTGTTTCAATATATTTTTGGGTATATACCCAATGCCGTAATTTGAAATCGGTCGGTTTTTGTGGTTAGTAAATTAATAATTTTAATAAAGATTGTGAAACAAGTACAAGTGTATAATAACTATGTCACTAAAATAAGAAGGTAACTTTATAAAACTTTATAAAACTGTTATCATTAATAATCTTCAAATTCTGAACGTAGCACCCTTCCTTAGTCTGGATGATTTACCGTAATTGGTACAATTTACAGATTATCATAGCACAGCGTGAGACCTGACGCATTACGTCAACACGCACAAAATGTCGCTCAAGATTTTACAGATGCTAAATAACAAGCTAAAAAACGTATCAACAGCATTACAGAAAATATAAAAAAGTTCATTATTTTTTTTCTTTATGTACTTTTAAAACTAAAGTGACAAACGAACTTACAGTTCACCTGATGGTAAGTGACTACTGCAGTCCTTTGACTTCTGCAACCATCTTCTTGTTCGAAGTTAATAAGGCTTCAAATGCGTTATCACCTCTGAGGATTAAGATGGAAAACCATAATTCTATAGCCTATCAAAGTCCACTTCTGAACAAAGGCCTTCCCCATACACTGCCTTATTGGGAAATATTTGCCGTAGTTGACACGCTTGGCAGGGGCGGTGGCAACCGCACTTTTTTATTATAAATAATAATAATATTATGAGAGTATTTTTGTATAATATTTATTTTCAAGTAAAGGCAACATTGTTGTCAAGCAGGCACAATGCACAATACTGAGTTGTTTCGTTGAGTTGGGCTTGTAACAATGGACCGAGCTTAAGTCTATGAAATTTTGTGGCTGCACACTGGCCTTTATTTGTCCTGCTGAGTTTCACGCTATTACATTTTGCTCGGGGTTAAAGTAAAAGCATAAGTTTTTGTTTTTTATTTAAAACAGGTACATGTTTTCAAAGAAACCGTCTAATATAGATTTATTTTTATTTTTATATAGATTTTTGTTATTATTTTTATTGAGGTCGATCATAACGTACTATACCGGTCATTCCATTTATCCACTGTAAAAAATCCTCACTAGGGTGAATACTTTTGGAAACGTTTATCTATCCACCCCAGACTTGGTGGATAATCGGAATTTACTATTGATTGTTCTTCTTTTTTTGACTTTTTGACAGTTCAACAATACAATTACAGTTCATCAATAAATATACTCTTAACTTTAATTATTAAATTGTTTTCACTAACCAGAAACTCAAATAAAAATCATAATATTATGTATTGCATTTAAAGTAAATTAAACTTCCTCGTTTTAAGTAATATTATTATGTAATTTATAAATTTTGCTCTACGTCCAGGAAATTACAAACACTAATTTTATTTTTATTGAGTACACGTAAATTATTTAAGTACTGGATAAATCCGTTACTTTAAATGTTTATTAGCAATCGTTTTCTATTTTTTTTTAATTACACCAGATGTGTTTACAAAAAACAGCGTATTTTGCAAACATTTAAAAAATTTAACTTAATTTGAAATAGTTTTATGCCAAGATTCCTATAAATCTGTAGTCCTGTGAGGCACTCTTTTTTTTCTTTGCTTTCACCTTTCAAACACGAAGTATATATTATAAGTATACTAATGCCTTCTAAGTATCTTGGGTCAGTCAGTTTTTATCAAGTTTCTATAAATACTGTACATGGATGGAAAAAAAATGATATACGAATTCCGATTATCCACTCCGTCTGGGATGGATAGATGAATACGCGTTTCTGCGTGTCCACTCAAGGGTGGCTGTTTTAGGCCCGCGATATACATTCGGAATTCCGTTTCGAGATTCCGTTTCGGAATTCCGAACGGGTCGCCCACACACATACGGAATTCCGTTTTGCCCGCAAAATTTCGAACGGAAAACTACCATATGTGTGTGGCGGGTCATAGATTTTATATGGACTTGCTGCGTTCGGGGGATTCCGAATCGGAATATCGAAACGGAATCTCGAAACGGAATTCCGTATGTATGTGGCCGGCCTTAGAGTGGGTAAACTGGGTAGGTGGTAGAGTGGGAGTTGCCTTCTCTCACCTGTTAGGACACCTACGGGATGATATGAGGTAATGGATTACACCGCCAATACACGGCGTATCTAATCTATACAATTAAATAAAATTGGTGTCTGTTTGTAATGTCAAAATAAGAGCTTTTTACTAATTGCATTTAAGAAAGGAATGCTTCGGTAGTTTGGTCATGTAGAAAGAATGAATGAGGAAAGAGTGACAAAGCAAATTTATGTTGCAGAGGTGAATGGCAGAGTCGGGAAGGGTCGCCCTAGGCGAAAGTTTATCGACCAAATTGGCGATATATTGAAAATGGGCCAAATTAAGAGTACCTTTAACCGACGAGCGTGTATGCGTAGGTATATGGATGTGGAGGAAGCGAGAGAGGTGTGTCAGGATCGTGCCAAATGGAAGTCCATAGTCTTTGCCTACCCCTCTGGGTGACAGGCGTGAGTGTTTATGTATGTATGTTTATGTTATGCATTTGAAAGTATATACGGTACTTATAACAAAAACACAATTTTTAAAACCCTAAATTACACGCGGATGAAGTCGCGGGAACAGCTAGTATCTACATAAATAAAGATTTTAATATTAATTTATTCTGAATCTTAAATCTCTAAAAATTCATCAATTGCTTTCAAAAAATATTGCATTCGAATACTAGACATGAGGTCCTTACATATTTTTTAAAAAAACATCGCCTTCTGTTGAACATAAAAGTAAACACTTTCTTTCTTTTCCATTACACTAGCTGCCGGGGTACAGCTAGTCTTAATCTATATCTATACAAATAAATAAAATTGAAGTGTCCGTTTGTAATGTCCAAATAACAGCTTTTTAGTAAATGCATATTAAAGTATATACGTGACTTATGTATGTATAACAAAAACACAATTTTTAAAATTTTTGTCTGTCTGCCTGCTTGTTTCGGCTAATCTCTAAAACGTCTGGATCGATTTTGACGGGACTTTCACTGGCAGATAGCTAATGTTATAAGGAGTAACTTAGGCTACTTTTATTTTAGAAAAGGAGGCTACCGCGCAAGATAGTTAAAACCCATAAAATCCTCCATAAAGTTCCACGCGGGCGGAACAGCTAGTAATAAATAAAAGACGAGTATGTATGGACCGATAGATATTTATCTGTTATAATATAACGGAGTCGCATATATATATATATATATATATATATATATATATATATATATATATATATATATATTACGTGGAGAGAAAACTACGCAATATGCTTAAAAAGGGGTACACCCTTTTTAAGCATATTGCATGCACGGCGGAGTATACTTGGCATGTTTATGTTATATGGAAAATAAGCTTAATATGCTTAATGTGTAATATGTTCACAAATACATAAAATTTATTAAAAAAAAAACGTACATTGTTCACGTTCATAATATTGCCAATGTCAAACACTTAATAATCTGTGGTCAATTGTTCGACTCTTCAGAGTAGATTGACCCCAAATAATTTTAAAATGTTGCCCAAAAAAATTACTGACAGATTGACTGAATGAGTTGTGGATTATGCGTTATTTAAAATGTTTCTTTTTCAATAGTATATGGAGTGTATGACAATGCCGAAAAACGTGTTTAATATACAAACCAAAATAATTAATGAATTACTGTCTAATTTCGACCACTAGTAATTATAAATCAATTAATATAATTTCCTTGTACATTTTAGCTGATAACCCTAGCCCTACGGTCGCAAGACAACGGGACTGGGACGATCAGTGCGTCCCCGGGGTTTGATTATCGTTTATTACTGAAGCACGGCCGTACATCATGCCAATTACCGTGCCCGCTGTGATTTTGCCTTGGGCTAGTCTTTTACCCTCATTATGCATACTTTTTATTACGTGAATTTAGTCATTCTGAACGTCGCGTCGCTGCATAGACACATTTCTGACACGCGATACATTTCCTACATGCAATGTACTATAAAGAAATCGATCTTGAGTAATATATTTTTATAAATAGTATATTTTATCAATTTGGCGACATAATCGACTTCTGTTCCAAATTTCATTGGTCCAGTCGTTTAACATTGTAAATAATCTTACTCTCCCATTTATAACTATATATATAAATGTTTCAGTCAAAGTCATTCATACTAAAAATAAATACCCTATATGGTTTAATCGAGTACTAATAAAAACAATTAATGAAAAATTAAAATATCATAGGAAGTGGAAAATATATGGCCGTGTAACTGATTATAATACATTTAGACTACTTAGAGAAAGGCAGAAAGTGTTGCAGGAGGAGTGTTTTAATAATTTTATATCTGATGCTGAATCTAAGATCTCTCACAATAGTAAACACTTTTGGGCATATGTTAAATCAAAAAGGAAAAATATGAATGATTTACCTGACTCAATGTTTATTGGAGATGTTAGGTCATCTAGCGGCGAGAACATATGTGGTTTGTTTAATCAGTATTTCAACTCGGTATTTGAATCTCATAGTCAATCTGATCATGATCATATCGATGTCAACCAAGGAAATAACCTGATTAATCTCAACCACATTTTTATAGATAAAGCCAAAATTGAATCATACCTCAAAAACATTAATACTAATAAAGGCGCAGGTCCTGACGGGCTTCCTCCAATTTTATTGAAGAACTGCTACAAGCAATTATCCGAGCCGCTTTTTAGATTGTTTAATCTTTCATTGAAAACGGGAGTGATGCCATATGCCTGGAAACAGTCCTTTGTTACACCTGTATTTAAGTCCGGTAATAAACAAGATATAGAAAATTATCGTCCGATATCCAAACTTAATACTATCCCCAAGCTTTTTGAGAAAATAGTGTATGATGCTATATACCCCACCATCAGACCCGCCTTGTTGACCCAGCAGCATGGTTTCATGACTAGGAAATCTACAGAGAGTAATTTATGCGAATATCTTAATATTGTTCACAAAGCAATGGATGCAGGGCTACAGGTGGATGCCGTGTACACCGATTATTCCAAAGCTTTTGATAAAATATCTCATGAAATCATTTTCAAAAAACTAGACCAAATCGGTGTGCACGGTGACCTCCTGCGCTGGCTAGCATCTTACTTGCGTAATCGTACTCAAATGGTAGCAGTTAAGGGGTACTGTTCTTCGTTTTTACCAATATCTTCGGGTGTTCCCCAGGGCTTGCATCTCGGTCCTCTTTTGTTCAATATTTATATAAATGACGTTCTTTTGCAATTCCAACATTCTAACATACTCCTATTTGCTGATGATAAGAAAATTTTTAAAGTTATTCAAAACGAACATGACTGTGAGCTACTACAAGAAGATATTAATAGATTATACTCATATTGTTCAAATAATCTATTATTCTTAAATATAAAAAAATGTAATGTTATTACATTCAGCAGGAAAAACAAACCCATAAAATTTGATTATAAAATAAATAATGAATCGATAGATCGAGTAACCGAGTTGCGGGACCTGGGCGTATATTTGGATCAAAAATTAATATTTAAATCTCATATTGATAAAATCGTTAACAAGTCCTATAAGATGCTTGGATTTGTCTTACGAATTACTAAAGACTTTAAAAAACCCTCAACTCTAATTATTTTGTATAACTCATTGGTCCGCTCAATATTAGAATACTGCTCAACAGTTTGGAATCCTCAATATAATATTTATAAAGAGTTGAAAAAAATCACAATAAATTTCTGAAGCATATCCAATTTAGATCAGCCGGTGATGCCTCTATTTTGTGTAGATTAGCCTCTGACCTAAAATCTCGTCGTACTGTCAGGGATCAGATGTTTTTGACTCCATACCACTTCTAAGTGAAATAAATTTCAGATGCCAAAGGATAAGTGCTAGAAAGAAACTTTTATTTTGTACTTCTACAATGTGCACTAAATATGGCAAGAACAATTTTATAACTCGTGCATGTAATTCTTATAATAACATTTTTTCAGATGTTGATTTATTTTCTCTGTCATATGGACAGTTTAAAAAGGAAATTGAAACTGTAATGGGTAATAGTTAAAATTTATATTTCACATTAATATTATATTTTGCCATAACTTAATTTTAGTTCTACACACCAAAGTATGTTATGATGTTTGCTTGTTGTCGATGAGTTACTTAACTGTGGAAACTTTATTGTTAATTGTAAGATTAATATGTGTTATGTATTAGACTAAAATTATGTATGTTTCCCTTGAAAATAAAATAAATAAATAAATAAAAATAACATGAAATAAGAAATAAGATTGAAAATGATCACTCTCATCTAATTGCAATATTTTTGCTACATCACTAAGTCTAAAATGTCCCGATTTTTTATATATGTATTGGTACATGAATACTATACATTGAATAAAACTAATCTTACGAATTTTATCGCGTTCAATTAACTTTCTTTTATTCCCGACGGTTTAAGTGCATTGCATCTCCCATTGTAACTTGAATACCATGCATAAACATAAACACTCACGTATGTTACCCAGAAGGGGTAGCCAGTGAATACAGACTTCAATTTGGCACAATCCTGACACACCTTTCACGCTTTTACGTCCGTACGTACGTACGTACTTTCACCATTACGTCCTTATAATTACGCATACATCATACGCGTACTCGTCGATTAAACGTATTCTTAATTTGGCCCATCTTTCCATATATCGCCGATTTGGTCGATAAACTTTTGTCTAGCGCGTCCCTTCCCGACTCTTCCGTTTACTTCTGCAACATAAATTTGTTTTGTCACACTTTCCTCTTTCGTTCTTTCTACATGGCCAAACCACCGAAGCATTCTATTTTTAATCCTGGTCACAACATCATATCACAATAACATGCTGATTCAGACTACCGTTGTGGAATTAGAATACAGCTTGAATACGATATTTATATGATATCATTTTTTTTATAGGATAATGGTGACAAGCGACCACACAGCCCACCTGATTGTAAGTGGTTGTTGTGGCCCATAGACATCTACACCTATCCTCGTTTGCAAATAAAATGTAGATGCGTTGTCAGCCGTGAGGACTAAGAAGGAATGCCCCTTTTCCAGTAAAAAGGGTCTCCGGTTCTCTACACTCACCAAACGATACACAGCAGCATTAAGCTGCTATTTTACGCTAAATAAATCTAGACGTAATGTTATTGTTCTAATGTCTCAACACTGCATAAAATCTTTTCTACGATATGATTTTCTACATCTAATATTACAGAAAAATAACTATACAGCACAAAATAATAATTTCATATATTTTCCGATTTTTTCGCAAGTGAAACAAAGTAACAGTTGGGCACGTAGTTAATTAGCACTTAAAACTGTAATTGGCAATTACAGTAGCGGCAGCTTAGTTTGCGCGCATACTATAAATTTTAAGACAAGCTCCCGCCCCTTATTAAGAAGATTCTAGATGTTATAGTAATAATAAGGACCCTTTCCGAAACTGAAACCTGAAACCTGGGTATGTCACAGAACATTGAAATCGATGAAGCGGACATGAAACCGTCAGTTTGCAATGTATTTTATGCACGGCTGAACTTGACCAAAGTGCTTAACAGCCTTTTGTCCGGTGTGAATAAGACACACGCACATAACGGTTGGGTCATGCCTGTCCTCATGTATGTCTTTGGCATACTTAGGTCGACTCAAACTAAAATTAACGCCCTGTATAGAAAATACCGCACTATTATAACGTCCCACAGGATGCATCAACCGAGATCGTCAGTAATGAGGCTGTACTTGCCGCGGAAACATGGTAGGCGTGGTTTTTACCGTGCATAATCGCGAAGTGTGCAGCCTCCGTAATTACTTCCTGGCGAGATCGGATGATCCATTCTACAGCGACGTCATTTCGTGTGATAAAGGGCTTACTGCTCTATCCCTGGCCAACGAGCAATAACAAGATCCAGCAGTGCAGTACATTACCGACCGGGAGGCCGTAAGGAAGGAAAAAGGGCTACACGAGAGGTTCTACAAGGCTCTACATGAGCTTTTCGAAGATACAGTCGCCCTCCTCAACTGGCTACGTTTCGGTGATCTCTTTGTGGAAACAGAGCAGATCTTTTTGTCTTTGCGATACAGGATCAGGTTATTAAGACCAACAACTATCGGAGATACATCCTAATGTATGGTGCCGTCGACATACTGTCAAGCTTGTCGCCATCCCAGTGAGTCATTTAGGCATGTCATCTCCGGTTGTTCGGCGTTTTTAATTCTTGAGTATCACAACCTAGTAGCCAGGATTCTACATCGGTAGTTTGCTCTGAAATACGGTCTCGTGGATCGAAAACTGCCTTATTATAAGTACTTGCCGGAAGCCGTGCTCGAAAATAACTGCGAAAGGCTCTACTGGGAGCGAGTCATCATCACAGAGAGAACTATTCTTGCTAATAGGCCTAATTTTGTGGTGATAGACCGGGCACAATCAAAGATATTTTTAGTCGACATTACCATTCCGTATAACGAGAATCTCGTGAAAGCTGATACAGATAAGCGAACAAAATATCTCAACCTGGCTCACAAGGTGACCGACGTGTGGGGTGTTCTCCCGACCGAAATTATACCTGTACTCGTTTTTGCGAACGGGCTAATCCCGATCAGCCTCTCGCATCATCTGAGGCGACTGGGACTTCGTGACGGACCGCTCCGGGCTCAAATGCAGAAGGCGGTGCTCTTCGATACCGCCCGCATTGTCCGCTGGCTTGTCTTCCTTTCTCCGTAACCCTCAGCCATTTGGCCTCTCCTGCCGAAGGCTTCCATCTGGTTGGCTTTTTATTTATTTATGTATTTTTCATTTATTTTATTTTATTGACATTTATGCATATTTATTTTGGAAGCTCTGACTCCCGAACTAGCAGAAGCTGTGTGTCGGGATTCAGTTCCTTCCCATATCCACAAAGTTACAATTACACAATGACTCATTACAAACCAGAACAAGGTAAAAAAAGAAATAATAAAATATTTAATAATAATAATAAAAATAATATTTGTTCATTTGTAAAAGTCTCTTACAAATGAACAAATAAAAATATGCATGCGTAATGCGTATGTTTCTTAGAGGTCCCAAGAGCCACACATAGACAAAATTATGATTGTGTGCAAATTTCTTAGCTTTCATACAGAGACGGATGACTCTGATGTGGGTATTTCATTGACTTATTTTTATTCATTCCTTTATCAGCCGACATCCTTTTTTTATTAGATTTTCGTTTGAGATCCCATATGATTGGTCCACAATGACAAAAGGGCAATAAACTCAAATACATGAGAAGCCTACATAGTTGATTATCTATGACTGACACCGTCAAACGGACTATACAAAGACCGTAGTTCGCACACTTTGACGTGCGTCATATTACAACCGATGCAGATTAGTATATGAAACCGAGCAGTCATTTTTATTTGCAATACTTAACGACACTTAACATTTTGAATGTGTACAATTGAGTATAATTAAAGTAGAATTTAAGTCTAAAACGGGCCCCTAAGAGTGTCTTATACCACTTTTTTCCTACTTTCCTACAGAAACAGAAACAGAAACTTTTTTATTCAATATAGATTATAAATAATACTTATTGAAAGTCACTCTTTTGTATAATTACCGCTGGTTCGAAAAAAAAACTCTGTCCTGGGAAGAACCAGCAAGAAACCCAGCGGGACTTTTTTTTAAATATCAGCTTACAATCATGTATGTTACACAAATTAACAACACAACAAATTAGAAATAGCATGGTAGCGATCACCTCATTTCCAGGGGTTATTATCATCTATAAATTCTTTAATACTATAATAACCCTTTTTATACAAACTTAGTTTAATAAATTGTTAATAACATTACTTGATGCGGAAAGCTTACGCATTGCCGTAGGAATCCGACTAGGAGCGGCGATTTGTCAACCCCATCAGTGTCCCTGTGGTAGCAGCGTCGACAAGTTTGGGCTCCACGGACTTTCATGTAAGAAAAGCGCTGGTAGATTTTCACGACACAGTTCTTTGAACGATGTCATCCGAAGGGCTCTTGTCTCTATAAATGTTCCCTCGGTTTTAGAGCCTTGTGGAATATTTAGAGACGATGGCAGGAGACCCGACGGTATGACATTGGTCCCTTGGGAGAGAGGTAAAGCCTTAGTGTGGGATGCTACTTGCGTAGACACTCTGGCGGTCTCTCATCTCAGGGGTACCTCGTTTAGAGCCGGGGCGGCATCAGAGGCAGCTGAACTGAGTAAGTGGCGCAAATATGAGTCTCTGAGAGATGACTACATATTTGTGCCATTTGCTGTAGAGACTATCGGTCCGTGGGGTCCACGTGCGGTGAAGTTCCTAAAGGAACTCCATCCGCGGCTGGTCGTTGCTGCTGGTGATAAGAGGGCTGGTTCTTTCCTTGCTCAAAGGCTAAGTATAGCCATTCAGCGGGGAAACGCAGCCAGCGTTCTTGGCACGATACCGCGGGGAGTAGGACTATATGATATTTAAGTTTCTAGTTTTAGTTTTTTTTTTAATTATTATTATAGTTTTTAGTATTATATATTTTAAAAAAGTTTAATAAAGTATTTGAACTTTGAACAGGTCAAATTTTGTATATTTTCTGGAATTTTATTGTAAAAGCGTATACATTGCCCCAAGAATGAATTACTGACTCGATGGAGTCGAGTAACTGTGCATCCACTATTGTGCTCCGATGTGAGAAGTATGAACAGTCAGTAGTAGTAGTAGTAGTACAGGCTACGAGGTATTTTTGTGTTTGCTAGGTGGTAGGTTCTCCTTTATTAAGTAGTATACCTTTTTTTCCTTGGAGTCCGTCTGGGTAGATACCATCCCGTTACATATTTTGATCGTCAAGTATTAGTGTTTCCACTGCTGTGTTAGCCAGTATAATAACAGTGAAGTATTCCACCATAGGTGAGCAGAGATGACAACAAACCTGTATCCTTATTTGTATGAAGTTGACTGAAGATGTCAATGAAATGTAGTAATCACTTAACATTAGGTGTAAGTATTGTAAGTACGTTTTTGTTTTTCTACCGACTTCAAAAAGGAGACGGTACTCAACTCGACTGTATGTTTTTTTATGTATGTTACCTCATTCCTTTTTACTGGGTGAACTAATTTCGATGATTCTTTTTTTATTTGAAAGCTGGTGCATCACATGTGATCCCATACAAATTTGATCAAGGTCTGACCAATAGTTATTCTTAATAATTTATATTGAAGTCGGTTGTACAAAATTTTTAATTATTTGTTTGATAATCCTTCAGGTGAAAATGCATTTGTACCCTTCATAGTTTGAAGTTTATAGTGTCCGTGCAGTAGCTACGAACCATAAAACTAGTTTGTCACTTTAATGATCATAGAACATGATTAAAAATTTGCCTTTAATTAAGGCGTCGAATAACAACTATCAGTTATTTCAAACATTCAAAGTCCATGCTGGTTATGTTATAAAACATTGACCTAATCATGGAACCCCAATAAACACTATTATGAAACTACAAGTAACGTGATTTCACGAAGCTTTCTAAATAGAGGTCAAGATATCTCGTACTGTTATAACACATTTTACTACTTGCGTATAAACTTTGAATAAGTACCTACTATTCACGTACTTTTAAATGAAAAAAAAAATGTTAAAGGCTTTTTGACCGCATATGCTAAATTTGCACGGTTTTTAAGTTTTACGTGCATGTATAGAAAAGTTAATTTTATAATTATTCAGTTTACTTATTACATTAATATTGTATACTTATATTTAGCCTTACCGAAAAAGTATTCTATCTGTCTGCCAGTCTGACCAGAACGCTATATTTTATTATATTGTATATCTCTACTTATTTCTAAAGTTTACCAAAACTGGCTATTATTAAAATAATATACAAAAAAAACAGAATAAGATAAAGGTAACATGAATATTTTGAAAATTGCATTATTTCATCATTCTATCGGAAGCCATAAGATTTCTGTGTCATTTCCCATAATCGTCTATCACACCACCCAACAAAATAGGTTGATGAATTTAATTCATTTACGGCGCCAATACATGATCACATTCCATCTTAGGCCGATATTCACAGGCAATCTCGAATTCAAACTCATACTTCACAAAGTCAAATATGTGAACATAAGACCAGACCTCAGAACTACACAACTAAAGCTGAACTAAAATTTTGACAATGTAAAGTTTTAGTTTAAACTGTAGGTTGTCCGTGAATATCCGACTTAGTCCTCAGAAGTAACAAAGCATCTGCATTTTGATATTAGGACAAATGTAGATGGGTCACAGAAGCCACTTATAATTATTGTGCTGGTTTATCACCCATATCTGTATGATGAAAATATGAACTCGAATAGAATTTTATTATAGGGCTAGACAAACCGCTTTCACTTAACACGCCCCCTATAGTAGTTATACAAGTCGTTAAAACTTTGTAAAGCGAGTCAGTAACTTTTCTCATTGTTCCGGCACAGGCACTGCGGTTTCCGGGACCGTTTATATTTTTATGAGAAACGGACGGAAGATTGTTTTTATAATTTTACAGCTACCGCGGCTTGGAATTGAAATACAGTTTGTATAGCCGTGTTGTGGCGGCGTAAGAAAATATATCTCGATCGATCGACGCCAGAAAATGCCTATTTTAATTACGTGTTTGACATCCTGACGTCATAGTTAACCCGTGCTACGTTCCAATTCTAAATAAATTTAAATATTAAATTAAATAAATAGATCATGAATAAATAAACTTCTAATAAATCTATATATACATTAAATGAATGTACCATATCAAGCAACTAGAGTTTGATCTCCGCCGGCACCGAGAGAAATTTGTTAATTAAATTTGAAGTGCTAATTGACCACATGCTCGACTATGAAGAAAACTGCCGTGAGGAAATGGAATACCTGAGAAAGAAAATAACTTGAGTATATTTAAAGACAACTAACACGCACTAATGAATAAAAAAGCGAATAAATAACGCGATGGGCTAAACAGCTTTATAACTCATGTGAATGGAGACTCGCGCCCAGCTGTTATAGAGGAACGTGATCTAGGGATTGGCGGACCTTATTCGGCGTCTCCGCTACTGGGATCGAAACCCACCTGAGCCGAAAACGAGACCTGTAACTGATATAGGAAGATTTTTAATTTAATGCGTATTAGGCATTTTTGATTAAAATAAATATTTAGTATTATATAATATATATACCTATTGTATTTCCAAAAAAGAAGGCGAGTTAGCTCAGGGACTGTAACTCCACTTTACATTACAAACGTACATAAACTCTCGCGTACGAGTATGTCACCTAGAGGGGTAGGCTACGAACTACGGACTTTATTGATATACATAATTATGTTGTATTGATTTGTTACGATTCTAACGTATTCCACTCGCTTTCACATTTATACTACAATACATTATTATATACCTACATTTATATGTTATTCTATAGGTATGCATATATATAGATATTCATAGGTATGCACACGTACTCCTCGGTTCAAATCGAATCAAAGATTTACTAGATAATAGATTATTAGATATATTAGAGAGCGGGCTTTTTAGTAGCTTCAGAATTACGTCAACTGGTTCCTTATTTGATATCAATAGTCTAGTTCGCGTAGTTTATCAATAAAATGATTTTGAACATTATAAGTTTTATTGTTATTAAAATTTTATGGCGCAATTATGGACAATTGTACCATACAGCCTATATCGGTTTTATACTTTGTGTAATCGATTTATTTTGGCAAACATTATAATTTTTTTCCCTGTAGGTGACACTACCTGTTAAAATAATAGAGCGCTAAATTTAAAACACGTAAAAGTCAGCTATACTAGTCAACAATAGGTGAACGATAGAAAAGTCTATATTAATATAAAAATATGATTTAGAGCGATTAAAAACAACGAAATTCGAATCTAGTGCGTGGTGCACTACACTGGGTAACTTTACACGTGGATATCAAAATAAATTTAACCTACAATATTCTATTTTTTCCTCGCTTCCGGTAAAAATAGTAAAATTTTTAAGAGACCTTATAAAACATTAGGCCAATAACATTATATCGCATCGTATCTTACGGTTCATACATGGTATTCAAACAAATTTTGACAATCATAAGAACTTTGAACAAACCTAAATTGAATAAAACATTTTCACTTTGACTTTGGCTCAGTAAGCTGAAGTGGCAATAAACCAATTGGGAAGACAGATTCTCTAGTGGCAGCTTCGTACTTGTAAGTGAAGTGTAGAGCTGGTCTTCACTAGATGGTGACGACCATGGGATATCCGAGATATTGATGTATGCAGATGACTCCGCACAGTACCGTGCTTTGTTAGGATTCCTGAGGGGAGGCCGATACCGAATACAGGTTGAATTTTAATAAATAAATAATGATAATTAATAAATAAATAAATAAATAATGACGATTATACGAGAAAAGGAGTCCCCACTATAGACTAAGGTCTGCAACTACACCTCAATCTTGGTTCAAGCTAAACACAAATTAAAACATTACAATCCGCATTAACGTCATTAATCTGACATGCACACAACCATATCACTTATTTTGTAATCCATGGACCTTACAAACTTTCGAGGATATCAATCATCTCAGTATGTACTTCGGAAACTATTTCGGTTGCCAGGAAATAGCACCCGCTTATATAAATATGTTACATAATATAATACATAGCTAGTTAAAAGTTTCCGGTCGCGTCGTGCCATGCGAACGGCATATACAAAGTTATTTATCCAATCTCCTAGCTCTAGGGGGACAAAATGTGGGAGACTAATACGGAACACAGATGTAAATAGAGATGCTCTTTATTTTTGGTTATTTATTTTAAAAATAAGTAAACATTGAATAAAATCAGTGTTACAGTTTTATGGCTTCAAAAAAGACCTAAGTTATATATTCGTCGCGTATTTTTCATGTATTCATTTATTTCTCAGAAACGGCCCAACCGATTAAAATTACTCTTTTATTATTAAATAAGCTATACGTCAAAAGTGCTCCTATTTAAATTTGAAGAAAAAATCCACCTCTAAGGGGGTGAAAAATTAGGAGTTGAAGTTTTTATTGTAACTGTTAAGATGACTTTCTAGTTGCCGTTAAAAGGCTAAAAAATTAATGTTTGAATAAAAAGTATAAAACTACGTCAAAAACTGTAAGGAGTAATTGGTCATTATAGCTTTTGAGGTCGGGGCTTGATTCTTCGATACAATATGTCTTAGCACCAACTGCAGATGCTATTAAATGGAAATTATTGTATTCTTTCTAGTTTTTGAAGTCGGTTTTTACTGTTTATGAAAAGTTTAATAAAGATTGAGGCTTCACTGTCGACTTGACAATGTATACTGCACTAATATACGTAAAGAAAATACACTAATATTAAAACGAATTAATATTCTTTAGTTTTATGAAGTTTTGCAATACGAATTAGTATAAAAATTTGTCCAGTGAGGATTTTATACTATTTTTAACTTACAACGACGTTTTGAGTGCTTTGTTCCGTAGTTACACAACAAAGAACCCCTATAGTTTCGCCATGTCCGTCCGTATATATGTATACATAGATAGATACATAGATAGATAATCAACTATGATCATCTTTGTACCTTGGCATCTGAATGATTTGATGTAAATTGTGTTATTTTTTAATGTTTTTTGAATACCACTCCCTACAAGTCTGATTTCAAAATAAGTCCTTCAGTTACGATCTTCCTATTTGGGCCCATTTTTAGTCGTTATAGCCGTCAAACCGCGAACTCACTTATTATGCTCATTGTCAAGAAAGCCCACGTATTGTGACGGGCAACTACGGAACCCTACCTCTTCATTGTGCGTGGCGCGACACGCACTTAGCCAGTTGTTTAATTCTATTGCTTGCACCAAAAGTAACAAAAGGCGGACTTAACGCCAGTCGATAGTCTTTGCTCGTACTATTGTAAGGTGAAATAAAATGGCGGATGCTTTGAATAATGTATATTTACTAATCTCGTATTCTTTGGTTTGTAGTGTACAATCAATACAAAACAGTTCAGTGTATACAGTTGTACTTGATCAGTTAACCTCGTAGTTTAGATTTATTCTTTATTTAAAACAGATAATTAGATTACGCTTGGGTTGTGGTTGTTGAAGAGATAAATTATATTTACAAATATTCTGTTTATATTGATCGTTGCAAACAATCAAGAAGCGAATAAGTACTTTGAATATTATAATCTCCTTTTGTATTAAAGTGTAAGAGGAATTATGTTTCAGAATCATTTTCAGCCTCAACCTATAAACAGCTTTTTGTACGTGGTAGAAACATGCTGCAGCTATATTAATAATATAGTTGTAGCACGAATGGGTCGGCTCGACCGGGGAAGGACCACGCTCTCACTTAACAGTGGTAGAGCGACGCGGCAGCTTTTGCTGTCGCACGGATGGGCCGGCTCGAACCGGGGTGGTGCCACGACTCACAGAATACCAGCGTGAAGTAGAGGTTACCTCTGCGTTTCGCTTGGTGAGTGCAGGTGGCCGGAGGCCCTTTTTACTGGAAAAGAGGCATTCTATCTTAGACCTAACGGCTGACAACGCATCTGCGTTTAAATTCGCAAACGAAGATAGATGTAGATGTCTATGGGTCACAGCAACCACTTACCATCAGGTGAACTGTGTGCTCGTTTGTCACACTAATTCTATAAAAAAAAATCTCCACACGGCTCACAGATAATTCTTGCTCTAATCCGGACTTGTCCTAATCGCCACACTTAAAAAGCACAAATATATAATATCAATATATTATTTATCCAAGTTTTGCTTCTTTATAACATTCTTATTTACACCATCGCCAAGCGTTTATACGCGCCGGAATATCGGCCGCCTCAGTCCCAGTAACTTGGCAAAAAGAAAGGATGTGTTACTGCCGGTGTCACAAACACTGTATACCTAACATATGTATATATTATGTAGTCCAATATTTTGTATTACTAACTGTTGTTTTATAGCTCAACTACATGTTCCTTTGATCTTTCTGTTCCATATATAATGAGGAAAATGTTACATTTTTATAAAGCGTTTCAAGTTTTTTTAACTTGATTAAAATTTAAATCATTACAACATCTAGAAGTTACGTAGTGCTTATATTTTTTATAATTACTAAATAATTAAGTAAGATGATATAATATCGTAAGATCGTATCGTCAACTGAAAAAAAAATCATATTGTCCTCCGATAAATTAATGTAACTGAAAAATCCATGTTGTATTTTATGAATATACATACTTTGCATATGTATTGACTGCCTCGTTGGTCTAGTGGTTGTAGTAGTGCGACTGCTGATCATGAGGTCCCGGGTTCGAATCCTGGGTCGGGCCAAAAATCAGTTATTGAGTTTTTCCATCAAGAAATTCTCAGTAGCTGCCCGGAATCGGGAAGTTGGCGGTGTTTCACCCCCGTGCCTCGGAAAGCACGTAAAGCCGTTGGTACTGCGCCTGATCTCTCTCCGGTCGTGTCGGTTTACCGTCCCATCGGGTTATGAGAGTGAGGGAATAGAGAGTGCACCTGTGATTGCGCATACACTTGGGCACTATAATCGTGTCCTGCGCCGATGGCTAGTCTTCGTTGAGACTGGCCGCCGTGGCCGAAATTCGGTCTGGAGGACATTATTATTATATGTATTTAAAATAGTCTGGCGATTGGGAAGCAGCGTAAAATTGCTAAAATATTGTTACTGCAATCACAGATCCTCCTATATAAAAAAAAATCTGCCAACTATGAAACTGAAGACGTGAGTGAATCCGAAATGTTCATACAGATATCACATAAGTGGTAGTCAGTGTTCCTTCCTTCCTTCCTTCCTGCTCGATGGTACAAAAATAAGACAAAGTATCAAATAATTTACTTTCTATAAAATTCCTATGCATTTGTTTCAAGGATGTTAAACATAGTCAAATTAAATATTCATGAATCAAAACTGGTAATAGCCTAGTCAAATGTAAGTCTAGACTCTAATTTCGGATTTAGGGTTGTATTAAAAATAGTAAAATGTGGTACGCTAATACAACCGTATTAGCGTACCACATTTTACTATTTTTAAGTTTCTTAGTAAAGGCATGTGTTTGATAAACATGTGAAGGGTTGTAGTGATGATGTGCTGTTACTAAGACGCAATTAAAACACGTATCGAACCTTAAGAGCATTGGCTTACATGAACCTTTAACCGCTGCTTTTATACGAAAATAAATCAAAATATTTACTCGTAAATCAATAAATTATGAACCATATTAGCTCAGGGGCTAATCGTTCGCACTAAAATTTACAGTACGCGAGCAACTCGGATTGATTCCCGCCGGCACCAACTAAATTGTTAATTTACAATTTTAAATGCTAAATTACGACGTACTCGGCGATATAGAAAAATATCGTGAAACAACTTGTATGCTTATGAAGTAAAATATTTCAAAGACGTGAAGTCCACACGCACTGGAGCAGCTCGATAAATATTTTGCTTCATTATCCTTTCATGACATGTGCCTAGGGTTGCCAGATTAAGAAATCAAAATCTCTGAACAATATTTAAAATACCTGGACAACATGATTTTTTGGCTCGACAAAATAAGAATTAGTATTAATCAAAAGAAACAGGATTTAAACCCCGCCGACACCAATGAAATTGTTACTTGCAATTGCATTATTAAATCTATGTGCTAGGCGTAGAAGCAACACATCGCAAGGAAACCTGCATGTCTGTAAGATTAAAATATATTTTTTAAATATCATGTGAATTACACCAACACGCATCGGGGCAATGCAACTGACACATCCTTGTGGTGTGTTCTCTTTCGGAAATTAGAGAAAGCAAGAAATATAGAAATTGATGAGCTTGTACATATTTTCATTTATTATTCATTCTGACTTTGATATATTTTCTAAACGCCTACGTGGCGTAGAGCTTATAGTTCGTAAATGCCTGAAAACTATTTTTATTTCTAAATTATTGATTTTATCAGAACAACATAATTTCGAATGAAATAGGAAGATTGATCAATATTATTCAAATTTAAAGTGAAACACAATTAATCTATCCATAAATCATGATTATAATTTTATAGACATGAACCATTCGAAGCGGTTGGACGTTGTCTTGTAAATTAACGCAGATATCTAGATCTATTACTCGCTATCTAAATAGCCAAAGAGGCTATAAATGCGTCCGCGTGTTGAATTTATAACGTGTTAATAAGATTTCGCGGTTAATATTCCGTCGAGCAACGCTTAACTGTCAGGATTACCGTTATTGTTATTATTTGCAACCGAGTGTAGGGCACATTCCTCTCTACACTATGGTCATTTACCGATAACTATCTCTTCTTATGTCTGCCCGCAAATTACGGAAATGATGCGATATCTCTTGCTTCACTTATGAAATATTGCAAACTACGATCTGTCAATGTAGTTCTTGAGTTGTATTTGGTGTAACACCAGAACTCTAAACATCTATTTCAAGTAAAGAACAATAAGTATAATATTTCACTTGGCTAACGCCAAGACTTACACTGAGATTTAAAGTAACAAATAACTGGCGATCGCCTTAAGCTGACCAGGTTACTGATTTTACAAAATAGCTATGTTTGTCAACTTGGCTAACTCGCAGTCCTTTCCCGGTCCCCATTATGGCTATACCATAATCAGCTGAGACAATCGACTTTCACAGTTGTGAAATAAATCAAAAGAAAAAAGTGTTGAACAATAGGCCTCACCATATGCTAGCTGCCTCATGGAAGGGATATTTGCCATAGTTTCCGCGCTTGGGAGGTGGATTGGCAGCCTCAGCTTCTTTTAATAATTTTGGGTTATTATCAGGAAAATGTTGTTGCCCATCTAATGTTTACAGTTACTTTTTACGACAACCACGTAATGATATGGGGCAGTGGATTCTCTTATATTGCCACGGCGAGTAAAGTAATGATCAAATTGACTTACAGATTCATCAGACAGAAGTATCCAATGTCTTCTAGACAATCCGTATATCACTGTCCCTGCAGATTGGACCGCTCGTTATTTATCAATACTCGAACGCAATCCCCGCAATATTACTGCGAAACACTGTAACAACTGTATTTTAATATAATCTTAAAATATTTTCTTCGAGATTGTTATCGAGTCTTCATATTTTGAGGACATGTAAATACCACCAACACGCGTCAGCACACAGCGGCGAACTATAACGTAAAATCTACACGGAATTTCGGTCACGGCGTTCAGTTCTCAAAAGAGACTAGCTAATTGCATTCTTTATTTGCTCACTCTCATATTCAAGTGAGACGGCAAGCCGACACGACCAGAAAGAGATCAGGCGCAGGAAAAACGGCTCAACGTGCGTTCCGATGCTAAGAACTACTAAGAATTTCTTGTTAGAAAAAGCCAATAACGGATTATGGCCCAACCCAAGATTCGAACCGCACACTCAGCAATCGCACTTACAAACTCTTTTTTTATCGTGGGGAAATCCTCATGGATACCTTCGGCTGCGGTCTTTCTATTGATCTCGTTTTTCTAACATTTGTGCATTTGTTCATTGGTGCATATTTGAGTTTCCAACATAAAACCTAGAAGATATCAGTGTACTAGCTCTTACAATAAAAACTGAAGAAGTATTATTAACTGCATTGCTAGTAATAGTGTCACAGGCTCCGGCTGGTCGCTGCAATAGTCGTCACGCTTAACATTGCATTGAAACCAAAATCTCAACAAAAACTGAACTTAACTCATCAAGATGCAGTGGAGTAAACCGCCAATAAGCAAAACTATCTTACTAACGATGCTTCAACATTGTCTGAGAATCCAGTTACTGTTTTATTAAGGAGTAAACAAGATTGACTCATGTTTTCTACGAATCTGCGAGGAATGTTTACGTAGAAAATTACTTTTTGTTATATCCAACGACTATGACATTTAGAATCTCGGGGAGTAATACACCTTCTACTTCTCTTACAATTACAGGCTGTCTTTGTTTGAAGTTGGCTGCAGGTGTCGATTGACTCCAGTAGCCACTTAGCGTCAGGTGGGCTGTAAGTGCGTTTGTCACTTTATCTATCATCATCGTCATCATCATCATCATCGTTACAGTCCTTCACAAGTACCACTGCTGAACATAGCTGAAGTTCCTCCAAGAAACATCACAAAGCACAAACCTGAGTCACCTGAATCTCATTATCTGAATTTTCTTGCCTTTTTAAGTGGATGGCATCCTCTTACCAGGTCGTCACTGCAACCAGTGGGGGGCTGTCGTCTCTTCGCTTACTGATACGAGGCTGCTACTGGAAAACCTTTCTCCATTCTTTAGTTTTATAAAAAATGCCTGTTTGTCTCTGATTTTAGACTTAGATGTATTGAAAAAATCATTATAAGAACTTCCAATAATTTAAAATTAAAAATTTTGTACAGCCGACTTCAATATAAGTTATTTAAGAATAACTCAAAAACTATTGATCTGACCTTGATCAAATTCATATGGGACCACACGAGAACTATCAGCTTTCATATAAAAAAAGAATCATCGAAATCGGTTCACCCAGTACAAAGTTATGAGGTAACACACATAAAAAGAAACATACAAGTCGAATTGAGTACCGTCTCCTTTTTGGAAGTCGGCAGAAAAGGAAATATAAACACAGTTTTTATGATTTGCATCTATGTTATATCATGGTTGACGTTACTGTGGGTCGCAGTCGCCTAGCACAGTACAGCGTGATAAACACATTTCAATACATTTCTCACGTAGCTTTCTCTCGCTACACGACACGTCATCGGCATCATCGGTTCAGGGCTCCAATTCTAATATGTGTCATGTATCCGCTAACTATAACAAGTCGCTCTGAGTCATATTAGAGACATCAAATTTCAAATTCAATTCTTTATTTTTTCTCTTTGTTATAATCTTTATGTCTTTGATATTAAAAAGCTAGTTAACATGACTCTTGTCCGCTAAATATTTAAGCGCTATCCAAAAACGACGTCTAAAACGTTTATTTAGAGTCCTAAAAGACTTAACCAACGAGCTCTAAAACTTTTAACTAAATAATTTATAACAAATGAAATACTACGCGTCGCGCAAAATGCTTGTTAAACTAATTAACTACAAGTTTCAAATAGGAATGAAAATGTACTTTGTGTCTGGCTTTCATACAATAACTACGAGTATGGAGTACTGTGCAATCTCTTCTCTCAAATTCGGGTCTCACGTAAGAATTACCTACATAATTGTTATTTGAAACTTTCGTTAAAAGAAATACTTATGTGCTATGTGGTTTTAGCGTAAGATATCATCCCATCTCGTCTCGTGAACTTGCTAACAGTTAACTAAGCAAAACGCCGAGAACGTCTACTCAACGTCACAAGAACTCTTACCTAATTTTTGTCGTTAAATAGAAATGCTTGCATTAATATTTTCCAGTCTAAAGTGTATAGCGAACCAGGCTGTGAGGCATTCCATCTTAGTCCTCAGAGGTGACAAAGTATCTGTAGTCTGTAGTTGTTTGAAATTAGCTGCAGATATCGATGGACTGCAGGAGCTACTTACCATCAGGTGAACTACATATAATTATAAAATATTTTTTATAAGTAAGGGTGAATGACGAACATACCTTCCATTTCATGGTAATAGATTTTTAATTCACACTTTTTTTCAAAGAGTAGATGCAGTGGCACATTAACATTTACACCTGTTATGGACCCGTTCGTGTTTTGCCCATAACAGCGTGCGCGATTCTGCGCGAAGCTGTAAGAGTCGTATAGGCTAACAGCACAAACATCACAGAATATAGACAGCGTGTAGCGTGTCTCTACCACGTAATAAGAGTTGACTATACTCACCGCACAGCTAACGCTACTTCCTACCTTGCATCTAAAGGTCCTTAGGTTAAATATTATGTGGACTGGCTCTCGATACGGTGGACTGATTCTTCGCAATCATTTGCTAGTCAAAACATTGTTCATCAGTCATCAGCATTTATCGCGTTTACGTAAAATCTTAAAAATAACCTTATAATGATAGTAAACACATACCTAATAAATAAATACACCGTGTAGTGATCGCGTAACATAATCCACTGCCCAATATCATCCCAGGGTTTCGTAAGAGGCGACAAAGGGAAATGAAAAGTGAAATCGACAACTGAATAAAGAAAACTTCAGCAGCCAACCCACCTTCCTTGCGTGGCTAGCTATATATTGCATTCCCTATAAAAATATTTCGTATAAAGGGCGGACCTAGAACAATTGACGTATGTGTTGCAAAAATGCAAAAAAAAATATTGAATTGTAATTACCCAAAATTATATATTTTTCTTAAATATTATTATTGTTATATTATTCGCATTTTTGCCTGGAATTTATACATCCCATGTTTAAAAAAAGAATGTGCCAACTGTGTTTCTTGCCGCAATTGGCACAATTCCCACCTAAACCCCATATTTTTGACTAAACATGACCAAACCGTGTAGCTCATTGCTGGCTCTCTTTGAACTCTGCCTACTACCTCAGGAATTACAGGCGTGACGCTATGTATATTTTTATATTTAACAAGATAATATATTATACAGTATATTTTACATGTAATTAATTATGATGAGATAAACTATGTAAGATATATTTTAATCGATTACGAAAATCTGTCGATTCCACAGGGTCCATATTTATAAACAAGTAGAAGTAGTAATGATTCCATAACTGTTCCATCACTATGATACAAAGTACCGTGATACATTGCGTAGGTATGTAATTAACATTCAACTATGAACATACGTGGGCATTCTTGTTTCCAATTCTCCAAGCGGACAGCGTCTTAGCATACAATGGAACTGACGACGAAGATAACGCTCTCAATTACTGGGTCACCGGTTCGATTGTTTCTTATTGAAATTATCGTTACGGATTATGTTACAAAGTGACATTTGGAGTTTGACAGTTTTGTTTCAACAAAAAACCACTGAACATATTGGAAATCATCTTAGAGTAATAACATACTTTGCTAGTTATTACTTTAAAGAAATTATAATTTAAATGATAATAATATACGGTCTCGTGGATCGGAAACTGCCGTATTATAAGTACTTGCCGGAAGCCGTGCTCGAAAATGACCACGCCAGGCTCTTCTGGGACCGGGCCATCATCACAGACAGGACTATTCTCGCGAATAAGCCTGATATTGTGCTGATGGGCCGGGCACAGTCAAGGATATTTTTGGTCGACATTACCATTCCTTATGACGAGAACCTCGTGAAAGCCGAAGCCGAGTAAGTTGACAAAATATCTGGACCTGGCTCACGAGGTGACTGACATGTGGGGTGGTCTGCCGGCCGAAATTATTCCTGTGGTCGTTTCTGCGAACGGGTTAATCCCAGTCAGCCTCTCGGGTCATCTGAGGCGACTGGGACTCCGAGACGGATCGCTCCAAGCTCAAATGCAGAAGGCGGTGCTCCTCGATACCGCCCGCATCGTCCGCCGGTTTCTTTCCCTTTCCCCCTAACCCTCGGCCGTTTGGTCTCCCCTGCCGAGGGCTTCCATCTGGTTGGGTTTTTATATATTTATGTAATTTTTATGTACTTATTTTATTTTATTGATATTTATGTAAGTTTATCATTTTCATTTTCAATTATATACTTATACAGCCCAACTAGATGAGAAAACTATACAAATACCCCATAATAATAATACTTAAACTTCATAAAGGTAGAGTCAATAATACAGAAAGTCAATACGATATGTTTACATTGATGGACGAAAATGTTACATATAAATATCTAGGTTTACATGAAGGAAGATACTGCTATTGAAAAGGACCTCAGTAATGAATATTTCCGTAGGTTGAATCTAATTTGTAAAAAGCAACTTAATTCTAGAAATTTATTCAAAGCTATTAACACTTTTGCCATCTCAATAGGAGATAAGGAGAGCCATAGGGGGTAGGGGTCTGATCGATCTTAAAAGGTTATGGGAAGGGCAAATCAAAAACTTGCAATCTTTCTATTATGAAAAGTCAGCTAATAGTCCGTTACATAAAGCAGTTATTGAATCCGATATCAATTATACCCCTCTTAATTTAAGTAAACAAGACAATAGATCTACTAAAGTAATTGACCATGAAAAAGAAAAGCTATCAAAGTGGCGTAGTAAAGAATTACATGGTAGACATGCATACGATTTAGAACAACCCCACGTCGACTTACTGGCTTCGAATAAATGGTTAAAACTAGGTTCTCTTTTTCCTGAAACTGAGGGTTTTCTTATTGCTCTTCAGGATCAAGTAATCAATACAAGAAACTATAAAAAATATATATTAAAAGACTCAAACATGCAGAACGATAGCTGTAGAAAATGTCACCGCCTACTCGAAACTATACAACATATCACCAGTGCTTGTCCCAACCTAGCACAAACTGATTACACCCACCGACATAACCAGGTTGCTAATTACGTTCATCAAAAGCTTGCAAATTAATACAATTTAATCCCGAACCAAATACTATTGCCGTACTATCAATACACCCCTAAATCTGTTCTGGAGAGCGACAGTCACAGAATGTACTTTGATAGAGCTATTCTTACCGATAAAACGATTCATTACAATAGACCGGATATAACTTTAATTGACAAATTAAATAAAATAGTTTACCTAATTGATATAGCAATCCCAAATACCCATAATCTACAAAAAACCATTACTGAAAAAGTTCTTAAATACACAGAGCTAATAGAAGAAGTAACTAGAATCTGGAAAATGAACAAAGTATACATTGTGCCGCTGGTGCTCTCCAGTACTGGTGTGATCCCGAAATGTTAGCCCCACTCCCTTAAACTATTAGATCTTCCTGAAAATAGTTATATTACCATGAGAAGCAGCCATCCTCAACACTTGCCGTATTGTCCGAAAATTTTTACAAGAAGACACCTCAAATTTTGATTCCCAAAGGGATGCGCACTTGGCTTAGGTCCGTGAGCATTTCTTAAAAACCAAGATCTTAAAAAATCTTAAGAAAAAAAAAGGAGTAGAAATAATAATACTATTTATTGGGTAATAATTACATTGTAAATTGATTCAATGTAACAGTTGAGACCTCCTTTTAAGTATTTAACAATTTAACATACTTGTGCCAGAAGGCCACACTATAGCCTTATATTATAAGCTTATTACCAATAATTTATTACTTCTTAAATAATGAAAAAAATAATATTAATAATAAATAATAATTTGTCATAAAGTTTTTTGCCTAGCGCATTTTTTGTTTATGATATAACTGTAAATTTAATGACAGTGGTCGAGCAAAATAATTACAACGGTGTTATTTCACAATACATAGGTGTCGATGTCAATTTCTTCTCTCCTATTCTTATTCTCATTCAACTTCATTGATAAATAACATAATGTTGATTTCTTCTTATATATATGAGAACTAAGATGGAATGCCTCACAGCCTGTTTACACTGGTTCTCTAACTCTGTATACGCTTCAGATCGAAAAACAGCAGTGCTGCAAGCATTCTATTTGTCAGGCATAGGCGAGAGGACCAGTGGTACCTGCCTAGTCGTATTCCTAGGTATTAAAGGAGCCCTACCACCTAATGACATAAAAAATAAATATACATATCAATTGTGCAAAATGTATTTTACATTTTTTGCACTCTCTTTTCTTAACCTCATAATGAAAATTATTTCAGACCAGATTATTATATTACATACAAACTTACAATTTCATCTAGAAGAATAGGCATTCTTAATCAAATCGCACGTTATTTTAGCGTCATGTTACATAGAAATACATTCAAAATCGATTAAAATATCAAAACAAATATCATTACGTAAATGAAAAGAAGTGACCCTAATCAACGTACTAATGAATTTTACGCAAAGTACCGTTAAATTAAATACGTTGACTATTCAAGAATGCGGTCGGTACAAGTTTAAAAGAAATGAGAGCGTTTGAAACTGTTGGGATGCAATCAAATTGATAGCGGTCCGCATCGCTGAGTAATTGATATGTACACTTTGAGAAGAGCTGACGGTTTGACGAGCTTACGCCGCGTTTGGGAGAGTCAAATTCACTTGCTAAACAGTTGTAAACTAACTAAATAATAGTAAAATCCTACTTAGATTAATATCATGAATTTTCTTTAATGAATATCGCAAATATCTATGATTCTAGTCATATATTTAATTTGCAGTTTATTTATATTTTCTTACTACATTGCTGCTCGTGTGCTATTTAACTTCGCCACGACATTGTGAATTTTACTTATTGATTATAAATTTTTATTTCATAATAACGTGACGCAGCGGTCAATATCCTACTTATGTGTTCTTATTATGTGGCAATCCATACCAATGGTAGCGCTATTATCGCGCCACAATAGTGTTAAAGAACCTAACAACAACCGAAGACTAAATCACACTATAGTAGCTTCCGAACGATTCAGCAATTATACAAGGCACCCGAAACTTTGATGGTTTGCCAAAGTTCCATGTACGGCGTTAGATCTCCCCATTTCCGTCGACGTTAACATCGCTATGCGCTAAAAATTTGACAGTACCTAAGGGTTTAAAAGTTTTAGATACTGTTTGATAAAAAGTTGCAGATTCAACACTATTGGGATACTTTTGATAACCATCTTCTACTGTTTAACATAGGCTGCCCTTAAGGAATGAAACAGAATACGGTCCTGAGCAACCTGCATCCATTGATTTAGTGCGTATATCACGACGTTGTCAGTCGATGAAGTGAAATTTGAAGGGCGGCCACTACACTAGTGTAGACTTACCGGAATTTAACTTTTAGACCCATGTCCCAGCACAATTAGTTACACTCCGTTGGGACGATTACCGGGTATACCAGTAATGATAGACAAATTGAAAAAAGAACTCATTTTAGATTAGGGCTTTGTTTGAATTCATTGTACAGTTTATTGGAAAAAAAAAGTTAAGCATTTAATTAATTTATCAAAATAAAAATATTAAGAACGACTAAATTTGATTTAGTTATTTAATTTCTTTTACAATTCACGTAACCTTTCATAAGATTTACAAATATTATATGTTATCACAAATCGGTCCCAACTCACCATTATATTTTTTATAGTATAAAGGTGACAAACAAGCACACTTCTTATGTGTTAGATTAAAAATCAAAATGCAGATGCATTGTAACCCTTGAGGACTAAGATGGAATTCCATACACTCACCACACGAAACAGCAGCATTAAGCAAATATTTTACGCTGGTATTCTCTGAAAGCTTACAGTTCATTCTAAAACAATAATATAGCTGCAGCGTGGCTCTACCACGTGTAAGGCTTACTGCTGGTCTAAACAATGTTGCCAAGCAATCTATGCTTCCTTCTGGTTGTAAACAATCTGCGCCGTTCTTCCGTTTGAACCATTCAGTGATTTAAGACCCAGATCGACATCAACATTTGACAATACTCCATAACAGTACCTCAATACCGTTACAGCCTATCAAAGATCACTGCTTAACATAGGCCTACCCCATAGATTGCCTTATAGGGGGGATATTTGCCATAGTTGCCAACCTAGGCAGCGGGTTGACAACTGCAATTTTTTACTTCTTAGTTCTAGATTTGAAAAGTAGCGCTTATTGAAAAAAGAAACGGGCAAGTGCGAGTCGGACTCGCGCACCGAGGGTTCCGAACAAATCCGTAGGTATATAAGTTTAAAATTATTAAAAATATTTTTATTATATGATATAAATTAAAAATTCATGCTTTTCGCAATTTTTCCTTTATCTGTGCTATAATACGTTGCTTCGTACAAAATTTTAAGATTCTGAGTTCACGGGAAGTACTCTGTAGGTTTTGATTCCTTTGCGAATGTCGAAAATTTGCGGCATAAACGGCTGTATCTTTTGATTGCGTTGGCTTAGAAGTTTTGATTAGCTCCAAGGGACAGTAGACTTGAGTATTTGATATGAATTTCAGCTTGACACCTCCACGCGTTCCTGAGAAAAAGGGTCTTGATAGACAGACAGGCAGACGGACAACAAAGTGATCATATAAGGGTTCCGTTTTTTCCTTTTGAGGTACGGAACCCTAAAAATGGAGACATTAATCTTAATAGGGTATTTGTTAGGAAAATGTAGGTATCAAAATGAAAATGAAAATTGAATAGCATTAAAATAAGTTAGTTTTATCAAATGTGTGACACGGGCACACTGTAATACAATCGCGCCACAGAAATTATTTTTTTAGGATGTAGTTCCGTACCTATCCTATGCAAATGCCGACAAATAATACTTTGTAGCGATACGTGTATTCATTTTTTATAGGATAAGGATCACAAATAAGCTCGTGGATCCCACGGACCGATAGTCTCTACAGTAAATACCACAAATATGTAGTCATCAGATTTCAAGATCTAAACATGACCGATATTTCCTATGATAGATATAGTTTCTGTTCCGAGTTCTAATATTTCGTGTAAATGTCACACAAATGTAACGTGGCCCAATCTTCCAGCATCCGGAGGGATTTCGCGTGAAATCTGTATATTATCTCGCGAACCGTAATATTAGCATACCTTAGTATTGCGCGATAATCCCTCGGTACGTAGCTTTAATATTGGAAAGTGGAACGTTTACATTGCATTTCGCATATTTTTACTGTTGAAAAAGATGAAATAAAATTCTGTGCTAGTAAAAGGTTCGCTTTGCATACTTAAATGTTTCGTATTCATTCGTCCATTACAGCCTATTAAAAGTCTACTGATGAACATAGGCCTCGTCATAGATTGCCTCTTAGAGGGGATTTTTTCTTAGTTACCACAAGTTAATTTTCGGTTGTTAGGCTGTTGTCGTTGTGGATATTCTTACGCCGCAACTACGCGGCGAATATTTCACTGTGATTAGTATTAATTGAATGTTGACTTATGTTGATGAAGCTACTTTATAACAGATATAATGAAAACTGTTATTATCATTTCACCAAAAAGAAAATTTGTGTCCACTTCCTTAAGGAACATTCTTTGCATTTATTTGATATTTCAACAGTTTTTCCTTTCAAATATATAATGAAATATATTATCTGTTGTATGTGATATAACGCCCAACTTTACCGGCTATTGGTCGGTAAAAACGAAGTCGCCCGGACGGCTACGAAGGCAGTGGAATGGTGCCGAGTATTGCATTGCAACCGATACGAACATCGCGTCGGTGCATACGCTGTTAAATAAACATATTCAAAACTGACAGAAATTATATGTTGTTGTATATTGTTGTATTACAGACGTAACCAATGACTATCTTTATTATGACGTATTTAAAAACAATTAGAATCAAGTATTTAAAACGGTTAACTATTTACAAAAACGAACTAATTACTACTTAAATATGCAGTCACTTAAAATAAAACTAACTTACTGGTATTTTAATAGGTGTTGAAAATTATCTTTCTTAAATTACTTTCCTGAAATTATTTTTCACATTAAGTACATGTGTCTGAGCACTTTTCACTTCCGTGAATGCACCAATTATTTTGCTGCAGAGGTCGTCATAGCTTTGGGCCTCTTCGACATAAACTTGTCACTTTATTTCACCCCATAAATAAAAGTCTAATGTTGTAAGGTCCGTTGACCTTGCAGGCCATGGTATAGGACCGCCACGCCCAATCCACCTATTTTCGTATTCGCTATTCAAATAATCACGCACTGCATATGAATAGTGAGGCGGAGCAGTCCTCACGGGTGACTACGCATCGGCATTTTGATTCGCAAACGAAGATAGATGTAAATGTCTATGGTCCACAGCAACCACTTACCATCAGGTGGACTGTGTACTCGTTTGTCACCCTTATTCTATAAAAAAAATGTAGATATCGGTAAATGTAGGTATACCTACATTTTGTATTTAAAATATATAAAAATATCATAATTTACAATATGTATATCTAAATTATGATCTCCTTTATTTGAGTCTGATTCTATTAATTATATATTTATTTTATAACATTAAAGTTAAAAACGAACTTACTGTTCCCCTGTAACAGTAAGTTCGTTTTTTACTTTAATGTTAAATATATATTAAATAAAAAATGTTATTAATAGTGATATATTATTAATAACTTTTATTATATTAGATTAAGGTCAAAATCAAAACGAATAAAACTAAAACTAAATCGTGAGAAAAATCCACTAATGGAAAACGTCCATCGCGAATTGTAATGAATTGCAAAAAAGAGCGAGCTCCTTGCATTTAAAAGCAATTTCCTCTGAATCCTGCTCCACTATGATTTGTTTTCTAGATAATAGAGTTTCTGTATCATTTGTGTAAGCTTAAGAAACATAAATTAAAATAATCCCATCGATACTAAGGGGAGTTGTTATGACTGTTAACTTTTTACCCGACCACGGTGGACACCAAAAAGAAGGTTGTATTTTACCTGCTAGTCTGTTTGTATATAGGTACAGGCATGTTGTAACTTTAACTTTTATGTAAATATGAATGGTCTGTTTGTTTCTATTTCAACAATAATAATATTATTGATTGCGCGAGTAATAGAGTAGATTATTAGAATAGAGTACAGTTTACACCAAAGAGTATGGTAACAAAACATTGTGATTATACCATACTCTTTTATAGTTAACTAGATAGACTTAGGATAGTAAAGTAAATTCTAAGTGTATGGTTAACTAGGTATTACAAAAAGATATAGACTGAAAGACGAACCTTAGTGACGAAAAATAAATGTAAAAAAATCGGAACCTAAAAAAATAATAAGCAAATGGAGTATGCATGATATCACATAGTAAGTTAGAGCGTTTATACGTGTTTCACAGCTGGTCACAGGCCTCCTCTCGTTTCTAGAGGGTTTTAGGGAAATTAAATGTCCGCTGCGCTGCCCCAATGCGTGTGTTGGTGGACTTTACATGTCTTCGAAATATTTATTTTTAAATTCCCTGACATAGTCTCGTAGAGGAATGAAAAGGAACGCAAGTAAGACAAAAGTGATGGTTTTTGAAAGAGAAGAAAGTAAAAAGATATGTGAAATAAGAATAGAAGGGGAATTAGTTGAGCAAATGGATGAGTTTGTATATTTGGGATGTGTTTTTAGCAGGGATGGTGATACGACGAGTGAACGCTGGAAATAGAGTAAATAGGGCTTTTTGCTCTATTGTGGGAAGTCAGAGTGTGTCAAAAAAGGCACGTATGGCAATACACGATGCTGTGTTAATTCCCTACCCTAATGTATGGTAGTGAAGATTGAGCGTGGCAGAAGAAGCACGTGAGTAGAATAAATGCTGTAGAAACGCGGTCATTAAGGATAATGTTAGGGCTAAATCTGAATGGCAGGGTGATAACAGAAAAGTGTTGTTTGCAAGATGACCAGATGACTTTGTGACCAAGATTAAGAAAGGAATGCTTCGGTGGTTATTTCATGTAAAAAAAATGAACGAGGAAAGAGTGACGAAGCAAATTCATGTTGAAGAAGTGAACGTAAGAGTCGGGCAGGGACGCCCAATTTTGCAGATATATTGTATGGGCCAGATTAAGAGTACCCTTAACTGACGAGCATGGATGTAAAAGTAGCGAAAGAGGTGTGTCAGGATCGTGTCAAATGGAAGAGTCCGTAGTCTCTGTCTCGTGCCTACCCCTCTGGTTGACAGGCGTGAGTGTATATGTATGTAGGTTTCGCCGTGATGTTTTCCTTCACCGCTGAATACGTGGTAAATCACTACTTAAAATTGCATTTAGCAATTTCATTTGTGCTGGCGGGGATCGGACCAGGCGTGCTCGCGTATTGTGAAATTAAAAATTACAGCAAGCACATCACGCTGATAATAGCCACGCTGCACGAATGGGTCCACTCTTGTATGGTCAGTGACGAGGCATTCCAACGTACTCATCAAAGGTGCATCTGCATTTGAATTCTTACATAAGGATATTATATATTCTTACTTATATATGGATGCTCAGATTACAGATTTATTTTATAACCTGACTATATTTTTCTATGGGCTTACAGCATACACTTAACATCAACCATTAGGTGGAAAAAGTATTTTATTGGTTAGATCACTGCTTTGTTTATTTTTCTACGATATAAATATGCACTTAATCTATATAAATTAGTCAAATTACTGTTCGTCATTAATCCATGAATGGTTAATGATACTTAATATGTTATTACTCTAAATTCTATATTACATATTAATAATAATTGTTATTTTTTAGTATTTTATATATACTATATATTTTTTATAAATAAACGCTGGACAGTGCTTCTTCTAAAACCATTTTTCTTATTAATTTAGTTGCCGTGTATTCTTAATAATCATACATACTTAATACATAATAATCATATAATCAATCACCAAAAATCATACCTACATCTAAATAAATATGAATTGCTTCAACTTACAACAAATTCTAAAGAAATATTTAAAAAAAAATAATGTAGTAACTTAGTTATTATTCAGTTCTGATAAAATAAAATTATAACCGTAAAAGCAGACCGTAATTGTCATTACAGTAATGATCTCAATTGAGACATAATTACTTTGAACGTTATGCGACTGTAGCGTCTCCGTCTTACAACCATAAATAACCTCGGCCGCGTTCATTTATTAGGCTTTGCATGATGCGAGCTGACCCCGCGTTGCAGGTTGCAACTTGCTGCAATACATTCTGACGTGCCCGTCACGTTCCATCAATCGTTGTAAATCTGTCTCCCTTCGTCAAACCGCCATTCGATTTATATGTCTTCTATAAATACATTTTTGTGTCGTATTTCGTTTATATTTTGTATTGATGTTACTAAAGGGCAACTTTTAACAGTAATCACGAACTGTATGTATAATTTTATCATTATCTTTTGTAATTTCTCCGGCGTTGTAGATGTTCGTGGGTGATGATCACTTACAATTAGGGTTGCTAGATGGTCGGGATTCGTCTGGATTCTCCCGACATATTTTCAGCTTCAGCACATCACAACTGTCTTTCACTTATTAAAATTCAATGTTCAGTAATAATATTGGACATTGAAGTAAATTGTTTGAATTTTAAATATTTTCTGAATACTACTGAAGGATCCAAATTGGTTGACTCAGTAAAGTCAAACGCCATACATATTATATGTGGCAACCTAAAAATTAAGTGCACTTAAATTAGTTATGTGTCAGTATTTTTATAATCTGTTAATTTAAAAACTTAACTTTTTATTTAACATTTTTATTTTTAATATTTATTTCTCCCGACAACAACCCCAAAATCCCGACATTTTCAAATTTTGTCCAGATATTTTGGTCTTCCGATTTGGCATTCCTACTTACAATGGAGTCCTAAAGCGGAAAATATTTTATTTATTAGTCGAATTTCTTTTTTTTGTACTCACGAGCATATGTAAATAAGAAATGTTCATTTAATTAAATATTATTAGATGTCTTATATAATACAGGAAGATTACCCTAAAAGAAACATTTCAAAGTTTGAGTTTCAAGAAGCATGGCACGGGGCCATGTTTTCCTTCAAGCGATCTCAATTCCTTCTCTTCTATGTACGACTCAAGAACTGAATTTAAAATATTTATGCCAGTTATCTCGAGAAGATGAGTTATCTATAATTAAATTGAGATTTTGCTTAGTTACTTCTTAGATATCATCCCTTTTATGTTTAGCATTTTCCACGGAAACTATAACTCGTTAATTTTAATTAAAATAATATCTTTAAGTTTCAAAGGAGTTTATGCTACTTGCTGAAATTTCTTTTTGTACGTGCTCGTAATCTGATGTTTTTAATTAACTTATTTTTTTTTTGTTGACAGGAATTGAAGGAGAGCTTCAACTATGGTCTGTTCTGCCCTCCGGTCAACGGCAAGGCCGGAAAGTTCCTCGACGAGGAGCGTCGTCTTGGCGATTACCCTTTTAACGGACCTGTTGGATATCTTGAGGTTATTATACCGACAATTCAAATACTATATTCGTTTAGACCTCTTGCAAAATCCAATGCTTGATTATGTAACACTATTGCATTAAATCAAGCAAATTAATGACGCCGCGTTAGATATTAAGTAACCATTCAAATATTTCTTTGTTAGGTGAAACAAAAGGTTACTTTACATAATGGTGTATGGTGGTATTGAAATAAATCATATTTGACAGTGATTGTGCCATACAGCAACACTTGATTGCCACCAGCGCACTATAAATTAATAAGGAAAGTTTATAACAGTACTTGAAAATGTGAATTTCATTCATTCATAACGATTTCTTATATTTACGCGAACACTACACATTGAATAAAACTACTTTTACGGATTCTATCGCATTTAATTAACTTATTTTTTATTGATTCCCTACGTTTCGGGTGCTTTACAGCACTTCTTGAAGACACAGTAAGTGTATTCAATGTGTAGTGTTCGCGTAAATAAAATGCCTCCTCTACACTCCTCGCGAAATAACTTTGACGAACTGCTCGTCGAGGTCGATCGCAGTCTGCAGAACGTGACCACACTCTCGTGCTACTTCGCGAAGAGCTCAGTCGTCTTGAGTCTCCCGCACCCTTAACATGAATAATGTTCAAGAGGCAGCTGCTATAGGTACCTAAATGTGTGAACAGTACGACGTCAATGCGTTAATCATAGATAAATAATTATGTAGAAAGCTACATTTTTAATATTTATATATAAAACAAAATATTCATAACTGGCGTAAGCCGAGTAGTGTAGTGAGACGCTTCGTGTAACTTCGGGGTACTTCACGAAGTCCTTTGACTCAGGCGCAAAAAACCGACAGCGGCCGGAAGTCGCCAGAGGCGAAGCGAGGTTGCACGAAGGGAATCGAAGTACCTCTCTACACTATTCGCCTCGTCCAACTTCTATCTACTTCGCGAGTAGTGTAGAGGAGGCATAAGAAATCATTATAAAAAAAAAAGATTAGGTTACGGAATTTTTTGAAACTTCGCTAGAGAAGTACATCCTTATTTAGACCATAATTGTATAGTAGTAAGTAGCAGGACTACTTTTCCGTCAGTCCGTCAGGGTAGGCTTAACCACCAATCTCTTACCTATTTCTGCCACCAAATGGCATTGCTGTACTGCTTTGTTCTGTTTTGAAGGGTAACTAGTGTAATTACAGGCTGGCATTACGAGGCATTACTTCTTAGTTTTTTTTTATAGAATTAGGGTGACACGAGCACACAGGCCACCTGATGGTAAGTCGTGGCTGTGGCTCATAGACATCTACATTCTACATCTATCTTCGTTTGCGAATTAAAATGCAGATGCGTTGTCAGCCGTGAGGAATAAGATGGAATGCCTCTTCTCCAGTAAAATTGGTCTGCGGTTCTCTACACTCACCATACGAAACACAGCAGCATTAAGCTGCTATTTTACGCTGGCATTCTGTGAGAGCGTGGTCCTTCCCCGGTCGAGCCGACCTATTCGTGCTACAACTATACTATTAATACAGGTGCAGCACGGCTCTACCACGTAGAAAATTAGTTCCTCTGAGGTGACAACGCATCTGTAATCTTCTTTGTTTGGAGCTTGCTGCAGGTCTCCATGGAGTGCAGTAGTTAGTTATCATTAGGAGAACTGGAAGTCCGTTTGTCACTTCAGTGTTATAAACAAAAGGTAAAGGTTCATCAGCATCACTACGTACCACCAGGTGGGATTGTATTAAGCACTGGCTTATATTAAGTAAAAAAAAAACAACTGTAAACAATAACAACTATAAACTTCTCAGCTGGTCACTGACTTTCTCTTATTTCTTAGTGATTTGGATCAGGTTAGAGACTAATGCGCTGTTATATTACGTAAGGACGAACTTCATAATATATCTTTGAAATGTTTTAATTACTCAGATCTATTAACTGTGTAGTGAGTGGCGGCGTAAGAGAATCCATTATCATATATCCCGTGGGAATCGTCAGGAGCGACAGAGAAAAATTAAATAGGAGATGGGCAGCTACATCTTCCTGATAACAATTCAACATAATAAAAAATGTGGTTTCTAACTCGCCTGCTAAACGTGGCAACCATGGCAAAATCCCACCTATGGGGGAGGCTATGTTCAGCCGTGGACTTTTACAGGTTGTAATGGAATGGACCCGTACGTGTATTTTCCAGGATGATTTCCATAAAGACCGAGAACATGGTAAATTAGCACTTAAAATGGCGATTTATAATTTCACCGGTGCCGGCGGAGTTAGAACTCATTTGCTATAAAATTAACAGTGACATTAACGCCCAGCCCTACTGCAACCACGGTTCGGCTTTTTAATAAAATGGCAGTTATTGTTTTCTTGTAACTACTTCTGACAATACTTATCAAAACTAATTTGAACCCAATTTCTGTTACAGTTAAAGTATAAGCGTCGTGTGTACAAGATGCTAAAGCTAGATGAGAAGACGCTGAAGGCGTTACATTCGCGAGCCAACTTGCGCCGCTTCCTCGAACATGTTACGCACGCTCAGATCGACAAGATCACCAAGGCATGTGCAAAGGGTCTGGACCCGAATTTCCACTGCCATGATACCGGAGGTAGGTTTTAGTCTTTATAATGTATTTGACTTAAATTCACAATTTATATGTTGATTTGGTGCCAAAAAGGAAAATCATAAAATCTGGACCCGATAGGTTGCGTTGAGCTGTGTTTAAGTTATTAATAAATTTTATAATTGCACTATAAAAAAAATACGGATTGATTGAACTGAAGTAAATGGGAATATTTTTTTTCTCGGGGTAAATTGTAGTTTTTGGGGATTTGTTAGCGCAAAATTCACCAAAAATAACGTTACCATTACGGCCTATCAAAATTCCACTGCTGAATATAGATTGCCTAATAGGGTTGGCACCACAGTTTTATAATTTTTAATATTATTAGGGAGACGTTGCTGCCTAATAATAATAAAAATGGTGGTTTGTTTCCCTCTGTCGCATCTTACGATACCCACGGTACGATATGGGGTAGTAAATATTCTTACATAATCATATATATCCATTCCGCCACTTCATCTGTTTCCATTCATGAATCTTTCTGTCATGAATTGTTGTTATATCCTCTATTTTTTTTGTTTATTCATTTTCTTGTGTTTTTATTTATTTTTTATTATTTTATTCTTATTCGTATTTTTTTTATTAATTTGTCATTGTAATATGAAGTGTCGGAATAAATGTCTTTATAGATTATGTCATAATATCTTACATTGAAGTATATTAAGACCGGCGCAGCTTCTGGCACTGTACAAAGCACATATCTAGGTAGTTGCGGAGTTTTGTTGTCATGTACTAATTATTAACCCAGCTGGTGCTGCTTGATAACAACTATCAGCTTTACATTTAACTCAAGTCAACAACGCAGTAGAGATACTAAAAAAAAATGGTGCCTAGCCCTGGTATCTCTCTGGTGCAAGAGCAATGCTTACTACTTATTGGTATATACTAAAGTTGAAGTTGATGTCAAAAATATTTTATTCAGCTTATGAATCTCGAAATCTACTACTATGAAATAGTCAGACCTCTATAGAAAAGGACCGAGAAAAAACTCTGGGATCATTGCCTTTTTTATATTTTATGAAACCATTTTACAATTTTACAAACCTAGCTTTGAGCACAAGCGTAAAAGTAGTCAGTTTCTGGGTGGTTTTTAGAATAAGTTTAGGAGCGCATCTGTATCTGCATGTATTATACAAAACATACACATAAATTTATAAATACGTATAAATAAAAGTGTCTGACTGTAATAATGAAATAACTAACTCCTTCTATTAAATTCTTATTTTAAATGTATTAAGTTCTTTTTATAAGTTCAGGGGGTTATTTTTATGTTATTGAGAATTTAATTTTTTTTGTCTATTTGCCTGTCTGTCCGGGTTAAGCTTCGGAATGGCTGAGTGACACAATTTAATACCACCATTACCTTCGCGCCATCGGCCAACAAGACGCGCACGAAGATTTTTTATATGTATTTCTTTGGCCAATCGAACGAAGCGTTTTGCTACTTTATTTATAATACAGCAAACAATTCGGACTTTCCGACGGATACAATGAGAGTCATGAAAGGAATGAAATGGTTTCGTTATGGCGTTTCCCTGACCAAATAACCTTGAGCATGCAATGCACTGCCGTCCGCACTCTGCGTACCTACGCCCATTTATTAAATTATAAATTATAAAGAATTATACATATATTAATAATTATATAAAGAATTATATATAAATATTATAAAGAATTCACACTTTTTGGAATTAATTTTAATTAAAAAAGAAAAGCGAACTTTAAAAATTAAATAAAACGTGAATAATATAGATTTTTAAATTATCAATCCATTACTGTAATCCTCAAATCATTAGAGCGTTGCCTTTAGCAACAGATGCATGTAATCAATAATTTTAGTCATTTTTAGGGTTCCGTACCTCAAAAGGAAAAAACGGAACCCTTATATGATCACATTGTTGTCCTTCTGTCTGTCTGTCTGTCAAGACCTTTTTCTCAGGAACGCGTCGAGGTACCAAGCTGAAATTCATATCAAATATTTAAGTCTACGATCCCTTAGAGCTGTGAAAAAATCAAACTTCTAAGTCAACGCAATCAAATGATACAGCCGTTTATGCCGCAAATTTTCGACATTCGTAAGGGAATCAAAACCTACAGGGTACTTCCCGTGAACTCAGAATCTTGAAATTTGGTACGAAGTAACGTTTTATAGCACAGATAAAGGAAAAATTGCGTAAATTTTTAGTTACATTATATAATAAAAATATTTTTAATAATTTTAAACTTATATACCTACAGATTTGTTCGGAACCCTCTGTGCGCGAGTCCAACTCGCACTTTGCCGGTTTTTTTAAAAGTAGATTTTAAATGTATTTATAACACATAAAAACTAATTAGAACATGGAATGTGATGATAGGATATCGAACCTTAATAATGTGCTTTTAGATGTAGTTTACTTCTCATAACTAATGAGATAATAATCTCTGAATAACGAAGAAAAACGCACTATCGCAAGGTTTTGGTCGAGGTGTCGCCGTAAGCCCATTACCACCTAAAACTCCATCTCTACTTTCCATCGGGTGTGAGCGTAGTTGCACGATGTTTTGACTTATAGTAAACCATCAAATGATTTTAGTTCTGTTTTACTTATTTAGAACAAGGATTTATTAGATTCAGATATGGTACAGTAGCTTTACTAAGAGCGCTGTAATTTACCAACCGTTTTATCTCCCATTTCCATTGTTCTGTATGTTTTAGTATTACATACAAACTAGTAACGCGCATGAATCAAATGTAATTTTCTAAGCCATTATCATTCCTATTACGTTCCGTGTACAAGTTATAATCGTACACACGATAAAAATTGTATACACTGCGCTATTGTAACGCCTACTCTATTGTAAGAAAACCGTATCAATGGAGCCGTGGATTATCTGGATTAAAATGGACTGCAATTAATAATCATTTTTATCAAGGCTTTATTCTAATCTAGAAGCTACTAGTCTTGCTCATCTTTGTAAAGATACGGGAACAAATGTATTTAAGATATAGATAATAATTTAATACAGTAAAAGCTCTTTATTCGCGGGGTATATGTTCCGTAAATATGCCGCGAATACAGAAACCGTGAATATGGAATGGTAATTTATATGGAATTATAGGGGATACGTTTCTAGGTGACAAAATAAAACACAAATATATAAAAAAATAATTTAACTGATGTTTTTGACCATATTGATTAATTATTATCTTCAGACTTAGGCAATGGTTTAGAGAATTTTGTAATTTTTTCTTGCTTGGCAGTTTTTGAAAGTTCCTTCAATTCAGACTGATATTCTGCAGTGGCATTACCAATTTTCCTCTTAAAAATAAGACTTCCTTCCATAGATGGATCAATTTTTATAAAGAAATCACAAAGCTCATTTGCCATTCTTAAACCTTCACTAAGATTTTTCAAATTAAATCTCACGTTTCCAGTGCTTGTTGAAGCCTCTTCTTCAATGGGCTGTGAATTAAACATTTACTCCAAGTAGTTTTCAGTCAAATCTTCATCTTGCGATTCAAGCAACTCCTGAATGTCAGTTGATTCCATCTGTTCGAATCCATGTCATTCTATTCCATTCGCAATTTCGGCTAAGTTTGCAGTCAGTTTGAATTTTCACAGATTCTTCGTCATTTTCCGCAGTCAGTGCAGGCTACAGTTTTTTCCAGCATGATTTCAATGTGTATGGCTTTAGTTCTTCCAATGATTCTTTTATATTCACGATACATTTTGCTATGTTAAATTTCTTCCAGCATTCCATAACATTCATATCAGGATCACATTCCATATTATCCAATATGATTTTGAAGGTTCGTCTAATGTACTAGAGTGTAGAAATAATGCAGACCTTTAAGGTCTGGATTATTCCTTGGTCTATAGGTTGAAGCAAAGCTGTCGTGTTGGGAGGTAAAAATGTCCGAACGTGTATTGGCTCGGCCTTTGACATAAGCCGCCATATGTTGTAATAAGGTCTACATAATTTACTTTTTATTAGTCTATTTGACGACGCGTTTACAAAAGATATTAGATTTGATACCTATTGGAATCATTTTTATTAATATGTATGTACCGATTAGATCCGTGAATAAAGAAATTTTTAGCCGCGAATATAGAAATTGGGTCGCATTTTTTTAATCCGCGAGTAGTGAAAACGCGAATGAAGGAAGCGCGAATAAGGAGCTTTTACTGGATGCAAATATCGGCGTTTTAGTTTATAAATTTACATACATTAATAATTTATAATATTACGTCATAAATAATCTCATAGGTAAATAAGTAAGTAAATTGGTAAATCCAATTGAGCATGCCCTAATCGCATTAAAAAAAAATTACGTATAACATGATTATACGGATTTTTTTTAAAGTAGTTTAAATACACACAAGTTTTCACTAATAACCTTATTATACTTCCAATTTTCCGGTAATTCTTTGTCAAACTTCAATTTTAAAAAGTGGAGAAAATCCAAAAGTGCACGACTCAATGCTCATATGATCATCATATCATCATTCATGTCACTCCATAAAGTCCAAGACGTATTTAAGTATAAATATTAAATCCTAATTAATTTTATTACGTACTACTATTATTTATTCTGTGCTTTTAGAATATTGTAATAAAAATCTCTGATTATTATAATAATCAAGTAATATAAAATAGTAAGAAATTGGTTTTTCGAATATTTTATATTTATTTGTACAGCGATCTTTTTGAGCCGCTGCAAACAACCGATACAGTATCCACTCACAACGGCGGTTGACACCGTACTAACCGAGTCAGGCAGTCTATTTACTAAAATGAATTCACACAAGGCTGCTCAAACACCGAAAATTTCGACATTTAGCAGCCGAAAAATATTTATTATAACTAAACAAAACGAAATTAAACTGCCATTTACATTCAATGGCTTCCCACATGATAGGTGAAGAGTTTTAAAAATAGATTGAGTTGAACAATTGATATTTTCAAACGTTATCGTGTTTACGAAGCCATACGGACTTGATAAATCCACACCATAAGCCACTAAATTCCCTTTTTTATGTAAAAATAGCAATTAATCGATTTAAAAACAAAAATTAATAAGTTCAACAATCATTTATCTTTCTGACAATGTCTTTTTATATCATTTATATGTATAATATGATTGCTAGATACGATTTCATGCGACTAAACGTTGGAATCTTGATTTTAAGGCGCTAGTAGAACATACCTACGCGCGTTGCGCTTACGGCATGCAATATCACGGATATTTGTGACAGAATAAGTTGGGCGAACGCGCTGGCCACCCATAGCATTGATTTCAACGTCTCGTAGGTATTCTACAAGACTACAACTACGACCGCAATATGAAATCTATCTCATATAAACAGTCTCTGGCCACAGTTTTCCGTTTACGTCCCTGTTCTGCGAGTCTCGTGTACTGTCCGGTCTGCCTATGTATATATTTATATATAACATGGATATATATTATTTATTTATATTGCGCTATCTTGACAACTCGGTGTACCACAGTTTTTCAAACTCGTAATTGATTTGTTTTACATGTTTGTTTTACTCAAAACCTAAATTTAAACTCAAATGCAAATCTAAATCAAATTTTTCGCAATAAGAAAGAACGCAATATTACACAATAATTATACATAAAATCATACGAAATTCTGAAAAAAGCATTCCAAAATTTTAATTTTTTAACAGCATTTACTAATGACCAGTATGATAATGACGCATGATAATTACAACAGGATAAATTAAACATTTTTAAAAAAATTATTATATTCTATGCGATTTGTACACTAAAACCTTCTTTAATAAATTCTCTAAACGATAATAAAAACTATTTCTAAATCCATTAAGTAATTTTAATTAAAGCACTATCAGAGGCAGATGGATTTTATTTTAAGCCGTTTAGTAATAAATATCTCTAACAATCCTAACAAACACTTTACGAAACTTTGCTTTAAAAAGTTAAAGCCTAACCTAAGTGCGTTAGACCTCTGAGCACAGGCCTTCTTCCATTTATGAGAAGCTACGAGTATGGGGCAGTTAGTCCACCGCGCTGCTACAATTGTTTTAAACTATTTTAAGCTAGTGTTTGACTTCCATTCCAACTGATGGTAAATGATGATGTTGTATTCTTGCCTTGAAGATGGTGTACACATTGTAAATGGTACGTATTCGCGGACTTTGTTGTGCTTGAAATATTTTTATTTCTCAGATATGTTGGTTTTCTCACGATTAATCACCAGCTCAGATCATAATTATGTGATTTCACCACCGTGCACTTGTTGAATTGTAAACGTTACGTACGTACGTACGTTACGTAATGACGAGCTGAATTAACAAAGACAACTTCATGGTGCAGAGTGGCTTAGCTGCTGGCCCCGAGCGGGCCAAGTATATCTGGATCTGGATATTTATCCTTGTTCAATCTATGTATGTAAACTGTCTCCACGATACAGGAGAGAATCCTAGTATGGGAATAACTATTTAAAGAAAGAAACAATTTTCGTAGTGTTGGTGGAGAGATCGAACTGGGATTTTTCATAAATTTTAATTTTTAAAATTGTTTCATTTCTTTAGATGGATATCTCTATTATCTTCTGTATTTATTAGTACTATTATAGTCTAACGATATGTTTAAAAGTTACAGCCTATATACGTCCCACTGCTGGGCACAGGCCTTCTCTCATTTCTAAGAGGGTTTTAGGGCAAGGAAATGTCCGCTGCGCTGCTTCAATGCGTGTTGACGAACTTCACGTATTCGAAATATTTTTGTTCTTATTTCTTAGATATACAGGTTTCCTCACGATGTTTTCTTTCACCGCCGAGCACGTGGTAAATTAGTACTTAAAAATGCAATTAACAATTTTATTGGTGCCGGCGGGGAACGAACCCGGGTTGCTCGCGTACGTTAAAATTTACAGCGAGCGTTTAGCCCCTGAGCTACCATGGCTCAACGATATGTTTTGTACAAATCTATACAATATTACAATACTATAGTAAATAATTTATTTTTGTTTATGTATTTGCTTTAAATCACTATGACCGCTTTTATTTCAGAAACGCCTTTAACAATCGCGGCTGGCTTAAAATCACCTGGCAAAGTCCTAATAGCCCTTGTGAATGGCGGTGCTTTACTCGACTACCGAACGAAAGATGGCAGCACAGCTATGCATAGGGCTGTAGAAAAAAACTCATTAGAAGCAGTGAAAACGCTTTTAGAACTTGGAGCGTCACCGAATTATAAGGACAGCAAGGGATTAACACCTTTGTATCTATCGGTGACAAATAAAACGGACCCATTATTGTGCGAAACGTTATTGCACGATCACGCAACTATTGGAGCTACGGATCTGCAAGGGTGGCAAGAAGTACATCAGGTTTGTTGTTCCTTTTATATATTACGCCTTGAAGATTACTGGCGTTAATTAGTATTGACTTTTCTTATATAGAATTTGTGTTGCAAACGACTACTCCAAACCATAGAAACCTGTAACTAACTTCAAGCAAAAAGGGCACAGTTGTGTTCCCATCCATGTAGCCAAGATTACAAATGCCTCGCACTCTGTAATTGCCTATTTTGTACACTTAACACAGCAATGGGTGGACTGTTGCTTGGCCGCGAAATTAGGTGAAAAGTTGAACTGGACGAACACCTAGACATTAAAGAGGCCTTATTCCACTTTTCATATTTTTATAAAACTGAAGTAAAAAAGATACCACACCGGAATAGATCTAACACCTATAATTATTGTTTTATTAAACATCTCTACACTCCATTTACCAGAATGTGGCTGCCGCCCGAAAACCTTTCATTTTAGTAAATCATTTGGCTATTTCGTTTACTCTGATTCTACTGTGGATATCTTCATAATGGATTCTATCACGCTAGATGGAGTGACGACTAGACCGTGTCTTGTGGCATTCCTTGGAATTGCGAGGGGATCGGATTGGGAGGCTTATGTTCAGAAATAGGCTTTTGAGAGACCATCCGATAAAAATTTCAGGCATGCCGCAACGGTCTCGTCCAGCACCTGGACCACCTGCTGTTCTACGGCGCGGACATGAACGGGCGCAACGCTTCGGGTAACACGCCGCTGCACGTGTGCGCCGTCAACGCCCAAGACTCCTGCGCCCGCCAGCTATTATTCCGCGGCTGTGACAAGGAATCACTCAACTTCGCCAATCAGACCCCCTATCAGGTAATATAGCCAACATGTCTATTATATACTAACAGGCATGTTAGAAACACAATTGAAAGCTGTATATTAATTTGATTTTGTCTATGCTGTCAGTGGTGTCCAACTGTACGGTAGATATTGTTGTGGTGTAGTGTGTACCCGCCTTAGCCGCGAGCACTTTACAATTTTTGTAAATAGGCCACACGCGCACTTCTTGTATTTTTTTTTGCCTTATAATTTATTATTGAATTTTATAATTAATCAATAAACGATTTTCGAAATAAAAACATGCTACCATATGTGATTATTAATATTAATTTATACGTATTTATCAATCATTTATTTTAATTTCTTGTAAAAATAGAAGTATAAGTATAAGTTTTTAACAGTGGTAGAGCCACGAGGCAGCTTTTGCTGTCGCACGGATGGGCCGGCTCGAACCGGGGTGGTACCACGACCTCACAGAAAACCAGTGTGAAGTAGAGGTTTACCTCTGCGTTTCGCTTGGTGAGTGCAGGTGGCCGGAGGCCCTTTTTACTGGAAATGAGGCATTCCATCTTAGTCCTTACGGGTGACAACGCATCTACATTTTGATTTATAATAGAGAATAGATGTAGATGTCTATGGGCCGCAGCAAACACTTACCATCAATCAGGTGGACTGTGTGCTCGTTTGTCACCCTTATCATATAAAAAAAAGTGGAAAATTTAAAAGATACTTACTTAACCACTAGACTAAGCAATGCCAAGGTTCTTACAATAAATTCTGAGCTCATCATGTTAAAAGTTACTCGAATAATAGTTTTCTAATTAGATTTAAACTTTTTGAAATAAACAAAACAGGCAGTGTACACCTTATTATATTAACAGATGAGTATCAGCTCTTCTAATTGTGAATCGTGAAGTCTAAGGCGAAATATATATCATTTTTCAAACCGGCACACAGTAGTATGTGTACTGCCACAGATTAAATAACGTTACTACATAAGTATTGCTGCTTGTCGACAGAAATTAGTAAGAGCTTCCCCTACCAAAGTAAAAGTCAACAATGTTTATGTATTTTTAGTTAAAATATTATAACCTTCATAACACTGCATCTTTTTGCAACCGTGATGCGAAAAATTCTCTGTCACAACATATTTAAAAAAAGTTGTATTAAAGCAACTAAATGTGCCTTATGACTCTTTCATAAACTTATATTTGATTTTTGTGGATGGTCTTTAACAAATCTGTTATAGTTAAACGGTAAACAGAAGGTTTTCTTTCACTTTCAGGTAGCAGTTATAGCTGGAAACTTAGAATTAGCAGAAGTTATAAAGAATTATAAAACGGAAGAAATCGGTGAGTTTAAATCTTTATATGGCGCATGGTTGTGGCTGCCGCTTCTTAAAATTCATATTGACTTAATTCTCAATTGATTCCTATATTTCAATTATTTATATTTTTTTAATATATGCAGCTGCTTTTACATCAAACCATATTGTTGTTAGTTAATAATACTCAGATATACTATTATATTATTATTAGAAATCTTATATACCTAATAACACGCAAAATCCATAAATACATAGCATGTTTTCATCCAACATTTCTATTTTTATATTTTAGCTGTTCCTCTATATTCCATTGCTTTTTATAATGGTGATGGTTGTATATTTTTGGATTATCATAGGTCTATTACATAATATAACACAATATTATAGTAATGTTTATCGATTGTCAAACGCAAACATATGTAAACACACTAATTTGTACTATGAATGTATCTTGTGTAAAAAATATAATATTATATGTATCAATTATAATCATGTTGTGGTATTCTCGACCAAATTAGTTTTGTTTCGTTCGTCGCACGATTATCCATTTTCTTTTTGTTGGTTCCGTTTTACAATTAAGTCTACGTTTAAATATTTATTTGAGAGCACTTCAACCCAAGTTATGAGTTATTGGAATTCCGATTGGTTTCCGCACGTTTACTTTGTGTATTAGTTTTGGGTTGTTAACGAAACGTTTTCAGTGCCTTTCCGCGGGCCGCCCCGCTACAACCCGAAGCGGCGGTCTGCGGCGTGGGGCGGCTGGTGGAGCGCCGGCGACCGCTCGTCGCTGGCCTCCTCCACGCGCATCCCCGCCGACCTGGACGCGCTGCTGCGCCGCCCGCAGCTCCCGCCGCTGCCGCCCGGCTCGCCCTGCAGCCTCCAAAGACCATTTTCCTCTGCGTCCTCGAGCATTAGTGACGCGAGCCACCCGAGTCACGAGGACGACGCCAGTATACTCACAGGTAACTGCCGGCTGAGCGCTGCGCTCGCTTGCACACGTGGACACGACACGTGCGGAGACAACCATCACCATGCATCAACCTCACTGAGCAAGGTCACACCGACTGCATGTTCTATGTTTTTTCAATTAGATGTTTTCATATTTCTCACGATCCGCTTCATCGCTTCTATTCCTTTCGGACGTGTTTGTTTTTTAAGTTATTTACTGTTTATTTAGTTCCTCTTGTAACATGTTGCCGTAAATCACCCTACTCTGAATGGAAAACGTTTTGAAATTAGCCCGAAATTGCAAAGACACAAAACCTTCAATGTAATTCCAAGCACTTCTGTTTAGTAAGTTTTCTATCCGTTTGAACCATTAAACACGTTGTCCTTACAAACATCTAGTGCTCAATCAAAAAAAAATATCCAGGGTGGCGTTGACGATGTAACAATAAATGAAATCTTGATAATTCCAGTTCCCTAAAATATTATAAAATAGTTTGGAATATCCAGAAGTGCACGCCTCTTGAGCGTTCCACTTAGTTTTGATGAAACGAATAAAAAAAAAACAAAATAAATCGATTACACAAATTATGAAATCGATATCGGCTGTATGGTACATTTGTCCTTTGTCTATTATGGACTAGAGAAAAAAATGAAAGCGCCTTTAAATTTTTAATTGATAATCATTTTATAAACAAACGACGCGTATTATATATCGGCTATTGATATGAAATAAGGAACCAGTTGATGTAGTTCTAATGCTGATTAAAAAAAAACCGGTCCCGATACATATATTTTTTTGGGAGTTATCGTGACGGATCGTGATGGACGTCCACGTAAGATTTTTTGAAACGGGTTTTTATCAAAGTAGAGATATAAAATTATTTTTTTTAAAGTATAAGATGGATTAATTAGAGTGTTTTCTTGATATACGGCTACTCATATTATCTTATACGTGCAATATGATTATGATAGAGGAATTTTAAGACCACATAATTGCTTGACCTTGACGTGTCGAGAGTAATGGACTACCTAATAACGATTCGCGTTATATGCGTGCAATATATATTGTGGTGTTTTCAAAAAATTAAAAATAACATTATTTTCATATTATTTAAAGGAATTAAGAAACATTTGTGCTCATTGGGGATAAAACCTTGAAGTTTACTTAGTTTATAATTTATCTTTTTCGTCCCTTTCTCCATCTAATTCAGCAAAACAGAATACGTAAAGAATCATCACATTTTCTTGTCTGTCTGAAATGCAATGGTTTTTTATATTTACACGAATAGTAAACATTGAATAAAACCAATTTTACGAATTTTATCGCGTGTTATATTTTAACTTATTTAAGTTCTCGTCGTTTCGGATACTTCACAGCACTGAGGTGTTTGACGTTCCAATGTCGTAGATAGCCCGGCCACAGTTTAATCACCTCTTTAAACTGTGGCCCGGCTACCTTCAGCTTTTGAATATTAATTTTAGTTCGATCTACGCAGAACGAGCTTACAGTTTCTTGAAATCTTACGGTGGTATGCTAGGGTTTGAATTTTTTTTTTATTAATTGTAGGATCCTAACAGATGGTAGCGGCCATCCATCTTCTCTACTGAAATTTGGATTTCATTTACATTTATTTTCAATAGCCTCACGAATCATCCTTGGTAGGAAGCGTTGCTATTTTGCGATGATATCAAATTTGATGTAATGACAGGGACGATCTTGAATATGTTCTGCAGATTGCAGATTTCCCGAAGCGTCGGTGCTTCTCGTCAACTACATGTTCCATTACGCGGGTTGTTATAGATCTTTTTGTTTGTCCTGTGTAAGATATAAGAGAGACCAAATTTACAATCAAGCTTGTACACTCTTGCATCTTATAAAGCGATATAACACTTGACTGATAGTAAAAACTGATTAATCATCTTCGGCGGCTTGTAGTATGTTTCAATGGAAGGCCGCTTTAAGATGTAACCAATCTCGCCTATAACTCCTCTGGCAATATGGTAGTACAGGAGGCACACGCTCGACTGTGGCCAACTTCACTCGGTCACTTTGACGTGAGGACTCAAAGCGTGACTTCCAATACTTCCTTGACGTGCTGAAGCTCGGCAGCCAGATGTTTTTTTTCTCACAAATCCCTTGTGCTCTCTGAAACAAGATTTTCCCACGGTAGCTAACTGTGATGGGTGGCGGTGAGATACACCATTTAAATATCGGTGTCGGTTCAGTTGAAAGGCGTCACTCCGAAGCTTGTTGACTAGTTTAATAAAATTAAATCCAAATCCTAACATACTACTGTAAAACTATGGAGTGTAGAGTACAAGGAGAACCATCTTATAAGGGGCGAAAGTTGAAAAAGTGTCCTACTATTTACTGAAAATAGAGGTTCCAAAACCTACCACAATGGCGCTGGCATCTGAAAAACTACGATATGAAGATAGCTGTTGTGAACGGAGTGAAGTTAGCTGAATTCAAATATTTAAAAAATTTCATGACCAGAGTAGTTAGTAAAATGCCAGTATACAAAATCTCAACTATTTACGTAGTACAAAACCAAGCGGATTGGTCGGTCCTTGTTTATTTCTCCATCTTATTCTAATTACTTTTGGCGCTTTTTTTAAATTTATCCTATGCTACTGCAGCGCCACCCTTATTGGACGCGATTTTAGGGACACTTTTCATTTATAGAGATGGATCTCCTTCTACTCTACACTCCATATGTAAAACTCAAAAGCTGAAGGTAGCCGGTTTAACTATGACGTTGGAACGTTAAACACCTCAGTAGAGTTACGAGGGGTCGTGACCATGGGTGCTGCAAAGCACCCGAAACTAGTTAATAAATAAAATAATAAAAAAATAATAGGAAATAAGTTAAAATACTCGCGATAATAAAATAATAGGTCATAATAGTAATAATATAATGATAGGTCTTAAGAAGAACATGGACAAAACAAAGATTATGTTTAATGTCCATGTCACACCTATGCCGGTAGTTGTTGGGAGCACTAAGCTCGAAGTTGTTGACGAGTATGTTTACCTGGGACAAATAGTCCGACTACGTAAGTCCAACTTCGACCGAGAGGTCAATCGACGGATTCAACTCGGCTGGGCAGCGTTCGGGAAGCTACGACACATCTTCTCGTCAGACATACCTCAAAACCTTAAAACGAAATTGTACAACCAGTGCGTGTTGCCAGTGATGACTTACGGAACTGAGACGTGGTCCTTCACAGCTGGCCGTATGAGGAAGCTCAAGGTCGCTCAGCGAGCTATGGAGAGGGCTATGCTCGGAGTTTCTCTGCATGATAAACTTAGGAATGAGGATATCCGCAGTAGACCTAGAGTGACCGACATAGCCCAACGGATTAGTAAGCTGAAGTGGCAGTGGGCTGGCCATATAGCTCGAAGAACCGACAACCGATGGGGAAGAAAGGTTCTCGAGTGGCAGCCTCGTACCGGTAGGCGAAGTGTAGGGCGACCCCCCACGAGATGGAGTGACGACCTTGTAAGGCATGCAGGAAGTCGATGAATGCAGGTGGCTCAGGACCGTGCTTTGTGGCATTCCTTGGGGGAGGCCTATGTTCAGCAGTGGACTTATGAAAGGCTGTAATGATGATGATGACTCGCGATAAAATCCATAAAATTAGTTCTATTCGGTATTTGAAATGTGTAAAAAGTAAAGTAAAAATGTTTGAAATTTGGCACCGACATAAATTGCGGTTAAACAAATATGAGGTATTTTTTTTACTTAGTCTTGGAATAAAAAGGAAGTTGATAAAGTAATATGTAAAGCGTCATTATAAAAAATATTGATTATTTCTTATTTAATTATTTAAGTTTTCCAAATTAATGTTAAAAAATTGCTCCCTTTGTCAAAATTATTATTAAGATAAATTAAAAGAAAATCATGAATATAGACAAGCAATTAGGTATTTTCGGTATTTTATTATTAGTATGCATTTTGTTTTAAATTCTTTTGGGGAAATAAAAATTATGTGAGCCGGGTCGGACTGCATCGCAACATAAAATTCTGCCTGATATATTTAATTGCGACGTGACTTTCAGTGAGCTTATTTTGTCCATTATGTAGTATAGTATAGTGCGGTCTGACTTGTCTTGTTTCAGTGGACGCGGAAGTCGATGAACGCTCCATGCGTTATTTGCTCAGTTTATACAATACCAGGGATATTCTGAAGGAGGGATTAGTTTGTTCATTAAGTTTTTTGTATAAAATGTTATGTATTTTTTTATTTCGTATGGTATGTGAAAGTAGGTACTCAAATAATTTTGTCAGGTCATTCTTTATTTCAAAGATAAAGTGATAAAATTTATTACTTTATCACTTTTTTTTTCTTTTCTTAATTACTTTATGAGTAACTTGGTATGTTTAAGGCGCTTATTTTTGTTTCTCAATTAAATAGAGTATTAAATTAAAATAATTATTTGTTAGAGTTCTCTATTGGTCACAATACGCTCACTTGTTATAACTGCCACTGTTAGTAAAAATACGGCCCGCTGTTTGCAATAGATGGAATACGTAAATATATACGACGTATCGTTGCGGTCCGATCCCGGTAATAATGATTAAAATTTCAGTTATTGAGACGTCGTCATCATCAGCCTATACGTCGACAGTTGATAAATTTACACAAAAAAAGAAATGATTTTGATATTTTGTAAGTGGGTTGTTTTCAAAAGTGTGAGTGCATCATTGGGGTGTGTCGGAGGCGATGGGATACGGGGCACGTAGCGGTGTAGCGGTTGTGGCGCGGTGTGACAGAGGGCGAGCGCTGTCGACAGATAAGAGCGCGGGCGAGGCGAGCGACGTGGTGTCGGAGTCGAGCGGCGTGGGCACCAGCGCGTCCGACACGGCCAGCGCGCCGCCGCCCGGCGCCACCGCCGTCTGCGTGCGCGCGCACCGCCCCGCCCCCGCCCCCGCCCCCGCCGCGCCCCACGCGCCCCGCCTCCTGCGCCTCGACCCCGGCGACGTGCTGCGAGGTGAGCCCTGCCTCCAGCTACATCGAGCCCTTGGCACGTCGTCGACCATTACGGACTGACAGAAGGTGGCGACGGCCTCCCACGCCGCCTTCTCCACGCAACATCGTCGACACGACAGAGAGATTCCGACCGACCCGGCTCACAAAAATCGTCCGCTCCCGTTCCCATGCTGGTCATACCGCTAACGTGTGAGACGCGGAATCCCGGTCTCGCCCATCAAAGTGGAAGCAGATCGCCGAAGCTTAACGTTCGATCTTACACAGATAATCACCGAAGCACCAGATATTACGTGTGTAAGTCTGTAAGTGAGTCTTTCTACTTGTATTCTATTCGTATCGTAAGATCGGCAAAATTGTACAAACGACGCACTCCACCTGCTACCTATCACCGCACTGAGGAAGGATGCAGATTTGATCGTACTCCCTCACATCCATATCCACCAGTATATCTAGAAATAGAAAGTGAGCCAGGGCTATTAACGCCTCTATAGTTGACGTGCTGCAACTTGAACAGCGCCCAAGGACGTTGTGCTAAACTTTCCTAACTCACCGAAGGCGCGATACACTTGCGCCATTATTTTGCTACACACTGCACTCCACCAGGGCTCAGACGCCCAAGCCCCGACTCCGCCATAAATTACTTCACTTAGTTCCTTGGGCTGCTTCTCCATCTCAGCACGTCTTAGCACGCGCATTGGTATGTCATGTTACTGTACGGTAAACCATTCCAAACACAATAAAATTGATCAAATGCTGGGGCATGAGTAACGAAGGAATCCGCCATGCAAGTACAATGTCCTCTTCTTCTTCATCATCACCCACAAAAGTGTATGGCTAAAAATTGTCTTTTCCCACTATAAGAATGGTTTGGTTTTATTTGCAATGCTTAACAGACGGATTGGCCATCTCAGTATCAGATGTCTCGCAACTTTGGTACTGCTCGCTACCGCCGGGCAAGGTATTTTTTATCTTGCTAAAAAATGGTTATTTCAACATCTGTCGGAAGAGTTGTAGCACGAATGGGTCGGCTCGACCGAGGAAGGACCACGCTCTCACAGAATACCAGCGTAAAATAGCAGCTTAATGCTGCTGTGTTTCGTATGGTGAGAGTGTCCTCACGGCTGACAACGCATCTGAATTTTAATTCACAAACAAAGATAGATGTCATGTCTAAGGGCCACATCAACCACTTACCATCAGGTGGATTGTGTGCTCGTTTGTCATCCTTATTCTAGAAAAAAAAACCATAAAAGGTATTTCCCATAATTACCTCTTAAACATGGGAAGACATGGGGCGATACATTGTCTTACTACGCCACCACACGCCAATGATTTCTAAATAATGAAATATGTTATTACAGTGCCTGTAATAATTTTAAAGAAAAGTAAAGAAGAAATATTAATATTTCGAAATTCAAGCTTATATGTATGCTAAAGGTATTTTTGTATATTTTTTGTTAAAATTAAATTAATATATGAACAGTTTTATTTTTAATTTAAACATTGCTGATAATCGTTAATGTATATCTATTATATATTTAGTCAGCATCAAGCATTATAGACTAAAAATCATTTCTCAATAACAAATGCAATCAACGGCTGCATATCAAATTCTTATTCACAATACTTCACCACTAACAGTTCAAAATGCATTTTGTGAAATAACTAATCATTGTTATTATAAGTAAAATAAATTATTTTTAATTTACTAGTTAATTTTTGAAACAATATCACATTAAAACTACTTTTACGGATTTTATGGAGTTTTTAAATCCCGATATTTCGGGTGCTTTACAGCACAGATGATCACGGAACATGAGAAATGCGTAAAAGTAGTTTTATTCAATGTGTAGTGTTCGCGTAAATACAAGATACTATTACATTCAAATCAGTTGATTATTAGAATTGAGTATTAACAAATATTTTAAACTTTCCAGTAACGGGCTGTACGGACGACGGTATGCTGGAAGGCACGGTTCGAAGTACGGGCGCGTCCGGGCTGTTCCCCGCGCACTGCGTGCAAGAAGTGCGCTTGCGACAGAACAACGCGCATTTACATCAAGTACGTTATAGCTAATTCAGTGAGAAGCCCACATTAGTATTACACGTTATTATTTAGGTCATCACTGAAAATCAGCATTATGGTTTCACAAACAAAGTCAAACAAATTTACTAAATACAAAGTCAAATTCATTAAACCTACGTATTTAAGTTATAAATTTGTATTAAAGTTGTGTGTCAATGGCCTGTGTCAAAATAAAGTTTCTTTCTTTCATTAGGTTTAGGGAAGATTATTAATGTATGGGAAATGCTTGGTAAGATAAATACCAGACCGCATACAGCAAAGTAACGATGAATGGAAAAGGTCTCCTTATTTACGCCTGCGACTATTGTACGACAATTATATTAATTGTGATTTAATTATATTTAAAAAAAAACGTGTGCAGTTCACACGCGGTAGCAGTGAAACCTTCAGAAAACTAAACTTCGAGAGAATGAGACAAATGTAGAGTGTCAGGAGTAGGATAATTGTAGGGTTTATTTATTGCAATATTGTTACCAAGTTTAAAAATAATTTCACATTTTATTCTACATATATATTACATTACATGTTATACACTGCTGTCACTGCTGGCCGTATGAGGAAGCTCAAGGTCGCTCAGCGAGCTATGGAGAGGGCTATGCTCGGAGTTTCTCTGCGTGATAAACTCAGAAATGAGGATATCCGCAGTAGAACCAGAGTGACCGACATAGCCCAACGGATTAGTAAGCTGAAGTGGCAATGGGCCGGCCATATAGCTCGAAGAACCGACAACCGATGGGGAAGAAAGGTTCTCGAGTGGCAGCCTCGTACCGGCAAGCGAAGTGTAGGGCGTCCCCCCACTAGATGGAGTGACGACCTGGTAAGATATGCAGGAAGTCGATGGATGCAGGTGGCTCAGGACCGTGCTTTGTGGCATTCTTTGGGGGAGGCCTATGTTCAGCAGTGGACTTGTGAAGGGCTGTAATGATAATGATGATGTTATACAGACTCCAAGTTTTCAATTTCATCATCGTAAGTATTTAATTTTTTTCTGAATAACAAATTTCGTCCTTAATCCTAAAGCTGAGAACAAATTATCGGACGCGTCCGTCAGCCGCGGCTGACAGTCGCGGCTTAGCGGTGTGCACGGTAGTTAAGACGGCGCTTCGGACGCCTCACTTCAGTCACTCTATAAAGGTGTTTCAATCGAGAAACATGACAAGTAGCGACAGCGAGGACAAATTTATAGAGTTAGCGGCAGCTGCCTTATGTTGTCTTTCAAAAAAAAAGTGAAAAGGAGTGTTTGGGTCCATGATATTAATGTAAAACGACTCGAGTATGGTGAATTTCATACATTGTATCCAGACTTATAAAAAGATGATAAACGTTACAAAATGTACTTAAGAATGAATGAAAACCAAATTAATTTTCTGCTTAGTCTGATTGAAAATGATGTTTAATTCAGCAGCAATTTGCTCCCACACTTCCTGTTTTAAAGTAGCATTTTTATAGTGCTGCAGTTTGTAGTTATATAGGCATTCGTGGCCACGAACACATTCAATTAAATTTTCTTCGTCTGACATGTCGCGAGCGCGGTCGGTTCGTTTGTGACACTCGAAACGTCCGCGGACGCGTCCCGTGCCCTGTGCACACCGTCCGCGGACGCACAAATATCCAGCCGGCTAGATTCTATTCGGACGTCTGAACGCTCAAGGACAACCCAAGGGCACGTCCGCGTCTTACGACCGATAGTTTGCACAGTGTATTAAATGTACTGGCTAGATTCAAATAAGCCACGTCTGTCAGCCGCGGCTGACGGACGCGTCCGATAATTTGTTCTCAGCTTTACTGCTCATAGATCACATGCATAATCTCCATACATAACAGGAAACACTGTATACTGTATTTTATCTCATTCCCTCGCAGGCTGAATCCTATAAATGTATATTATGTTTGTCTCTTTTTAGTCGCTTTGTCGTTTCATTGAGTTTCAAATCACAACAATTCTATAGAAGTTTTCACTTTAAAGAAAATAGCATTAAATGTTTAAACAATAGACACGATTTATTTCAAATAAGATCTGATTGCACGCTTCTACCATTTAAACAAAGTGCGTCTGGTTGTCAGGTACTATCAACGGGACCAATGCACCACTCCCGCGTGACGGGACGACGGGAGATGGCCCTCAGTAAAACCTATAGCGCGACCGCGCCTAGGATAAAGAAAAGGTGATTTTTTTGAACCCAATTACATGTTTTTTTTTATTATTTACCCATGGTTATATTTATGATATATTATGTGATTTGTTAAAATTTATAATACGAGTACTATTGTTTAGCCAGGATAATTTAAATTTATGTTAATGCATTCATATATTCTTTCGTTTTTTTTAATATCATAAATCTAGAATATTATTTATTAAACTTGGGTAATTCTTAATCATAACCAACAATTTAATGAAATCTAGAAATTATAGGCTTACAGCTATAATACAAACTAATAGCTAAACAGGTATTTACTCACTGTACGTTATTACAAAATATATTTATTTATAATATCTTACAATTAGTAATATAAATAAAATATATTTAGAAGTCTGAGTATAAATTTTTATACATTAAATAATTAACTATGATAAATAAACAAAATAAATAATTCATTAAATTTTTTAAGAGATAGTATTACTGAATTACATGTTTGTATATTATTAAAGCAAAATGTCAATCACACTCCTAATTGAACAATTAGTTACAGATACAGCAATATTGCTTGTTATACTACTATTTAGTAATAATAATTTAATTATATTCTTATATTTAATTATACATTTTTTTATTTTATTTATATATATATATATATATATATATATATATATATATATATATATATATATATATATATATATATATATAACATATGTATATATATTCACACATACAGCCCAACCAGATGAGAATACTATTTAATAATAATAAATAAGAGATCAAACGCAAGACCAACGATATTACATACGTTTCCAGGCAACGAGGTAAAACACAGCCAACTTTCTGACTCCAGGATGCTACTTTTCTTGGCAGAATAACGAATCGATAATTGATTTTTTTGGCCCGACCTGGGATTTGAACTCGGATACCTCATGATCAGCAATCGTGTTAACGACCACTTGACCAACGAGACAATTAAATGATATTATGTAAACATTGAGTGAACAACGTAACGAATAAATATGTAAACAAAATATTTCTGTCGTAAGTCATTAAGCCCTGACCACTCACATTCAATGTGTATAACTAAACGATCGCTTAAACATTTTTCTGGGAATTGTGCTCAAGACTTGGAGGCAATATGGATGTTATTTCAAAGTTTATTTCCAAAATGGTACGTACAGTTGTAATTAATTTTTATTTTACTTTATATTTTTTGTAGAGAAACTAGAGAATTTTATTGCAGAAAAAATTTAGACTAATTTAACACATCACGCCATTTATTTTCATTCCATGATAAAGTCAATCGTAAAATCGAATTAACATTTTTTGTGTTTATATTTGATACTTATAAAATAATGTTTAGGTTAAGTTTAAGGTTGATAAGATTTATATCGATCCATAAAAACCCGCGTAGAAGAACATATAGGATGTGAAGAATCGAAGCTCCGGGAAGTTTTCAGTATGCTAACATGGCCAAGATAATCGTAAGCATTACATCAGATTTGATTGACCACAAATCCTCGCAAAAGATTACCGATACATATTAAGGATGATTCACAAGGCTATTGAAATTTAAAAAAAAAACATTCTATTATCAATACAGAAGTTGGCTGGGTGCTACCATCTGCTTTGGAAAGTAAATCTAAGTGCAAAGTGCAAGCATATTATTGTAAGACTTCAAAGATGGAACGAGCTTATTCTATGTAGATCGGATCAAAAACTAATATGTATTTAAAAGTTGAAGGTAGTTTTCGTTGATCTTCAAGCGGTGGCGCGCGACCGCACTCGATACTTTTTCGTTCATAATAGTGTTTTTTCTCATCGCATATATTTCCCATTTCTAGTAGCCTGTCATTGTTTCACTATGCAAGAAATAAATCCCTAAACCCTTCCCTGCGCCTTCCGAAACGCACAGATCACATTTCCTTGCATCGTGGCGCAGGCGTCGAAAGCACTCCACGCACCTGTCGTCAAAAAGGTTATGCGCGGTGCTAAACCCAAGGTATTATTTTTTGGTGTATCAACAAATATCATCAAATTATGATTGTTTTTTTTAAATACACACAATATTGCAAATGAAACGATAAGACGAAGAGAGTAAATCATGAAAAGCACTAGTCAAGCATCGTAACTTTTTACATTAAAACAAAAGGTGGTGTCTATGAAGTCGATAAAAAGAGAAGATGTATTCGACGACAAGAAAGAATAATAGTTGGTCATGGTCATCATCAAGAAGGCAATTGAAGACATAATTGATCCAAAGAAAATTTAAGTTATGTTTTTAGATTTTATAATGTAGTTTTTATCCGATTTTAACATTATTTTAATTTTTTTTTCGACATATCGTGTCCTTATATAATGATTATGTGTGTGCGTACAGTGAAATAAATGATTATTAATTAATTAGTATTTTAAATCCCTGACATATTCCATAGTTCTTTTAGGTTACGCGCGACCGCTGCTTGTTACAAATGACCGCGCGCCCGCTTGAAGGTTAATTATGACATCAGGACGTCAAACATTTCAGTTCTCCCTATAACCATGGGTGTTGTAAAGCATCCGAAACGTAAAATTAATTTCATTTAATGTGTATTATCCGCGTAAACTTAAAAAGTTATTAGAATAGTTATTGTGTTTGGAGTGGTTCACGACAGTAGTCGAATGGTGGAATCGAAAGCACGACTTGTTGAGATCGTATTCTGCTCGTAGCATTAAGTTAGTGTCGTCTTTGTACACCATGAGCATTGCATGCGGCAGCTACGGGAGCGTGGGGGTGGGGGTGGGGGCGGAGGCGGAGGCGGAGGCGCGCACGGTGGTGCTGCACCGCGCGCGGCGCGGGTTCGGGTTCGTGCTGCGCGGCGCCAAGGCGCGCTCGCCGCTCATGGAGCTGCGCCCGTCGCCGCGCTGCCCCGCGCTGCAGTACCTGGACGACGTGGACGCGGGCGGCGTGGCCGACCGCGCCGGCCTGCGCAAGGGCGACTTCCTCGTCGCGGTGCGTATGCGCCCCACGCACAACCGCGAACACAACTCACCTTACACCAACACAACTCATCTTACACTAATACAACTCATCTTACCTTAACTAAAGCAACATATGCGCCATAAACACGCTTTTATTTATTTCAATCTTAACCGTAGCAAATTACACAAAACTTCCCTTAGCTGTACTGACTGCACTGCTTCTAACATCGTTACTGTTTATATTTTCTGGGCTTTGAATAATTCTTATGTTTTACTAAACTGTCTAATTCAACTTTTATCTTATATTATAATTAAATCTTCGTATATTACAACCTATAAAAGTCCTATGCTGAACATACGCCTCCCTATAGATTGCCTCATAAAAAGATTAACATAGTTGTTACACTTGATAACCGTAGTTTATATTATTTTGTTGTTTTTCGCTTTGTCGCCTCTTACTATATGAGATGCTACTATACGGTAGTGGACTTTGTACACCGCCACCACACGGATCTTATCAATAAAAAACGACGGGTTGCACTCCGGAAGTGCCGGCAGAAGTGAAAACTTGAATATTAACGTTGTGCATTTTTGATATTTTGGAATGGCGGAGATTATTTATTATTATCTTATTTCATTTATTTTCATTCGAAATTATTTGTTTGGTAAACCTACACCGCACATGTGCTTATCGTGATGTTATGAAAATATAGGTTATTGCTATAAAGTATAAACATATTGCAAATATTACATCTATAATGTGTAAGTACATATGTATCTATATTAATAATTTCGTCAAGCAGTACAGCAGACTCGATCGAAACCTAATCTTAATAATAAAATTTTATTAATTAATAAATGAAAATTAATTAAACCTAAGTTACTTCCTCTCCTACGCCGCGCCGGCTGTCTACTCTCCGTCCGTCTTACGAATTTTCGATCAGGACACGTGACCTGACGCGAGTTTAACATTTTTTACCCATTACAAAAAAAGTGCACAACGCCGCTAAAGAAGTTTTCACTTCAATAATTGTTAACATTTCTTGGTATTAACACAGAATAAATAAATAGTATAAGAACAGAAGAATCACTCTCTGAAAGAAAACTTGCGTGTTTAAACCTAAATACAACGTCGCTAATGTTCATGATACTTTCGCCTTGGATGCGACCTTCTTTCAAATAGCCTACCGAATGTTGCGGCGCGCTAGTTAAATAAAAATGCACCTTACGTCCGCGTGCAAGGGTCTGTATTAGACATGGGACGAGTACTCAGTTTGGATTCGGTACTCGGCGGATTCGGCCTTTTTTTAGGGTTCGGCCGAGTACCGAGTATTAACGGCCGAGTACCGAGTACTCGGCCTTAATTATATATATAACCAGAGAAAAATAAAGACAAAAAGCCAGTTTTTATCATTATTATTATATTAGACAAATTAAAACATCAGGAACATGAGAAGCAGCAGAAATATTTAGAACGTACATATGAATCTATAATAGAAATTATTATTACTAATATTTAAAATTTAGGAGAGGAAGATCAATAATTTTTCTAGATGTTTTCCGATAAAACGATTTCTATAAACAGTCATTTTCGCGCCAAATAACGAAAACTATCTCTCGAACATGAATTCATGTTGTATCATTTGACAAGTAATCAGTAATTACTCATCAACAGTATCCGTGGGTGTGTGACTGATCGAGTACCGATACAAGTACTTTTCTTTCGATACTACTTGGTACTAAGTTTTAAAGTATCGATACCCAAAGTACTTGGCATAGAAAGAAAAGTATCGAGTAATTACTTGTATTTACTCGTATCGTTCCATCTCTTAACTCTGTGTAAGGGAAATAACCACACGCCATCCGCTACCGCGTTTTTTTAAAGGCGAGTATTCGGCCGAGTACTCGATCCAATCTAGGCCGAGTACTCGGTGGTCGAGTACTCGGCGAATCACTACTCGTTCCATGTCTAGTCTGTATCAAGTAGCCCGTAACGCGCCTTTGCTAAGGTCGCTCTTACTGTGGGGTAGGTTTTATGAGAAGACAAATTGAATCCTTAGATATTGGTTGGTAGTAGAATACACCGAGGTGTTATGCAATGTATTAGTAATTTGCTGATAAAAAGAACAATATTGCTCAATGTGAGGAAGGTGCAACATCTAGAAAAATTAAGATTATAACAACATGAACATCTTTGAAACTTATAAAAAGATAATTTACCTACTTACCATTTTCTGTTTCACATTTGTTTGCTATTTACAAACATGCGACACGCGAAGGCATTATTAATGAAAGAGTGGCAATGAGAACTGTTCCTATTTTCAATCTCTTTCTTTCATCGACCAAGTGTTTAACTAATAACCAGTATTTGCCGATCTTGCATAAGTAGTTAATAACTAGTACTGGAAAGTCTACTTACACTGAACTAATATTTAAGGTCATTAACATTATACGCGAAAAAAACGAAAACTGCGAAGCTGTGGTCAGGTCAAATAATATATTTGTAAAAATGGAGTCAGTAACTAGGTACCTAATTATCTAGATCCTAATACCTATCCTAGACCTATAAACAATAATATCTTACCTTTCGGTATCATTAGGAATAATGAAAATTCGCCATTCCTATTGCTTTCTATTTTGGCTTTTTGAGAGGCCATACTTGAATAAAAACTCAAAAATAAATATTAAAAGTGCCTAAATACTTATAAGAGAAAAAAGACTCTTTGTTAACCTAAGGCGCGCGTCAGCTAGTGCGTATGCGTGACAACCTCACTGAATTAGCCTCTTGTACGGGGCCGTACAGAGTAGGTATATTTTCATGCCTAAAGCGTGGAGCGAGACAGGCCTGGTATTATGTATAAGTATTGCTATTGCTGTTACAGATTAATGGGGAAGACGTATCAGCGGCGTCGCACGAACATGTAGTGGAATTAATTCGGAGTTCGGGAGCTCTCGTCTCCATGACCGTTGTTACGTTAAATACTAATGGTAAGTACGAATTCGTTATTTGGGAAACAGCCTGGAAAATTTAGGATAAATTTACTATCATATCATTTATATATAGAATCCAGCTTGTGCGAGAAAATGTCACGCGATTATTGAAATTATACATACTTATTAAGTGGCGAAGCTTGCGAAGTCACTTATTGATTTCACGATGTCTGTCCGTCTGTCCATCCGTCTGTCCCACGATTATCTCGAGAACGGTTTCGAATTTTCAAATTCTGTTTTCAGCAATCGATTATTGATCACCCAGGCATCTGAACCTTCTATTTTGAATTTTTTTCCGTTAGAAACCGCTACAAAGCTGACTGCTTCGCCACTTTGCTATGCTGTTAGCTTGCTAGGTTTATTGTCTGTTCAACCAAGTATTAACTTCTTGTCAGCACACGTAAATGAATTGAGTCAAAAATTGAGTTAGAATACAATAGGTTACCATAGGTGTTAATAAGTTTATATTTTTATTATTAAAAATAATTTTAGCGCAATTCTAAATTAATTAATTAATGGCTCTTCAATAACCTACCGCCAAATCAGAAAGTCTACTGCTAAACAAAGATCTCCCTCAAAGATTGCCACGCTTGGTGGAGGAGTGGGGGGGGGGGGGGGGTTGGCAACTGTAGGTTTTAACTTTTTAATTGTTATTACGAAGACACTGCTGGCACGGTTACTCTAAACGAAGATATATCAAAAATAGCTTTTTGTGCACTGTATTTTTATCTGCGACTACATCCAACCTTACAGTGCGGTAACTCATCAACGTGTATGTAGTAAATTATATTAATACTCTAGGCTAGGAGTAGTGTCTTTGGATTACACAAAATTCTTAATATTAGATGGATTGATAGTCGCCCTTAAGTAATAACAAAATGGAACAATAAATTATGCTTGAAAAAATATATTTAGTTTGGGGTTGGGGGAGTCATAACCCTTCCTCTAGATCCGTGCCTAAAGAGATTGGTCAATAACAGGTTTGAGTGAGGAGGGCGTGTGCTCGGTGCCGGCGAGCAAGTCGCAGTCGCAGCTGGCGGGCTGCGGCCGCGCCTACGCCGCCACGCTGCCCAGGAAAGCCGCGGGAGGTGCTAACATTATAATACTGCAGCATGGCTTTACCTTTACCTTTATCTAGTTAATCAATATTCGTGTCTACTGCAGCGCGTTTAGTCAAGTTGATTTTAATAATTTCTTATATTTACGCGAATATCATACATGAATAAAAACGAATGTTACGGATTTTATCGCATTTGATTTTAACTTTTTTAATTTCCGACCTTTCGGGCATTTTACAGCACCATCTATGTTAACTATGATATTAGGATGTCAAACACCCCAGTGACCACTGGTGCGGTCTTTACAGCACCCATGGTCATGGGCGGAACTTAGGTGCTGCTCGAAACGTCGGTAATTAAAAAAAGTTAAAATTAAACGCGATAAAATCCGTAAAATTAGTTTTATTCCAAATTGATTTTCTACAATCGTTAACGCTATTAGAAAACTACAAAAAATTATGGGAATATTAAATCTCAACGTTAAGTCACTTGACTTCCACGTGATTTAATGTTGAATTCATTGTATTTATAGCTTATTAGCGTCAAGGATGGTAGAGAATCAATTTAGCTAGCTTTGCTTCAAAATAAGACAACCGCGAAGTACAATGAAATTGTTGATATTGTAAAAGTGTAAGAGTGATTGTATTATCTTTTATTGACCCCTATGGGAAAAGATAGAGTAGTAGGTTTTTGTCAGAATAAAATATTTCGTAAGAGTATAAGTGTTGGATACTCACAATAGATCATACTGGTCGCATTTATATTGGTATTGTTGAAGATGCAAAGCGCATTGCGCACTAAAGGGCAAACCCCTTTATGTAATATTTTAACTGACTTCAAAAAGGAAGAGGTACTGAATTCGACTGTATTTTTTTATGGGTTACCCCATAATTGTTTTCTATGTTATATTTACTTTTGTATGTACTTTTTTTATTTTAAAGATGGTGCTAATCATGTGGTCCCATATAAATTTGATCAAGGTTTGACCGCTAGTAGTTTTTAAGTTATCCTTAATAACTTATATTGACTTCGGTCGTATAAAATTTTTAATTTTACCACTTGTTACTTCCAAATATCATCCTCATGCACAGTGACCAAGTACGGATGATATTTCGCTTTGTTCTGATTTTGAATTTTTGGATTTTAACCGACTTTAAAAAGGCATGAGGTTCTCAATTTACAGTATTTTTTATGTGTTACCTTAGAATTTTTTCTAGATAAACCAATTTTGATGATTCTTTTTTTATTTGAAAGCTGGTGCTAGGATATGGTCCTATAAAATAAGGTTTGACTAGTAGTTTTTTTTATACAGGAGAGTGGGCAAACAAGCATGCGGCTCACCTGATGGTAAGTGACTACCGCCGCCTATGAACAACTGCAACACCAGGGAGGGAATTGCAGATGCGTTGCCGGCCTTTTAAAAAGGAGTAGGCTCTTTTCTTGAAGGTCTCTAAGTCGTATAGGTCCGGAAAAATGGCTGATGGTAATCGATTCCACAAGGAAGTCGTGCGAGGGAGAAAACTTTTTCTAAATCGCACAGTGGTGGACCGCCAATCATCCAGATAGTATGGATGGTATCGGGAGTTCTGCCGCGATGTGCGTTTGTGAAATTTGGCGGCTGGGATTAATCCGAACAATTCCTCAGAGCACTCCCCGTGGCAGATACGAAAGAAAATGCAAAGGGATGCAACATCTCTTCGCAGTGCCAATGAATCGAGCTGATCGGAAAGAACTCTGTCGTCGACGATTCGAGCCGCTCTGCGCTGGATGCGGTCAAGTGGAAGGAGCTGCCACTGGGGTGCTCCTACCCAGGGATGGGAACAGTATTCCATGTGAGGCCGAACCTGCGCCTTGTAAAGTTGCAGGCGGTGTGCCGGCATGAAATACTGTCCCGCTCTGTTGAGCACGCCAAGCTTTTTAGAGGCCAATTTGGCCTTCTCTTCCAAGTGACCACGAAACTGCATGTCACTCGATATGTCGACTCCGAGGATTCCGATACTGTCTGAGGCAAGAAGGGGAGTGCCTTGAAACTAAGGAGATACGACAAAGGGGTTCTTTTTAGCGGTAAACGTGCAAACTTGTGTCTTCTGAGGATTAAACTGGACTAGATTTAGTCGCCCCCAATCCGAGACTTTGTTTAGCAAAGACTCGACTTCAGACACAACTTTGTTCCGGTACTCGGCGACGTTTTCCCCAGAAATTTTGGCACGGCCGGTCTATAGAGCATCACCAGTGCTGTCATCCGCGTAGTAATGAATGTTACCAGTTAGCAACATATCATTGATATGCAGAAGAAACAGCGTTGGTGATAGCACACAGCCTTGTGGAACACCAGCGTTAATAGGCTTGTAGTCGCAGCATGCACCGTCTACAACGACCTTGATGCTCCGATCTGCAAGGAAGCTGGTGATCCAATTGCACAATTACTCGGGAAGCACATAGGAAGGGAGCTTCGAAAGAAGCGCTTTATGCCAAACCCGATCGAAGGCCTTCGCAATGTCCAAACTAACGGCCAACGCCTCCCCCTTGGACTCTACTGCCTCCGCCCATCTATGGGTCAGGTAGACCAGAAGATCACCAGCTGATCGACCCCGACGAAAACCGTATTGGCTGTAATCAGCTGGTGATTCTCAAGGTACCGCATGAGCTGGCAGTTAATAATGGATTCCATTATTTTGGAGAACAAGGAGGTCATGCCGATAGGCCTATAGTTGGACGGGTCTGAGCGGTCGCATTTTTTAGGGATCGGGTGGACAAAACCTGTCTTCCATGAATTGGGGACTACGCCTTGGGAGTAGAAGTATCGAAAAAGACGCGTTAGGACCGGTGCCAACTCCGGAGCACACGTGCTCAGCACAATTGGGGGGATTCCGTCAGGCCCGCGCGACTTCTGGATATCCAGGGAGAGGAGTTCTTTGCGAACCGAGCGCTGTGAGAACAGTACATCCGGCATGGAGCACTCACACCGGGGGATGGTCGGCGGTGCTTTCCTCCCGTCACAAGAGTCGAGTTGAACACAAAAAGGGAGCCTAAAAGGTCGGCTTTGTCTTTTGCGGCATGGGCCAGTGAGTCGTCCTCCCTGTGCGGAGATGGTAGTGATGGCTTACAGAAATTCCCTTGGATAGCCTTGGCGAGAGATCAGAATGCACGGGTTCCCGAAGAAAGGCGAACTAGTCTCTCGCCAATTCTGCTTATGTACTCTGACTTTGCTTTTGAAGGACCTGGAGGCGAAGTTATACTTCTTTTTAGGTGTGCTGGTGTTTATATCCCGAGTCGCCAAAGCCGCAGCCCAGGCTTGATAACACTCCTGCTTACTGCGTAATGCAGTCTTACAGGAGCGACCAAACCAAGGCTGAGATCTGCCTCCGATGGGTACCACAGATGATGGAATAAATACTTCCATTCCCTGTAACACCACATCAGTGACAGAGTCAGCAACAGCGCTGGGATCATCCGGCGAGAAGCAAACCCGCCCCTATGGGTAGGATGCAAAGAAAGACTGCATTCCGTCCTAATCCGCCGACCTGTAATGCCAAACACGGCGCAACCTGCAGAACGCAACCGCGAGGGGAGCGTGAGTGGCACCACACTCCGGATCAGACAATGGTCCGAAGAGCCGAGAGGGGCATCGACGGAAACCTGATATCTGTCCGGATGAGAGGTCAGCAAAAGGTCCAACAGAGAAGGTGTATGATCCTCCACATCTGGAATCCACGTAGGCGAAGTAACCAGTTGTGTCAGACCATATGCCAAGGCAAAGTCATAAACAGATCTCCCCGCATGATCGGTTAAACGTGAACCGAGCCATTCGGCGTTAAAATCGCCAAGGATCACGATCTCTGCGGATGGGACCTGTTGTACGAGGGTGGATTGAAAAGTACTCGGCCTAACCAAGAAAATAAACATATACTAAATCAGTTATATTTTTATTTTTCTACATAATCACCATCAAGTTCAATACACTTTTGCCACCTCCCCTTCCAAGCATTTAAACCGTTGAAAAAAAATGATTCTTCCTTAGAGTCAAAATATGCGTCTACAGCTGCTTTGACCTCGTCGTTTGTCGAAAATCTTTGACCTCCCAAGTGCTTTTTTAGGTTAGGGAACAGAAAGAAGTCTGATGGTGCCAGATCAGGTGAATACGGCGGATGCGGTAACAGTTCAAAGCCACAGTTGTGAATTTCAGCCATTGACTGTACTGACGTGTGAACGCGGGCGTTATCTTGATGAAACAGGACTTTTCTTCTGAGCATTCCTCGACGTTTTTCTTTTATTTGCTCTCGTAAACGACGTAGTAAGGTGCAGTAGTAATCAGAGTTTATAGTCTGACCCCTCTCAAGATAATCAATCATAATCACACCTTTCGAGTCCCAGAATACTGAAGCCATCACCTTATTTGCCGACAAAATCGACTTAGCCTTTTTAGGGGGTGGTGAACCAGGTCTTCTCCACTGTTTTGATTGTTGTTTTGTTTCCGGTGTACAGTAATGAACCCATGTTTCGTCTATAGTAACAAAACGATTCAAAAAATCATCTGCATCGGCTTCAAATAACTCCAAACAGTCGCGTGAAATAGTCAATCGCGTCCTTTTTTGTTCAACTGAAAGCAGTCGCGGAACCCACCTCGCAGACACCTTGTGGAAACCCAACTCGTTGACAATGATGTTTTGAGTTCGTTCATAAGAGATGCCTATAATCTCGGCTATCTCTCTAATTTTTAATCTGCGGTCTCCCATTATTAAATCAAGTACTTTTTTAATATTTTCGTCAGTAGTTGACGTCGAAGGCCTTCCAGAGCGGGGTTCATCTTTCACACTCTCTCTACCACGCTTAAATTCTGCTATCCATTTTTTGACGGATGAATATGACAGAGCACAATCGCCTAATGTACTGACCATGTCATCATGGATGGCTTTTGATGATAGCCCCTTCTTATGGAGGTACTTAATGACGGCACGCTGCTCGATTTGCTCCATTCGCGGAAATTATGTCCGATTACTTTGTTAATAAATTTATAAAATCACAACTAATTATCGCACACGTTTCGAACTTCACACAATGAACTAGTCTGAACTGAACTAAATAATGTGGGTAGATTTGATTTTTAGAATTGAATGGATCTGTGTTAGGCCGAGTACTTTTCAATCCACCCTCGTAGCAAGGAATCTGTAGCCGCTATGGGACCTATAGAGGCACCCGTAGACGTGCGGATGGTCGTCGCTGTCTACGCGTAGTCAAAGGATGGACAGGTCCGAACCTTCAAGACTGCCGAGGCGTCTAGGACAGATGTCATCTCTGACATACACGCAAACTCCAGCCCGTGGCACAAAGGTGTGCTCCAATTTGTACCCCGGGTAGGAGAGATACAAAGTATCAGCCGGAGAGGACACCTGCGTCTCGGTCAGAAAGAGCAAGGCCGGCTTCGCCGTCTCGAGATGGTAGTGGACGGCGTTTAGGTTCTAGTGAAGTTCCATGATGTTGCGAAAATTCGGATAGCGTGGCAGGGGTCGCCTTGGTATTGTTGCTCAGTTTGCCCCGAGCAGTTATGTTTTTGAGCGGAATATTGCCCCCCCCCCCACACCCCCCGAAATATGCGGGGCAATCTGAGCACCCACGCTCAGGAGTTGAATAATATGGTCGTGGATGCTCAGCGAGGGATTCTCCAGTCTTTCGTGTAATTCCGCTACCATGTTGATGGGGTGGGGGGGAGGTTGGGTCTCCTGCCACCTGCACTCACCAGACGAAACGCAGAAGCAAAGCTTCTACTTCACGCCGGTATTCTGTGAGGTCGTGGTACCAACCCGCCTCGAGCCGGCCCATACGTGCAACATCAAAAACTGCTACCGTTATTGAGTTATCCTTAATAGTTTATACTGAAGTCGGTTGTACATTTTTTTTAAATTATACACTTATTTTGATTAACGAACGAGAGTACGAAACTCTGGCTACATCGGTGTATTTTCTTGTTAATCGAAAATGTCGAATCGAAATGCAAAATATTGACGCCAAATTTGTTGGCGAATGTTAGTTAAGCCCAATTAACAAAATTAATATATCTCGCATGGATGATAATAGTTGTTCAGTGAGAAGTTAACGTGTTGCGATGCGCAGGTCGCAGCCCGGCGCCGGCGCCGCCGCGGCGCGACCCGCGCACCACGCTCAGCGTGGGCCGAGCGCGCGCCAAGTCCATGGTCGCCGGCTTGGGTCAGTACGCACTGTTGCCTCGACACTATGCACGCACACACACACACACACACACACACCCGCGGCGCGACCCGCGCACCACGCTCAGCGTGGGCCGAGCGCGCGCCAAGTCCATGGTCGCCGGTTTGGGTCAGTACGCACTGTTGCCTCGACACTATGCACGCACACACACACACACACACACACACACACACACACCCGCGGCGCGACCCGCGCACCACGCTCAGCGTGGGCCGAGCGCGCGCCAAGTCCATGGTCGCCGGCTTGGGTCAGTACGCACTGTTGCCTCGACACTATGCACGCACACACACACACACACACACACACACACACACACACACCCGCGGCGCGACCCGCGCACCACGCTCAGCGTGGGCCGAGCGCGCGCCAAGTCCATGGTCGCCGGCTTGGGTCAGTACGCACTGTTGCCTCGACACTATGCACGCACACACACACACACACACACACACACACACACACACCCGCGGCGCGACCCGCGCACCACGCTCAGCGTGGGCCGAGCGCGCGCCAAGTCCATGGTCGCCGGCTTGGGTCAGTACGCACTGTTGCCTCGACACTATGCACGCACACACACACACACACACACACACCCGCGGCGCGACCCGCGCACCACGCTCAGCGTGGGCCGAGCGCGCGCCAAGTCCATGGTCGCCGGCTTGGGTCAGTACGCACTGTTGCCTCGACACTATGCACGCACACACACACACACACACACACACACACACACACACACCCGCGGCGCGACCCGCGCACCACGCTCAGCGTGGGCCGAGCGCGCGCCAAGTCCATGGTCGCCGGCTTGGGTCAGTACGCACTGTTGCCTCGACACTATGCACGCACACACACACACACACACACACACACACACACACCCGCGGCGCGACCCGCGCACCACGCTCAGCGTGGGCCGAGCGCGCGCCAAGTCCATGGTCGCCGGCTTGGGTCAGTACGCACTGTTGCCTCGACACTATGCACGCACACACACACACACACACACACACACACACACCCGCGGCGCGACCCGCGCACCACGCTCAGCGTGGGCCGAGCGCGCGCCAAGTCCATGGTCGCCGGCTTGGGTCAGTACGCACTGTTGCCTCGACACTATGCACGCACACACACACACACACACACACACACACACACACACACACACCCGCGGCGCGACCCGCGCACCACGCTCAGCGTGGGCCGAGCGCGCGCCAAGTCCATGGTCGCCGGCTTGGGTCAGTACGCACTGTTGCCTCGACACTATGCACGCACACACACACACACACACACACACACACACACACACACACACACCACGGGCCGGACCCGCGCACCACGCTCAGCGTGGGCCGAGCGCGCGCCAAGTCCATGGTCGCCGGCTTGGGTCAGTACGCACTGTTGCCTCGACACTATGCACGCACACACACACACACACACACACACACACACACACACACCCGCGGCGCGACCCGCGCACCACGCTCAGCGTGGGCCGAGCGCGCGCCAAGTCCATGGTCGCCGGCTTGGGTCAGTACGCACTGTTGCCTCGACACTATGCACGCACACACACACACACACACACACACACACACACACACACACCCGCGGCGCGACCCGCGCACCACGCTCAGCGTGGGCCGAGCGCGCGCCAAGTCCATGGTCGCCGGCTTGGGTCAGTACGCACTGTTGCCTCGACACTATGCACGCACACACACACACACACACACACACACACACACACACACACCCGCGGCGCGACCCGCGCACCACGCTCAGCGTGGGCCGAGCGCGCGCCAAGTCCATGGTCGCCGGCTTGGGTCAGTACGCACTGTTGCCTCGACACTATGCACGCACACACACACACACACACACACACACACACACACACCCGCGGCGCGACCCGCGCACCACGCTCAGCGTGGGCCGAGCGCGCGCCAAGTCCATGGTCGCCGGCTTGGGTCAGTACGCACTGTTGCCTCGACACTATGCACGCACACACACACACACACACACACACACACACACCCGCGGCGCGACCCGCGCACCACGCTCAGCGTGGGCCGAGCGCGCGCCAAGTCCATGGTCGCCGGCTTGGGTCAGTACGCACTGTTGCCTCGACACTATGCACGCACACACACACACACACACACACACACACACACACACACCCGCGGCGCGACCCGCGCACCACGCTCAGCGTGGGCCGAGCGCGCGCCAAGTCCATGGTCGCCGGCCTGGGTCAGTACGCACTGTTGCCTCGACACTATGCACGCACGCACACACACACACACCCGCGGCGCGACCCGCGCACCACGCTCAGCGTGGGCCGAGCGCGCGCCAAGTCCATGGTCGCCGGCCTGGGTCAGTACGCACTGTTGCCTCGACACTATGCACGCACGCACACACACACACACCCGCGGCGCGACCCGCGCACCACGCTCAGCGTGGGCCGAGCGCGCGCCAAGTCCATGGTCGCCGGCTTGGGTCAGTACGCACTGTTGCCTCGACACTATGCACGCACACACACACACACACACACACACACACACACACACACACACACCCGCGGCGCGACCCGCGCACCACGCTCAGCGTGGGCCGAGCGCGCGCCAAGTCCATGGTCGCCGGCCTGGGTCAGTACGCACTGTTGCCTCGACACTATACACGCACGCACACACACACACACCCGCAGCGCGACCCGCGCACCACGCTCAGCGTGGGCCGAGCGCGCGCCAAGTCCATGGTCGCCGGCCTGGGTCAGTACGCACTGTTGCCTCGACACTATACACGCACGCACACACACACACACCCGCAGCGCGACCCGCGCACCACGCTCAGCGTGGGCCGAGCGCGCGCCAAGTCCATGGTCGCCGGCCTGGGTCAGTACGCACTGTTGCCTCGACACTATGCACGCACGCACACACACACACACACCCGCGGCGCGACCCGCGCACCACGCTCAGCGTGGGCCGAGCGCGCGCCAAGTCCATGGTCGCCGGCCTGGGTCAGTACGCACTGTTGCCTCGACACTATGCACGCACGCACACACACACACACCCGCGGCGCGACCCGCGCACCACGCTCACCGTGGGCCGAGCGCGCGCCAAGTCCATGGTCGCCGGCCTGGGTCAGTACGCACTGTTGGCTCGACACTATTCACGTACACACACACACACACACACACACACACACACACACACACACACACACACACACACACACACACACACACCACATACATACACAGCCACTACTTGTGTGCATTATCAGTACAGCCTATCAAATGTCCTCTTATACACCTCCCCGATAGAATAAGGGGAATATTTGCCTTAGTTGCCACGCATGGCAAGTGGGTGGTAATCGCAGTTTTTTTAAAACTGTTAACAGTAAGATGGTGCTGCAAATCACCTGGTTCAGTTTCATCTGTCACCTCTTACACCACCCGCAGGATGTATCGGGTAGTGGCTGTTCTTACACCGCCACAGCGCGGATTATCAGAATCCTATTATGTAAAACGGAAACAACGCTAATAACGTCATATATTACAAATTATATTATTAAATTAAGTAAAACATTGCATTGCTTTATTTGGAGATTCCATGCTATTGGACAAATTCTGATTAGTATAACCAAATTAATTGTATTTTGTTTATAATACAAATAATATTTAACGATTAAATCAATTAAATAAAATATTACTTAAAATCATAAAAAAATTTAATATATTATTTCTGTTATTTGAGGTGAAGTAAGAAGCAAAATAAGGCCAAAAATTAAAAAAAACTGTCCTGCTATGTCTTCATATGCCTTGATTTTAGAGTTTAACAGGTAAATTTAAGTTTCTTAGTGACCAAGCCATGATCACTAAACCCTGTCACGACAAGCTGGGAACCCGTTCGGGGGGATATTCCCTAATCTTACAGTACTCTTTATGTTATATGTGTATTTTGTACGCTCGCGGCTGCGCCGATAACACAGTCTTCTTCTCTATTAGTTTTCTTACGCAAATGTACTACAAATTTAACTGAATACTGAAACTGAAAAAAATTGAATACTAATTTTACATTTTAAAGTCTAACAAAATGACGCTATAAACAAAATATTTGCAACTAGCATATGGAATTTTGATTACAGAAAATGGTGGCGAGAAAGAGGAAACTTGTGAACAGTTAAGCGTAGTTGGCAAATCGTCTTCGGCGGAATCTGTACAGTTACATTCCGGCAGCAATAGTAAGTGGGAATATGAAATGAATTTCATTCTCTGTATTTTTTTATAAAGTGTTTGTAATCGTGTGGCTGAATCTTAATGTAGGACGGTTTTAAAAGCTTATATATCTTGTAAGATGTAAATGTGTGCCGAACTTTAATTGGAACAATTATAACTGTACAAGGGAGAGTATAGTAACTTACAAGCGAGCGCACACAATTCACCTAATGGTAAGTGAATATTATAGTTCATAGAACCCTACAGTTATCTTCGATAAGAATCGAAATACTTGTTAACTATAAGGATTGATATGTGATGCCTCATTACCGACAATATGGGGGTCTTCGGTTGTCGTCTCCGAACATAAGAACCCTTGTGTATATAGAGGTCAGTGAACATAACAGTATTATGCTGCTATTTAACTTAAGTATTGCATGTGAACGTGGTTTACGTCGGTCAAGGCCAGCTATTCTAATACGGCGAGTTTCTATGGCAGTTTAACCAGGCGTATAAACGTTCTCAGTAGATTGTTTTTACGTTGAGAGTAGCGCCATCTTACAGTCGTTAAAAGCAATATTTTACTAATTATTTTTATTAAAATGTATGAAGTATTACTGAAATTAGTTGATAGAGCCTTGTAGTGTATTTTTCGGTAATTTATAATCCCGACATCATCTTTGGCTGCGTGGAAAAAACTTCTCGTTACGTCATCTAATAATTTTTAGAGTAGTTCATCTATGCCCTATATATTATATTATCTATTGGCTCCACCACACTATGCTCCTCGCGCTGCTCACTGCTCTACTCCACGCGTTGTCGCGATGTTGCCCTCTCTGGCCACACAGTACTCTACTCGCGCAATAAATCACGACACTCCGCACTATAGTATGTGCCAAATCGATTGAGAAAAACGGACAATGACCTTTCGGTCGTTTAACCAGGGGTTACAAACCTTCAATATATAGGCACATTTTATATGTAGTACTTTCTTTATTTATAATGATTTTTTTATAATGATTGATATAATATATATTTATTAACTATTATTAAAAAGTTATGTGAAAGATCGCTGTAGAAGAAAAATCATCTATTGTTATAAAGTACTTTATTCATTTAACAACAAAAAACATTAATTTATAACACATATAAAGATTCGAGTGATAACGACACCGAATAAGTACGTACTTATGCAAAAGATAAAACTTTATTTTTAATATTATATAAGAACTTTATTTTTATTCGGTGCAATCATCACTCGTATCTTCACTTGATGAACTATCTGTAACATTAATTATAAAGCGATCTGCAGTTTGGTCAATTCTATCATCCATGCCACGCATTTTTTGTTCAACCTTAAGGACATGCTGAACACAGTTTTTCCATTTATCTGGCGTGATTTGAGTTAAACCATCTTTAAGTAAATTTTTAACATCTTTTAACTTGAAAGTTGTATTTTTTCGTGCAACGTACCCTTTCACATCTGCCCACACAAGTTCAATGGGGTTAAGCTCACAGTGATAAGGAGGTAACCTTACCACTGTGATGCTTTTTTCTTTTGCCATCTCGTCGGTGACGTAACTTCGATAGTTATCTTTAACTGCCTTTATTTTTTCCATTAAGTGGGTCTTTGTGTCCGAGGGCACGTATGCGATCTGTTTAGATTCTAGCCATTCCTGCATATTTTGTTTCCGCCAAGACATTGTTGGGGTTTTTTCTAAACGTCTGGAGTGGTAACTAGCGTTATCCATAACTATGACATCGCCGCTTTGCAGTTTTTCTATTACTTTTCTAAACCAGTCCTCGAAATGGAGAGCGTCCATACTCTCATGGTAGTCACCAGTAGATGATGATTCAAATACCCAATCACATCCCTCCAAAAAGCCATTTTCATTGCCAACGTGTACAACTATTAATCGCTTTCCTTTACCCGAAGGGGCTTTCGCGCCAGTAGAGTAGCCTTCTAACCGTGATTGACGAGAAGATTCAATTGTGGTGTCTTCCCATACCTTTCCCATAGTATGACCTGCGTTAATCCATGTTTCGTCAAGGTAAAAAATGTTACGTCCCTCGTTTCTTAATATTTGTATTTCTCTCAAATATCTGGTACGCCACAGAACTATCTCTGGGCGATCTATTAGACCACTTTTTCTGTTTCTCTTTATATATTTGAATTTTAAATGGCACAACACACGTCGCAGGGAAGTTTTGCTCAAGTTTGGCAACTGGTCATCTTGATTTATACTGAGCAAAATTTTGTCTAAAGTCGGTAATTCTCCTGCAAGAAAGAACTGATGCACTTTCGCTCTTATAGCCGATTTATCAAAATCGTCCAACTTGTCAATTACAGACTTTTTTCTTTTATTAATTATTCCCTTTTCTGGTATTTTATGGGAATCTCTATACACGCTTAATACGCGATATATAGTGCTCTTGCTGACTCCTGAGATCTCCGAAACCTTTTCTACCATATTAACGTTTGAAGGATACACGTCTTCGGGCCAGGTGTTTTTGACATATTTGTATACATTAATGATAATCTCTTGTTCCCCGACCGACAAAGTGGTAGGTTTTCTCTTTTTTACTGGTGACGTTAAAGGTGCTCCAGAAGATGGGCCTGTAAATAAATGACAAAAATATACTACCATAGTACTACATCACATAAATACATATTGTTTTAGAAAATAAATACCACATGGTCACATAAAAAGAGCGCTTTAAGAAATAGAAAGGCTACGTCGTCGCATTTGTACCTATTTGTACGTACCTGCTACGTTTATTATGGGTCGGCGACGTCTCTTTCCACTTGATGTTGAAGGACCGGGTCCTTCACCAAATTCTCCTGAACTCATGTCGATTTAGTAACGACCGTCACAGTAAAACTAATATAACAGATTCAAAAAACAAAAACTTAACGATATAACAAATTTAACAGTAAAAACTCAACTAAAACAATGCAATGAATGCTATGAATTACCCGAGACGTACACACGCAAGCGCTATCCGAACACGAATGAAAACAAAATGGCGGACCGGCCCAAAAAAGGTGACGCATCTCTGGCTGCCATTGTCACGTTTCTTTTAGAACGAACTGACGTAACGCGCGTTTTGTTTATTTTAAAGGGATGAATTTGCAAAAGCTCAATATGGTGATTATATTGCTTCAAATATTTTTTTAATATGAAACTGTTATTAAATGAATTGCTGCGTTACTTACCATAAATTGAAATATAAAATATAACACATTTTTCGCGATGTACCGTAAGATTTTACTATGTTTATAGGAACCACAGACAATATTATTTAAGAAACAAAAAAACAAAACATATGTGCTGACCTAGAAGTGGGAATAATATCAATATTTAAATATTGTTATCACATCTAAATTGAGATTTTGTAAGTTACGCCTTTTGACACTCGGCTCATATCTGAGGTCATTGTCCGTTTTTCTCAATCGATATGGCACATACTATAGGTCGCTCGCGTTTGCAACACAATGGTTGTTAAAACTGTGCAGCGTGAACGCTATATGCATATTTAGTATAGTTAATTATATCAATGTCATAAAAAAGAAATATACGTCATCGTTCTCGCCAATGGTGGTGGATCACATCTATTCATAGCAATAGAACGACGCTTCCGTAAGTACCGCTCAATTCGAACTGCGCTCGCGCGATTAAGTGGCCAGCCACTTGAACGCATATTGTCAGTCCTCTGACTCGCGCCCAAAATAACGACTAAACAGGGAGCGACGTGCATGACGAGAAGCATGACGAACGAACGAGTATGTGTGGCAGTGGGTTATGGAGTTTGAGTTTGTGTGCGTGTTCGCAGCCGGCACGCCGGTGCTCTGTGGTGCGGGTGGAGGTGCAGGGGGTGCGCGCACGGCGTCGATCCGCGCGCGGCCCGCGTCGGGGCGCATCACGGCGGCCGAGCTGGAGGAGCTGTTCCAGCGCCAGGCCGGCGCCGACGCGGACACCGACCCCGACGCCAGGTACGTATGTGCTGTGTGGTACGGGGGGTGCGGGGGGCGCGCGCACTGCGTCGATCCGCGCCGCCCCCGTCGGGGCGCATCACGGCGGCCGAGCTGGAGGAGCTGTTCCAGCTTAGGGACCCCTCAGCCTCCAAGAACGACGTTCGAAAAATTATGTACTATCCTAGTAGTATAAGGAATTTTCGGGTTTTAACTTCTTGACCCCTGACCGCGGACGGCTCGAACTGAAGTCACAAAAATTACTCTCACTTCCAGAACATAAATAAAACATTGTTAAAAGATAATTATCGTCTATTTCGTTTTATTGTCTTTTTTTATATAGAAGAGGGGGCAAACGAGCATGCGGCTCACCTGATGGCCTATTAACCGATACCACAAGAGGAAATTGCAGGCGCGTTGCCGGCTTTTCACCTTCGATTTGCTGACGATATAGCCCTTATAGCAGAATCGCTGGAGGACCTAAGCACTATGCTCAATGACCTCAATAGTGTCTCCCAACGGATAGGTCGTAAGACGAACATGCACAAAACAAAAATTATGTTTAACGTCCATGACACACCTATGCCGGTAGTTGTTGGGAGCACTAAGCTCGAAGTTGTTGATGAGTATGTTTACCTGGGACAAATAGTCCGCCTAGGTAAGTCCAACTTCGATCGAGAGGTCAATCGACGGATTCAACTCGGCTGGGCAGCGTTCGGGAAACTACACATCTTCTCGTTAGACATACCTCAAAACTTGAAAACGAAATTGTTCAATCAGTGCGTGTTGCCAGTGATGACTTACGGATCTGAGACGTGGTCCTTCACTGCTGGCTGTATGAGGAAGCTCAAGGTCGCTCAGTGAGCTATGGAGAGGGCTATGCTCGGGGTTTCTCTGCGTGATAAACTTAGAAATGAGGATATCCGCGGTAGAACCAGAGTAACCGACATAGCCCAACGGATTAGTAAGCTGAAGTGGCAGTGGCCCGGCCATGTAGCTCGAAGAACCGACAACCGATGGGGAAAAAAGTTCACGAGTGGCAGCCTCGTACCGGTAGGCGAAGTGTAGGGCGACCCCCCACTAGATGGAGTGACGACCTGGTAAGACATGCAGGAAGTCGATGGATGCAGGTGGCTCAGAACCGTGCTTTGTGGCATTCCTTGGGGGAAGCCCTATGTTCAGCAGTGGACTTATGAAAAGCTGTAATGATGATGATGATGCCGGCTTTTTAAAATGGAGTGAGCTTGTTTCTTGAAGTCAACATAGAAGTCGTGCGAGGAAGAAAACTCCTAGTAAGTCGGGGAAAGTAGTGGACTACCAAATATCCAGATGGTAATTTTGTGGCTGGAATTAATCAGAACAATTCCTCTGAACACTCCCCGTGGTAAATGCGATAGAAAATGCAAACGGATGCAACATCTCTTCGTCTCGTCTTTCGTCTGCGTCGGTAGTTGACGATTCGAGCCGCTTTGCGCTTGATGTGGTCAAGTGGAAGGAGCTGGTACTAGAGAGCCCCGGCCCAGAACAGTATTCCATGTTAGGCCTAAAATACTGTCCCGCTCTGTTGAGCACGCCAAGTTTTTTAGGGGCCAATTCATCCATCCCTTACAAGACCACGAAATTGCATGCTATTCGATATGTCAACGCCGAAGATTCCGATACTCGCTGAGGTAACAAGGGGAGTGCCCTGAAACTGAGGAGATACGGTTCTTTTTAGTGGTAATCGCGCAAACGTTTATCTTCTGGGGATTGAACTGGAATAAATTTAGTCGCCCCCAATCCGAGACTTTGTTCAGCAAAGCCTCGACTTCAGACACAAGTTTGCTCCGGTACTTGGCGACATTTTCCCGAGAAATATAGGCACAGACAGTATATAAAGCATCACCAGTGCACGTTACTGGCTTGCAACATATTATTGATAAGCAGATGAAACAGCGTAGGTGATAATAGCACGTAGCATTGTGGAACACCAGTATAAATAGGCTTGTAAATGGAGAATGCACCTTCTACTACGCTTTGTTACTCCAATCTGCAAGAAAACTGCTGATCTAGTTGCACAAATTCTCGGGAAGCCCATAGGAAGGGAGCTTCGAGAGAAGCGCTTTGAGCGAAACTCAATCGAAGGCCTTCGCTATGTCCAAACTAACGGCCAGGGTCTCCCTCTCTGCCTCCGCCGATTTATGAGTCACGTAAGCCAGAAGATCACGATCTGAGCAACCCCGACGGAAATCTTACTGGTGGTCACTTTTCAGTTGGTGATCCTCATCCTCATGAGCTTGCAGTTCATAATGGTTTTCATTATAAAACAAACAAGTTGGATAGGTCTGAGCGATCGATTTTCGGTTATTTTTTAGGGATCTGGTGCACTAAAGCCGTCTTCTTTGAGGTCGGGACTACGCTTAGGGAGAAAGAGTTTTAGAAAAGCCACGTTACGACCGATGCTAACTAGGGATCACACGTCTTCAGCACAATGGGAGGAACTCCATCAGGCCCACTCGATTTGACGTCTAGGGCGAGTAGTGCTACCGAGCGCTGTGTAAACCGTATTCTACCTACCTGAAGGCGAAATTATACTTAATTTTAACAGCGCTGGTGAAGCACTTCTACTATAGCGCGATGCAATTTTACAGAAGCGACCAAACCAGACACCACAGATGATAGAATAAAGAGTTCCATTTCCTGAAGTACCACATCAGTGACAGAATCACGTTGGGATAATCTGGCGAGAAGCGTAACGGTCGCTATCCTCAAGGGAAGGATGCAAAAAAAGACCGCATCCTGTCCCAATCGGCTGACCTATAGTGCCAAGCACGGCGGCGATCTGAAGAACGCAACCGCTATAGGAATGTGAGTGGCACCATAGTCCGGATCAAACAATGGTCCAATGAGCCAAGAGGGGCGTCGGTGGAGTCCAGATATCCGTCCGGATGAGAGGTTAGCAGAAGGTCCAACAGGGAAGGTGCACGATACTCCACATTTAGAATCCGCGTAGGCGAAGTAACCATTTGTGTCGGACCGTATGCCATGGCAAAGTCATAAACAGATCTTCCCGCATGATCGGTTAAACGAGAACCAAACCATTCAGAGTGGTGTCCATTAAAATTACCAAGGATCACGATCTCTGCAGATGGGACCTGTTGTAGCATGGAGTCTGCAGCGATTTAGACGTGGTCGATGAGTTAGTCTGTGTCGGCATTACCTATAGAGGCACCCGTAGACGCGAGGATGGTCGTCAACTGACCTTCTCTGACGTATACGCAAACTCCAGCCCGAGGCACAAAGGTGTTCTAATTTATACCCCGGATAGGAGAGAAGTATCGACCGCAGAGGACACCTGCGGCTCGGTTAGAAAGAGCAAGGTCGGCTTCGCCGTCTTCCGATGGTGCACTTGGCAGACTTCACATGGCCTCTAAATATTTTATTCTTCAGATTTAGATATGCAGATCTCTTCGTGAAGTTTTACTTCACCGCCGAGCACGTTATAAATGAGTACTTAAAATTATTGCAATCTACAAATTTCATTGGTATCTGTAGAATTCAAACTCGGGATGCTCGCGTACTAAGAAACTTACTACAAGTGCTTATCTTAGCTTGCCGTTTATTATTTTCTTACTTAGTATTAATAGCTTATTTAATATGAATAATTTGTGGTATATTGCAGCGGCATCGGATGCGGCATGATGACTCGCTCGGCGTTCCAGAGCGGCTCGGCCTCGCCGCCCGCCTCGCCCTACTCGCCCTACTCGCCGCACTCGCCGCACTCGCCGCACTCGCCCGCGAGAACAACGCGCGTCTACGCCTCCGTCGCGGAGATGAAGCGCAACCGAGCGAAGGTATATTTATTTATTTATTCTTAAATGTAAACATCTTAAAATAAAAGACATTATCTGTGGTGGTATCAACAAAAAATGCTGACATGTGCAAAAGTGATGCAATTAAAAATAAGTTTTAATAAATAATATACTTTTAGTACATAGACTTTGACTTACTTTGCATATGAATACATACATATATATTATATGCTGACTTTTACTGTGAAGTAAAAATAGAAGTTATACAATCATATTATTTTTTAAAGTATTTGAATGTAACTACTTATTGGATTTTATTGTGTTTAGTTTCATTTGTTTAATTCACGACTTTTCGAGTGATTTATAGCAGTAGAGTTGCTTATCGCCCTGCTGTCATATTTAACTCTGTAGGTACCCTCAGTTTTTAATGAATAATTTTGAGTCGATGTACGGAGATTGAGGTTAGTGTGTGTTGAAGTGTCGTAATGTAACGTGGTGTGGTGTGCATGCGGCAGGCGTGGGGCGCGGTGGGTGCGGGCGCGGGCGCGGGCGGCGGCGCGGGCGCGCTGCGGCGCGGGTTCCACTCGACGCCGGACCTGGCGGCCGAGCTGGCGGCGCGGCCCGCGCGCACGCGCTCCAGCGACGACGTGCACGGTACGCACCGACACGCACACATACATACTTTTTTATTAAAACAATAATGATAACGATTGGTTGATAAAGACATTAAGATCTCTTTATAGACTAGTGCTTGTGTCAGGATCAACGGCACTCACTTGGTCTGATTTGGCATCCATTGAAATGTCAGACAAGGCTGTGTAGCGTCCCCATGGCATGTTCAACCTATTTATGAACAGTTGTTTGGAAACTTTAAAAGTTAAAAAATATGGGTTAAGAATAGGTGAGTAACCTTTTCTAGTAGAAAAGGCATTTGACGGTAAACTCACCTATTGATTATCAAGTATATTCATGATCAAGTCACATTTACGTCGTCGACGGTCAAATTGCAAATGATGGTTACATTAATGAAGAGGTCACTAAAATAAAGAAGAATGAAAGTGAACGCAAGTAAGATGAAAATAATGCTTTTTGAAAAAGAAGAAAGTAAAACCATAATACTAATAATTTATAATTTAAGAACAAAAGTATTCACACAGTAAACTACAGAAAATATGTAACTAAAGGTCACACTCTACTATCAAACCTTTACAGACATTGTCATAATAGCCCAGAAACCATTCATCATATCACTGGTGCCCGCAGCTCAATAACACAGACCGACTATAAACACAGATACAACCAAGTAGCTGCCATCATCCACCAGTACCTCGCATATAAATATAAACTTATAGATGAAAAAATGGCATATTATAAATACAAACCCGAAATCATACTTGAATTCAAACTTTACTGGGACAAAACTATATTAACTGATAAGACCGTGCATTATAATAAACGAATGACGAAAACAATGACGAAAGAACCGAATCAGTTTATCTTATAGATACATATTTCTACTCCAAATACTCACAATTTGACCTACAATGAAAATATAGCCAAATACAGTGACTTATTCATTGCAATAAAATTCCCGTAGAAAGTAAAAACTCTACCTATTATTAAACGTAGTGATTATTTTCTCTTTGCCTATTAAAATATCATATAACTGGCGTCATTCCCCATTCACTCTTTTCTAGCTTAAAGGAGCTGAACATCCATAAGCTTACAAAAATAAAAAAAGGTATTGCTGCAGAAATCAGCAATATTGAATATCTGCAGAATAGTCCGTAAGTTCCTGTCTAAAGTTTAAACACTTAACCAAGTTCGTTTGCCTAAAATCCCGCGAAAAAAGCATAATACCTCAGAATGATGGAAATGCGTAACACTCCTTTTGAAAATCGACCAGAACTTCCCCGCATACCACCCTAAGCAAACGGAATCGGACTGTCGTGAGGGCTTTAAACACAATGCTGGTGACCTATTTGGAAGCCAACCGGGACCTTTGCGAGACTGACTCAATTTTTTTTGGGCTGGGACACCCCAGTGCCAGCTCCTTCCACTTGACCGCACCCAGCGCAGAGCAGTTCAAATCGTCGACGGACGAGTTCTTTTTGATCGGCTCGATTCACTGGCGCTGCGTAGGGATTTTGCATCCCTTTGCATTTTCTATCGCATCTACCACGGGGAGTGCTTAGAGTAATTGTTCGGATTAATTCCAGCCATGAAGTAAATACAAAGAGGAGACGTTGTAATTAAATTTCACTATGTAACAACGCGTGACAATTTGCGGGGTGAGGGGATGCAAAGCCCCGCCCACTTTACATTATCTACATCTACCGATAAATAGTAAAACTAATCGAATCTTTCCATATCGATGTTGCAATGTAGCTTAGCTACCTTGACGGTAGATGGCGGCATGTCCACAAAATGTTATAAAGTATAAAAATAATATTTTGGCGATTAAAATTTCTTTATGTCTGAATGCAAAACAAATTTCAGCACCTTCGTATGATTATTTTACCAATACTGAGCTCTTCGGACCTTTATACGTTTAGTTCACATGACACAAAGTGTCGCCATCTAGTGTCGAATATATTTAATTATATTTGAAAGCCGACGCAGAGATTTTTCAAGAACTATTTTAATAAATTAGGTGTAAAATTATTTACAAATGAAATGTGATGCCATCCATAACATCAGAGCGTCTATCTGTGTAGTTTTTACACAATAAAACACAACACTTCATCCTTTTCTTCTTAATACTACGAAAATACACCGATTTGCGATTTTTTCAACACATAAGCGCACAGGACGAATGCTGACAGTATACTAACTAAAGCCACGCCCACTATGATGACGTCAGGACCTACTTAGAATCACAGTGCACAGTTGATTATGCCGTCTCCCCTTTGTATTAGCTTCATGATTCCAGCCGCCAAATTTCACGGACACACATCGCGTCAAAATTCACGATACCATCCTCACCATCTGGATGCTTGGCGGTCCACCATTACGCTTGGCAAAAGTGCTTAACAGTCTTATCGGGCGTTAACAAAACACACGCATATAACGGTTGGGTCATGCCTGTCCTCATGTATACCTTCGGCATACTCAGGCGGCCTAAGACCGAACTGAACTATCTGAATAGAAAAGTCCGCACTGTTATGACGTCCCACAGGATGCATCAACCGAGATCTTCAGTAATGAGGCTGTACTTGCCGCAGAAAGTGGGCGCGGCTTTTTAAGCGCTCTCACCATGCATAATCACGAAATGTGCAGCCTCCGTAATTACTTCCTGGCGAGATAGGACGATCCATTCTACAGCGACGTCATTTCGTGTGATAAAGGGCTTACTCTTCTATCCTTAGCCAACGAGCAATCACAAGATCCAGCCGTGCAGTGTGCTGGGAGACCGTATGGTAGGAGAAGGAGCTCGATGGGAGGTTCTACACAGCCTTCGATTGTGTTCACCATGAAACATTAATCAGGAAACTTAAACACTACGGTGTAAGAAGTGATGCTCTTAAATTAATTATTTCATATTTAAGTAAGAGAACGCAAAAAGTTGTCATTAACAGTATGAGTTCTTCCGGGTCGATGGTACAGATGGGCGTGCCTCAAGGCTCAATTCTAGGCCCCTTTCTGTTTCTTGTATACATTAATGACTTACCTTACATAGTAGGAGATAACCATGATATAGTATTATTTGCAGATGACACTTCTTTAATTTTCAAATTAAGTCGACAATTGCTAAAATATGATGAAGTAAATAATGCTATATCTAAATTAGTAAATTGGTTCAATGTTAATAATTTGCATTTAAATGGCACTAAAACGAAATGTATGAAATTTATGACTCCAAATGTCAAACAATTAAATACTAATGTAATTTTAAATGGGGAGAAACTGAGTCTTGTAGATACCACCATTTTTCTTGGAATCACACTAGACGCGAAGCTTCAATGGAGCCCCCATATATCAAAACTAGCAAGCAGACTTAGTTCTGCAGCATATGCCGTAAAAAAGATTAAAAGTCTAACTAGTGTTGAAACAACTAGACTAGTTTACTTTAGATATTTCCATAGCATAATGTCGTATGGTATTTTGCTATGGGGACACGCAGCTGACACTGAAATTATATTTGTTTTACAGAAGAGGGCCATAAGAGCAATTTATGATTTAAAGCCTAAAGAGTCGCTGCGACAAAAATTTAAGGAAATTAATATATTAACTTTGGCCTCTCAATACATTTATGAAAATGTAATGTACGTACACAAAAATAAAAGTAGTTTTACAAAAATAAGTGATATTCATTCTGTAAATACTAGGAACAGACACAAGCTAGTAGTACCGGTTACTCGACTCCATCGAGTCAGTAATTCATTCTTGGGGCGATGTATACGCTTTTACAACAAAATTCCAGAAAATATACAAAATTTGACCTGCTCAAAGTTCAAAAACTTTATTAAACTAAGTTTGTATAAAAAGGGTTATTATAGTATTAAAGAATTTATAGATGATAATAACCCCTGGAAATGAGGTGATCGCTACCAAGCTATTTCTAATTTGTTGTGTTGTTAATTTGTGTAACATATATGATTGTAAGCTGTTATTTTAAAAAAAAAAGTCCCGCTGGGTTTCTTGCTGGTTCTTCCCAGGACAGAGGTTTTTTTTTCGAACCAGTGGTAATTATACAAAGGATTGACTTTCAATAAGCATTATTTATAATCTATATTGAATAAAAAAGTTTCTGTTTCTGTTTCTGTTACATGGCTCTACATGAGCCTTTCGTAGATACAGTCGCCTCCCTCCACTGGCCAACAACATGTGGGGTGGTCTGCCGACCCAAATTATTATGTGGTCGTTTAAGCGAACGGGCTAATCCTGGTTAGCTTCTCAGGTCATCTGAAGCGACTGAGAGTCCGTGACGGACCGCTCCAGTTTCAAATGCAGAAGGCGGTGCTCGTCGATACTGCTCGCATCGTCCGCCGGTTTTTCCACCTAATCCTAGGCCGATTGGTCTGTTCTATCGAGGGCTTCTATTTGGTTGGGGTTTTATTTATTTCTGTATTTTTATGTATTTATTTTATTTTTTGATATTTATGTATATTTATCATTTTCATTTATTTATTTATACAGCTCATCAGATGAGAAAACTATATAAATAACCTAAAAGAATAGAAGGGGAGTTGAGCAAGTGGATGAGTTTGTGTATTTGGGATGTGTTTAAGCAAGGATGGTTGATATGATAAAAATTTAAAACGACTAGAAAACGCAGGAAATTGAATAAACGGTCCTCTTCACTCTATTATGGGAAATCAAAATGTGTCAAAAAAGCACATATGGTAATGTATTATCAATGCTGTGTTAGTCGCTATCCTAATATATGATAGTGAAAGTTGGGTGTGGGAGAAGAAGCAGGAAAATAGAATAAATGCTGTAGAAATGCGGTCATTATGGCTATATCTTAGGGCTGAATTTGAATGACGGGATGGGAAATTGTGTGATAAGAGAAAAGTGTGGTTTGCAAGATGATTTTGTAACCAGAATTAAGAAAGGAATGCTTCGGTGGTTTGGTCATGTAGAAACAATGAACGAGAAAGAGTGCCAAAGCAAGTCTATGTTGCAGAAGTGAACGGCAGAGTCGACTAAATTAGCGATGAATTCAAAATGGACCAGATTAACAGTTAAAGATACTGTTAATCTGGTTTAATATAATTTATTAACAGTTAAAGATACGGACGAGCATGCGTAGGTATACCGTATATGGATACAGAAGAGGTGAGAGATGTGTGTCAGAATCGTGCCAAATGAAAGTCCGTTGTCTCTGCTTACTCCTCTTGAGTGACAGACGTGAGTATTTATGTTTATGTAATGATAACAGTAGCTAAAGCGGCTATGGGAATAAACGAAAAACTATATAGGCGGCCATATTGAAAGAAATTAATATGAAGATTGTGTATGAAGTAGGTGTAGGCCGTTATACCCATGTGATAATGTAATAGCAAGTTAAGGGTAAGGTGGTATATGCGCAGGCGAGTCGTGCGGGTCGCGAGCACCGCCACCCGCGGAAGCGCCGCCGCCGCCGCCCGGCGCGCCCGCCTCCTCGTTCCGGCCGAGCGCCGCCGCCAAGCTGTACGCCTCGCCGCAGGAGCTGGCGCGCGTCGCCTACCGCACGCCCGCCGTGAGTACCGCACACATCGCACGCACACACGCACACACGCACACACCGCCGCCGCCCGGCGCGCCCGCCTCCTCGTTCCGGCCGAGCGCCGCCGCCAAGCTGTACGCCTCGCCGCAGGAGCTGGCGCGCGTCGCCTACCGCACGCCCGCCGTGAGTACCGCACACATCGCACGCACACACGCACACACGCACACACCGCCGCCGCCCGGCGCGCCCGCCTCCTCGTTCCGGCCGAGCGCCGCCGCCAAGCTGTACGCCTCGCCGCAGGAGCTGGCGCGCGTCGCCTACCGCACGCCCGCCGTGAGTACCGCACACATCGCACGCACACACGCACACACGCACACACCGCCGCCGCCCGGCGCGCCCGCCTCCTCGTTCCGGCCGAGCGCCGCCGCCAAGCTGTACGCCTCGCCGCAGGAGCTGGCGCGCGTCGCCTACCGCACGCCCGCCGTGAGTACCGCACACATCGCACGCACACACGCACACACCGCCGCCGCCCGGCTCGCCCGCCTCCTCGTTCCGGCCGAGCGCCGCCGCCAAGCTGTACGCCTCACCGCAGGAGCTGGCGCGCGTCGCCTACCGCACGCCCGCCGTGAGTACCGCACACATCGCACGCACACACGCACACACGCACACACCGCCGCCGCCCGGCGCGCCCGCCTCCTCGTTCCGGCCGAGCGCCGCCGCCAAGCTGTACGCCTCACCGCAGGAGCTGGCGCGCGTCGCCTACCGCACGCCCGCCGTGAGTACCGCACACATCGCACGCACACACGCACACACGCACACACCGCCGCCGCCCGGCGCGCCCGCCTCCTCGTTCCGGCCGAGCGCCGCCGCCAAGCTGTACGCCTCGCCGCAGGAGCTGGCGCGCGTCGCCTACCGCACGCCCGCCGTGAGTACCGCACACATCGCACGCACACACGCACACACGCACACACCGCCGCCGCCCGGCGCGCCCGCCTCCTCGTTCCGGCCGAGCGCCGCCGCCAAGCTGTACGCCTCGCCGCAGGAGCTGGCGCGCGTCGCCTACCGCACGCCCGCCGTGAGTACCGCACACATCGCACGCACACACGCACACACGCACACACCGCCGCCGCCCGGCGCGCCCGCCTCCTCGTTCCGGCCGAGCGCCGCCGCCAAGCTGTACGCCTCACCGCAGGAGCTGGCGCGCGTCGCCTACCGCACGCCCGCCGTGAGTACCGCACACATCGCACGCACACACGCACACACGCACACACCGCCGCCGCCCGGCGCGCCCGCCTCCTCGTTCCGGCCGAGCGCCGCCGCCAAGCTGTACGCCTCGCCGCAGGAGCTGGCGCGCGTCGCCTACCGCACGCCCGCCGTGAGTACCGCACACATCGCACGCACACACGCACACACGCACACACCGCCGCCGCCCGGCGCGCCCGCCTCCTCGTTCCGGCCGAGCGCCGCCGCCAAGCTGTACGCCTCGCCGCAGGAGCTGGCGCGCGTCGCCTACCGCACGCCCGCCGTGCGTACCGCACACATCGCACACATCGCACGCACACACGCACACACGCACACACCGCCGCCGCCCGGCGCGCCCGCCTCCTCGTTCCGGCCGAGCGCCGCCGCCAAGCTGTACGCCTCGCCGCAGGAGCTGGCGCGCGTCGCCTACCGCACGCCCGCCGTGAGTACCGCACACATCGCACGCACACACGCACACACGCACACACCGCCGCCGCCCGGCGCGCCCGCCTCCTCGTTCCGGCCGAGCGCCGCCGCCAAGCTGTACGCCTCGCCGCAGGAGCTGGCGCGCGTCGCCTACCGCACGCCCGCCGTGAGTACCGCACACATCGCACGCACACACGCACACACCGCCGCCGCCCGGCGCGCCTGCCTCCTCATTCCGGCCGAGCGCCGCCGCCAAGCTGTACGCCTCGCCGCAGGAGCTGGCGCGCGTCGCCTACCGCACGCCCGCCGTGAGTACCGCACACATCGCACGCACACACGCACACACGCACACACCGCCGCCGCCCGGCGCGCCCGCCTCCTCGTTCCGGCCGAGCGCCGCCGCCAAGCTGTACGCCTCGCCGCAGGAGCTGGCGCGCGTCGCCTACCGCACGCCCGCCGTGAGTACCGCACACATCGCACGCACACACGCACACACCGCCGCCGCCCGGCGCGCCCGCCTCCTCGTTCCGGCCGAGCGCCGCCGCCAAGCTGTACGCCTCGCCGCAGGAGCTGGCGCGCGTCGCCTACCGCACGCCCGCCGTGAGTACCGCACACATCGCACGCACACACGCACACACGCACACACCGCCGCCGCCCGGCGCGCCCGCCTCCTCGTTCCGGCCGAGCGCCGCCGCCAAGCTGTACGCCTCGCCGCAGGAGCTGGCGCGCGTCGCCTACCGCACGCCCGCCGTGAGTACCGCACACATCGCACGCACACACGCACACACCGCCGCCGCCCGGCTCGCCCGCCTCCTCGTTCCGGCCGAGCGCCGCCGCCAAGCTGTACGCCTCGCCGCAGGAGCTGGCGCGCGTCGCCTACCGCACGCCCGCCGTGAGTACCGCACACATCGCACGCACACACGCACACACGCACACACCGCCGCCGCCCGGCGCGCCCGCCTCCTCGTTCCGGCCGAGCGCCGCCGCCAAGCTGTACGCCTCGCCGCAGGAGCTGGCGCGCGTCGCCTACCGCACGCCCGCCGTGAGTACCGCACACATCGCACGCACAAACGCACACACCGCCGCCGCCCGGCGCGCCCGCCTCCTCGTTCCGGCCGAGCGCCGCCGCCAAGCTGTACGCCTCGCCGCAGGAGCTGGCGCGCGTCGCCTACCGCACGCCCGCCGTGAGTACCGCACACATCGCACGCACACACGCACACACGCACACACCGCCGCCGCCCGGCGCGCCCGCCTCCTCGTTCCGGCCGAGCGCCGCCGCCAAGCTGTACGCCTCGCCGCAGGAGCTGGCGCGCGTCGCCTACCGCACGCCCGCCGTGAGTACCGCACACATCGCACGCACACACGCACACACGCACACACCGCCGCCGCCCGGCGCGCCCGCCTCCTCGTTCCGGCCGAGCGCCGCCGCCAAGCTGTACGCCTCGCCGCAGAAGCTGGCGCGCGTCGCCTACCGCACGCCCGCCGTGAGTACCGCACACATCGCACGCACACACGCACACACGCACACACGCACACACCGCCGCCGCCCGGCGCGCCCGCCTCCTCGTTCCGGCCGAGCGCCGCCGCCAAGCTGTACGCCTCGCCGCAGGAGCTGGCGCGCGTCGCCTACCGCACGCCCGCCGTGAGTACCGCACACATCGCACGCACACACGCACACACGCACACACCGCCGCCGCCCGGCGCGCCCGCCTCCTCGTTCCGGCCGAGCGCCGCCGCCAAGCTGTACGCCTCGCCGCAGGAGCTGGCGCGCGTCGCCTACCGCACGCCCGCCGTGAGTACCGCACACATCGCACGCACACACGCACACACCGCCGCCGTCCGGCGCGCCCGCCTCCTCGTTCCGGCCGAGCGCCGCCGCCAAGCTGTACGCCTCGCCGCAGGAGCTGGCGCGCGTCGCCTACCGCACGCCCGCCGTGAGTACCGCACACATCGCACGCACACACGCACACACCGCCGCCGCCCGGCGCGCCCGCCTCCTCGTTCCGGCCGAGCGCCGCCGCCAAGCTGTACGCCTCGCCGCAGGAGCTGGCGCGCGTCGCCTACCGCACGCCCGCCGTGAGTACCGCACACATCGCACGCACACACGCACACACGCACACACCGCCGCCGCCCGGCGCGCCCGCCTCCTCGTTCCGGCCGAGCGCCGCCGCCAAGCTGTACGCCTCGCCGCAGGAGCTGGCGCGCGTCGCCTACCGCACGCCCGCCGTGAGTACCGCACACATCGCACGCACACACGCACACACGCACACACTACCGCTATAGCTGTATCAAAAATGGGCCGGCCCGGCGGTAAAATGACCAAGATCTTACAGAATACCAGCTTAAAATAGCAGCATAATATGGCTGAGTTTTATGATGACTACCAAAAACTGGAAACATTTTTTACCGGTAATGTTCAATCTTAGTGATAATCTAACGTATATTTAATATTTATGCAATCATAACACGCATCATCGCAAGTATAAACAATTTAAGACAGAGAAATATTTTTATCAAATGTCATTTACATTTTATCTTTTAAATCTTCTACTGTTTTGAAATAAGATTCTTCAAGTTGAAAAAGAAAGACAGTGGAAGAAAAAAGTTTTTTTTTGTTCACAAGTGACTTATTTATGAAAATGAAAAATTATAGAATCATCGATTTCATTATCACTTTCATAATTATCATAATCGTAATCATCGTCATCATCATCTTCGTCGTCGTCATCATCATTATTACATCCTTTCAAAATCCTCGGCTGAATATAGGCCACCACAGTTTATTATTTTTTAGTAATTATAAGGCAGACACCGCTGTCCAACACCTGATTTATTTTCCTCTGTCGCCTCTTACGACACACACGATATTGGATATTCTAACACCGCCACTATAATAGGACTCCGTAACGACAAAGTAAACAGCATTAGTCGTTAAAATTTGGAGCTATTTTTGTTTTTTTTATTCAGCATAATTTCGTAACAAAAGGCGGATGTTGTATGGCACTAGGAACGCAAGCCGGCTTCATTGCGCTCATGGACGGGTGACAGCGGAGTGGGGAGCGGGGCGGGGAGCGGGGCGGGCGGCGCGGCGGGGCGCGTGGTGCGCGCGCAGTCGGCCGACGACGCCTCGCACCAGTACGCACAGCCCTACAACCTGCACAAGCCCTTCCTGCGCCAGGTGAGCACCACCACGACGCGACGCCCGATTCCTTTCGTACGTCGATAACAAATCGAGTTTCAATTTTTTATTCCATCTTATCTCGTTATATTAGTTTATACTGAGTGGCGCTAGACTCCATTTAAGCAATATGTATAACTTTTGAACAGTGGTAGAGCCACGCGGCAGCTTTTGCTGTCGCACGGATGGGCCGGCTCGAACCGGGGTGGTACCACGACCTCACAGAAAACCAGCGTGAAGTAGAGGTTTACCTCTGCGTTTCGCTTGGTGAGTGCAGGTGGCCGGAGGCCCTTTTTACTGAAAATGAGGCATTCCATCTTAGTCCTCACGGGTGACAACGCATCTACATTTTGATTTGTAATAGAGGATAGATGTAGATGTCTATGGGCCGCAGCAACCTCTTACCATCAGGTGGACTGTGTGCTCGTTTGTCACCCTTATCCTATAAAAAAAAACTCCATATGGCGTTTTTATCGTACACAAAAAGAGCTTCCAATACTGTCAGTAGATACCCTAAAACCTGGCAATTTTGTCATTATTGGAAATACTTAAAAAATATAGAACCAATATACCAACAAAAAGGTATTTTCAGACTAGACCTCAATGTTAAATGTGACATTATACTCTTCATAGATTTGGTATTTATTAGTGATTTTAAAAATAACTACATTATATATTACAAGATGCTCAAAAGTAGGAACTGGCAAAGTTAATCTTACTTTGTGACAACTTTGCTTTGATTTTTAATGATAATAAGAGGATTTTACTTCAAGGGTGAAAGGTAAGTTTAAACAATCACAACACTCAGAGTTATGATTTGCTCCTTTAATTGTGTTGAAAATGACAAAGTTTACGCTAGTGGCAAAGTTACTCCCCATTATTCAATTTTTCATACAAACTTGAAAATATTTTTATTTAAATCATGTTAAATGTAATATTAATATTAATAATTTTTCTTAAGCAAAAATCTAAACTATAATAATTTAAATACTCTCTTCTAAAATCACAAATCAAATTGGTGCGTTAATAAGTTTAAGATAGCGATAGATAAGCGATTCGCGTCGATAACTTCATGGTTTTTTCAAGGGCGATATCGTAACGATGTGAGCAGGTAAATAACCTGCTCACATCACAGAGAGATTATGCCTTTCGAACCCAACGAAACAACCAAAACACTCACCCCAAGACGGCTGGTCACCGCGGGGAAAGGCGACTACTACCCTCCTAACACTACCCATACGCTACCTCAAACGAATGCTTTTGATATCAGGAAAGAAAATACCAAATATATACACATAGCAACATACAACACGCTATCTTTAAGGTCCGAAGAGAGTCTACAAGAACTTTTACATTTTATAAAAGAGATTAAATTGGACATTATCGCCTTGAGTGAAGTAAGATGGAATGGTGAAACTATTGTGGAGTACAGCCAGTTCATATTGTATTATAAAGGTGAAACACCAGGAAGACATGAAGTGGGATTCTTAATCAAGAAAGAACTCAAATACTTTATTGTAGAAATAAATGGTATATCCGAAAGAATTGCCATATTGAATGTAAAGATCCCTTCAGACAAAGAAATATGGTCTATTGTGCAAATTTATTCACCAACCGAGCAATATACGACTCTAGAAATTAAGTCATTTTACTCGTCTCTTAATATCGCCCTCAAAGAACACGCACATAAAAACTGTATTGTAATGAGTGATTTTAATGCACTAGTTGGGGCACCTAAGAATGGAGAAGATATCGTACTGGGTCCTTACAGTCGTGGAAAAAGAACAAGAAACTGACAAAAACTAATGGAAATGGCTTTGGAAAATAATATGAAAATACTAAACAATCAATTCAAAAAAAAAGGCTTCTAGACGGTGGATATGGGTATCGCCAGATGGTCGCTACATAAACGAAATAGACTACATTCTAACTAACAGGCCCAAATCATTTGATGACTGTGGCACCATATCAAACCTCAATTTCAATAGTAACGAGAATGCTCAGAGCATGTCTGAACACATCATCTACTCTGAGGTTAAGGAGGCTCTTCAAAGTAAAAACAACAACATCAAACAACGAAGCAAGAATAGCCACCATTAAAAAGATCTCAACTCCGTCACAGGATCATTTCTTCAGCACTTAAACACTCAACAGAAATACAATATACTACACGAAATACTAAAAGCAAGACCAGAAATCAGCACTGAGAGCAAGCCAAAGGATAAAAGACACTTATCAGAAAAAAAAACAATTGAACTCCTAAAGGAAAGATACAAATTAATCAATACATTATACAAAACTAAAATGATCAGGGAGCAAATAGGCAAACTGAGCAAAGAAATAAAAAACCAAATGAGAGAAGATAGAGAACATTTTAGATTCGAGACTTTTGAAAAACACATTAGCAAGACTGAAGGTACAAAAAAGGCTCTTAAATTTTTATCAGACAATAAAAACTCGATACCAAATCTGAAAGACCGTCACTGCAAGACAAAGACTAAAAGACCTGACTTATTATCAATAGCAACAAACTTCTACGAAAAGCTATATTCTGGCAAGATACAAATAGACAATACTGATTTATATAACAACAATAGTGTACCACCTATACTAGTAGAAGAAATAAAGCAATCTAAACACAGAAGAAAGATAAAGCGCCTGGTCCCGACGAGATAACAACGAATTGCTTTTAGACTGCATAAACTACATTGCACCATTACTAAAATACATTTTCAACGATATACTGCACACCGAAAATATTCCAACACAATGGACTACATCAACGATCATCCTGCTCCACAAAAAGGGCGACAAAGGTGAAATGAACAACTATAGACCCATTAGTCTAATGTCTAATTTTTATAAAGTTTTTGCAAAAGTAATATTATCCCGAATAACCAGAACTCTGGACGAAAATCAGCCCAGAGAGCAGATCGGCTTCAGGACAGGATATTCAACGCTAGATCACATAAATGCTGTAAGACAAATTTTTGAAAAGAACAAAGAATTCAATGTACCATTCTACTGCTGCTTTATCGACTATAACAAGGCATTCGACTCAATAGAACACGTAAACATCTGAAACCATCTGAAGAACCAAGGTGGTCGAACATAAGTACATTAGAATTCTAAAAAACATTTACACTAACAGTACAGCTAGGATAAAATTAGAAAAAGAGGAAAATGAAGTAAAAATAAATAGAGGCGTTTGTCAAGAAGACCCGCTATCCCCTAAATTATTTACAGCTGTCCTAGAAGAAATCTTTCGGAAACTTAAATGGGACCAATATGGAGTAAAACTAACCCACTTACGCTTCGCCGACGAGATTATATTATTCACCACAAGAAAAGAACATCTACAAAATATGCTCTTAGACCTAGAAAGAGAAAGTCGCACGGTAGGTTTAACAATGAACACTTCTAAAACCAAAGCCATGACAAATGCACACGAAGACCCTATCATCATAAATGGCGAGCCAGTTGAGTATGTGAAAGAGTACACTTATTTAGGACTACAAATCTCAACCACTGACATAATGTCAAGGGAAATAGATACTAGAATTGGGAAAGCATGGAAATGTTACTGTCAGTTAAAAGAAATAATGAAGAACACAGAAATTAAGATGTCCGTGAAATCAAAGCTGTACAACACCTGCGTGCTACCAGTTCTAACATATGGCTGCCAACTTGGGCACTCACTAAAGCGCAAAACAAGAAACTAGAAACCTGTCAGACACCAATGGAGAGGAGCATGCTGAATATAAAGAAATCGGATAGAATAAGGAACAGAGTTATTAGGAAACGTACCAAAATAGAAAATGTAACAAGGGGAATAAGAAAACTCAAGTGGAATTGGGCAGGCCTTATAATTAGAGGCATTGAGAAATGGAATAAAACCATTGTATTTTGGTACCCAAGAAATAGATAAAGGAAACGGGGTAAACAGTTTCGAACGTGGGAAGACGAAATAAAAGCCACAGCAGGGAAAACATGGACTAGGAAAGCGATGAATAGAACAGCGAGGAAAAAAATGGAGGAGGCCTTTTCCAAAGTTGGGCAAACAGACCAAGTTGTTGATATCATCAACTAACGAGAGTCGTGAATATAAGATTTATGTTATAGAAAAAATGTGTCTGAATAACGGCTTATATTATTATTATTTTTTAAATATTTTTTCTCAGCTGAAAGCTGGTAAATAAATGGCGATTACGGCTTGAAACCAAGTAACCGTCATTGTAATAGGAGATAAACTACATTACTCCTGCATAAATTTTCGAACGATGCGACATGTATTTAAGCAGCTTTTTGTAAATTAATGTATGAATTCGGTGATATGTCTAGCATTTTCAAACTGTGATGTAAGTGCTTCGGGATTATTCCGGTGGTAGAAAGTACTATGTGTATTATAAAACTTTTTTCATCTTCCACATTTTTGTTATTTGTTCTTTCAGTTCTGTGTATTTATTTATTTTTTCGGTTATAGTTTTAATTAAATTATGCGGGTTAGGTACGGCTATATCAATTATATTTACTGTTTTTTTTTCTTGGAGTGTTATATCCGGTCTATTATGATGGATGGTTTTGTCTGTGAGAATAGCTCGGTCGTAGTACATTTTATAATATGTATTTTCAAGTACGGCCGTTGGTGTGTATTTGTAATATCATGTATGTGAGTCTGGGATGAGTTTGTGTTTGATTGCTAATTTTTGATGTATTATATTTACAATCTGGTTGTGTCTGTGTGTGTAATATGTCTGCGTGAGTGATGAGCAAGCTCCTGTAATATGCTGAATGGTCTCGAGCTGTTTGTGACATTTTCGACATTTATCATCTGATATTGTTGGGTCTTTAATTATACATTTTTTATAATTTTTCGTATTAATGACTTGATCCTGTAATGCTATCATGAAGCCTTCGGTTTCAGGGAATAAGTAACCACATATAAGCCACCTATTCAATGCCTCCGAATCTATATGTGCTTGATCTAAGTCATAAGGATGTCTGCCATGCAAAACTTTCTTTTTCCATTGTACTAATTTGAAGTCTTCTCTGTTTGTATGATGATCATTTATTTCTGTTATATGTGACTTTTCTGCAAGGTTTAGTGGTGAGAGGTTCACGTCTATACTAACATTGTCTTCGCTCTAAAACACCGTAGCTCCATAGCGTTTTATGAAAATATGTGTCAGAATTATATTCCATGTCGAATACAACCATTGTTATAAGCTAAAATACTTTATTTTAAGCGTCATAATAACGGAATATATATTCTTGAAGTGCAAGACAGAACCTAAATTACGAAATAAATTTTAAAATAATATTAAAAAACAATACTATAAAATCACTAAGACTGTCCACTTCAATGTTATTTTTTTCGTGTATTTGAATATAAACTAGATAAGTTAATTATTTTATCAAAATACAGGTAATTTTAAACATCCAACAATTTTTTTTATGTCGTTTTATTTAGTCAATTATTTTATGCGATTATTTTAAAAATATTGTAAATCAGCGCGCCCAGACCAAAGCCGTCCGATTAGTAGTTAGTACATTTTTTTTTTGCGCCCAGATGCTATGGAAAGGGCTACCCTCCGGAAAACGAGGAAAGGAGGTGGTGAATGCTCTAAGCATACCACGATAGCCGGCTGTCGTAGTTATGTGGGACTCACTGCGACTAACCTAGTGCATACCCACTAAACACCACCTATGAGACTGGCATTAGCTTTTGTGGCCTTTCTGCCGAATCGGAAACGACCCTCTTTAGGGAAAAGGGGGCGCAGGGGGCGAAGAATGGCTGAGGGGGACCTTTAGTTAGTACGCATAGATTATATACTAGTTAGTAAGTTTCGGGTCCTCCCAACGGTAGGATTTGTATCACTTTCTCCCGCCAACGCTCCAATGCGTGCTAATGCACACTGATAGCGTAAACTAGTGCTGCCAGTTGTCGCGATTTGCGTGGGAAGTCTCGATTTTCAGGTGTCTGGTGACACGTCCAAAGTAAAGTCGACTTCAATTTACTAAATTAATTTCCACATATTAGCTTCCGATATCGGGGCTAGATCCGATATTAATTCTTCTTTTTACTATGTCTTATCACCGACCTCATAAGCTATTATGTGGAAATTATTTTATTCTTTTAATTCCAATAGTATAATAACTGCAACTAAGAGACCCCGCAGACATACAATTGTAAGTTGGCCAACTATCGAACGACTAAATTGCGTACTTTTGTAATTTAATTGACCAACTTTGTTTTATTGGTTACCAGCCACAGACTTAATCAATTTAGTCTGTGACAGTGTTGCTAGCGCGGTGCGTGTGCGCGATAATGCGGAAAAAAAACGCTCTAATTGCATTAATAATAAAAAGAAGACGAAAACAAAAGAAAACATTTTGGGTGTATCCTATATTAAGTGACAGATTAAGAATATAGGAATCATCATACTTTACACTCTAAACTCAGATGTTACCCAGATAATTTTTTTTCATTATTATTGTTTTATTATTATTTTCAACATGATCCACAGTGTTTAGCAAAGACTTAGCTGTCTGACAAATAGGAGGCATATTAAATAGTGCATTCATGTGTTGTGAGACCAGCTGTTTTTATTGTCATATATCTCGTAAAGGAGGGCCCAAGCCACATTGTAGTTACATTCAGTTACTTCCAAATTACTAATAACTTGGGCTGCCTCACCTTGCAGGTAAGATGAAAGATAGTGAAATTTATGTATAAAATTTATAGTTTCATTATCATGTATTAAGGAGACATACATTTCCTTAAATTCAAGCCATTTATAATAGCTGCCAACAAAATGGGCAATTGTAATTTCTGGTAAGCGAAACCCTGGCTGAATCTTAAGATTAGGCTGGCCTTAGTCTGAAGAATGATGTCTATCTTTTTTAAAGGATGATAATAAATCCTTAGCCAATGTCATAGACGTATAAAAGCTACGTTCCATTTCCTCCCTTACTTCAAACTGGGAGGTATCACGAACCTCAATTTCCGTCTGCAAGTCATTAAAATATTCAAATAAACCTTCAAAGTTTTCTAACCGTACAGAGAGCTCAGTAATTTGACTTTGTGTAGGATTCTTAACTTCAATTAAATAATTTACATAATTTTTAAATAACTTTACTCTTTGCTCAACGTTAGCCCGTTTAGTCATGAGCTCATCCATATTTGTACCCTTTTTAGGCAAGGAAATTAAGCGCGCGCGTCGGTTCATCTTGCATGTTGCCGTGCGACTAACCAACAAAGTTGGATAGTCCGCGAGCTTGCATAGGGTACCCGTGCTAACGAGCAGTTGGCCGATAGTTGGACAACTTTTTAATTATGCGTAATCGGAAGGGAATCTTGATTCTGATACGATCGGTGTCCAATTAATTAGTTGGACGACTTAGTTGGACAAGATGTGTGGGCTAGCATATGTCACTATACCTATTGGTATACTCTGCGATTTAGTTGGCCAACTTACAATTGTATGTCTGCGGGGTCTCTAAGGGCAACTAGTCTTGCGTTCGAACAGTCACGCACACAGAAAGAACATTTGAATGTGCGTCAATATCACGCCGTAATAGAGCGGTCGCGTAGATTTTGACTTGGGCATATTTGAATATACGCTCGTAAATCTATTATAGTATAGAGCCAAAATAATGCTTCTTACAATCATCTCTAACGAGTATTCGTTTTTTGTTACTATTATATAATTTTATTACGATCAGGTAAAAAAATAATTGTGTAACCAACCTAAATGTTGTTTTCCCACAATATCAAAACATTCATAATCATTTAAAATGACACTGTTCTTTGGGTGCTAATTTATATTAATACACTATGTTGATAATATGCAAAATACTGACTTGTAATAATAATATTATTAATACCCGACAACGCAGTAAAAATAATATAGATTTATTTTTACCCCTTCACTTTCCGTAAAGGTGAATCGAATGACTTATTTCATTTTTTTAAACTCATTCCATACAATTAGTCTAATAGGCTGCTACGGTGAAACATTTATATTTATGACGATAAATGTGGATGTTTTTATGCCAAATACTTGTTTTCTGGACTGCATGCGTGTTTGTTATTCTTACTAATTATGTAAAAATATATTACAGAATTCAACGCCAGCACCGCCAATCCCCGAGCCAGACTACAGTATGTCGGAGTCGGACGACGAGCCCGACAAGCCAGCAGAACCTGTAGCCGAAACCAGCGCCAATAGCAATGCCAGGTAACATCGCGCTCAACAAACTGAACAACCTTATATTCAATTAAGCTATGTCAAATGAGTTCATCATTGAGGCTAACACGTGAGCATACGTCACACAACTTCAAACGATTCGAAATAAACTACCTATTGACGTTGTGAAAGCAGTAGTTGAAACTCTTCATCGAAGCCAATAAGCTAATGTCACATAGCTAGTGATCAATCCCTATCTCCTACAAAATGTAGGATAGAAAGACAAAAGTTCCAAATCTAACCTTCGCAAATGACCGAAGTATTTAAAGTATTTTGTGGATTCATTAGTTAACAGTTCATTTATTAGTTAAAATCAGAAAGTACTTCTAGCTCACTTTATTTTTTAATGAAGCTTTATTAATTTTGAAGAATCACAAAAATTACTAATATAATATGCCGATTTATTAATTTTATAGTATATTATATTATATATTTATAGTTCCAAATAATTTAAATTTGAAAATGACACAAAAGAGGTTAATCTCTAGTAGTTATAATAATTTAGACTGTAGCTTACAAATCCTTAATTGCATGACTCCACAGAGTGATAATAATAATTGTTTACACCTGGTGCATCAAAATATACAAGGCATGATAGGCAAAGAGCTAGAAATTGAGTTGTTCTTAAATAGCAACAATATCCATATTTTATGTATTACTGAACATTGGTTAAAAGCTTAGAACTTAATGTTTAACTTCAGTAATCACCAGGTGATCAGTCCTTTCAATAGAGAAACGGTTTTAAGAGGTGGCTTCTTAATATTAGCTTGTAAATTATTATCATGTAAAAAACGTAAAGATTTTGTGAGCCTCTGTTGAGCGAACTATAGGAATGGCATGTGTTGAGTTTTAGCACCTCATTGTTGTGAGCGTCTTCAGACCCCCATGTTCTATATACGATACTTTTGAAAAAATTATGGGGGAAGTTTTTGTTAAGCTTAATAAACAGAATAAATCTGTTGTAATATGTGGAAACATTAAATATCAATCTCTAAGAAGCTTCCTCCACCAATATCAAATTTAGATCATTGTTTAAATCATATGGTATAACATTTTTACAAATGTTAAGCCGTTGCATAAATGTATAATTCACAAACTAAGTTCTCATCACTGTGGACATTATAGTGTCGTTACCTTATGTTCGCAAAAAGCAAGTAGATGAGAAAGTTGTGTTTGTTCCAGTAAATGCACGTCGCTTGGAGAAGTTTAGAAGTAAAATAGTGAAAAACTTCCATCACTTTCGTACCAAAATTATTTTTTGTATGGAACATTGTTTAAGCTTATATGCAGTGAATTTAATAATACTTTTACTTCTAAAACATTCTCCTTGAACAGTCGGAAGGCATTCAATGAATGGGAGACAGTAGGACTCCATAAGAGCAGACAAAGGCTATATTATCTTTACCATGAAAGGTCATATAATCCTAACGTCTAATTTAAGAAATATGTAAAAAAATATTCAAAAATATTTAAAAAAGTGTGCTCCACAGCTAAGTCTTTGCATTTAGAGAGCAACAAAATTAAGACGGCTCCTAATAAAATTAAAATGACATGAAGTATAATTAATTTTGAAACTACTAAAATCAACTCTCGCAATTCAAACTACCGGTTAACTTTTAAAAACAAATTAACTAAATCAGATCAGGACGTTGCAATGGTTTTTGAGAAATATTTTCCTGATGTTCCGATCTTAACCACTTAGTCACTGAATTCTTCTGCCGTCGCCGAATCATTACTTAAACAAAATGTAAATACGTGTGCAAAGAATTTTACATTTCATAAAGTATCATCAAAAGATATTGTAAAATATTTTAAAATTATTGATATTAAGAAAACTTCAGATCTGTGGGGGATTTCCGTTAAAGTTGTTGCGTTTATAATTGATACAATCGCGCCTCATCTAGCTGTTATTTTTAATACTAGTATCGAACCTGTTGTGTTTCCTGGTTTAATGAAGCATAGTAAAGTAATACCTTTATTTAAATCACATAGTACATTAAGACTCCACCAATTTTGGATCTATTTCTGTCCTATCAACATTTACTAAGATTTTTGAAAAATTATTCTTGATCAAATGTAATTTTTTTTAAATATAAATAATTTTTTTTTTGTTTATAATTTACTTCAAAAATATCAATTTGGTTTCGCAAGGAGTCTCTCGACGACTGATTCCATTGTTGAGCTGATTATCTTTCTATATCTTTCTATATTTTTTAGAATTCACAAGATGCTTTGTGTATATTCTGTGACCTATCCAAGGCCTTCGATTGTGTTCACCATGAAACATTAATCAGGGAACTTCAACACTACGGTGTAAGAAGTGATGCTCTTAAATTAATTATTTCATATTTAAGTAACAGAACGCAAAAAGTTGTCATTAACATTAACATTGAGTTCAGTGATGGTACAAATGGGCGTTCCTCAAGTCTCAAATCTCGGCCCCTTTCTGTTTCTTGTAAACATTGATGACTTACCATACATAGTAGGGGATAACCATGATATAGTATGTAGTTCAAATTAAGACGACAATTACTAAAATATGACGATGTAAATAATGCTTATCTAATTTAGTAAATTGGTTCAATGTTAATAATTTGCATTTAAATGACACTAAAACGAAATGTATGAAATTATTGACTCCGCATGTCAAACAATTAAATACTAATGTAATTTTAAATGGGGAGGAACTGAGTCTAGTCGATACCACCATTTTTCTTAGTATCACCCTAGACGCCGCGAAACTTCAATGGAGCCCCCATACATCAATACTAGCAAGCAGACTTATTTACGCAGCGTATGCTGTAAAAATATTAGAAATCTTACCAGTGTTGACACAGCTAGACTAGTTTACTTTAGCTATTTCCATAGCATAATGTCGTATGGTATTTTGCTGTGGGGACCCTGAAATCAGCCGCGACACTGAAATTATATTTGTTTTACATAAGAGCCATTTATGATTTAAAGCCTAAAGAGTTACTGCGACAAAAATGTAAGGAAATTGATGTATTAACAATGGCCTCTCAATACATTTATGGAAATACAATGTATGTAGTTTTACAAAAATAAGTGATATTCATTATGTAAATACTAGGAATAGACATAAGCTAGTTAGTACCAGTTACTCGACTCCACCGAGTCAGTAATTCATTCCTGGTGCGATGTATACGCTTATACAACAAAATTCCAGAAAATATACAAAATTTGACCTATTCAAAGTTCAAGAACTTTATTGAAATAAGTTTGTATAAAAAGGGTTATTATAATATTAAAGAATTTATGGATCATAATAACCCCTGGGAGGTGATCGCTACCAAGCTATTTCTAATTTGTTTTGTGTTGTTAATTGTGTAACATACATGACTGTAAGTTTCTGTTTCTATTGCCTTAATTGTAAAGGTTATAAGATTTGCAAATACGAATTCTATATAGTTAAATTTTATTATTATGGTATTTTCAATTTCAGACTGATAATATACTCGACTGTTTATGAATCCGATGGGGAGATATACTGTTAATAATTGATGGTTAATAAAGATTTTTTATCAAGGTACAGTTTCCAATTAACACTATTGTGCTGTGTTGGAAATGCTTCGGGAATGTGTTGTTTTATCCACGTAATGCTAATGTTTTAAATATGTGTGCCGTTTGTGTCAAGTAACTCCCAATCGTGAAAACATTTCACAAGACATCACAAATCGCTCCGTTCGCCTTCATCTTCCATTGTCAGCTATCTCGTTTTTTATTTTAATAGCTTTTTGTTTTAACTGTCCAATTAACCTGTTTTTTTTTGTATATATTTTTTTAATAAAATAAGTTTAATGTTTATTAATATTTATAAAATTAAATAAAGAAACAAAAGTTTAGACTATGTAGTTGTAATGAAAAATTAGTTCCTTTTCTCCCTCAGCGTTTTTGTAAATTTGTATGTTAAAATTATTGAATTTAATAAAAAACATTTATCAGGAGTTTCAATTAATAATATATAAATGGTTTTTATTTTGGCTTGAACCACGAAAGTAAAAGCAAAGGCATGCCTGTGCGCATGTAGATATGTTCATATAAATACGCATATATGAGAGAGACACAGATATCACATTAAAAACAACAAAAAAAAAGTTAGATTTATATTATGGATTTCAAAATGTGGAGAGACTACCAAGTTGTATTTTGGCTTTAACTGTTTGGACAAGAATTGAGTAGCGCCAGTGTAAGAATATCTACTACCGCATGTTACCCCGTGGGTGTAGTAAAATGCGACTCAGGGAAATAAATTAGAAGATGAGTAGCAGCGTCTTCTTAATAATGAATAAAAATAAAAAATAAATTGCGATTGCTAACCCGTTTGCCAAGCAACTGTGGTAAATATTCCTTTTATGAGGCAGTCTTTAGGGGAGGCCTATGTTTAGTTTCTATGTTTATTGACGGCTCTGTGGCGCAGCGGCTTAGCAATTGAGTTGCAGTGCTAAGGACCGTGGATTTGTATCTCGCATGGAACAAGTATTTGTTTGGTCTACAAAATAAATAATTGTTCCAGGCCTGGATGTTTGTCCTTGTGGAATTTATGTATGTAAATTGGTCCCATGATACACGAGAAAATGTTTGTGTGAAGGTAACGTTTTTTAAAAAAAAATCAGTAATAAATTAATAGAATGTAACGGTAACGGACTTCACAAGTTCACTTGTTATAACAATGTTTAGTTTTAAATGTTAATTGAGTTTTAAATGTGGTAAACGAAGCTGAATTTGCAGCGGCAGCAGTTCCGGCTCGGGTTCCATGCAACACTCGTTCTCGGTGGACGAGATCCAGAAGATCCGGACTCGGTTGAAGTCGTCCAAGTCGTGCGGCGACGAGCTGGGCGGCGGCGAGCGCGACGACGGCGACAACTCGTCGTCCGGCGTGTCGTCCGACCAGGAGGCGCAGGCGAAGCCGCGCCGCGACAAGGTCTCCTTCTGCGACTCGGTGACCGTGAAGTCCGGCAACGACGTGATCAGCACGGAGCCCGTGCACAGTTCGTCGGAGAGCCTGGCGCCCATGCAGCGCCACAACTCGCTGACGCGGGCGCGCGCGGCGGCGGCGGGCGCGGCGCGCGGGCGCTCGGCGGCCGAGCGGCTGGGCGTGGACGTGTGCAAGGCGCCGGGGCGCGCGCGCTGCGCCGTGTCGCTGGCGCAGCTGCCGCCGCCGCCCGAGGAGCCGGCGCAGGCGGCCGACGCGGCGCCGCTGCTGGCGCCGCCGCCGCAGTTCAGCGACCGCGCGCGCGTCGTCGCCGCGCTGCCCAAGCGCGCGCACCGCTAGCCGCGCCGCTGCCTTCTACACACCGCACCGTCCGAGTGACGACTGACGACACCTTCACTCGGACTACTACTACCTAACGTAGCCGTCAAAACACAACTCTGTCACGTCATCGCTCGCCCACAACAATACACGACGCCTCGCTTGTGACACTTCACTGAAAGTACTATTAGCGTGACATCGCCAATTCGTCGCCGGTGCTTACCTTGCGACATCGCCTCCTCGCACTGACTCCGATCCGCGCACTCAAATTACGCATTACTAAGCGTTACGTCTTAACTAGTGATCTATGATGTCATCACTTCGTTAAACTAACACGTACAAAATGTCGTCTGACACCATTACCACGCCTGACTCTAGAAACTAAACTCGCACTACTGCTACACTAGCGTAACGTAACTCACTCAAAACAAAACATCATCTGACGTGACATAGTAATCTCACCATGTCCACATCAACAACGTCATCCGTCAGTTTGGTGCCACTACTCCGATCTCGCAAACTCGAGCAATTCATGTTCACACTCAATAACATATCAAGTCAGACCGGCACGTTTACTTCGCTTTTATAAGCTCAAATAATCAGTCATCAAATGCAACGTCGTCACTACGAACCGATGTGCTCACTTTCAGCTCGTGTACTCGAGGCAATCGATTCGCGTACATTCCAATCAATCGACATTACAGTTTCGGAAATATACCAACATACAAATTCGCGTCATCACTGCACTCATCAGCTAATCTAACGTTAATCTGGACTGAACTAACGACGCGGCCTATACTTTATACATAGACTTTACATTCACGTAGACTATAATGTACTAAAATATCTTTCAAGCGACTTTCCACCAGATAGTAGTAATATTTACAGCGTCATAGACGATAGAGCATGCGAGCTCACACTGAGTGTTTAGTGCCAAAATGGAAAATATATTAAGGATCTTCGCATTAGATATTTAAAACATTCAACTCACTAATGTAAAATGTATTGTGCACTAATTTCGTCGACGTCTCGCAACCTACTTTCGATAGGAGTTATTCTTATGAACCGTAGATTATATAAAATCTTCACGATTCCGTACACTCGTGCGCGCGTACCGTGTACTGTAATTAAACACGCGTTTTTTTGCAAACGGAATTATAATTGTATAAGCGAAAACTTTTTGTAATGAAGCGACTATATGAAACCAAAGATTTATAGTATTTATTGTTGAGAATTTAACATTTGATATAGTTGAAAGTAATTTTATACATTCCTTTACTGACTAGTATTAACACACTGTCTACGCATGTCCACTTTCAGTTTTGTTCGATCGTAATGTTGCTTTCATTTAATCTCCAATGTGTCAAACGTAACATTAACAATATGAGTGCAAATTTTATTCGAAAATAAAATTAAAATGTGCTCCATTGTTTTACAACGCAACCAAGTGCCATCGTGTCTATAATTTTAAAATATTTTTAATATAATAAATTGCCTATATGTAAATACAAGAGCTATAACGAGAGTCGTTAAAAGAGTGGACTAGAGGCAGGCAAACAAAAATATATCCGGCCAACAGAATTGATATTTAAAAAAAATATTATTAATATGTACACAATATTTATGAATATATCTTTAAATATGTTTAAATAATGAAAGTTATTATTCTATTAATTTATTTAATTCGTCCAATGTTTTATGACATAAGTGTAACAGTCCACTCTTTTGACTTGTGCAATTGTATATTATAACCTTTCAAAGGCCTGGAGTTGCTTCAAATGTAAATTTATTTTAGCAAAACAAAAATTATTATTAATTGCATTTTATCACTGATTAACTAAAAAATAATTTATTATATTATTTTATAATAAAATACATTAAAATTAGTAAGAAATATTTTATTTTTAATTTGAATCAGTTTTGAATTAGTTCTTCTAAATAATTAATGAAACATTTATTTATAACAAGATAACAACATCATGAAACAAATCACAGAAATCAATGATTGATTTTATTATGTTACAACCGCTACCGATGCGATGTTTTGTATACCTTAACTACTGTGAATACATACTTAATAATATAATATTTCACTGTTTTTATCTCGATTTCATAAAATTAAAAAGTTTTTCTATTATAACAAGTATGCAAGTTTTTGTCTTAATTTTATAAAATAAGCAAAACATGCAACTACTTTGAAAACTAAATACTTTGAAGCTTATTATAAATCTGTATTGCTTTTTACTCGAAAAAACTACAAGATTTACCTACAGAAAAAACTTATTACAATTTTAGCCCTTATGAAATATTTATTTTTTGTAAAAAATTGATTATTGAATAAAACTAATTTTATCGGATTTTATCGCGCTTAATGAATAGTATTGGCATAAATATACGAAATTATTAAAAATTGATTATTTCATAATAGCTAAAATTAAGATTAAGATATTTCTTTTTATAGCTATAGATATAGGTTTTTTATTATTATTGGACCTGACTTTTCTAATAGAAAAACTTTTTGATTCCTCTTTCTGTTTAGAAAGGTTGTTAAATAACTGCCTTTACATCGGATTTTTGCAAGTAAAATTAAGTTAGTATAAATCTTGTGTTATGCAACTTATTTTAAATTAATCAATTGATATTTCGTCTTGGATAACTTGTTTGTATTTCCCCTGTCAACTCGTTAGCTGCATCTGTGTTGAGACGGCGTCCGCGCTAGATTAGAATAAATATGTTTTACGCAATTAAGGTTACTTTCGTTACATCTATCCTACCGACTTCTGAGAGGTCTTTTCCCAGCCATGGACTGCTCCAATCCACGGTCTTAACATTGATGATAAAAGTCACTACCAAACTCTTACGTTAAAATGTAGTTTCTATAGTAAAATAATACAGGTTCTTCTAACAAATATTTAGCAATACGTAGGTTCTTATTTGGCATATTTCATTTCGAAAAAAACATACAAACACAAATTTGTTGAAATTTAATATTCAAAAAATTATTTATTTTTCCTTAACTAAAACTAGTATTTTTCGAAGTCTTCATATGGTTCTGATCTATCGTATGGTTGAATGTAGCTGTTGTGCGAAATTTCTAGAAAACTGTAATAACTAGCACGAGCCGCCTCAGCACGTTAACAAATGGTTAGTCTTCACTACATCATTAGCATAATCTGTTATTTCTTAAATATTAATGATTGGTGTATTATTTTATTATTACGTTATAACCTTCTTGTCATTAATTTAAGTTGTATAAATGTACTGTCGAATTAAGGCGTAGATAGGTAGTGGTAAATATATTAGCGCAATATTTGATGACTCCAAAATAACTGAGGAAAGTAAAGCGGTCATATATTCTATAGGCATGTTGGTTGCTTAATTTTCAAACATTTGTTAATTTCATTTGAAGTAAAATTTTATTTTACAAATCTTAAAATTTTATTTTTATAATAAATTGATGATAAGTGGCTACTACAGACCATGGTCCTACGCGAACCACTAAAATCAACACAGAACAGATTTTTTCAAGCTTTGTGAGAACTATAATGAAATGCTATCTGCCAAGACTAACTGTTAAGCAGGAAAACGACTCAACCACCAAAGGATACAATAATTATTTACAATAATTATCATAAGGCATGGCCACCCTAAAATTTGATAAGTAAATAGATTAATTTCGAATTTTCCGCACATAAATTCGTCGCTCGAGATAGCACAAGCGGAAAAGATAACATTTATTATCTCATAGATAACATTCTGTATAGCCACTTATTAATTTCCTTTCAGGGTTACGTGATGTGATTTTAAATTTAAATAAACCTTTTTATTTGCAAATTAATACAATTTGTATATCACATTTGAATATGAAATGAAAATTAAGCAAACACAAACGTTACGTGACCTCGCTGCTATTTTGTATAATACAAACACTGTGTTAATACATTTCATTTGAATCTCAGTATCAAACGTGTAATTACAACTTGGTATACTTTCAAATGAAAAATTAAATGTTTCATCACTAATGGGTGTATTTTATTTAAAAATATAACGCATAATGCCTGTAATCCCCAGGGAGTAGGCAATATCTCATAAGTCACCTTTTACGACATGCTAGCCAAGTAACAGTATTGTCACATTCATTTTGTTATAAGCCTAACATAAATTTAGGGCTTACATGTAAGTCGCAGACCAACATAGGATAATTATTATTTATAAATATACATTGTTCTTATCTTATGCCTTCAATAGGCTAGAAAATTGGACGATACAAATTCGGTAACTAGTAAAGAAGACGACGGCGGATGTTGCTACTATTCTACTATTACTATTTAAAGAAAAATCTAAAATAATTGAAAAATTTTCAATAGGGCACAAAGTCCCTTAATTTTATAAGAATAATGTTACGGCCAGCAGCTGCTTATCCCAGGAGTTGGGTCCCACGCGGGCCCACAGACGGAGAACCTACAAGCAGATGCTGGTCGGGCCTGCTACAGGCCAAGGTGAAAGGTTTCTAATTACAATAAACAATTAAGGGGGAGCGTTACATTCTAATAAAGGGAGCTTACTTACCTCTATCCAAGGCGACTGGTCCCTCAGGATTCGGTCAGGTCGCGTGTGGATGTATAGTGCTAGGAAAGTAAGGGTCAGTGATGTGTATCTGGGTGTGGCTGGTAGTGTTATTGACTTTATTAGACCGTTACCCTCTGCAGCAGTTCGGCCCTCAGCACCTCTCCAAACTACGGTCTTCTTCCGCAGTCACTTTCTTCGGTTTCTACGATGACAGTTCTTTAACTCTGCCGTACTATTAACTACCTTACAGAAGCCACTAACTCTCGCTTGTCATAAATCTTAACACGCGCGACCGGATCAAAGGTCACTACCGTTCCGCGTGGCAACAGTTATTTCTAGAACATCAAATGCCGCACTAGTAACTAATACATTCGAATCCACTTATACGGACTCAGCGTTAAACCTAAAAGTCCCGGGTGACGCTCTCAGCAAAGAATACGCGCTACAATTCCCAGTCAGTATATTTACTATACGCGCCTATCATGACGAGCTCCCGACAAAATAGACCGCGTGATATTTCTCGCAGATATTTTTCGCCCAATTTTTCTAGCGCTGTCTCGACACCCACCGTTCAACGCGCTCGGACAAACTTCATTCCGTATCGCGCCGAGCCGAGTGCCATCTAACGTCGATGCTCGACATTAGCGCTTTTGCACGAACAAATAACGTCCTTTTTAATTGCAAAAAAGAGCCGTATGAGCGATTTATTACAAATTGTAAAGTCCCTTGGAGAAAAATTTAAAGATATTTGCCATCGCAATATATTTATGGAAATGAAATGTACTTTAAACACTAGGAACAAACATAAGCTTGTAATATCAGTTATTAGACTCCACAGAATTAGTAATTCATTTATGGGGCAATGTATACGCTTTTACAACAAAATCCCAGAAAATATATAAAGATTGTCAAACCGTCGGGGCTCAACCAGGTAAGTCGACTTCCTGTTGGGCCGCTTCTGGAAGAAAGAGTTCATCATAGAGTCCCTCTTTCTACATGAAGTTGGCCAGCTCTCTCGCTAGTTCTCTCTTGTGCCTAGTTTTGCGTTGAAGTCTCCGTTTGGTAATTCTGAGTATAAGGCAACCCTAGTTGCCACACTCACAATCTTTACAATGTTGTTAACGAGAGACTTGTGGACGATAAATCCGACACCTCCTTGGGACAGATGGGCGCCCTTCAAAAAATTGTCACTGACTCTTAATATTTCTTAATACGAAAAAAGTATTAAGTATATAATATAACCGCCACTAAAATTAGCACCCGTTTCGTACATACAATTTTTAATATGGTAGTTGCACCAGCCTGGTACAAGGGAGAGTAGCAGAGTGGCGCTGTTAAAGCATTTTTCATCCATTACATTAGAAGTGTCTTGTTGCAAGAAACCACCACTCTATGCGGGGCAGCGGATGTTCTCGAAATATTTTTTCTGCTTAAACTCATTTTCTCATTCTAATTTTTTTAAACACGTTACCCCCCCCCCCCCCCCCCACACACACACACTAGGATTTTCTCCTGTATCGTGGAGGCAGTTTACAAACACAAATTGCACAAGGACAAACATCCAGACCCGGTACAATTATTTCTAGGCCATACAAATACTTGTTCCGTGCGGGATTCGAATACGCGCCCCCCAGCGCAAGCAACTCATTGCTAAGCCACTGCGCTACAGAGCTGTCAAAACTTGCAGGTTTCCTTATGTGATATTATCGAATGTAACGAGAACCTGAAACCCTTTTTACTGATAATAACATTGTGTTAAGTGGTGGCAACATATGCGTATTTTAATTAATAAACGAGGATAAGTCACTGACATAGCTTATATGTTTATGCCTCCTCTACACTCTACTCGCGAAGTAGATCGAAGTTGGACGAGGCAAATAGTGTAGAGGTACTTCGATTCACTTCGTGCAACCTCGCTTCGCCTCGGGCGACTTCCGATCGCTGTCGGTGTTTTGAGCTAGAGTCAAAGAACTTCGCGAAGTACTTTAGGCCGGCCACATACATACGGAATTCCGTTTCGACATTCCGATTCGGAATCCCGAACGCAGCAAGTCCATATAACCGCCACACACGTAAGGTAGTTTTCTGTTCGAAATTTTGCGGGCAAAACGGGATTCCGTATGTGTGTGGCCAACCCGTTCGGAATTGCGAATTGGAATCCCGAAACGGAATTCCGTATGTATGTGGCGGGCCTTAGTAAACTATTAAGTAATCTGTGGAAGCACCACGAAGCGTCTCACTACACTACTCGGCTTACGGCAGTTATGAATATTTTGTTTTAAATATAAATATTAAATATGTAGGTTTCTACATAATTATTTATTTAGTTAACGCATTGACGTCGTACCTATAGCAGCTGCCTCTTCAACGTTATTCATGTTAAGGGTGCGGGAGACTCAAGACGACTGAGCTCTTCGCGAAGTAGCACGAGTGTGTGGTCATGTTCTTCAAACTGCGATCGATTTCGACGAGCACTTCGTCAGTTACTTCGCAAGTAGTGTAGAGGAGGCATTATAGAACCACAGCATCCACTTTATTACTGAGGTGAACTTATATATATCGTTAGTCACCATTCTATAAAAATTGGCGCAAGACAATAAAACAACTTTACCAAACTCTCAACCTTATTTATTTTAAAATACATCGAAGCAAGAAATCCACGTTACATCGAAATACAAAATGATAACCTTGAAGATAATCACATGTAACTGGGACAATTTCTTATCAACTATTGGACGGAGAATAACGTAATATTGTATTTTCGATTTTAATCTTTTGTGTTATGATCGAGGTATAAGGACACATCGTCGATTTTGGTCAGACGCTTGTAATCGACGCTCTCGCCGCACATTGGACATTTACCTTCATCACGAAGTATTCTATAAAAAAAAATATTACCTCAAGCACTCAATTTCAAATGTAACATTATTTTATTACGAGATAAAAAAGAAAATTTACAGATTATATATATACATGCTGTTGGAGAACAGGTCTCTGAGTGGCAGGCGGACTTCATATTTCCTCAAAATATTTTAGCTCACGATGTCAATACGGCTCTACCGCGTATTTTTTTTACATGTCGACCAGGGTAGATCTATACATAGCTGCAGCTATGTGTAGTTCTACCATGGTCAAAGTAACGAATGGATTAGTACGACCAGGGTAGGTCCACGCTCGGATAAAATACCAGCGTGAAACATTAAAATAATATTGTAGTGTTTCGTATGATGATTGCAGAGAACCGAAGACCCTTTTGCGGGTAATGAGGCATTCAATCGTAGTCCTCAGGATTAACAAGTCACCTGCATTTAGATTTTTAATCGACGGTAGATGGTCCGTTTATAATCAGGTGGACTATGTGCGTTTGCCACACTTACATTTTTTTATCATATATCATTATTTTATTATTATTAGAATAAAAAATATGCCGTGTATTGGTGGCCTAAAATAATCTACTACCCAAATTCATCTCGCGTCGTTCTCGCAAGAGGCGACAAGAAAATTGAAACTGGTTGTCAATCCGCCTATCGTAGCAACTGGCCAATATTTATGAGGGAGGCCTATGTTCAGTACTGAACTTTTAGTGGGTTGTAATGAATAAATTAATTAATTATCAGGATATATTTGTTAACTAATTTTAGAACAAAAATTATTAAAAGCAGCTTACTCGACGAATTCTGAGTATATCGCAGGGAAATCGCACTCGGGACACGCCGTTAAATCTCCCTTCACTATGTGCATACCCTGAAAAACATTAATTAATAATTTTAATGTAATTTTATTAAATCGTATTAAATTCGTAATAATTATTGATATCGTATCGTGGTTGTCATAAGAAGCAACAAAGCGAAACAGACCAGAAGATGGGCAGCGGTATCTTTCAACTAAAAAATAAAAAAAAACTGCGTTTTCCAACCCGCCTACTAAGCGTAACAACTATGGCGAACATTCCCCTATGAAGCAGTCTATGACGGAGGCCTATGTTTAGCAGTCTACTTTGATAGGCTGTCACGGTAACGGTACACTTAGCAGCTATAACCATATTATATATGTAGTATAAACTCGTTTAAATTCTATTTACAATTACCTTCACCATCATCATCAGTCCTGCGGCAGTACACTCGACGTACAAACATTTCTCAAGGCGTGCCACTTGGCCCGAAATTTGGCCACAAGCACTCAGTTACACAGATCGTCGCTTTTCAAACCAGGATATGTCAATCATTACGTTTGCAAAAGCGCGATCTACAATCGTGTTACACGCGTACTTTTACATAGGTTTGTAAAAATGAAGTATAATGTCGGTCCCTTGGTTCTCCGTCCGAGGCAGAAGGGCAGGTCGGCGTGTATATGAGGTACCACGGTGAGACAGAATAGCAGGTCGGCCTCTTAGTGTGTGGGGGTCTGCGTGTGCCCGTGCGCGTTTGTGTGGGGGTGTGCGTGTGCGTGTGTGCGTGCGTGTGTGCGTATGTGTGTGTGTGTGTGTGCGTGCGTGCGTGCTTGCGTGCGTGTGTGTGTGTGTGTGTGTGTGTGTTTGTGCGCGTGTGTGTGTGTGCGTGCGTGTGTGTGTGTACCGTGGCGAGGCAGAAGGGCAGGTCGGCCTCGCAGTGCGAGCAGCGCAGCTGTGCGAGCGGCAGCGCGGCGCCGCACTGCGCGCACGGCGCCGTCGGCTCTGGCGCGGCGGTGTCGCGCGGCAAGTGACGCACTGCCGACTCGATCTTCTTCACATATTTAGGGTCTATCTACAGAGTGCAAACAATCAAAGCAATATATTATTCTTCTATATCGGCCCCTAAGCAGTTAAAGGCTGAATGTCGCCTATGTACATTTTCATGTGATAAGTATACGAGATTTCTACAACTGAAGAGACGTTCCAGTAGTAAACACATCTTTCGGCGGCCATGATCTTTTTTTGTACTTCTTGACACTCTAACGACACCCGTATGACAAAACACACGACGATCTTACCAAAGCAGTAACAGTCTACTACTGGTCACGGACCTTACCTATAGTAATAAGATGTACCATCATCAACCCGTTTGGCAAACGGATAAGCGGATATTACACGTCTAATGCAAAAAATGGAATACCACTATCTATCGTAGTCATATTTTACGACACCCACGGAGAAAAAAGAGTGATGGGTTCTCATAAACTACCTACACATGGCAGTCTTATGTTTATTGTTTTAATATATATGTACTTATTCTTTATCCAACACTCGTTATAATCCATCTACTCGACATCTGCCTCACAACTTCTTAAAGCGCTACTGTTATCCAAATTGTTGATTCACCTGCATGCAACGCGTTAACTGTGGCAAGCGACGAGTGGTAATATCCATTAGAAAATGTAGAACCCAAGTCCCGTAGAATGGTAATGGGCAAATTAATTGTTTGTTTCCTGGCGGGCAGTATTTTCAATGCAAAAGCACCGGTGACGGTTTCATAAGCCCGCTTCGACATCGCGGTGTGTATAGAATTTTTTTTTCACTTGAATTATTGATTTATAATCATTCGTGAAAGACTGTTATAAAAAAATAATAATTCACGATTGATATCTTTATTTTTTTTTTATAGAATTAGGGTGACAAACGAGCACACATTCCACCTAATGGTAAGTGGTTGCTGTGGCCCATAGACATCTACATCAATCCTCGTTTGCGAATTAAAATGCAGATGCGTTGTCAGCTTTGAGAACTAAGGTATAATGCCTTTTTTCCAGAATAAGTCACCGGTTCTCTACACTCACCATACGAAACACAGCAGGATTAAGCTGCTATTTTACACTGGTATTCTGTGAGAGGGTGGTCCTTCCCCGGTCGAGTCGACCCATTCGTCCCACAACTATACTATTAATATAGCTGCAGCATGGTTCTACCACGTAAAAAAATTATATGTATGACATATTCACAATATAAAGATATTACGAGTACCTGCGAACGATATTCGGGCTGCATTAGCACTTTGGCCCAATGGTGCGCTTGGTGCTTCAAGCCGGCGCGACCGCACTCGATTACCGTCGATGTCAGGATTGATACTTGATCTGTTTAAAGTTTAGGTTTACATGTTTACATTTTTTAATTCACTGTTTTAATCTAGGGCCCAAAATAAAACAGTAGTTGCTCTGCTGCTTAGAAACGCAAAACGGTATTTTTTTCCTTTTATTGGTTTCTTGTGGGTGGTAAGATAACTATCCACTACCAAAACAGAAAAAGACCCCTACCACCTTGTATGCATACTACTGGGTCTGGGTCTTATTAATCGACTAGATAAATTTACAAGTATTAATCAAAATTTTAATACATCAACTGATCAAGTTGCACATGATGCACAGTGGTTTGTATTTAACAAAATACGAGCAGCTCAGTTTTCTTTTTAAGTAACTTAAATGACAAGCAGCTGCCAAAGCTAATCGCCCCTAAAGACTAAGATGAAACTGTTTTCGCATTTCAAACACATTGCAACACAATAAACAATAGAAAGCCTCTACGAAATTAATGATAAGTGACACCACCTAGACAATCTCCTAGCAGAAAAGAAGTTCTATCACCTAGTAAAAGCAATCAATAATTATTGATGAGCATTTCAACTTACGTTGTTGTGTAGGGAAGAACGAGACCTCGGCGGCGGTACGAAGAAGTAAACGGGCCGCGAGATCGTGCCGACCCCGTTTTACGTGCATTCTTACCTGTACACATTTTTTGGAAAATATTTTACTGAATCCCATTCTTATTTAAAGCTAGATAAAAATTACCAATTTGTAAAAATTACATGTTCAATTAGTTAAATCTGCTTTCAATCGAAAATTGTCAAAAATAAACAACTTAAATAAAACAAAAGAACAACGGTTGTAAAAACAATACAATGAAATATTACGTAACGCCAAAGTGAGTAGTATTTGAATACAATATTTAAATATTTTTATAACATTTTTCTGCAAATACTAGATACAAACACTATCTAGTGATACCAGATACTCGACTTTACAATTACTAGTAGTAAGTTATTCATGGGGCTATGCTCTGATCTTCAGAACATGTTACATAATATATTATGTCTATTATACGAATAAATAATGAGTGCAAGTAATAAGTTTAAAAGGCCGTGTAGGAAGGATTATTATAATAGTATACTCGTAAATTCGCCAGGAAATAATATATTAAAAAATATATTCTTGGGTATTCTATAGAGGTTACGATGGCAAATAGTACCGTGTAGTATGTTGTAAGAATATCCACTACCCCATATCGTCCCATGGGGGTCGCAAGAGGCACGGAATATAAAAAACAAAAGGAAGCCCAGGCGCGTCACAAATAGGCACAGTAAAACCTAATTGGCTGTCAGTCACAGGCTCAAATTGTCGCGAGCTAACAGATCACACAAAATATGCCGTTTTGTGCAATATTGGACTGTAAAAACGAAAGCAAAAAGAAAAATCTTTCGAATAGAGGTGTTTCGTACCAAAGGCACGTATATTTTTTTTTTCTTTTTTGCATACAAACGTGAATAAACATGGACTTAATATCAAATTGCCTTTATTACAAGTAATATTCAACCTTATTTCTTAGCGACTACAGGACTTATGGTATCAGTAATATTGTTAGGTTCTGGTATCACTATTAAAGGTTCTCCTACTAAAAAAAGTCTTGGAGGTAGAGGTATGGTTCGGATCATCGCTGAGACTGCTAATTGGACGAGAGTTCAGATCCGTTTCGATCTGACAAAGAATCGAAAAAATTCTTCGAAGGTAAGTGTCGCGTTGCCAATTGTCTTCACCAGATGTGCTTTAACAAATTTCACGCCCGATTCCCATAGATCTCCAAAATTCGGTGATTTTGGGGGAATAAAGTGCCATGAGATTCCATCACTTTCAAGCATTTCTGCTATCTCCTTTAATACGTTCGTCATGCTTTGATTAAGCATTCTTGTAAGCTCATTGGCAGCGTCAACAAAGTTCAAACCATTGTCCCTTCATATTTCAGCGCAGTGACCCCTACGTGACACGAATCGTCAAAATGCTGCAATAAATCCAGGTGTGGTAAGGTCACTTACAGCTTCTAAGTGTATAAACTTTGTATTCATACATACAAACAATGAGATGTATCCTTTGTAAGATTTTTGTCCCCTACCCTTTGACACTCTCATCTGTATAGGTCCGGCAAAATCTACACCACAACACTCAAAAGATCTTCCAGGGGTTACTCTTACATCGGAAGTTCACCCATAACTGGTTGTTACGTTCGGACATTGTATCTAGTGCATGTAACGCATTTACTGAGTTATTTTTTCACTGACTTTTTTAAACCTATTATCCAACATTTGCTTTTTAGGTAGTTGATTGTTAAAGAACTTCCTCCGTGCATTATGTGCACCTCTAATCAAGAAATATCCCAGGTGAGTAGTATTTTTGGAATAATTATTGGGTGTTTATAATCTTGTGATATATTAGCTGATTGTAATCTGCCACCAACTAGTAACAAATCCTTGTCATTTATTTTCTATGTTATTATGTTATGTTATGTTTCTTATGTTTTCTATATTTTTATGTTCTTTTAACTGTTCCCTTTGTTTTCAGGTCTTCAAGTTCTTCAGCAAATTCGATGTCTTGAGTAGTTTTAATACATGCATCGAGAGTTGTCTTCATTTCTTCCGTGGTAAGTAGACATTTTATTTCTATTTTCTTTATTTTATTTTAGGTTTAGGAATCGTCTGCAATAGGTAAGTACTCGTATCATTTTCTTGAAACTTGAGAATCTATTTAGTATTGATTCTTCTGTATTGTTGTGAAATACTTTTGTGTTGTTTTCTTTCTTCTAATGTTGTTCCAGGTACCTGTATTTTGTTAGTATGTATGTATGTTAGGGTTTCTCATCCAATGAGGTCCGTTCCACCACAGTTCAGCGACTTGCAGTTCTGAGTGTTCTATTCCACGAGAAGCAATATCTGCTGGATTCTCTGCTGAAGCTACATGATTCCATCTATAATTATCCAGTCTGGTTTGTATTTCTGTTATCCGGTTAGCTATAAATGTTTGCCATCTTATAGATTGTGATTGAATCCAAGCTAAAACAATTGTTGAATCGGTGTAGGCGTATGTTTGCTAGGCGGCTTCTGATACCAATTATGCGTTTTGCTACTTCCTCTTGTTTTTTATATTCCGTGGTAAGAGTGGACAAAGGGTAAATTAAACAGGAAATGGGCTGTAGCATCTTCTTGATAACAACACAAAATAATAAAGAATTGCGGATGCCAACCTGCCTGCGAAGCGTGGCAACTATGGGAAATTCCCTCCTATAAGGCAATCCTATATGGTAGGGATAGGCGATTTTGCAAAAAAATACAATCGACTGAATCGAAAATTGTGCTATTGCGCATTCGATTTAGTAGTTTCTCACCATGATTATTCGAATAACAATCGACAAACTACTAATTGTACGCATATCGCACACTGCATGCATGCAAGCGAGTGTGCGTTGTGCGCTGTGCGTCGATGCAACGACGAGTGCTTGCGCGTGCGGTGAACTGAGACAGGCCGCGCGGGACGGTGCGCGCGAGACTGTGTTGAATGCGTCGGTTGTTTTTAAGTATTATATAATACATATTTTAATTTGTTTACTTTAATAGTTATTAACTTTTTAAAAAAGGTCACGCGCGGTTTATGAATGACCGGCTTGACGAGATGCCTAAAAATAATAATATAATGTAAATATTGAATTAATAAACTTTTAAATACGCTTAGCTTAATAATACTTTTTAATACTAGAGTCCTGTACTTATTAAAGTATGAAGAAATGTTTATTGAATTAAAAATTCATGCGTAAATTTTTAAGCAATAGAATTAACATCAAGAATTTAAAAATAAAAATTAAATACAAAATTAAGTAAACTTTTAACAAATGATTAAAGAGCAATGGCAGAATAATAGTTGAGAAAAATTATAGCGTCTAGAAATAAGTTATATATAAAATGAGTTTTATAATTTTTCTATGATTTTTCAAATAAAAATGTATTTTAATTAAAGCCACAGAAAAAAACAAACATTTTTGGGAATATCAAATGACTTAAATCATTTAACTCTATTCAAATGTTGCCATTTAGTATATTCATACTATTTTCATATACACTTTGTAACACTACCAACACAACACACAAAATATTTTATATTAAGTTAATATAAGTCATAACTGTACATATAGTATGACTAATGTATAGTAAATATCAGTAATAATAACAATAAAAGTGATATGGCTGAGAATAAGTCTCTTACAAAGAATTTCCTACAATTATACATTATCTCAATCATAGTACTATGTAACAATTCCATTTAATGTTATGCCAACACTAGCTAAAATAAAAAGTCACTGTATTTTTTTTCTGGCTTTACGGCTCAGGGTTCTAGCCCTTCTGAGAATGTCACTATGATACAAAAGCCCTGGAGTCATGCCAGAAATATACATTCATGGTATGCAAATATATTATAGAGATATAATAATCTAAAAACTCTCAATTATGTATTATTTATAAAGCTAACATCAAACAACCACAGGAAGCATGACTCTTTCCAAGTGAAGTAGGATATAACCTAAAAATGTTCAAATATAAATATCTTTTTTTTTGAGGCCTTCTCAGTACAAAATTCTTTGACAGAGTTATTAAGGGACTGACGCTTAATATTTTAAGATATTTTTGGTATATAGACGCTACCATTTCTTCTTAACTAATTTTATGTATGAAAGTCTGCCATTGCTCTTTAACCATTAACGCCATGTCTAGAATGGATGTACCCTCAATCGATGGTTTGATTACAATACAAAACAGACAATTTAATAATCTATTGGCGCCAATCGAATACCTAATAACTGCAGTCGTAAAGTAAGTAGTGGCGCACAGACTTAGCGCAGGCGCACCTCACGTGCACCGCACCATCTTTTGTAACAACTTATTTAGTAGTACGCATAATAAGTGCAATGCGCTACTAGTTTGTATTTAAAGTTGACACGGTAACCGTGTCACTCATTGTTGCCCGCCGCACGTCGTCGATAACAATCAACTAACATGTATTGTTATCGAATTTCATCGACTAAACTGAACAATCGACTAATTCGATTAGTTTTATAGTAATAATCGCCCATCGTTAATCTATGGAGTTCAGCGGCAGAATTGAATGGATAGGCTCTAATGGATCATGGATGGATGGATTAATTAAAGCTAAAAATAAATATGTGCGAGTGCATCAGCGAGGCGCGGTACGCACGGTACGCACCAGTATGTAGGAGTGCAGCAGCGCGGCGAGGCGCGGTACGCACGGTACGCACCAGTATGTAGGAGTGCAGCAGCGCGGCGAGGCGCGGTACGCACGGTACGCACCAGTATGTAGGAGTGCAGCAGCGCGGCGAGGCGCGGTACGCACGGTACGCACCAGTATGTAGGAGTGCAGCAGCGCGGCGAGGCGCGGTACGCACGGTACGCACCAGTATGTAGGAGTGCAGCAGCGCGGCGAGGCGCGGTACGCACGGTACGCACCAGTATGTAGGAGTGCAGCAGCGCGGCGAGGCGCGGTACGCACGGTACGCACCAGTATGTAGGAGTGCAGCAGCGCGGCGAGGCGCGGTACGCACGGTACGCACCAGTATGTAGGAGTGCAGCAGCGCGGCGAGGCGCGGTACGCACGGTACGCACCAGTATGTAGGAGTGCAGCAGCGCGGCGAGGCGCGGTACGCACGGTACGCACCAGTATGTAGGAGTGCAGCAGCGCGGCGAGGCGCGGTACGCACGGTACGCACCAGTATGTAGGAGTGCAGCAGCGCGGCGAGGCGCGGTACGCACGGTACGCACCAGTATGTAGGAGTGCAGCAGCGCGGCGAGGCGCGGTACGCACGGTACGCACCAGTATGTAGGAGTGCAGCAGCGCGGCGAGGCGCGGTACGCACGGTACGCACCAGTATGTAGGAGTGCAGCAGCGCGGCGAGGCGCGGTACGCACGGTACGCACCAGTATGTAGGAGTGCAGCAGCGCGGCGAGGCGCGGTACGCACGGTACGCACCAGTATGTAGGAGTGCAGCAGCGCGGCGAGGCGCGGTACGCACGGTACGCACCAGTATGTAGGAGTGCAGCAGCGCGGCGAGGCGCGGTACGCACCAGTATGTAGGAGTGCAGCAGCGCGGCGAGGCGCGGTACGCACGGTACGCACCAGTATGTAGGAGTGCAGCAGCGCGGCGAGGCGCGGTACGCACCAGTATGTAGGAGTGCAGCAGCGCGGCGAGGCGCGGTACGCACGGTACGCACCAGTATGTAGGAGTGCAGCAGCGCGGCGAGGCGCGGTACGCACGGTACGCACCAGTATGTAGGAGTGCAGCAGCGCGGCGAGGCGCGGTACGCACGGTACGCACCAGTATGTAGGAGTGCAGCAGCGCGGCGAGGCGCGGTACGCACCAGTATGTAGGAGTGCAGCAGCGCGGCGAGGCGCGGTACGCACGGTACGCACCAGTATGTAGGAGTGCAGCAGCGCGGCGAGGCGCGGTACGCACCAGTATGTAGGAGTGCAGCAGCGCGGCGAGGCGCGGTACGCACGGTACGCACCAGTATGTAGGAGTGCAGCAGCGCAGCGGCGCGGCGCAGGTCGCGCGGCACGGGCACGGCGCGCGCGCGCAGCGCCGCGCACACGCCGCGCGCCACGTCTCGCGCCTCGCGGTACCGCCCCGCGCGGCACTCTGCGTTGCCTATTATCACCTGCGACGACCACACCGACCCTTCACCAACTGACGGACACTACACTATTCATATTAATGCTAGACCCTGTTTCAGGGGACTATATTGTGTATTGTGCTCCAGCCTAGATAACCAAGTAATAACTTCTTTCACTTGACTGCATCCAACAAAAGCAGCCAAATTCGTCCACTGAGTTCTTTCCAATCAGTTGGATCCTTGAGCTTTGGCCTTGAGAAGGGATGTTGCAACTTTTGCATTATAAGTTGGAGTGGTAACTGCTATATAAATACTAAATGGGCAATTAATTGCAACCGTCAAAGTCTCACCATCACACATTATGTATTATATTCTCAATACCTTCCGCACCACTAACTAATAAGAAGTGCTAGCGCAGTCCACACCATCTAAATGTGCATAGCGATCCAGCACCATAAAATTTTCCATAAGTTTTCTACTTCGCACGACTACTTTGTGGAAACTGCTATCACCAGCGTGTTTTCGGACCGATAACACTTTGGGACTCAAGCGATTCGTCTGGTGTTGCAGATGTTATTCAGCAGCGATGGGCAATAATCATCAGGTGAGCTGCATTCTCATTTGACCCTTCTTCTATAAAAAATATCTTCTGATGACCTGCGATGAGCAAACGAGGTGAGGTATATACTGATACTCGAATAAGGGATAACTACATTTCTTTAATGATTAAACTGTCCAATGTACAGTGTGTATTCGCTACATAATATTACAAACTAATAGGTATATAACAACATTCCATGGTGATATTAAAGCTGAACGCACATTTGTCCACGTCGTACGCGCCGAATTTTAGAATTAATTGTATGAAATCATATGAAACCTCGCACATTACACCCGCACCGTACGCGCCGAATTTTATAAAATGCGGTAGGTATACAATATCGAAGGACGAATTCTGATGATGTCATATAACGCGACGCGTTTGGCGCGTGTTGATACTCAGTGTTGTTTAATGTTACCAACTTAGTGGATTTTCCACTAAAACTGGTGGTTTCGACTTTTGTTTCGAATTATAGTTTTTAAGTGTTAAGTGTACACTGCGGTTAGACCTTGGCAGAAAAATGCTTGCTGCAACGAAATTGAAATTCCGATAAACGTTGTGAAATTAATACTTAGTGATAAATTATGTAAATACATTAAAAAAAAAATTGAGGTACGACTTTCCCTTGACTCCCGTCGAGTTGGGGGTTGATACGTATTTTTACAGAAAAGTTACACTATTATAAGCACACACACAAAGTTACAACATGCGGAAGCGCGTAATTTTTGAGAAAAAAGTTATTGAAAATCAATTATTCTTGCGTTGTTTATGTCTAATCCTACAATAAAACTGAGGCCATTTTTATTGTTATTGTCAGTAGGGATGTCAATTATTTCCGAAAAAGATCGATTTTTTTAAATAGATTCGAATTGTAAGCTGATGTATGGATTCCCAAAAAATCGATTTCTAAAATATCTATATTTTTTTCATGTTTGCATTTATAATGTAAATTTAATTCCATTTTATGAAAAACAAGAAAGATACCACCATACCATTACACCATACCAAAGATACCATTTTGAGACTGCTACGTCTCCGGCGCTGCGGGAAGAGCAGCCTCTACGCCTTAGCGTAACAAATCAGACGAGGACGATTTGTTACAGCAGGCGGAGGCTGCTCCCCTTTCGCGCCTCCGGCTCTTTAAAACCACTCTAGGAGTAGGACAGACAGAGTAGAAAGTGGAGTCGGGGTCAATCAATTCGGTTCTTTGACATAAGTTGTACCTAACCTATTTTATTTGTTATCTGCCCTAATTGGTACTGTTAAAATAAAACAAATTTCAATAAGAGATCATTTATTATGGAATTGGAATTTGCGGGGCTCCGTCGACCGAACCTCCCTCGACTGCGCCACGTTGAGTGGTATTAGGCTACCCTCCCCCAACTCTCTGCCCCCACAAATCAGATTTATATTGTCAAAAACATTACGAAATGAGATTTTTAAAAATTTATAAAAAAACTAAGCACGTCCGGCAAGAAATGGAAGTGGGGTGTGACTCTACAACTCCTCTCAAAATTCGGCGCGTACGGCGCGGACAAATGTGCGTTCAGCTTAAGATCACCTTTCAAGTTGTGTATCGCTAGCAACGCAAAGTCGGGAATTTGCATTTGGAAAAATCCAAATTTAGGGGCTTTTTAGGTGCTAATTAGGTGCCAAGTTTAAAAATTAGGTGCTCTAAAATTTTCGCCGCTACGAACTGTTGAAATTTGCGTTGCTAGCAAAACGTCTCGCTGGCAACGCAATGAAGTTATTAGATATACGATAAATATTAATAGCAAGGAATTAAGTGCTAATTAGGTGCTGGAAGTATAAACAATAACAAGACACCCCTAATAAAAATCAAGTCGTTCTTCAGAACATAGCAGATGCAAAATTCAGATTTCCTGAAAATCAAAATAGAATCAAAATTGCTTTCAGAAAAAGTCCAAATTAGGGGCTTTTTAAGTGCTAATTAAGTACCAAGTTTAAAAATTAGGTGCTCTAAAATTTTCACCGCTACGAACTGTTGAAATTTGCGTTGCTAGCAAAACGTCTCGCTGGCAACGCAATGAAGTTATTAGATATACGATAAATATTAATAGAAAGGAATTAAGTGCTAATTAGGTGCTGCAAGTATACGCAATAACAAGGCGCCCCTAATAAAAATAAAGTCGTTATTCAGAACAAAGCAGATGCAAAATTCAGGTTTTCTGAAAATCAGAAAAGAATCAAAAATGCTTTTAGAAAAAGCCCAAATTAGGGGCTTTTTAGGTGCTTATTAAGTACCAAGTTTAAAAATTAGGTGCTCTAAAATTTTCACCGCAACGATCGATTGAAATTTGCGTTGCTGGCAAAACGTATCTAACAACGCAATGACGTTACTAGATATACGATAAATATTAATAGCAAGGAATTAAGTGCTGAGCGATTATCGAAACCCGATAAAGATTAAGACATTATTCTGGGAATTATGGGGTCCACGACCACCATTACCTTACCATAATATATGAACGGTATTTTTTGTTCTTTATCAGTGCCTAAAAATTAAGTGCTAATTAGGTGCTGAAATATTATTGAGGTTGCATGTAGATGACGGTAAAATTCTGGAAATTATCGGATTTAAAACCACTATTACCTTAAAATAAGTTATGAACGGCATTTTTTGTTTTTCAGATTTAATATAATCTATAATATTATTTAATATAATTTTCAAACAAATAAATGTCACAATTCTTATTTTTAGACATGTGAAGCCTAAACTTTAGTGTACTAAATGGAAAGGATAGTTTCTTTCCAGGAACTTGCTTTGTAATAAATAGCACCATCTACAACGTTCTATAGTTTTAGTTATTTTATCGAATCAAAATCGATGGACTCTCAAGGTGGTAAGTGCGATAGACGCTAGATGGCACAAACACAAAGACCTGATTTTCGTATTTGCTTTGCTGAATAATTTTCTGAATAACGACTTTATTTTTATCTGGGGCGCCTTGTCATTGCCTATACTTGCAGCACGTAATTAGCACTTAATTCCTTGCTATTAATATTTATCGTATATCTAGTAACGTCTTTGCGTTGCTAGATACGTTTTGCCAGTAACGCAAATTTCAATCGATCGTTGCGGTGAAAATTTTAGAGCACCTAATTTTTAAACTTAGTACTTAATTAGCACCTAAAAAGCCCCTAATTTGGGCTTTTTCTAAAAGCATTTTTGATTCTTTTCTGATTTTCAGAAAACCTGAATTTTGCATCTGCTTTGTTCAGAATAACGACTTTATTTTTATTAGGGGCGCCTTGTTATTGCACATACTTGCAGCACCTAATTAGCACTTAATTCCTTGTTATTAATATTTATCGTATATATCTAATAACTTCATTGCGTTGCTAGCGAGACGTTTTACTAGCAACGCAAATTTCAACAGTTCGTTGCGGTGAAAATTCTAGAGCACCTAATTTTTAAACTTGGCGCTTAATTAGCACCTAAAAAGCCCCTAATTTGGACTTTTTCTGGGAGTAATTTTGATTCTATTTTGATTTTCAGGAAATATGAATTTTGCATCTGCTATGTTCTGAATAACGACTTTATTTTTATTAGGGGCGCCTTGTTATTGCGTATACTTGCAGAACCTAATTAGCACTTAATTCCTTGCTTTTAAAATTTATCGTATATCTAATAACTTAATTGCGTTGCTAGCGAGACGTTTTGCTAGCAACGCAAATTTCAACAGTTCGTTGCGGTGAAAATTTTAGAGCACCTAATTTTTAAACTTGGCACCTAATTAGCACCTAAAAAGCCCCTAATTTTGGATTTTTCCAAATGCAAATTCCCGACTTTGCGTTGCTAGCGATACACAACTCACCTTTCAGTGTTTTGGTCTACATACCAACGCCTTATATGGTTTACAATAGATAGGAGTCTAATTACATATCTAGTATCCTTTTCTTATGTTCCTCGTTTTGGATCTCATATTTCATTAGATACCTTACTCATACTATATTTCATTATGCATTATTTCTATATAGGTATACTATCACTACAGCCCACTGGCGGCTATTAAATAGTTTAATGCAATTTTTGACTCTTCAATTCCCAGTATCACCTGTAGGTGACAGATGTTTAACATATTAAAATTTTAATATTTTTTAATATTTGTTTTTTGTGTCTTAACATTATTAATACAAAGATCAGTCATTAAATTTATTATTATTTTATTTCAACTCTAACTAAACATCATTTGTCAAATTCATCGCGAATGAACGTCGCGCGTATTTGGAGTTTTCTAAGTGTGATTTCTTGCAAAATAAACTGAGATAAAAATGTCCACATCGTAGGTATTGTTATTTTTCTTAATGCAATTTAAAATAAAGATAACATATACTATACTCATTACAACGGTCAAAATATGACGTGTCACCTGTGGGTGACACTGGGTATTATTTATTATCACAATTATTGCTTTCTTTCGGATTGCTTTGTAGGAGTGAATGGTGTTTTTTGGAGCATGTTTACGTTTTTCTGGTTAATGTTAGATGAGTTTGGAGACGGGGAGGACCCAGTGAATATTATTTTATTTCCTCCTAATTATGGTATGGTAACTGATGAAGACAATGGGGATGAAAACGAGGCTAATATTCTTTTTATTCCTAGTTATATGCTTCAGTCTCAAATAGAACGACGAAATAGACCTTCTGCCTCTAAGAAAAATTGTGTGAATCACCAGGAAGTAGTATAAAAAGAAGTCAAGGTTTCTACACCAAAAAAAAATATGAAAAAAGAAATACTATAAAAAGATGGTTCACCAACACTCTTTTTACTACTTGTAGTAACCTTTCACGATGAAGCCCCATCACGTGCCACTGTTTACAACCGGTTTAATGAGTTTAAACGTGGTCGTACTGATCTCACCGATGACCTGCGTGAGGGACGGCCTTCTACGGCGACGACTGAAGATAACATCGTCGTGCGGCGTATGATAGAGACTGACAAAAGAGTGACTTAGCAGATTCGGACAAGCTTAGGCATCGGTATGAGTCAAATGCACAAAATTCTCCATGAACATTTAGCAGTCAGGAAGCTTTGTGCCCGGTGGATACCTCATAATTTGACAGAAGCCCAAAAACTCCGTCGTGTTGATTTGTGTCGTGAAATGGTTCCAAAGATTTAACAGAGGTGACTCAAATGCTGTGTTCGACATAATTACGGATGACGAAAGCTGGATTTATTGTTATGATCCTGAAACTAAGAGACAGTCTGCTGTCTGGGTGTTTCCTTTCGAGGAGTTGCCAACTAAAGTGGCACGTGGTCAAAGCGTGGGAAAAAAGATGATGGCCTCGTTCTTCGGAAGGACAGGTCATTACGCAACAATTGTTTTAGAGGATCGAAAAACAGTTATTGCAGAGTGGTACACTAACAACTGTTTGCTCTCCTAAGGACGAGACGGCAAAGTGCTTTTCTCAGTGGTTCCATCGGATGCAGCGATGTATTGATGTAAATGGACACTATTTGGAAAAGATATAATAAAACTAACTACTTGCTAGTTTGCTCATCTTTGATCGTGAACTGTAATCGCCAATACACTTGCAAGTTAAAGTAATCTATAGTCTCATTTTATATTTACAGTTCGAATAGTTGTCTAAGCATGTCAAAAGTAAATAAATTAATACAACATAAAATTAATAATAATCTCACCGCAGTTTTTGCCGCTTCGGTATACTGCCGTTTGGCCATGTACAATCGAAATAAGTGTCGAGGATCCCTCGGAGTTCCATCTGTTTCTCCCAACAAGAACTCTATTAACCTATATAAAAACGAACGATTGTCAGAAATCAAAATCTTCTCGACTTGTTCCAATACATCAAATAAAAGCAAAAACATTTATAAAGAGAACTTAATTACCTTCTACTTAATCGCTCATCATCACTAGCCGCAGCCGCATCTATAGCGATACTAATTCCTTCATTCTCCTCCTGCTCAGTTCCACCAGTCTTCAACAAATGTGTCATAGCTTTGTTATATTCACCAGCATGAAAATAGAATTTGCCTGCTAGCAAATGGTTCTTTTCACCTTCGAAGTGTAGAGCGAGACTTCTGAAGTCCTCCGGTCTCGCGTTCGAGGTCTGTATCAATATTTCTCCATACAATTGTAACTTGCCGTTCTTCCGCGCCAGTTGAAACGCTTCATCATAACATAGCGACATCACAAGGAACTTTATGGCCGATGTGGGATCGTCATTATTCTGGAAATAATTAGCCACCATTTTCGCTCCCTGAATTGACTTCGTCTCTTGAACTAGATTTACGGCTTCGTCTATATCGTCTAGTTTCTCCAAATTAAGTCTTATCGCGGCTTCATAATCCTGCGCTTTGAGATACGATTTTAAAGCATCACTGTATCTACCTTCGGCTTCTTTAGCTTTAGCATATTGTAAGTGAATACTCGGTGAATTTATTTTTGGTAATAGTGTCTCAACTTTTAACCAAGATTTTAATTTTATGTACAACGAAGCGGCTTTTTCTGTGTTCCCAGCGTGGTCGTATAAGGCGGCCGCGTGGTTGTAATGCTTCTCCTCCTCAAGCAACTGAGCGCATTCCTTCAACAAGTCAATATCGTGTGAATACTTCATAGCTGTAGTGACGCCCCGCATGATGTCCCCACAACGTATAGACGTTCTAGCGATACCTGCTTCACATTTAGCGTTATGTTCTTTCACTTTTATATCATCTATATTTTCAGTGATGATGCTCTTTTCATAATTAGCGAGTGCTTCGTGATATTCGGCTCTGTTAACCACAAAAATCCATAATTTTTAACATGATTATTTTGTAGGCACATAATTTAAGATTATTATTGTTGATGATTTTGGCCGTTAATACGTTATATTGTAATCACATAAGATGGGACTTAAAAAAAGTTCAGAAGATCTTGAGCATTCGATAGAGGGTGACATAAACATACGAAATGTTGACATGATTTCTTAACATTTCGTATTTTATTCAATACGAAATGTTATTGATACAAGATCGGAGAAATGCTCAAAACGGAAACTAAAAGTAAAGCGCTAAAATGAAATGCTTCTGATCCTGCGATTGCATATCTGCCTGCCAAGCGTGGTAATTAGCACAAAAATGACCTTCTATAATAGAGCACCATGATATATTTATCATCATCATTACAGCCCTTCACAAGTTCACTGGTGAACATAGACCACCCGTGAATAGTGCAAGGCTGATTCCTTGGATAACCAAGAAATCAACTTTGAACTTTTCACGGGTTGAAGAGAAGAAGAAGAAGAATATTAGGACAGTACAAAATATAGTGAAATGATTACTTTTGAGTCCAGTGTCAAATCAGCTTATCGTCATATTTCTTGTAAATAGAATCTTCCTTACATAATCACATTAATTTATTATTGGAAACTATTACACTATTATAGGCCAAAATTAAGGCAGTCGTAACTCAAGGGCTAAGCGCTCGCCGTAAATTTCACAGTACGTGAGTATCCCGGGTTTCAATTGTTAATTGCAATTTGAAGTGCTGATTATTTCCTCGATAGTAAAGGAAACATCGTAAGAAACCTGCATGTCTAAATAAAAAATCATTCGAAATCCTGTAAAGTCCACCAATACGCATTGAGTTTTACATTCCTTGCCCTAAAACTCAGAAGTGGGAAGAAGTGACAGAAGGCCTGTACTCAGCGACGATCGAGTATCTACGCAGAAACTTTACTTGTTACTTTGCTGTGGCGCAATAAGTCCCAAGATTTTTGGGTACTTTCCCCTTTCAAACTTTCCAAACCAAAAGATTATTAAAAGAATATTATATGTGGTTTCAATCAACTTGTTTGTTATAATAATATTATGATGTCTAAGCAATTAAAAAAAAAACAATTAAAAACATAGGAACTTTTTGAAAAGATGTGCGTGTTATGACGTGTCATGTAGGAGCTCGAGCCGGTGAATAATGCAGAACGGGCGGTGAGCGTGTGCGCGTGTGAATTATTTTATTTCACGATGGCGGGTTGGTCTTACTTGTAATGTAAGTGCAAATCTACATTATTTTAATGTGCGTAAGCTCAATAGTATAAAATTTCTACCGACTATCGATAGAAGCTAAAAGAAAACAGAAAAAACATGTTAACAACAGTGACGTGAGAAAATATGTCATGTACAAAATAGCAGAGTAAGGCTCACCCGCCTCTGGGAGAAAAACCATATATACGTACAAGTTACGTCGAAATTCGGGCGGTGCTGCAGTCCCTTCAGCGGTGCCCAGTTGAATGTCGGTATATCGAAGTGAGAGGTGTAAGACAGGGTGACGTAATATCCCCGAAACTCTTCACCACTGCATTGGAAGACGATTTCAAGCTACTGGACTAGAAAGGATACGGTATTAACGTCAACCGTGAGTACATCACTCACCTTCGATTTGTTGACGATATAGTCCTTATGGCAGAATCACTGGAGGACTTAAGCACTATGCTCAACGATCTCAATTGCGTCTCCCAACGGGTAGATCTTAAGATGAACATACACAAAACGAAGATCATGTATAACGTCCATGTCACAACTATGCCGGTAGTTGTTGGGAGCATTAAGCTCAAAGTTGTTGACGAGTATGTTTACCTGGGACAAATAGTTCGACTAGGTAAGTCTAACTTTGACCGAGAGGTCAATCGATGGATTCAACTCGGCTTAATACCTTAAAACTTGAAAACTAGACTCTACAACCAGTGTGTGTTGCCAGTGAAGACCTATAGAGCTGAGATGTGGTCCTTCTCTGCTGGCCGTATGATGAAGCGCAACGTCACTCAGCGAGCTATGTATAGGGCTATGCTCGGGATTTCTCTGCGTGATAAACTTACAGTTATATAATATAGTCTCGGCGTAAAGTCCCCGCGCGCGGCGTGCAGCTGAGCGTGCGTATGTGTGCGTGTGTGCGCGTGTGTGCGCGTGTACGTACGTGAGCTCGAGATGGTGCGCGCGGTGGCGGTGCAGCGCGGGCGCGCGCGGCGGGCAAGCGGTCTGCGCCAGGCGCGCGGCACGTTGCCAGTCCCCGCACGCGGCGTGAAGGTCGATCGCGCGCGCCGCGCCCCGCGCCCCGCCGCCACCCTCCAGCCACCGTGCGCCCGCCTCCGACCTGCCCAGGCACGCGCACAGCGTGCCGCTGCCAACAGCCGAACGCGGTTAAGAAAATACGCGGTACTTTGCACTTTGCATTGGAGAATCAACGAAAAAAACAAGCAATAAAAATTGGTTCACGAAAGTCCGAGGAAATGGACGAACAGGTCGTTGCTGCTGTTGTTCTGTATGCCATTAATTGTTATAAATATTTACATACATATCACACAAAAAATAAAAATTTAATGGCGTAAACGGAGGTAGTGAATGATTAAGATATATCGAAATCGAAAATTTATGTAGTTTTTATAACTTACCATCAGGTGGACTGTATGTACGTTTCTCGCCCTTTTTCTATAAAAAAAAATTGTATTTACAATCGCAGAGTTCCAGCTAATGGCAGTGTGTACAGGAGCGCACTCGCAATAGTCACTTTGATTTAGGCGCAAAAATCGACTGAGACGAAATGCAAATAAGTAACGCCGATATATACCTAGGCAACGCGAGCGCTCCCATCTTACACTGTCGAGCTCGGCCTGCCTTGGTGTCCCTCGCCAAGAGTGTACAGGTGCCAAAACATATAAGGCAATTCCCATAAGTCACCTTTTACGACATCCACAGCGTACGGCCCTAGCCTTACATTGAACCAACACCATTTCACCATCACCACAGATGTCAGACGACCAGCGCCAGTTCTATCATCTAACTCGATCTGCGTCATAAAATCAATTGATAGTCATAATATAATAGAATATTTATTTTTGAATGAAGAATGTTATAGCTTTTGTGTAAAAAAGCTTTTGCAGGTGCAAAGTTTACAAATGCAGGTATAATTTCTATTCAAATTGGTAACTTCATACTTTATACCAACGTATACCAACACTACCAAGCACTGTACAGAAAAATACCATCGTGAAAACATTTTTTTTTCATCGATGTACAGGGTATTTTTGAAACGCTCCCGAAAACGAAGACAGACGACAGTACCAACTATACCTTTGATGATAGGTGAAATATAAAATCGATTCTGATGAAAAAAAAAATCATGTTCAACGTTTTATTAGATTTTATGCTCCATGATGATAGTACAGCTAAATAAAACGATTAGTTTTATTTTAAAAAATCATGAAAATAGTGAAACATAAAACCAGCAGTGAAATTACTGAATTGCAATCAGCTGACTAGAGGTCAATGTACGCGCGAACACCAAACTCTTATAGGTCCCGTCACCACCGTCACGTAAAAAGAACGCTGGCCTTGAACCTGGGCACTGAGCAATTTATCACTGAGTGGTAAGAAGGGGGCGCGACGGGGGAACAATCCGCCAGTATTACTGTGCCCGCATGCTATTGGGTCATTCTTCCCGCACTTTGTTCACTCCCAAAATACAATCGCATACACAGCTTACTTTGCGACTCGCGACGATGGTTTTAAAAAGGAAGGAAAGATAAATTATTTATATCTGTTGTTTTATGACTGAACTAGTGAACGAAAAGGTAAATATGATAGGAGAACGTGAATGGGGAAAATTGTGCAGTAAAGTTAAAAATGTTGAGGAAGAATACCGAAAAAATTACCATGTGATCGACCTGATGACGGAAGCTCAAGCGAAGATGAAAGTGATGATAAAGTAGCATCCAGTAACACCAACACACCATCGACATCTGGCTTCCATGTGACCCAAGACGACATAATGGACGGCGTGTCACCCTTAGCTTAAGTTTTCTTGTTACAAACGAATTTATATTTTACGATAGAAATAACAAATAATGCTCAGGTAAACATTATCCATTTTTAATTACAAACTCTTCCAAAGTTCTAAGTAGCTAGTAAAACACCTATTATGATTCTACAATAAAACAATTAATTACTATAAAATTATAAAACAATAGCCTAATACCATGTAGTACTTTAGAACGCGACTGTACCCACACTCCCTCCACTGTCGACCTGTATCTAGCTCGGTGCGAAACAATGCCTAATCCGGCCGGCTGCTGTCGCCTAAAGCCGCGTATCCACCAGTTTTGTTGCCAACACAACAGTTGCCGACACGTGTTGCCAACAAATGTTTCTGTCAACAAGCGTCTCCACCGAGGGAACAAATGTTGGTAACAAGCGTATTCCTTTGATGTTGCCGCCGAAAATGAAAACAAGTTTTGTTGACAAATGTTGTGTTGACCACAAAACGTTGGTGGAGACGCGGCTTCACGCTGTGGACGCAGTAGGTTTCAGTTTTGGAGGGGTTCGTTATTAATTTTAGTTTTTGAGACAGTTCCGTGTTGATGAACGATTGAACTGTCGCTCTCGCACGCGTGTTTTGTACACAGCGACAGTTCAATCGTTTTGTTTATTAAATTCTTATTGTTATTACTTGGTATTACTTGTTATTACGTGTTGGTATTATTCTTGTTGTTACGTTTTTTGTATCTTTTTTGTTTTAATAATGCCTAACGCGTACGTTTATAGTGCTCGTGAATACGGCAACATGACATTTAAGACGACCTATCGTTGGCTGAATATCGCCGCACATGGTTCCACATGATGGTGCTCCTCCACATGTCGTGAGGTTCGTCCGTGAGCGCCTCACCGAATTATTTGATGATCGCTGGATTGGCAGACTAGGACCACACGCTTGGCCACCTCGCCCACCAGATCTGACCCCGTTAGACCTCTTTCTGTGGGGGTATGTGAAAGAAAGGTGTTTTAACCGTGAGTGTGATAGTGCTGACGAAATGCGCCAAAGGGTCGTAGATGTTTACGACAAACTACGTACGGACTGTCGGTCACAATGATGCCCCGCCTGCATGAAGAGACGCAACACCGAGCCCAAATCTGCCTCGAAATGAATGAAGCACAAGTTGAGCCGTATCTCATAAGGCCACGGAGAATTTAGAGCGGTAAGCTGTTTCATTCCAATTTTTTTTTAAATAACTTTGTACTGAACTGATCTGAATAGGTACATAACTGAATACATCAGAATAACAAACATACTAACATACATACGTATTTGGTTTATTTAATCTGTGAATTCGAATTAAAGTGGCTAGGTGTAGACTAGCACAGTGGCAAAATAGTAGGTTAAGTAGGTAGATAAGTTAGGTATGTAGATAAGTGTAGTAAATAATTAGATATTGCAGTATGGCCGTATTTGCAGTGCTGCCCGAAGCTAGCGATCGTACGATCGCTGGCTGCGGGCCGCGTGGATTCGGCGTCAATTCCACGTGACGATAGGATCAATAACCCTACGGTCAGCTGAATTTATTTAAGTTCCACTGCTGATTTTATTTAAGTTCCACTGCTGGTTTTATGTTTAAGTATTTTTATGTTTTTTATAGAATTATCATTTTATTTAGCTGTACTAACATGATGGAGCGTGAATAAAAGTAATAAAACGTTGTGAAAAGATGATTTTTTTTTTCTCGGAATCAATTTTCTTCCTGCACATGATCAAAGGTATCGTTAGTACTATCGCCTGTCTTTGTTTTCGGAAGCGTTTCAAAAACACCCGGTTATATGTACTACGTACTAGATTGCGCATTCCGAACATACACTATGTTCAACTGAACTGTACTGCAATCCGTACAGTGTGTCATTTAGTGTGGTTTCAATCTACTAGTTAGTCTGTGGTTTCAATATTCATGCAGTGTGGAGCGGCGCTAATAATACAAGATTTCAAATTAAAGTTTAAACCTGGACGTAAATAACAATTGAGTAGTCAAGTAAGTACAATTATTTGTTGTAAAAGTGAATAAATATGTAATAATATTGTAATATTACAAAAGAAAAATTCATGAAAAAATATATTTGTTTACATAAACTGACTTTACTAACTCCCGCGTATGCGCGAATACATAGAGTAGTGCACATTTTTTGTTTAGAAAGGCTTCTCTAGTACTTCGTACATATAACTCAATGATTTTTTTGGAAAAGTTGGTTTCCTTATTCGGTGTCAGGCTTTGAGTTGTTTTACGAATATTGATTCACTTTTGGTTATCGCGGCGTGATGTGAGAATCACGAAAATTAATTTAATTTAATCTATATAATATGTAACTAATCTTGTTTTAATTTTTCAATCCTGGTCAAGTAATTTACCTATAAATATAGCCTACCTAGGGAAGTCAGAAAAGAAAACAACTCTTTTTACTTACCGTTACCCTTACAGCTTATTAAAGTTCATTGCTGAACATAGGCCGCCCCCATAGATTGCTTCATAGGGGGGTTATTTGCCATAATTCCCACGCTCGGCAAGCGGGTTGCCAACTGCAGTTATTTTTAATTTTTAGTCGTTACTTGGAAGGCGCTGCTGCCCATCTCCTGATTTGTTTCCCTCTGTCGCCTCTTACGACACAAATGGGATGATATAGGGGAGGTGGATATTCTTACACCGCCACTACACGGTACTATTTACTTTACTGAAACATAAAAACTTACCACAGAATAGGAAGTTCCTCTATATGTGATGCATCTTCTAGAGCCCAGACCATAGCGACGTCACTGAGTCGTGTGTAAACACGAATTGCTAATTTAAAACAAATGTTCAAAAATTAACACACGTGAATATTGTATTCTCTCTCTCTCTCTCTGACTTGACTGTTCCGTGGGTCTAGTGGTCGCATTCGTAAATGCAACTGCTGATTATGATGTCGAATCCCGAGGCGAACAAAAAAAACTGTTATTCTTGTTTTTTTGCCCAGAAATTCTCAGTAGCAGCCCGTAATCAGGAAGTTGGCCGTGTTTCACTTCCGTGCCTCGGAAAGCACGTAAAGTTGTTGGTTCTGCACCTGATCTCTCTCTAGACGTGTCGGATTGCCACCCCCTTGGACTATGAGAGTAAGAGAATAGAGTGCACCGGTGATTGCGCATGCACTCGGATCCTATAATCCTGTCCTGCGCAAATGGCTAGTCTCCGCTGAGACTGGCTGCCGTGACCGAAATTATTTCTAACGGACATTACGAGGAGCGGTTGATAAGTCCGCAGCCCAAGGTATTTAATGAAATAAAATATATGGTTTCTATTATTTATTTAATAATATAATCGCCCTCAAGTGAAATATATTTCTCACATGTTGCATACAATGCCTTTATAACCCACCCAAAAAATATTCTGTATCTTTCTCTTCAAAATGACAATCAACTGCAGCTTTCATTTCGTTGTCATCTGCAAATCTCCAGCCCCGTATTTCAAATTGGAAAACAGGACAAAATCGCTAGATGCTAGGTCTGGATTATACGGAGGGTGGTCAATCTCTGAGCAACCTGTATTTTTATTGGTTTTGCCTCGCTACATGTCCGGTGTGAACGGTCGCGTTGTCTTCCGTCAGTTTCCCACGTCATTTCTGTACAATATCATCACGAACATGAGTCAATAAACTGGCGTAATGTTGGCTATTCATCGTAGATCCCTTGGGTAGATAGTCGATAAACAAAATTCCCTCGCTATCCCAGAAAACAGTCGACACAGCGCTTGGACGCAGACTTTTCCAGCTTGAATTTCTTCGGCGGCCTTTCTCCTTTTTTTATCTACTGCATGGACTCATGTTTGCACTCCAGATCATATTGGCGAATCCATGTTTCATCTACGGTGACTATCCGTTGCCAAACTTCTTCCTTGTTATCGCCGACTAGCTCCAAGAAATCTTTGCAACTTGCGAGTCGACGTTGCTTGCCGGTGCGGAGCGGTGTGAGCATTTTCGGTACCCAGCGCGCGCTAATTTTTCTAATATTCAAATGTTCATGTAAAATTCACCAACTCGTTTTTTGCTCATCTGCAATTCTTCAGCAATCTGCCACAATTTAATTCTTCGGTCGGCCAAAAAGTTTTTTCGAATTTTCGGACGTTTTCTTCGATCAGTACCGTGACAGAGGCCCGGGCGAGGGTCGTCTTCACAGCTCTCTCGTCCTTGTTGAAATATGCGAGCCCATTTTTTCACCATCGTATATGAAGGCGTAAAATCTTGAAGAAACGATGACATCTCTGTTCAAAAATGTCTTTCGGTGTATTTCCCTTCTTTACGAGGAATTTTATCACGGCGCGGTGTTCAAAATTCCGAGAATTTCCAAATTCGACTGACATGATCATGTTTGTTGTTCAATAAATAATTGAACTATGAGTGCAAACTTAATTAGTGATTGCTTTTATAATACCGCATATCGCAACATTTTTTTTTGCAGTCTTTACCAGCGGGTATGATTATTGATAGCGTTAATAGTGGCGACGCCATTTTCAATCCCATTCTTTAACCGCACGTGTAGTACACAATAAATATACATAAAAACAAAGGAAATTTGAATAAAAGCATTCCAAAACTTTCCTTTTTTTTAATAGCAATTGCAACTTTTTTTTAAGACCCTTTTTACTGTAACGTGACGACGTGGACATCTTAGTTCTCACAGGTTACAAAAGGAGAAAATACACCTTTTTTTAAATATATTATTGCAATTTGTAGACTAAAAAATCTTTCTTAATGAATTCTCTAAACGATAGTGAAAACTGTTTCTAAATCCATCAAGTAATTTAAATCAAATCAATATTATCAAATGCAGTCTTTACTGGCAGATGTGAGTATAGATAGTGACAGTGTGCGAGCGAGAGATGAATAGAGGCGATGCCATTTTCAATTCCATTCTTTAACCGCACGAGTAGTATGTCCGTTTGATATTTACCATAAGATAATACTACTTTGTTTTTAACTTTCCAAAATGTTGTCATCTCACAGTTGTCACTCATAAGTTAATAATATTTGTAATTTTATTGAATTTTTCCCTTTTCATGATATAGTTTTCTTGTAAGAGAAAACGATTAACATATAAACCCAAGAGGTGTATTGTTATTAACATTGTAAAATAATGGTTAGTCTTTAGGAGTTCTAATTTTAAATAAAATCATGGTTCATTGTAAAAATATTAAAATGTTGATGTTATATAGAACATTGATAAAATGTAGGTTTTACGAAAAATTTTTGAAAATTTGTGTCACAAACCTACTTTAACCGTTCTCTTTAGAAATCCTTCTCTGAAAAAAACAATATTACAAAGAAATTCTGCGTCGCATTATGGCCGATAACAGTTTATAACAAACTAGCTGTGCCCCACGGTTTCACCCGCGTCATCACGTGTTGGTGGTGCGCGACATGACCAAGTTCAAGCATTTTATAATTGCAATTAAATATTTTATTGATAGCAATGGATGGAAAAATTGGCATAATTAATGGAGTACTTTTATCTGTCGGCATATTATGTATTATGTAGAGTGAAGGTAAGTTTTATCCACTTTCCGGTTGAGCGTCCTCCCCCCCCCCCCCCCCCCCCAAGTTCTCACCGGGCGGCTAGGGTTTACGCGTCATTCGCGCGCCCAGCCAAGTATTGAATTATTTTAATTTTACATTATCTCTTAAACTATGCGTCCAAATAACATGGTATAAAAACAAAATTTATCTTCATAAAATTGTCTTGATGATGAAGTAATTTTCGTTCGTAAGGATAAATAGGCCATGGCTTATAATAACGCTCATAAATCACTTTTAAATTTTCAATATTTTTTTGTCACAAAATACCTATTTATGGCTCATGTATAAGAAATAGACATATGGTATCGCAGACTTTTTTTTAGACGGAGTAAAGATCAATATTTTTCTAGAACATTGTATTTACGTATCCCTAACGATAACACCAGCGTAAGCAGATAAATCATTTCGGGAGTGCTTTTTCTTCTGACTTGCTTAACAAATATCCATATTTAAGGCTAGCTGAGCAATATAGCTTAATGCTAGATAGCCTATACTATTCCACATGAATCCGGCTATAATATACAAAAAGAATTATTCAAATCGGACTGGTAATTCCAGAGATTAGCGCGTTTAAACAAATAAAAAAACAAAAAAACTCTTCCGCTTTATTATATTAGTATAGATTACATTATTATTACTTTCATCAAATTAGACCAATATAGTATACGTATGTGTCTATCCCGATCTTCCCTTTTTTTTATAATGGCCTGTTGTTATGTGGAGATAAGTGAGACTAGATAGTAGCAAATTATATGTTTTTTAAATCAACTATGTATATTACAAAACTGACATTATAAATTATACATTATAAGTTAAGCCTTAGTTTACATCATCTCGTTTTATCATATCACTAAAGGCTTCTCTCAATATCCAAGGACTTGCCTATCATTATGGTCCATTATCAAAAGCAACCTTAATTCATTATTATTTTTAGTTATTATCAGGAAGATACTGTTGCCTATCTAGTTTTGGTTTCCCTCTGTCACCTCTTATGCCACCCACGGAATGATATAGTGTAGTGGTCTCTTACACAGGGACAAGGTTTTCTTTATTTACTTATTTATTTTAATTAAATCTAAATTTATTCTACTACATTTATTTTTCTTCAAAATTTCTATTAAATTGTTCTATCAAAATGTACCTCTTTAGCAGTCCTCAACAATTTAGCATAACATTACAGAATCCAACCTAAACCCGTTATAAACACATCGACACGGTGTACGGATATTTTAATTGCACCTTATTACGATATTTTTCAGCGGTCATAGTGCGCTGTATCTTGTACAAGAGCTTATACGATCAGGAACTCTCCAAACACGTACTCTCCTCAAATCAGCATGGAAACCAAATCGAGATTAATCGGTAAAAAGCCCCAACGCCCATTGATGAGGTTCCCAGTTCACATGTTGTCTAAGCCCATTGCAGTCTTCGTCCACGATTTCCTCTTATTAGAGCTGGAACCCGAAGCGGTCTACGAGCATGAAGGTTGGCTTCGTGAAGTCTCCTCTTCACAGTTTGATCACTCACAAGCACTTGGTGTTCAAACTGTAGCCTATGGACCAACTGTATCGTTGTAAAATGTGGTTGCCTGGCAATTTACAAAAAAAACGGTCTTGTCTGGATGTAGTAATGCGGTTTGGTCCTGGATGGCTCTCCACCACCTGGCACGATAGCGTAGCCAAAACCTCCAAATCACATTTTGCCTGGTGCCTATTTCCACACGTTAAAAAGCACCAGCCTGTAGCATCTTCACTGCACTTAACACCTCTCCCCCAGTTAAATATTGACGATGTATTGCAAAAAAAAATCTTTGAAAAAATTGCAGTGAAATAAAAAGTAATTATCACAATCAACCCAAGTTGAATCAAAAAGATGATTAAATTACGGTTTTTAAAAAAAAATTACTCTGAGTACAAATTTCGCTTCATCTAGTGCGACTCAATTTTTACCGCCAACACATTTAATATTTTCTTTTGACGTATCCACACATGCCGCCGGCTTATGCCGCCGGCTTATGCCGCCGGTTTTGCCAGAGGCTTTCAAACCGCCTTGCCGCTGAATTTGCCGCCGGATTTACCGGCGGCCTGCAGATGCGGTTGCAATTTTCGCAGTAGTGTTGTGACCTTCGTCGAAGTTAGTTGTGTACGTAGGATTGGAAGATGTTGGACTATAATATAGTTGCGTGTATCGCAAGTGTAGTGTTGTATGTTATTATTCATAAAAAGAACCACAAATTCAAACGAAGATATTGGGTCAGACCAAGTCTACGAAATAGGCCTAATGTGTCCCTGATACTTGAAGATTTTAGAAAGGACGACATAAACCGAAGAAATATTCGTTCGAAATTCAACACTTTTCTAAGGATCTCTAGTGAAGAATTTGAAATATTACTGAATTTAACTGGACCCATGATATCAAAAACTGACATCCGCTGGAGAAATGATGTGCTGTCAGCTTCCGATCGACTAGCAATTACTTTGAGATTCCTGGCTAAAGGAGACTCTTATTTTTCACTGTTTAAAGTGTCTCCACAAGTTATTTCTTTATCCTATTATCATACATATATACATTATCCAATTATTTAAGGGTAAGTACAAATATCCGTAACACATTAGGTAGTTAGAAACTGAACGCCTATATTAGAAAACAAAACAGATTATTATTTATTATATATTATTATTATTATTCACACAGTTATGGCATGTACAAGACACAAACATTTTAACTAAAAGATTATTGCCAGGAGAGTTCACAGGACAACGGTTTCCTAAGTGACGTATCTATTCCTAGTCAAATTATAATATCCATGATTTCATACTGTACCTGGAACTTCACACACATTTTACATACATATAACTAGAACTACACACACAAATATCACAAACAATTTTATTTTACAGATGCCGAATACACAGGTAGAAGAGCTATCAGTGGCTCGGAGTTTCATGCAGAAATGGACATATACGTATACTATGTCCAAATATTAGCGGTTCTGAGTTTTTTTAATTATAAGTCATATTTCAGTATTGTTTTGCTAGCTTTAATCGAAGCCAATTATAACTTTTTATACGTGGACATTGGTGTCAGGGCAGAAAATCTGATGGTGGAGTTCTACAGTTTTAACAGTGGTAGAGCCAAGCGGTAGCTTTTGCTGCCGCACGGATGGGCCAGCTCGAACCGGGGTGGTACCACGACCTCACAGAATACAAGCGTGAAGTAAAGGTTTACCTCTGCGTTGCGCTTGGTGAGTGCAGGTGGCCGTTGGCCCAATCCCCCCCCCCCCATCAACATGGTAGTGGAATTAAATAAATGACTACCACAGGAGGGTACCAGCAACCTTGGGAATCCCTCGCTGAGCATCCACGACCAAACTACTTCACTCCTGCGCGTGGGTGCTCAGGCTGCCCCGTGTATTCTGGGGGGGGCAAAATTCCGCTCGCGTCTAATGCTGCTCGGGACAAGCGGAGCAATACAACCAAGGCGACCCCTGTCACGCTATCCGTGAATTTTTGCAACATCAGGGGACTTCATTCCAACCTTAACGCTGTCCATTACCATCTAGAGACGGCGAAGCCGGCCTTGCTCTTTTTAACCGAGACTCAGGTGTCCTCCCCGGCTGATACTTCATATCTCTCCTACCCGGGGTACAAATTGGAACACTCCATTGTGCCCTGGGCTGGAGTTTGCGTATACGTCAGAGAGGACATCTGTGTTCGGCAGTCTTGAAGGTACGGACCTGTCCATCCTATGGCTGCGCGTAGACAGCGACAACCATCCCAGCATCTACGGGTGCTTCTATAGGTCCCATAGCGGTAATGCCGACACAGACCGACTCATCGACCACGTCCAAATGGCTGCAGACTGCGTGCTACAACAGGTCCCATCCGCAGAGATCGTGATACTCGGTGATTTCAACGCCCACCACGCTGAATGGCTTGGTTCTCGTTTAACCGATCATGCGAGTAGATCTGTCTATGACTTTGCTTTGGCATATGGTCTAACACAACTGGTTACTTCGCCTACGCGGATCCCAGATGTGGAAGACCATGTACCTTCCCTGTTGGACCTTCTGCTGACCTCACATCCGGACGGATATCAGGTCTCCGTCGATGCCCCTCTGGGCTCTTCGGACCATTGTCTGATCCGGAGTACGGTGCCACTTACGCTCCAATCGCAGTTGCGATCTGCAGCTTGCCGCTGTGTTTGGCACTATAGGTCAGCTGATTGGGACGGGATGCGGTCTTTTTTTGCATCCTACCCTTGGGGGCGGGTTTGCTTCTCGCCGGAAGATCCCAGCGTTGTTGCCGATTCTGTTGCTGATGTGGTACATCAGGATATGGAACTTTTTATTCCATCCTCTGTGGTGCCCATCGGAGGCAGATCCCAGCCATGGTTTGGTCGCTCCTGTAAAATAGCATCACGCTATAAGCAGGAGTGCTACCGGGCCTGGGATGACGCATCAACGTCTCGGGATGTAAACACCAGCGCACTTAAAAAGAAGTATAATTCCGCCTCCAGGTCCTTCAAAAGCGTCATTGCCAAGGCAAGGTCTGAGCACATCGGCAGAATTGGCGAGAAGCTAGTTCGCCTTCCTTCGGGAACCCGTGCATTCTGGTCTCTCGCCAAGGCTGTCCAAGGGAACTTCTGTCCGGACAGAGAGAACGACTCACTGGCCCATGCCGCAATAGAGAAAGCCGATCTGTTGAGCTCTCTTTTTGCATCCAACTCGACTCTAGATGACGGGGGGAACACACCGCCGACTATCCCGCGATGTGAGTGCTCCATGCCGGATGTGCGATTTACACAGCGCTCGGTTCGCAAAGCACTCTTTTCCCTGGACGTCAGCATGTCGAGTGGGCCCGATGGAGTCCCTCCCATTGTGCTGAAGACGTGTGCTCCGGAGTTGGCACCGGTTTCAACGCGTCTTTTCCGGTACTCCTACTCCCAAGGCGTATTCCCGAACTCATGGAAGACAGCTTTGGTCCACCCGATCCCTAAAAAAGGCGACCGCTCAGGCCCGTCCAACTACAGGCCTATCGCCATCACCTCCTTGTTCTCCAAAATAATGGAAGCCATTATAAACTGCCAGCTCATGAGGTACCTTGAGGATCACCAGCTGATTAGTGACCGCCAGTACGGTTTTCGTCGGGGTCGATCAGCTGGTGATCTTCTAGTCTACTTAACTCATAGATCAGCGGAGGTAGTAGAGTCCAAGTGGGGCCGACTAAATCTAATCCAGTTCAATCCCCAGAAGACACAAGTTTGCGCGTTTACCGCTAAAAAGAACCCCTTTGTCGTATCTCCTCAGTTTCAAGGCACTCCCCTTGCTGCCTCAGCCAGTATCGGAATCCTTGGCGTCGACATATCGAATAGTGTGCAGTTTCCTGGTCACTTGGAAGGGAAGGCCAAATTGGCCTCTAAAGCTTGCGTGTTCAGCAGAGCGAGACAGTATTTCATGCCGGCACATCGTTTGCAACTTTACAAAGCGCAAGTTCGGCTCCACATGGAATACTGTTCTCATCTCTGGGCCGAGGCACCCCAGTGCCAGCTCCTTCCACTTGACCGCATCCAGCGCAAAGCGGTTCGAATCGTCGACGACCGAGTTCTTTCTAATCGACTCGATACACTGGCACTGCGTAGAGATGTTGCATCTCTTTGCGTATTTTATCGCATCTATCACGGGGAGTGCTCTGAGGAATTGTTCGGACTAATTCCAGCCGCTCAATTTCACCATCGCACATCGCGAAAAAACTCGCGTTACCATACATACCATCTGGATGATTGGCGGTCCACCACTGTGCGATTTAGAAGAAGTTTTCTCCCTCGCACAACTTCCTTATGGAATCAATTACCACCAGCGAATTTTCCGGACCGATACGACTTAGGAACCTTCAAGAAAAGAGCTTACACCTTTCTAAAAGGCCGGCAACGCATCTGCAATTCCCCTGGTGTTGCGGTTGTTCATGGGCGGCGGTAGTCACTTACCATCAGGTGAGCCGCATGCTCGTTTGCCCCCTATTCTATAAAAAAATACGAAATCCAACTTTATTTGATATGATACGAGTTGGAACTTTAAATCTGCCACAAGCGATTCCATTACAAGGGAGAAATACACCTGTACCTTTTTATTTCATCGGTGACGATGCTTTGTGAGATGGGCTTACAGAATATAATAAAACCATTTTCTGGATATCATGCAAAAGGATCACCTGAGAGGGTTTTTAATTATAGAATTAGTCGCGGGCGCATGGTTGTAGAAGACGCGTTTGGCATTTTATCTAATAAATTCAGAATTTTGCATTCACGCATTGGTTTACAAAATGAGAAAGCAAAAATTGTCGCGATGGCTTGTGTGCATCTGCATAATTTTATGAAGAGAAATGAAAGAACTACTGATGGAGTTTTGAACGAAGAGCAACAAAATATTCCGCAGATCGCTCTCAATGTAGAACAAAGTTTAATTACAAATGAGCTAAAATGTTATTTTCTATCGGAACAAGGTCAGCTTCCATGGCAATATCAAATATAATGTTTGAAAGAAATAAAATATGATTATTCAAATAATTGTTTCATTTAGGAATCTGAAACATTTATCAATATTTTTAAGCTTTTATTAAAATAAAATAACTTAACCGAAAATATAAACATTTATTTTAATCTATTACACTATTTTCGGTTAAATTATTTTCCAAGACTAGTAACAGACTGTCACTTGTGTTGACATCTGGGCTATTTTGCATTTCATAGTCTGATTGAACAGAGTAAGAGCGCGAAGTTGAGGGCGACGGTGATTGCTGACGTTGTAGGTTGGCCTGTGAAGTATCCTGGCGAACATTTTGATAACGAAGAGGCTGAGTAGTATTATTGGTCCTATCAAAATACATCGAACACATTCTCATTTCTGCTTCATAGACAATATTCTGTATTTGATGTTGTACTGTACACATCGTGTAATGATCCTTCTTCCTCAACTTGCTACTTATATAGTCTGCAAATATAGCAGCATTATCGCGTTGCCTTGCATCAGATATAATCTCCCTCAGTAATTGCAAAGCTTCATCAACTTCAGGATCTCTCTGTATATTTCGTTTTAGTGAAGTCCTTGTCGAAGGTAGCGTAGTCTGGGGAGTGATATTATCTTGAGAAGACTGAAAATAAAAAGGAAATCTTATAAATAATTGCAAACAAGCTTAACATATACGGGGAATGCATGTCTTTTCGTAACTCGCGCCGTGCATTATTGTTTTTAGTTTTATCGATGTTAATAAACATTTATATTTCTTTATAAAAGTAGTGTTTAATTGATAGGTTTACCTTAACCTGCCCTAACACACTACAGTAGGTAGTGGGTATCTAATATTAATACGCGAGGCAAAAACTTTGTACCCCTATTTACGAAAATATTACTTATTGAAATAATGTATTTTAAATTAATTATGGTCGAATTTCGACCAATGGGCGACCAACTAGTCTACTTAATTATAAGAATTTCATGGGTACTTACACTAGGTGTGTGGCTGCTTAGAGTCGATACCGGTGCATTCTTGTCATTAAGAAATGATAACGCCTTATAAACAAACCTTTTCGGCAATTGAACATCTTCCCGTTCAGATCCACTCCTTTTAGATTCTTCATATTTGCGTTTTTCTCGAAAATAAAGGGCTAGATAAATTCTTCAGTTTTCTCTCAATTTATGGTGATGCTATGCTGAACACAGAAGCAATTCTCCCTAATAGCATTATTTCTTTTGTTGCGATTCTTGAAATCCATATGCCTTGGGTTCCACAATAGTTTATTTTCTTGATACTTTTCTGTTAGTAAAAGTACTGCACTATCATCCCAGTTAAATTCTGTTATTTCGTTATTTAAGTATATGAAATTATGTTATTCACGAATACTACAACACTACCACTCCGTATCGAAGCCGGAAGCAAACTGCCGCCGGCAACCAAAAGCCGCAGGGGATGGCCGGCGGCCTAGCCGCCGGGTCGGCCGCCGGCCGTGCCGCCGGGCATGTGTGGATGCACCATTTTATTTGAATTTGAAATCAATTTGGAATACATGACAAACAATATGATAATTAAAAAAAATTTAAAGTGGTCAGTACTTTTTTTGTTGGTCAATGTTGTTAAAAATATCGCTATACCGTGTTGATGTGTTTATTAATGACTCATTCAACTCACCAAACTCCACATTCAGATCCGCGATGGCCGCTTCGCCCATCTTCCTCCACAGGTCGGGTTCGTCGACTGCATCACAAAAGAGCCAGGCCTCGCTGAACCTCCTGAGCAGCAATAGCTTGTCTATATGTTTCCTTTGGTTTGCGAGACGCTTCTCCGTGTCCACATCGGCAAGGCCACTCGTGTTGTGCGATTCGAGCGCCACTTTAGTAACACTGAAATTTAATTTAGGTGTTAAATGGAAATAATCCGTATGAAGTAAAGGCGTACTGCCAAAATAATAGACTCAAACATCATTTTTCAATCCACAGATAAATATATGCTTTGAACGGCTTATTTATGCCAGAAGAAAAGTCGCGGTAGCTTAGCAACCCGTTCAATCCCCGCCGGGGCCACCTAATAATAAATTTGTTAATTGCAAATGTTAAGTGCTGATTTACCACGTTTATGGTGGTAAAGGAAAAAATCATGACTTAAAAATAAAATTTCGTATGTGTAATTACCGAGAACCGAAAACCCTTTTACTTGCTCTCTCCTCTTTTTGCTCTATCGAAATTAGTACATTGGTTTAACGCCAACAATATGCTCTTAAACGGCAATAATACTAAGTGTATTAAATTTACAATACCTAATGTAAAACATTCGAGTACCAATGTGCTATTAAATGGGGAGGAGTTGAGTCTTGTGGATACCACTGTTTTTCTCGGTATTACTATTGACGCGAAACTTCAATGGGGCCCCCATATATCTAAATTAGCAAGCAGACTTGGTTCTGCAGCATATGCTGTGAGAAAGATTAGAAGTCTCACAGATGTTGAGACAGCTATATTAGTGTATTTTAGTTACTTTCATAGCGTAATGTCTTATGGAATTTTGCTATGGGGTAATGCGACTGATATTGAAGCTATATTTGTTTTGCAAAAGAGAGCCGTTCGGGCGATTTATAACCTAAATTGTAAAGTCCCTCAGACAAAAATTTAAAGAAATAAACATATTAACTTTGGCATCGCAATATATTTATGAAAATCTAATGTATGTACATAAAAACATAAATAACTTTAATAAGAATAAGGATGTGCATACTTTAAACACTAGGAACAAACATAAGCTTGTAATACCAGTTACTAGACTCCACAGAATCAGTAATTCATTTATGGGGCAATGTATACGCTTTTACAACAAAATCCCAGAACATATTCAAAGTTTATCAATAAACAAGTTTAAAAGTTTTATTAAAGAAAAACTGTACAAAAAAGGTTATTATAATATCAAGGAATACATTAATGAAAATAAACCCCTGGGAATAAGGTGATCGCCACCATGCTGGTTCTATTAAAAATCATTTAAAAATCTATAAATGAAATTATTGTTAAGTGAAATATGTTTGGAAAAAAAAAAGTCCCGCTGGGTTTCTTGCTGGTTCTTCCCAGGACAGAGGTATTTTCCGAACCAGTGGTAAATAAAAAATGACTTTCAATAAGAATTATGTAATAATCGATATTGAATAAAAAATTATTCTAAATTATTCTATTCTATTCTATTCTATTCTATTCTTGCAACAAGGCTTCTTTGTCATATAAGATGACAGACAACACTTCTGCCTTTTTCAGCCGACTTCAAAAATAGGAGAAGGTTCTCAATTCGACTGTATTTTTACATGTGTTACCTAAGAACTTTTTTCTAGATGAACCGATTTTGATGATCCTTGATCCTTGATTGATGATGTTCTCATTTTATTTATATAGAAGTCGGTTGTACAATTTTTTTTATTAGGCCACAGCATCCAAACTACATGCTCATGTCATCCTTGCATAAAAACAAAAGATGTATATGCATTAAGTACGTTGCACAAAATTTATTTATATTAATTAGACATTTACTGACAATAGCTGAATTACGCTAACCAAATGGTTTTTCATCCTCTCGTTTGCCCACAATAACAGAGTTTATTTTTCTCTGCTTACAACGCTTCAAATTATATAACACCACATGGCAACTTCCCTCTAATATTTTCTTGTGTATTCTTACTTATTGATTACACAATAGAAGACTATTGCATATTATTAATAGGCGATCAAGATTTCAAATCCACTACAAATTACTTTGAATTAATAACACACAATCGACAAACATTATCAGAAATTACACATACAAACATCATCTTGTGTCTGCCGTCCTTTAGATACTGTAAATTCGGAAATTTATTTAACTGGCGAGTAGAAGTTTTTAATAACTTACTACAACTAGATGTAATGACACATGAGTATGCATACCTAATTGATTCCAACCTGAATCTAGAATATGATTATACCATGTTTAAAAGACACACAGGTATTTTAAATAACTATGGAATGCAAACCATATTCAAAGACATTGATGCACTTATGTGTGAAATTGAAGATTATGGCCATAAGAAAACATTAGAACCCGTGAAAGAATTTCGGAGTGACCAAAATGAACCAGGACCTGCCTCGCCAACTCTAAAAAATATGTTTTTTCAATAATAAAGTAAGGATTATTTACCAAAACATACAAAGTTTTAATAACAAACGGCATTTATTGGAAGCTTGGACAGATGAAGATAAAAATGTACACGCTATTTGTCTATCTGAAACCTGGATCAACACTGCGAAACTTGACCTACTCAAAGTACAAGGTTATACCCTGGCATCCTATTTCAGTCGATCTGATTCAGTAGGAGGAGGTGTTTGTATTCTAGTAAAAGATGAGATAGATTATATTGAACGAAATGATTTAAAAAATATGTCTATAGAACCTATAATTGAAATTTGTGGCATAGAAATACCAATTTTGAATTTATTAATAATAAATGTATACTGGCCAAACAGCAACAGAATGCGTGATACTTTTTACAGTGTATTAGAAAAGCTCTTGCAACGAATACAGCAAAAAAATTCTAAAAGAAACGTTATAATAGGTGGAGATTTTAATGTAGATGTGCTAAAACAAAGTACATCAACTGTAAGACTTTTAGATTTAATGCGTAGTTACAATTTTATTCAACATGTTCAAGAACCAACTAGGGTAACAGAGAGTACAGCTTCATGCTTAGATTTGACATTCACATATTTTGATGTCGAACAAGTCGTAATTAATGTTGTAGAGTTGAGTCTCTCTGACCACAAAGGAGTTATAGTTAATATACCTACAAAAGAACGAAACATACTCGTACGTAATACGTGGATACTAGAAAAAAGATTCTATAGTGAAAAAAATATCCAACTTTTCAAATCTAAATTAAGAGAAGTAGACTTTAGCAAAATAATTACAATTGATAAAAACATTAATGAAAATTATAACTTATTTTGTAATAAAATTAATCATATACTAAACGTAACTATACCAAAAATTCGCATAAAAATTAGAAGTACAAAGAAAAAGCCATGGCTTACAAATGGAATTAAAACATCGTGCAAAAATAAAAGACTCTTAAAAAAATTATTATCTCAAACAAAAAATCCAGTACTAAACAAGTATTATAAAAATTACTCCAAAATACTTAAAAAAAGTATAAATATTTCAAAAAAGAACCATAATATTAAAAGAATAAAGAATTCAGACAATGTCATAAAATCAATGTGGAATGTTGTAAAAGAGCAAACCAATAAGCTTACACAAAATAAAAAGAACATAAAATTATATGTCCAAAATAGTATCACTGCGGACCCTGGTCAAATAGTTAATTGTTTCAATAATTTCTTTTTATCGGTTGGAAATGATAATGCTACTTTTGGCTCAACAAGTGCGACTGGCCAGTTTGTTCTTGATCCAGTAAAAAATTCATTCTTTTTACAACTCGCTACTAATCAAGAAATTATAAAAGCTATACGTAATTTAAGAAACAAGCGTAGCTTCGGTCATGATGAATTACCACCTTGTCTAATTAGAAAATGCGCCGAAGAACTAGCCCCAGTTATGACATTCTTAATAAATCAATCGTTTACAGAAAGTAAAGTTCCAGACCACCTAAAAATTTCAATAATTAAACCACTCCATAAAAAAGGCTCAAAAACTGACTGTAATAACTATCGCCCGATTGCTATTCTTCCGACGTTTTCAAAAATATTGCATACCGAGCGCAAAGCGCGTGGGTATGTTCTACTAACGCCTAAAAATCAAAATTCCACCGTTTTGTCGCATGAAATCGTATCCAGCAATCATATTACACATATAAATGATATAAAAAGCACATTGTTAGAAAGATAAATGATTGTTGAACTTATTAATATTTTTTTTAACTCGATTAATTGCTATTTTTAAATAAAAAAAGGGGTTTTAGTGGCTTATGGTGTGGATTTATCATGTCCCCAAGGCTTGTAAACATTATAACTTTTGTAAATATCAATTGTTTAACTCAATCTATTTATTAATCTCTTCATCTATCATGTGGGAAGCCACTGAATGTAAATGGCAGTGTAATTTTGTTTTGTTTCGCTATAATTAATTTTTTTCGGCTCGAAAATGGCGAAATTTTCGTTGATTTGATAGCCTCGTATAGAATTATTTCTGTAAATGGGGATATGCAGCCACAGAGTAGTTTACTCACTAACTCAGTTGGCCATCGCCATAGATTACTGTATATATCAGTTCGCCGCATTAGCTTGCTACATTTATATTTATCTATGGTTCGCCGTCAGTCGCCGTCGTGAGTGAACATTATTTCGGTTGTTTGCAGCGGCTCAAAAAGATCGCTGTACAAATACACAATATTCGAATAACCAAATTTCTTAAATACTTGATTATAATAATAATAACAGATTTTTTTATTACAATATTTTAAAAGCACAGAATAAATAATAGTAGTACGTACTAAAAGTATGTATAGTATGTGCCATATCGATTGAGAAAAACGGACAATGACCTCAGATATGAGCCGAGTGTCAAAAGGCGTAACTTACAAAATCTCAATTTAGATGTGATAACAATATTTAAATATTGATATTATTCCCACTTCTAGGTCAGCACATATGTTTTGTTTTTTTGTTTCTTAAATAATATTGTCTGTGGTTCCTATAAACATAGTAAAATCTTACGGTACATCGCGAAAAATGTGTTATATTTTATATTTCAATTTATGGTAAGTAACGCAGCAATTCATTTAATAACAGTTTCATATTAAAAAAATATTTGAAGCAATATAATCACCATATTGAGCTTTTGCAAATTCATCCCTTTAAAATAAACAAAACGCGCGTTACGTCAGTTCGTTCTAAAAGAAACGTGACAATGGCAGCCAGAGATGCGTCACCTTTTTTGGGCCGGTCCGCCATTTTGTTTTCATTCGTGTTCGGATAGCGCTTGCGTGTGTACGTCTCGGGTAATTCATAGCATTCATTGCATTGTTTTAGTTGAGTTTTTACTGTTAAATTTGTTATATCGTTAAGTTTTTGTTTTTTGAATCTGTTATATTAGTTTTACTGTGACGGTCGTTACTAAATCGACATGAGTTCAGGAGAATTTGGTGAAGGACCCGGTCCTTCAACATCAAGTGGAAAGAGACGTCGCCGACCCATAATAAACGTAGCAGGTACGTACAAATAGGTACAAATGCGACGACGTAGCCTTTCTATTTCTTAAAGCGCTCTTTTTATGTGACCATGTGGTATTTATTTTCTAAAACAATATGTATTTATGTGATGTAGTACTATGGTAGTATATTTTTGTCATTTATTTACAGGCCCATCTTCTGGAGCACCTTTAACGTCACCAGTAAAAAAGAGAAAACCTACCACTTTGTCGGTCGGGGAACAAGAGATTATCATTAATGTATACAAATATGTCAAAAACACCTGGCCCGAAGACGTGTATCCTTCAAACGTTAATATGGTAGAAAAGGTTTCGGAGATCTCAGGAGTCAGCAAGAGCACTATATATCGCGTATTAAGCGTGTATAGAGATTCCCATAAAATACCAGAAAAGGGAATAATTAATAAAAGAAAAAAGTCTGTAATTGACAAGTTGGACGATTTTGATAAATCGGCTATAAGAGCGAAAGTGCATCAGTTCTTTCTTGCAGGAGAATTACCGACTTTAGACAAAATTTTGCTCAGTATAAATCAAGATGACCAGTTGCCAAACTTGAGCAAAACTTCCCTGCGACGTGTGTTGCGCCATTTAAAATTCAAATATATAAAGAGAAACAGAAAAAGTGGTCTAATAGATCGCCCAGAGATAGTTCTGTGGCGTACCAGATATTTGAGAGAAATACAAATATTAAGAAACGAGGGACGTAACATTTTTTACCTTGACGAAACATGGATTAACGCAGGTCATACTATGGGAAAGGTATGGGAAGACACCACAATTGAATCTTCTCGTCAATCACGGTTAGAAGGCTACTCTACTGGCGCGAAAGCCCCTTCGGGTAAAGGAAAGCGATTAATAGTTGTACACGTTGGCAATGAAAATGGCTTTTTGGAGGGATGTGATTGGGTATTTGAATCATCATCTACTGGTGACTACCATGAGAGTATGGACGCTCTCCATTTCGAGGACTGGTTTAGAAAAGTAATAGAAAAACTGCAAAGCGGCGATGTCATAGTTATGGATAACGCTAGTTACCACTCCAGACGTTTAGAAAAAACCCCAACAATGTCTTGGCGGAAACAAAATATGCAGGAATGGCTAGAATCTAAACAGATCGCATACGTGCCCTCGGACACAAAGACCCACTTAATGGAAAAAATAAAGGCAGTTAAAGATAACTATCGAAGTTACGTCACCGACGAGATGGCAAAAGAAAAAAGCATCACAGTGGTAAGGTTACCTCCTTATCACTGTGAGCTTAACCCCATTGAACTTGTGTGGGCAGATGTGAAAGGGTACGTTGCACGAAAAAATACAACTTTCAAGTTAAAAGATGTTAAAAATTTACTTAAAGATGGTTTAACTCAAATCACGCCAGATAAATGGAAAAACTGTGTTCAGCATGTCCTTAAGGTTGAACAAAAAATGCGTGGCATGGATGATAGAATTGACCAAACTGCAGATCGCTTTATAATTAATGTTACAGATAGTTCATCAAGTGAAGATACGAGTGATGATTGCACCGAATAAAAATAAAGTTCTTATATAATATTAAAAATAAAGTTTTATCTTTTGCATAAGTACGTACTTATTCGGTGTCGTTATCACTCGAATCTTTATATGTGTTATAAATTAATGTTTTTTGTTGTTAAATGAATAAAGTACTTTATAACAATAGATGATTTTTCTTCTACAGCGATCTTTCACATAACTTTTTAATAATAGTTAATAAATATATATTATATCAATCATTATAAAAAAATCATTATAAATAAAGAAAGTACTACATATAAAATGTGCCTATATATTGAAGGTTTGTAACCCCTGGTTAAACGACCGAAAGGTCATTGTCCGTTTTTCTCAATCGATTTGGCACATACTATAGTATCAATTTTTTTGTCATGGGTGAAATTTTCATGGTTTTCGAGGGTGTTGAAACGGATAGGGTTGTCGAAATGTAAATCCAAGATGGCGGCCGCAATATGTATCAATTTTTTCAATATGGGTGTCATTTTCATGGTTTTCGAGGGTGCTGAAGCCAATAGTGTTGTCGAAATGTAAATCCAAGGTGGCGGCTGCAATAGGTATAATTTTTTTCATCATGGGTGTCTTTTTCATGGTTTTCGAGAATGTTGAAGCCGACAGTGCTGTCGAAATGTAAATCCAAGATGGCGGCTGAAGTAGGTACCAATTTTTTCATCATGGGTGTCATTTTCATGGTTTTCGAGGGTGTCGAAGACGATAGTGCTGTCGAAATGTAAATCCAACATGGCGGCTGCAATAGATATCAATTTTTTCATCTTGGGTGTAATTTTCATGGTTTTCGAGGGTGTTAAAGCCGATAGTGCTGTCGAAATGTAAATCTAAGATGGCGGCTGCAAGGGGTATCAATTTTTTCATCATGGGTGTCATTTTCATGGGTTTCGAGGGTGTTGAAGCCGATAGTGCTGTCGAAATATAAATCCAAGATGGCGGCTGAAGTAGGTACCAATTTTTTCATCATGGGTGTCATTTTCATGGTTTGCAAGGGTGTTGAAGCCGATAGTGCTGTTGAAATGTAATTCCAAGATGGCGGCTGCAATATATATCAATTTTTTCATCATGGGTGTCATTTTCATGGTTTGCAAGGGTGTTGAAGCCGATAGTGCTGTTGAAATGTAATTCCAAGATGGCGGCTGCAATATATATCAATTTTTTCATCATGGGTGTCATTTTCATGGGCTTCGAGGGTGCTGAAGCCAATAGTGTTGTCGAAATGTAAATCCAAGGTGGCGGCTGCAATAGGTATAATTTTTTTCATCATGGGTGTCTTTTTCATGGTTTTCGAGAATGTTGAAGCCGACAGTGCTGTCGAAATGTAAATCCAAGATGGCGGCTGAAGTAGGTACCAATTTTTTCATCATGGGTGTCATTTTCATAGTTTTTAAGGGTGCTGAAGCCGATAGTGCTATCGAAATGTAAATCCAAGATGGCGGCTGAAGTAGGTACCAAATTTTTTCATCATGGATATCATTTTCATGGTTTTCGAGGGTGTTGCAGCCGATAGTGCTGTCGAAATGTAAATCCAACATGGCGGCTGCAATAGATATCAATTTTTTCATCATGGGTGTCATTTTCATGGTTTTCGAGGGTGCTGAAGCCGATAGTGCTGAAGCCGATAGTGCTGTCGAAATGTAAATCCAAGGTGGCAGCTGCAATAGGTATAAAGTTTTTCATCATGGGTGTCATTTTCATGGTTTTCGAGGGTGTTGAAGCCGATAGTGCTGTCGAAATGTAAATCCAAGATGGCGGCTGAAGTAGGTACCAATTTTTTCATCATGGGTGTCATTTTCATGGGCTTCGAGAGTGTTGAAGCCGATAGTGCTGTCGAAATGTAAATCCAAGATGGCGGCTGAAGTAGGTACCAATTTTTTCATCATGGGTGTCATTTTCATGGTTTTCTAGGGTGTTGAAGCCGATAGTGCTGTAGAAATGTAAAGCTAAGATGGCGGCTGCAATAGGTATAAATTTTTTCATCATGGGTGTCATTTTCATGGGTTTCGAGGGTGTTGAAGCCGATAGTGCTGTCGAAATGTATTTAAACTTTTTTAAAAAAAAATCCGTTTAATCATGCTATACGTTATTTTTAATACGAAGGTATGCTCAATTGGATTTACCAATATTTTTTGAATCTGCTATGGCTAATCGACTGTACTGTTACTGCGAAAAGTTCAATATATTAAATGAAAATCAATATGGCTTTCGCAAAAACAGATCAACAACCTTAGCAGTATACAAATATGTCAATGAAATACTAAATATATTCAATAAAAAGAAATATGCGATTGGTATTTTACTGGACATGACCAAAGCTTATGATCGAGTTAGATTTGACATACTTTTACGGAAATTACACGGAATAGGAGTAAGTGGCCCACCCTACAACTGGTTCGAGTCATACCTTACCAATCGAAAGCAGTGTGTAGAGATAGAACACCATGACCTAACCAGTGGAAACGTGATTAAAGTCAGATCTAATTTTGCACCGGTCACTAAATCAATACCACAAGGTAGTGTTCTCGGATGTTTATTATTTTTAATTTATATAAATGATTTGCCAAAAATAATCAAAGCTCCCTGTACCTTGTTCGCCGATGATCTTTCTGTAGTCATCCCATTCGACAATAATAAGAACAACAATCTTAACAACTGTCTAGATAGTTTACTAACAGAAATCTCTGAATGGTTAATAAATCACAATCTCGTAATAAACTATACAAAAACTAAGATAATGCAATTTAAGCCGTATCAAAAATACCCCCTATCTATAAATTATTCTTACAACAATACTAAATTAGAATGTGTTGATTCATATACGTTATTAGGTATAAACATAGATTCGGGTATAAACTGGAAAGAACACATAAAGAAAGTATCATCTAAACTTTCCCGTTTCTCGTATGCTCTATACGAACTCAAAAAAGTCACAAATTCAAAAACGGCCACGTGTGCATACTATGCTTATGCCCATGCATGGCTCAAGTATGGCATTATACTGTGGGGAAACAGCACAGACGTAAATAATTTATTTATTCTACAAAAAAAATGTATCCGCATAATTACAAATATAGATAACACTGTCAGCTGTAAACCTTACTTCATTTCATTAAAAATATTAACACTTACATCTTTATATATACTAGAAGTATGCACATTTGTTAAAAAGAATATGCACCTTTTTTCAACTTACTCCCGGCCTTATTTTTTACGTCCTAATAATAAATTAGCTCCACCTATCACAAAATTACAAACAGTGAAATCAGGACCATATGGTATGTGTGTAAAAATTTATAATAAAATCCCTAAATGTCTACAAAAAGAAGAATCATTAAATAAATTTCAAAGAGAGCTTAAAAAATATTTAATTGAAAAAAGTTTCTATTCGTTGTCAGAGTTTTTTGGGGAAAAATAATAATTGTTTAATTAGATATATATGTATACGTTTTTATAATCCATGTATTAACAACTATTGCAAATGTTTATTAAACTTAAAAGTAATGTTTAGTTTAAGTAAATAAAATTAGTAATTATTTATTCTAAATCAATTAAATTAAATTGATATATAATGTTGCTATGCCCTACCAGGGCTCATGTTTGGCTCTATTATATTCAACATAAGAACTATTTATGTAACCACATGAACGCAATAAAATGTTTGAGTTTGAGTTTGAGTTTACTTGGAGGTAAGAAAATGCAAGAAAATATTACAATAGTTTGGAAAATCCAAAAGTGCACGCCTCATGAGCGTTTGAATTAATTTTGATGAAAAAAATAAATTATATTCCTAACTTTTAAAATATATTATTAACGTGTTTTAAATTTAGCGCTCTATTATTTTAACAGATAGTGCCACCCACAGGGAAAAAAATTAATAATGTATACCAAAATAAATCGATTACACAAAGTATAAAATCGATAAAGGCTGTATGGTATATTCGTCCTTTGTCTATAGGCTAAAGAAAAATATGAAAGCGCTTTTAAATTTTTAATAGCAATTAAACTTATAAAATTTGAAAATCATTGTATTAACAAACTACGCACGGAACCAGTGGATGTAATTCTGAAACTAATAAAAAAAAACAGATCTCGATACGTTAATTTTTTAGGGAGTTATCGTGACCACATATCAACATCCGGCCGTCCACGCAAAAATTTTTTCAAACCGTTTTTTATCAGAGTAGCAATATAAATTGATTTTTTAGAAAACATTAGATGGATTAATTAGTGTTTTATTGATATACTACTTATATTATCGTATAAGTGCAATATGGTTATAATAGCGGCATTTTAAGACCACAAAATTGCTTAACCTTGACGTATCGGGAGTAATGCACTACCTAATAACGCATCGTGTTATGAGGCGTGCAAAATATTTTTTTATATTATTATTGAAAAAAAAATCAGCACGTGAATAATACTTTAAAATGTCTAGGTTGTTGTCCAGCAACTTGGAGGTGAATTCAGTGTACTCCCTTTTCATTTTCTACATGGATCATGCATAGGACGTTAGCTTCACGTCTTCCATCGTTGACCGTCCTAGCGTACTAAATGAACGTTCAACGTTACATGATGTCGCTGAAATAGGCAGGCCAATCTTGATTGCATAGCATGAGGTGAAGAGGCTTGAGCAAATCAAATCATCAAGCAATTTATTTAAGAACACATCACTTGCTTCAATTGCCCTAAGCAAGCAATTGCCTTTCGCATTTCGTTGCAGAAAAGCATACTCAAATACATTCACAAATTAAATTTACCTATCAATTATAAAAATGTTGTAATAATATCTTACTGGCGATCCGCCCCGGATTCGCACGGGTAATTTCTGAATCTGGACAACAGCGCCACCTACTGGGTTCAACAGTGAATTTAAACAATCCAGGAACCCACTCAAACACACAAAAAATTTAGTCAAAATAGGTCCAGCCATTTTCGAGTTTTTGCCAGACTAACTGACAGCAATTGATTTTTATATATAGAGATTAGTTAGTAGGATCGATGCAGATACACAATATCAACACGCGGAAGCTGCATTGGCGATGAGACCATTTTAATATAATCTTATATAAAGAAAAAAAACATGCTTTACATTAAAATAAAGTCATTTCAGTCCTTCTATTTAAAAAAAAATACAACAATAATACTCACGCTCCGCCACTTGCGTAACAATAGGCCTCCCCCGAGAACAATATTAGTGGTATATGATCAGGTAAAATACTGGTAGAAGCCACAAAGTCCACATGTGAACCATCGGTGGAAGTGGCAGCGAAGTAATAGGTCTCTATAGATTCATCCGTATACATCGCGAAAACGTTTCTTTCCGATAGGCAGATATCCCAAATCACGCCTCTGAAAGTTAATTTAATATACAGACAAATAAAGAAATGTATCAATAAGGGATACGGGATAAATCAGGCACTATACTCCTTATTTATTGACAACTAAGGGGTCACCACAAGATATGGACATATTCTATCTAGTCATCCTTCCTGATTTACAGTAATCTCCACGCTTGGTAGGCGGACTGCTGACCGCAACTAGGCACATGTGGCTGATGTAAGTCCTTGTGTAATAAGTTCAGAGAATGACTCGGATAGTGCCTACCACAATGCAACTAGAAACAAAAATAAACAATTTGTAACTTTGATTACCTGCGTAGTAGCCAGGTATTCATAAAACAGATGAAGTGTACCCTTACACTGAATAGAATCAGTGGAATCCCCCCCCCCCGCCCTACCTCCTTCTCCCCCCAAATGTCATCATCAGATAAGATTTTGTAAGCGAGGTATTTTGCTTGTAACGGATGATGTCTACGTGATTGATTAACGGTAGCATTATTAGTGCAAAAGTATCGGCACTGCGACCACTAACCTAAGTAATATTTGCCATTCACTATTTCATTCATTACATCCAACCTAAAGTCCACTGATGAACATAGGCCTCTCCCATAGAAGGTGGATATTTGTCATCGTTGTCACGGTTGGCAGATGGGTTTTTCGACACAGTTTTTATAATTTTTAACTGTAATCAGGAAAATGCTACTGCCTATATCTAGTTACGACACTTACGACACCTACGAGATAATGTGGGGTAGTGGATTTTCTTATGCCAACACTAAACGACATATTTGAAAGGTGGCGCACGTATGTGTACAAGGTAAAGTATCCCAGCTTATGTCAGTGCACGTGGCACAGTACCTATACTAGCTCAAGTGTGTGTGCACATGTAGCACAGTGTAATAGCTCAGGTGTGTGTACTGGGCTCACTTGACGTGCGCGGGCGCGGCGCGCTGCACGGCGCACAGCTGGCCGGCGGCGGGCGAGTGCACGTGGCGCAGTACACTAGCTCATGTGAGTGCACGTGCACAGTACTGGGCTCACTTGACGTGCGCGGGCGCGGCGCGCTGCACGGCGCACAGCTGGCCGGCGGCGGGCGAGTGCACGTGGCGCAGTACACTAGCTCATGTGAGTGCACGTGCACAGTACTGGGCTCACTTGACGTGCGCGGGCGCGGCGCGCTGCACGGCGCACAGCTGGCCGGCGGCGGGCGAGTGCACGTGGCGCAGTACACTAGCTCATGTGAGTGCACGTGCACAGTACTGGGCTCACTTGACGTGCGCGGGCGCGGCGCGCTGCACGGCGCACAGCTGGCCGGCGGCGGGCGAGTGCACGTGGCGCAGTACACTAGCTCATGTGAGTGCACGTGCACAGTACTGGGCTCACTTGACGTGCGCGGGCGCGGCGCGCTGCACGGCGCACAGCTGGCCGGCGGCGGGCGAGTGCACGTGGCGCAGTACACTAGCTCATGTGAGTGCACGTGCACAGTACTGGGCTCACTTGACGTGCGCGAGCGCGGCGCGCTGCACGGCGCACAGCTGGCCGGCGGCGGGCGAGTGCACGTGGCGCAGTACACTAGCTCATGTGAGTGCACGTGCACAGTACTGGGCTCACTTGACGTGCGCGGGCGCGGCGCGCTGCACGGCGCACAGCTGGCCGGCGGCGGGCGAGTGCACGTGGCGCAGTACACTAGCTCATGTGAGTGCACGTGCACAGTACTGGGCTCACTTGACGTGCGCGAGCGCGGCGCGCTGCACGGCGCACAGCTGGCCGGCGGCGGGCGAGTGCACGTGGCGCAGTACACTAGCTCATGTGAGTGCACGTGCACAGTACTGGGCTCACTTGACGTGCGCGGGCGCGGCGCGCTGCACGGCGCACAGCTGGCCGGCGGCGGGCGAGTGCACGTGGCGCAGTACACTAGCTCATGTGAGTGCACGTGCACAGTACTGGGCTCACTTGACGTGCGCGGGCGCGGCACGCTGCACGGCGCACAGCTGGCCGGCGGCGGGCGAGTGCACGTGGCGCAGTACACTAGCTCATGTGAGTGCACGTGCACAGTACTGGGCTCACTTGACGTGCGCGGGCGCGGCGCGCTGCACGGCGCACAGCTGGCCGGCGGCGGGCGAGTGCACGTGGCGCAGTACACTAGCTCATGTGAGTGCACGTGCACAGTACTGGGCTCACTTGACGTGCGCGGGCGCGGCGCGCTGCACGGCGCACAGCTGGCCGGCGGCGGGCGAGTGCACGTGGCGCAGTACACTAGCTCATGTGAGTGCACGTGCACAGTACTGGGCTCACTTGACGTGCGCGAGCGCGGCGCGCTGCACGGCGCACAGCTGGCCGGCGGCGGGCGAGTGCACGTGGCGCAGTACACTAGCTCATGTGAGTGCACGTGCACAGTACTGGGCTCACTTGACGTGCGCGGGCGCGGCGCGCTGCACGGCGCACAGCTGGCCGGCGGCGGGCGAGTGCACGTGGCGCAGTACACTAGCTCATGTGAGTGCACGTGCACAGTACTGGGCTCACTTGACGTGCGCGGGCGCGGCGCGCTGCACGGCGCACAGCTGGCCGGCGGCGGGCGAGTGCACGTGGCGCAGTACACTAGCTCATGTGAGTGCACGTGCACAGTACTGGGCTCACTTGACGTGCGCGGGCGCGGCGCGCTGCACGGCCCACAGCTGGCCGGCGGCGGGCGAGTGCACGTGGCGCAGTACACTAGCTCATGTGAGTGCACGTGCACAGTACTGGGCTCACTTGACGTGCGCGGGCGCGGCGCGCTGCACGGCGCACAGCTGGCCGGCGGCGGGCGAGTGCACGTGGCGCAGTACACTAGCTCATGTGAGTGCACGTGCACAGTACTGGGCTCACTTGACGTGCGCGGGCGCGGCGCGCTGCACGGCGCACAGCTGGCCGGCGGCGGGCGAGTGCACGTGGCGCAGTACACTAGCTCATGTGAGTGCACGTGCACAGTACTGGGCTCACTTGACGTGCGCGGGCGCGGCGCGCTGCACGGCGCACAGCTGGCCGGCGGCGGGCGAGTGCACGTGGCGCAGTACACTAGCTCATGTGAGTGCACGTGCACAGTACTGGGCTCACTTGACGTGCGCGGGCGCGGCGCGCTGCACGGCGCACAGCTGGCCGGCGGCGGGCGAGTGCACGTGGCGCAGTACACTAGCTCATGTGAGTGCACGTGCACAGTACTGGGCTCACTTGACGTGCGCGGGCGCGGCGCGCTGCACGGCGCACAGCTGGCCGGCGGCGGGCGAGTGCACGTGGCGCAGTACACTAGCTCATGTGAGTGCACGTGCACAGTACTGGGCTCACTTGACGTGCGCGGGCGCGGCGCGCTGCACGGCGCACAGCTGGCCGGCGGCGGGCGCGTGCACGTGGCGCAGTACACTAGCTCATGTGAGTGCACGTGCACAGTACTGGGCTCACTTGACGTGCGCGGGCGCGGCGCGCTGCACGGCGCACAGCTGGCCGGCGGCGGGCGAGTGCACGTGGCGCAGTACACTAGCTCATGTGAGTGCACGTGCACAGTACTGGGCTCACTTGACGTGCGCGGGCGCGGCGCGCTGCACGGCGCACAGCTGGCCGGCGGCGGGCGAGTGCACGTGGCGCAGTACACTAGCTCATGTGAGTGCACGTGCACAGTACTGGGCTCACTTGACGTGCGCGGGCGCGGCGCGCTGCACGGCGCACAGCTGGCCGGCGGCGGGCGAGTGCACGTGGCGCAGTACACTAGCTCATGTGAGTGCACGTGCACAGTACTGGGCTCACTTGACGTGCGCGGGCGCGGCGCGCTGCACGGCGCACAGCTGGCCGGCGGCGGGCGAGTGCACGTGGCGCAGTACACTAGCTCATGTGAGTGCACGTGCACAGTACTGGGCTCACTTGACGTGCGCGGGCGCGGCGCGCTGCACGGCGCACAGCTGGCCGGCGGCGGGCGAGTGCACGTGGCGCAGTACACTAGCTCATGTGAGTGCACGTGCACAGTACTGGGCTCACTTGACGTGCGCGGGCGCGGCGCGCTGCACGGCGCACAGCTGGCCGGCGGCGGGCGAGTGCACGTGGCGCAGTACACTAGCTCATGTGAGTGCACGTGCACAGTACTGGGCTCACTTGACGTGCGCGGGCGCGGCGCGCTGCACGGCGCACAGCTGGCCGGCGGCGGGCGAGTGCACGTGGCGCAGTACACTAGCTCATGTGAGTGCACGTGCACAGTACTGGGCTCACTTGACGTGCGCGGGCGCGGCGCGCTGCACGGCGCACAGCTGGCCGGCGGCGGGCGAGTGCACGTGGCGCAGTACACTAGCTCATGTGAGTGCACGTGCACAGTACTGGGCTCACTTGACGTGCGCGGGCGCGGCGCGCTGCACGGCGCACAGCTGGCCGGCGGCGGGCGAGTGCACGTGGCGCAGTACACTAGCTCATGTGAGTGCACGTGCACAGTACTGGGCTCACTTGACGTGCGCGGGCGCGGCGCGCTGCACGGCGCACAGCTGGCCGGCGGCGGGCGAGTGCACGTGGCGCAGTACACTAGCTCATGTGAGTGCACGTGCACAGTACTGGGCTCACTTGACGTGCGCGGGCGCGGCGCGCTGCACGGCGCACAGCTGGCCGGCGGCGGGCGAGTGCACGTGGCGCAGTACACTAGCTCATGTGAGTGCACGTGCACAGTACTGGGCTCACTTGACGTGCGCGGGCGCGGCGCGCTGCACGGCGCACAGCTGGCCGGCGGCGGGCGAGTGCACGTGGCGCAGTACACTAGCTCATGTGAGTGCACGTGCACAGTACTGGGCTCACTTGACGTGCGCGGGCGCGGCGCGCTGCACGGCGCACAGCTGGCCGGCGGCGGGCGAGTGCACGTGGCGCAGTACACTAGCTCATGTGAGTGCACGTGCACAGTACTGGGCTCACTTGACGTGCGCGGGCGCGGCGCGCTGCACGGCGCACAGCTGGCCGGCGGCGGGCGAGTGCACGTGGCGCAGTACACTAGCTCATGTGAGTGCACGTGCACAGTACTGGGCTCACTTGACGTGCGCGGGCGCGGCGCGCTGCACGGCGCACAGCTGGCCGGCGGCGGGCGAGTGCACGTGCGCGCGGCCGCGCTGGTCCAGCACACAAGACCGCGCGCCGCTTATGTCGCAGTAGACGCCGCTCACTCCGCAACTGTGCTTGTAGCGCACGGACGTCCGCCACTCCTCCACGCCGAAGTATTCTATGTGACCTTGCTAAAAAGTACAGCAGATAAAGGCCGATTAAAATTGGATCGGTAACAGTAAACAAGACCATTACAGGCTCGTTACTGGTACCGTTTAAATTGTTTGAACTGCTTCTAAGTATTTCACTGATTTATTTGTACATTCTACTTTTATCGGGTGTGGGTGTTTTGATATTTACAATACATATCTAACAACATGCAGTAAAATACCTCTACTTAGAGCACTCACTTTAATTTTTAGAACACAAGTAACCTATGCTATTACGAGGGCGGCACTGAAAATTTCGGGAATCAAGGAAGTGACACAACATTACTATTTAAAAATGTATTTATTGCTATTCGAAGTATTCTCCGCGAAATTTAACACATTTTTCCATACGATGGAACCAATCATTGAAGCAACCATTCCATTCGGAAGTTGGGGTCTCCAAAATGGCCGTTTTGTAGGCGTCCACAGCTTCTTCAGGTGATGAAAATCTCTGTCCACGCAATTTATTCTTTATTTTAGGGAAAGTATAGACATCATTAGGGCTGTACGGCGGATGGTCTAATAATTCTATGTTTTCTTGCTCTAAAAACTCTTTTGTTCTGTGTGCGGTGTGAGAACTCGCATTGTCGTGATGGAGGATGATGCGGTGGTTGCAATTCTCTTTACGGAATTCAGAAACGACCTGTGGCAAACAAATGTTAGCATACCATTCTGCATTAACCGTTCTTTGTCCCTCAAGAGGAATAGTCGTAACATGGCCGGTTTTGGAGACAAACGTTGCCACCATTTTTTTTTGCAACACTCCGTGAACGAACAATTTTTGTTGGCTTTAACTCATTTTCGAACACTCAAACTCGTGACTGGTTTTTTGTTTCGGGTTCGTACGCGTATATCCAGGATTCGTCACCTGATACGATGTTGTATACAGCATTTGAGGATCCTGCGTGGAATCTTTCGAGAGTTCTGACGCGAGCCGCTTTTTGCTCTTCACAGAGCGAATGCGGTATCCATCGGGAAAACTACTTTTTTACACCTAATTGTTCATGCAAGATTATTTGTATTTGACTCACGCCAATGTCCAAAGTTGCCTGAATTTCGCGGTATGTCACATGTCGATCTTCCTCAATAAGCTTACGCACAGCATCGACGTTTTCTTGGGTGACTGCAGTTTTTAGACGACCTTGACGGGGATCATCACTGAGCTTGACACGTCCACGTTGAAATTCAGCAAACCAGCGATAAATTGTGGTTTTGGATGGGGCTTCATCACCAAATGCAGAAATCATCCGGCCAACACACTGTTTTTGTGTTAAACCACTTCGAAAGTCATAATAAATCATCGCTCTTGAATTTTCTCGAGTCAATTCCATTTTCTCAACGACTAAACAAGTTTAACAAAACCTTGTGACAAGACCGAGAATCTTTTTTAAATAAAGAAATGGTATTCGATTTTTAAAACCAAGGAGTTTTCAATTGAAAAGATTTTAATATGACAGGAACAGTGGAAATATTCCATTCCCGATACTTTTAGTGCAGCCCTCGTATACTTGATTACAAGAACACTGACATTGTAATCGTAATTATGAAATCTGATAGCCAACATACTCGACGTAAATGGAACACTATATATATATATATTTTTTCAATAGTTTTCTTATGTGCTCTTTAGTTATTAAAGGCTATTAAAAGTCCACAGTTGAACATAGGTTTTCCCCGTACATTGGCCTCATAAGCGAGATTTTGTCATAATTGACTCGCTCGTTTATTTTCAGTTTTAATCAGGACGATGCTGCTACCAATCTCCTTTTTCAGTTTTCGTTTATCGCCTCTCAAAACACCCACGGGATGATATCGCTAGTGGATTCTCTCAGAATTACAAGGTCTGTGACAAACAATGGCATGTTTAAATTTCATAATATTATTATGCACTAGAATAAAAAAAAAGCGAAAATTACTGAAGAGGCCTTCTTACGTCGGTGACGAAAATAAAGAAATCGCCAGTCAAATGAATATCAACTATCTTGGCGCCTTGCATATGCGGCTCGGGGAAGAGAATTGCGTCACGTTCCGGTTGCGACGGGTCCGGTTGTTCGATCTGCATAAAGAAATTTATATTTATTATTGTTGGGGGCACAAAACTTATAGAATTTTGGTAAAGTTTTAAAGCAAATTAAACACGAAATTATAAATGATACATTCTTGAAATGATGCTTAAAAGAGCTACTAATAAGTTCTCCATGTGATGACTTCACAAAACATTTTGCCTACTTTTGGCTTTTTACTAATTTTGGGCATGGAAAACTAAAGGCCTTTTACATAATTTTATTAGAGTGACAAACAAGCTCATAGCCCACATGATGGTAAATCGATCTTTCATCGATTAAGAATAAAAAGGCAGATTCGTTGTCAGCTTTGAGGACTAAGATCGAATTCCTCGCTTCATTGGCATGTGGTGGCGCTGTCGTCGCGCCACAAGCGAAACACATCGAAGCTTAAATCGCGCTAACAAAGTTCCAAAGTTAAAGCAGCATATACATAATAGCTCCGAACTACCAATTGGAGCGTTGGCCGCTCCCCGATCAAAACATCTCGCCCCGCGGGAGATCTCCCTTTTTCCTTCTACCGCCACAAGCAGTAAAGAGGGTATCCGATTTTCTACACTGCAACATATGCTGCTATTTGTGCATAATGTTGCTGTGTTTTATATGTTACAGCTATATTATGCTTGTTGTTTGCCCAAGACCCTGTTCCTGGATGCGGCAGGAGCTCTTGGGTGATGTATATAATAAATTGATGTAGTCGAATTCCCAAAATAAAAATCTTGACTTTAATTGTAATAATTGCATATAATTCAAGAACTAAAGGATGAAAACAAGATTTCTATATTGAAAGATAATTACAAATGTATATAAAAGGCGAACTACTGTATTAAGTCAAGCTATGCTATCGTGTCTTGAATGAATCTAGAACCGTTATTTTAATTCGTATTTTTTGATTGGGCGGGCTATTTGTCATTGTTGCGTTTCGATTTACGTTAGAACGCAAACACTTGTAATACGAATGAGTTGGCTTGACTTGACCCGGGGAGGGACCAAGCTCTCACAGAATACCATTGTGAAACAACAACCTAATGTTGCTGTGTTTCGTACAGAGGGCGTAGATAACCGGAGACCCTATTTACTGTAAACAAGGCATTTCATCTTAGCCCTCAGGAGTGATGATGATGTAGATTTCTATGGGTCACAGCATCCGCTTACCATCAGATGGTCTGTGTGCTCGTTTGTCACTTGTTCTATAAAAAAATATTGGCGTTGGTATTTTATACAAGCGTGGTCGATTCCCATTAGTGTTGCTCTCCCATTACAATGATTAACGATCCCACATGCTAGAAATAAACCTGTACCGATACCATTAAAATTGTTTGAATGCAAGAGTAAAAGTAAACATATCGTGAAAACCTACATGCCTGGGAAAATAAATAAATATCGAATATATGTAGAGTCTGCCAACTCACAATTCCTACAGATACTAAAGGAAGTTTTTGTTTATACTGTACTCACATTTATATTCTTTTACCTAAGATCACTTAAGCTGAACGTACATTTGTCAGCACCGTACGCCCCGTATTTTAGAACTCGTTGTATGAAATCATATGAAACCTCGCACATTGCAGCTGCACCGCACCGTACGCGCCGAATTTTATAAAATGCGGTAGGTATCAAAATATTGACGGAAGCATGCTGATGTCGTCATATAGCGCGGCGGGTTCGGCGCGTGCTGATACTCAGTGTTGTCTAATGTTGCCAACTTACAACTTAGTGGATTTTCCACTAAATCTAGTAGTTTCTCCTTTCGTTTCGAAACATATTTTATATAGGTTTTAGTATGTATATGTAGCAATTCTTGAAATTTCTCATATGTCAAATGCTAATATCTGAAAAATCGTTCATCATCATCTAATAAGTCTTTAAATAATATTTTCCATACAACTGCCTTTTCAAATTAATTTTGTGAATCCAGAATCTTTTTTGTCTTTGAATTTTATTTTCTTCTTCCTCTGCCAATAAGCAGGCTATTACAACAATTTTTTTTCATAATTTCACACCAGTGGTTGGAAAAAACTGCAAAAGTTGGTGGCAATACAAAAGATTTGCGTTCGGCGCGTACGCAAATGTGCGAGGTCATCAGTAAATGCGGCGCGTGCGACGTGTACGGTGCTGACAAATGTGCGTTCAGCTTTAACTTCTTTTTTTTTCAATTCTCGTCTGTAAGCCTTTTTCCATTACGACAGTAGTACGTGTAACTATTTTTGTTAATTAAGAATTGAGATAAGGAATTTGTAATTTTAAATGGGGGGCATAAACATACAACTATAGTGGCAATACGACGGCGACACTGAAAGTTTTTAGAACTAGCCACTTGTAAACGATGAGTTAAATTTTAAAAAATAAGTTCAAATTTTGAAAATTGAATTTTTTGCCAAAATTATTGTGTATGTATTTTATGAATTTGTCATTTGTTTACGATTTGGAGGCAAATTGAAAATTTTCTGTATCACGTCAGCATGAATTTAACGCGAGGAAATTTTCGTACAGTGATTTTTTATGACTTTCGATGTCATTTAAGTCAACAAGAAAGTTATGATAGACTTCGATTGGCCTTTCACGATGAAGCCCCATCTCGTACCACTATTTACAACTGGTTTAATGATTTAAAACGTCGTCGCACTAATCTCACCGATGATCTGCGTGAGGGACGGCCTTCTACGGTGACGACTAAAGATAACAACAGTGTTGTGCGGCGTAGATAGAGACTGACAAAAGAGTGACTTATCAGCAGATTCGGACAAGTGTAGGCATCGGTATGAGTCAAGTGCACAAAATCCTCCATGAACATTTAGCGGTCAGGAAGTTTTGTGCCCGGTGGATTCTTCATAATTTGACAGAACCCCAAAAACTCCGTCGTGCTTAACGGAGGTAACTCAAGTGCTGTGTTAGACATACTTATGGGTGACGAAAGCTGGATTTATTGCTATGATCCTGAAATTAAGAGACAGTCTGTTGTCTGGGTGTTTCCTTCCGAGGAGTTACCAACTAAAGTGAAGAGAGGACGGAAGCGTGGGAAAAAAGATGGTGGCTTCGTTCTTCGGAAGGACAGGTCATTACGTAACAATTGTTTTAGAGGATCGAAAAACAGCTACGGCAGAGTGGTACAATAACAATTGTTTGCCACTTGTCTTGGAAAAAGTTCGGGAGAAATGACCTCGCAGTAGGATCCTCCTTCACCACGACAACGCCTCGTCGCATACCGCCAAGCAAACAATCGACTACTTGGCGACGTCAGACGTGGAATTATTGGGTCACCCGCCCTATAGCCCCGACCTCGCATCTTGCGATTTTTATTTATTTCCGAAAATAAAAGAAAAACTTCGAGGAAAACGTTTTATGGACGTTGAGGAAGCAGTGACTGCGTTTCAAAATTCCGTCGAAGAGATCCCTAAGGACGAATGGGTAAAGTGCTTTTCTTAGTGGTTCCATCGGATGCAGCGATGTATTTATGTAAATAGACACTATTTTGAAAAGATATAATAAAACTAATAACTTGCTAGTTTGTTCAGTTTTTAATTTTCTAAGAACTTTCAGTATCACCCTCGTACTCATGGAGTGCAACATGACGGTGCAACAGCGCGTATTTAAATAAGCCAAAATACTGGGTGGCACTGTGTTTGGCAAGTAGTGGCATTACTCACAGAGTGCAACATGGCGCGACCCTGGAACAGCGCGGCGGCGCAGTCGCCGGCCATGCGCAGCGCCTGCACGGCGGCCGGGTACTGGCGGCGCGCGGCCGGCCCGCCGCCCAGCGGGTAGAACCACGCCTGCGCCCCGCTCACGCAGCACACGTGCCCGCCGCCCAGCGCCACGGCCGTGGGCTCCGTGCCCAAAGTGTACGTCGCCAAAGCCATCGGCTCCGCTAATTCAAACGAAATCGACAATCTTCTAAATTAACATACAAAAGCTGATTGTGATCTGACAAATCATAAATAAGGCCAATTTTTAGGTGAAACTGAAACTCGGTGGGTCACTAATTTATCCCTTTTTAGGATTCTGTACCCAAAGAGTAACTAACGGAACCCCATTACTAAACCTCCGCTGTCCGTCTGTCTATCTATCAACGGCCTGTATCTCATGATCCGTAACAGTTAGACAGTTGAAATTTTCACAGAAAGTGTATTTCTGTTGCCGCTATAACAATAATAAAAAAATTTAAAGGGGCTACTACTAGAAACGTGTTGTACGGAACTCTTCATGCGCGAGTCCGACTCACACTTGGCCCTTGGCCAAGTACCAAACTTGACACTTGGCCGGTTATTTAGCATGTTTTTATTACATTACATATTACACGAAAGCGAGGTGGCTTTCTCAAAATACTACCTACATTTATTGCCAGATTCTGGCTCGTCGCCAACGGCGATGCACTGATACACCGTGAGTTCAGTCAGGTTTGTCAGTGTGACCGCTCTTGTGCCGTACACGGCGTATAGCGGCGGCAGTGTGGTCACGTACACGTTGAGGTAGGCACGGCCCGCGGTGGCCAGCAATCTACCATCACTGCTCCAAGCGCATCGTTCAGCGCCACCTGGTGGTATCACCGAACCCGACACTTCCCCGTTGTTCCATACTGATATCAATTTTAACCTAAAAATAAAAAATATGTAATGTTGAATTATGATTTCATAGTTTCATGAAGTCAAATAAACAACTTATTTAAATATTATAATATAATAAAAACCTAATTGCACTAAAAACTTTTAACTAATATTTTTTAAAGTAAAGAATAAAAAGCGCAAATTCGAATTTTACATTGCAATCCGAATTTTATATGTATATAAATGTATAGCTTACAAATGCGCTGAGGAGCTATTGTTGTTAAATTATTGTGTTCCAAAACATATACAGTCTGTTCGTTTAGATACGGTCGGCATTGTGTCGCACCGCCTTGGCACATGACGCATCTTGACAAAAGCGCCACCACCACATCAAAGGTAGCCGCGTGCGACGTACAACCGCAGGGAAAATTTGGCACTTTAAAACGAAGCGCCGTAGTGAAACGTTCTTTCCTACCCAACTTGTGGTTATTATTTATATTCCTATTTTATTACAATAACTATAGGAATAAAATAGTATTCTATTTAATTCTTATAGTTATTGTAGAATCTAATTTAAAATTAAAAATTTTGTACAGCCGACTTCAATATAAGTTATTTAAGAATAACTCAAAAACTATTGGTCTGACCTTGATCAAATTCATATGGGACCACACGAGAACTATCAGCTTTCATATAAAAAAAGAATCATCGAAATCGGTTCACCCAGTATAATGTTATGAGGTAACACACATAAAAAAAACATACAGTCGAATTGAGTACCGTCTCTTTTTTGGAAGTCGGCAGAAAATATTATATTATTATAGAATATAATTTAAAATTAAAAATTTTGTACAGCCGACTTCAATATAAGCGACTTCAATATAGGTTATTTAAGAATAACTCAATAACCATTGGTCTGACCTTGATCAAATTCATATGGGACCACACGAGAACTATCAGTTTTCATATAAAAAAAGAATCATCCAAATCGGTTCGCCCAGTACAAAGTTATGAGGTAACACACATAAAAAAAAAAAAACATACACTCGAATTGAGTACCGTCTCCTTTTTGGAAGTCGGCAGAAAATAGTATTCTATTTTATTCTTATAATAGAAAAACATTTACTTAACAAACACATTAAAAATAATAAAATAAAAACAAAATAATAAGTGTACCTCCGGGTGTACCAACACTAACTTAGCGAACAGACCATATAACGTGAAAAATATAATTATAACATAATATATTTGTAATGAATAAACATAAATTTGGTTTAAGAGTTGTCAATATCTGTTTTCCATTTCCATTTCGATTGCTCCGGTCGCCGCTGTGAATGTTTTACATCTAGCTTAGACAAGATTGTTATACCTCCCTTTTGGGGATCATAATATCTACTCGTATGTGTGTATATGTGTGTGTATGTATATATTATTAGCCGTACTGATCATTTAAATAAAAGCAATGTTTATAAATATGTGTAAATAAACAGTGGTAGAGCCACGCGGCAGCTTTTGCTGTTGCACGGATGGGCCGACTCGAACCAGGGTGATACCACGACCTCACAGAATACCAGCGTGAAGTAGAGGTTTACCTCTGCGTTTCGCTTGGTGAGTGCAGGTGGCCGGAGGCCCTTTTTACTGGAAATGAGGCATTCCATCTTAGTCCTCACGGGTGACAACGCATCTGCATTTTGACTTGTAATAGAGGATAGATGTAGATGTCCATGGGTCGCAGCCACCACTTACCATCAGGTGGACTGTGTGCTCGTTTGTCACCCTTATCCTATAAACAAAAAACCATCACCAAAATAAAGGTTCATATTGTAAAAAACAAAAATATTAAACAACTTACTGCCCATCACCGCAAGAAACTGCTTGACTACCAAAAACGGCAACATCGGTGAGATTTTCCTTATGATTTTTGACTTGAAATAGCTCCTCCCCAACTTCCTTCAGATGCGTCGAAATAGCTATAATGTAACCGGCGCTGAACCCGATAAGTATGTATCCGTCACCATACCATTTGTACGAAACTATGGAACCATACCGCTGTTGAAATGCGAGCTCTATTGGGTTCTCAGGGTTCAGTAGATTATATAGGTACAGTGTTCGCTTCCCAACTATTAGACTAATCTGGGAAATGTAACAATTTGCACAAGTGAGATTCTTCTTTCCATTCGTTTATTTTATATTCAACAATTCAATTTCAATTGTAGAACATGATACCTATGGGTTATTTTTTCTTTTACAAATGGGTATTGTATATTGACCATAAGACAATGAGAAAACAGAGTAAAATTACGGATTTCCTTTTCGGATAGCAACCTCATTTTGGACGGTAGTAAATTTAAAAAAATATGTTAAAGTTTTGCAAGCCATTTGGTAGGTGGTACGACTCCTTTTCTGCACAGTTGTCCGTCTGGGTGGGTACCAACCTCTTACATATTTCTGCCGTCAAATAGCAGTGTTGTGTTAACATATTTCCTTTAAGAACTCAGGGGTGACAACTTATCTGCATTTTGACCCTTAATCGATGATAGATGTAACAGTGTATGAGCCACAACATCAACTTATGTCTTGTTGTGGCTCATACACTGTTACAACTGTCAACTTTTGACTTACAATCAGGTGGATTATGTGCTCGCTTATCACCATTGTACAACTAAAAAAAAATCTTGCTATTACAAATACATACTAATTCTCACAGCTTTTGAAAGATAAAGTAAAATAGCAACTTAATGCTGCTGTTTCGTATGGTGAGTGTAGAGAACCGGACACCCTTTTTACTGGAAAAGAGGCATTCCATCTTAGTCCTCACAGGAGACAACGCATCTGCATTTTGATTCGCAAACACGCACACACACAGCAAACACTTACCATACCATATCAGGCGGACTGTGTGCTCGCTTGTCACTCTTATCCTATAAAAAAAAAAAGATGGCAAAACTGCCTCAAATATGATACATGTATAAAATGAATACTGGTAACAGGGAGAAGGTTAGAGGGGACTGTTTCTCCATCTTGTAGGGGATAATAATGGTATAGTATTCTGATATTCTGTCTATATATAATATATACTAGCTAACCAGGCAGACGTTGTTCTGCCCTTTCCGAATAACCATTTGCTTTCCCAAAAAAAACTGAAATTAGCAATAAAAAAATTGAGGGTCACTTATAGGGATAAAAACTATCCTATCTCTCAAGTTGGACCAAACTGCACACAGTCTGCAAAATTTTTTTGAAATCGGTTCTATCTGGTGAATACTTACAGCAACACGTGGTGGTTATACTACTAAATTGTAGCTTATATTAAACGTTTGCATATTTAACATAGCGCCATCTATTAAATATTTACTCAATCCAGTCAACAGATATCGTCATCTGACAGAATCGTTTGGAGCTAACAGATAATTGTGACTGTCAAATAATAGACAAATAATTTACAATAAAATAATATTGTATTGTGACTATAAATTGAGATGTAAACTATCCTATCTTTTAAGTTGGACCAAACTGCACATTGACCAAAAATTTCATTGAAATCAGTTCAGTAGTTTAGGAGTCCATCGCGGACAAACAACGTGACACGTACTTTTTATATATAAAAGATTATATCTGATAATACTTTTTTTTTTAATTAAACGGCAATAATTTAAATATGACGAAGTGAATAATACTATGTCAGGGTTATTGCATTGGTTTAACATTAATAATCTACATTTAAACGGCAATAAAACTAAAAGAATAAAATTTAAAAATACCGAATGTTAAAAATCTGAATACTTGTAAGTTTCTTGCTGGTTTATTATTTGATGATAACCCTCGGGAGTGAAGTAGTCGCTTCCAAGGTGTTTTTTAAATAACTTTTCAAAGTAGTTTGTACAACTTATTGTGTACTATAGAAAAAATGCCAGTAAGTTTCTTGCTGGTTCTTCCAACGACAGAGGTTTTTTCCGAACCACTCGTAAAAGCTATCGCCAATATTTCCAAAGTAAATGGCAGCTTTGCGCTCGCGTTATATCGCGACGCGATAAAATCCGTAAAACTTAGTTTCATTTAAATAATACTAGCTTGGTAGAAGAAAATTTCGTTTGCCAGAATCAGTACTAAAAATAGTTCAAAAATATATTTATTTATTATACATCCACTTATTACTATCATTACAGGATTGCCCTAATACGATAGATAAGTCATACTTTTGTTATCTTAGACATAATAAGTTTATAAACTAAAACATATATATAACAAGGTAGCCTTTGTGAACTCGTTCAGAGAGCATCCGAATAAATCAATTTGCTCAGCCACCGCATTGAGTGTACGTAATGCGCGCGTGACGGGCGCCTCAAGTAATAGGTTGGTTCTCGCACGCGGTAGTTCCAGCAGTCGCACTCGTCGGCGCCGTTCCACACTTCGATCTGGCACGCATAACTTCATCTCCTGCAGGATAGCTGGGTTATTAACTACACCCCGTAACACCTTAAACAAGTATGTGGCCAGCGATACTTCCCTTCTTACTTCTAGTTTACTGTATCCAACCATACCGAGAACAAACAGAGTAGGATACAGTAACGGATAACCCGGATATACTCCATATAATTTGAGATATAAAAATCTAGCAAATTTGTTTTGAACACTTTCCAACATTGACTTATACTTGTCTTCATTTGGAGCCCAAATCACAGAGTTGCACTCCAAATGACTTTTTACCATCGTTTCATATAAGGCCCTTATTGCGTTGATGTTAGTGAACTCGTTTGCTTGTCTCAAGACAAAACCAAGATTGCGGTATGCTCTCTTGCAGACTTTAGTAATGTGTTCTCGAAACTTTAAATCAAAAAAAATAAACACCCAGATCTTTGACTTTCATGACGCGCTGCAGCTGCTTTCCCTCCATGTGGTACACGTGATGGCGCGGAACACGTGCTCGGCTAAATGACAACGTAGAGCATTTGTCCAAGTTAAAATAAAGTTTATTGTCCCTGCTCCACTTCATGACCTCATTTATATCCCGCTGCAGTCTAGCATGGTCTAAGGTATCTCTTATTTCGATAACTAATTTTAGGTCATCGGCAAATAAGAGGCACGTCGATACCTTGATCACCTCCGGTAAGTCGTTTATCATAATTATAAAATGGAGAGGACCCAAATTACTTCCTTGACTGACTCCTGACCTTGTAAAGTACTGCTCAGAGTAGCACCCGCCATAGTCAACGTACTGACGTCTGTCTCGCAAGTAGCTTGCGAAGAACTTCAACGTATGTGGTGTGCAGCCTATTCCGGCCAACTTCGCCATCAAGATATCATTATCGACCGTATCAAATGCCTTACGAAAATCGAAATAGGCCACATCAACCTGTATCCCTGCATCAACTGCTGGGACTACTTGTGACATTAAATGCAGCAAGTTCCCGGTTGTACTCCGACCAGGGCGGAAACCATGTTGCGAGTCAGACAGCAGAGTTTTTACCTGCATATACAAGCAGTGGTGAATGGCCGATTCGAATACCTTGGCTGGTGTGCATAATATCGCTACAGGTCTGTAGTCACTAGGTTCCGGACCTCCACGACCTTTCGATACTGGAACAACTCGAGTAAGCTTCCACATATCAGGAGAGGTCGCGGTCACGATGCAGGTATTAAATAAATGTAGTAACGGTTCCACCAGAGCAAAGCGACAATCTCTAAAAATGAACGGTGGTATACTGTCCGGTCCTACCGAGTGCTTCGGCATTAGTCGGGAGAGCGCGCGGCGCACCTCCGCCGGCTGTAGGGCCGTGAGATGCACCCTTGCACTCCCTTTTGAAGCCGCGCTAGCTGCTGACACGTCCAGTACAGACGGTTTTTGATTGTACACGGAATTAAAAAATTGTGCAAATTCGTCAGCGCATTCCTGATTCGATAGGACTCGTCCATTTTTAATTAAATGGTGCTGGGAAGAGTTACCTTTTTTTAGCCTCACGTAGTTCCAGAAAGCTTTCGGATTCGTTGCCAGATGGTTCTGTACACGATTTTGATAAGTTTCGTGAGCGAGTGCGATCTCTGCCTTCACTTTTGCTCTACACTTAGCGAACGCTTCATAATCACTACGTAATTTACTCCTTTTATATTTTTTAAAAAGTATTAAATAGACAAATTATAAAAAGTATTGTTTAATTTAATAAAACACCCTTTCCTGATATCACATTTGGCATAAGTATTGTTACGAGCTTGGGGTTCGAGACAATTACAAACTGCTGATTAAATTACCAAAATTGACTATTTAATTACACAACACTAATTACAACTTAAAATCACACTAATAATAAAACACAGTTCGCCGATATTTCGCTTCGAAGTATTCTCTTGTATCGCCAATTCAATACTGCCCCGGTCGTGGTCTATACCGGCCTTATATAGGGCCTCAGATAGTTCTAGAACCTTCTACTGTAGCGACATCTAGAATGTTCGAGTACATATCGGTCCCGACATTTCTGGAAGGATCTCGAGTCTCCTAGTTCTGCTACTCGACACTAGAGGGCGCTAGTGTAACTAGTGTTGCCATATACAAGGCGCGCAACACTTTCTTTTACTCGACACTAGAGGGCGCTAGTGTAACTAGTATTGCCATGTACAAGACATTAATAGTGGCGCGTAACACTACCCCCTCCTAAGACATGCTCGTCCCGAGCATTATTGGCCCCATAATAACGCGCCAGTCGATCCACATGGACGATCTTAGGAGTACCTCTGGCACCTTTCTGTATCCGGTAGGTTACGTCATTGATCCTTGTCACAATCCGGTACGGTCCGTCCCATTTAGCTTGAAGCTTAGGAGATTTCCCTTTGCTGCGAGCTGGATTGTGTAACCACACTAGTGAACCTTCGTCAAACCCTTTGTTGTTCGTTTTGCGGTCATACCGTGTTTTCATCTTCTCAGACGTTTGCTGGCCCGAGTGTCTGACGTGCTCATAAATGTCATTCATTTTGTTCCGCAAGTCATTTGCATATTCGGTTATACTGCGTGGGGCATCAGGTGGTGTTCCGGTGATCAGGTCTGCAGGCAGCCGTAATTCTCTCCCAAAGTTTGCGAAAGCTGGCGTCACTGATGTACTTTCGTGAACAGCGCTTCGATATGACAACAAAAACGGTTGTATGTGCCTGTCCCAGTCTCGTTGCTGTTTTTCCACAACTTTTGCCAGGTACCTTTCCAGTGTCTGATTAAATCGTTCTACCATTCCATCAGATTGTGGGTGGTAAGAAGTTGTTCGTGTTTTATAAGTACCCATAACTCTGCAAGTTTCCTGGAATATTTGAGACTCAAAATTCCTTCCTTGATCGCTGTGAATCTCTAAGGGTACTCCAAAACGACAGAAGACTTCATGAACTAGTTTATCTGCAACTGTTGAAGCTTCTTGATTTGGAATGGCGAAGACTTCTGGCCACTTAGTGAAGTAATCCATCACAACCATGAAATACTTGTTACCACTTTTACTTTCCGGAAACGGCCCCGCAACGTCAATGGCTATCCTCTCCCATGGTGCACCAACATTGTACAATTTCAATGCGCCTCTACTACGAGTTTGAGGTCCCTTTACAGCCGCACAACATCTACATTTGCGCCACCAGTCCTCGACATCGTCACGACAGTGGACCCAGTAAAACCGTTCTCGGATCTTCAGTAGAGTTCGTTTAACTCCCAGGTGGCCTCCTGAACAACCATTATGGTACAGCTGTAAAACATCCGGCACTTTAGCCTTAGGGACAACCATTTGCAAATGACATCTGTCTCCCCGACCATTTTCCCATTTACGGCACAGGACTCCATCCTGAATCAGCAAGCTGTCCCATTGGGCCCAATAGCTTTTCGTGGTCGAACTCAGTGCTGAGGCGCGTAACAGTATTGTTTAACAGGATTTCATTGTAGCAGAAAGTGATGCTGTTAAAACAAATTCAGTCGGGATTGATTGTTTGTAAACAGAATGATAGTCTCTTATGCAAATTCTTAGGTTTTTTAATAGAATAAGAGTGATAAATAAACACACATGTTAAGTAGTTGTAGTGACCCATGTATATCTACATCTATCCCCGAATAAAAATCAAAATGCAAATGCGTTGTCTTTTTTTTTACTTATTGCAAGCCAGTGCTTGACCACAATCACAGCTGGTGGTAAGTGGTGATGAAGCCCTAGATGGTAAAGCGCACTGCCTTAGCGTAACAAAAGCCCTGCGCACTAAAATGGAATGCCTCGTTTCCAGAAAAATCGGTCTCCAGTATACAGCACTCACCATATGAAAATACTCCCTATTCGGGCTAACCCTTTCGTCCTACAACGATAAAATAGCTGCAGCATGGTTCTACCTCGTAAAAAGATTTTCATAAATATATTTTTTTTTCAATTTCAATGAGAATCTATAGCACAGGACTGAAAAATACATCATGATTATTGTTTAAATTATATATTTATAGGAGAGGGGGCAAACGAGCATGCGGCTCCCCTGATGGTAAGTGACTACCGCCGCCCATGAACAACTGCAACACCAGGGGAATTACGATGGTGAAATTGAGCGGGGGCAAGGAATCTGTAGTCATTTGGTCGTGGTCGATGAGTCGGTCTGTGTCGGCATTACCGCTATGGGACCTATACAGACACCCGTAGACGCGGAGATGGTCTTCGCTGTCTAAGCGCAGCCAAAGGATGAACAGGTTTGTACCTTCAAGGCTGCCGAGGAGTCGAGAACAGATATTCTCTCTGACGTATACACAAACTCCAGCCTGGGGCACAAAGAAGTGTACAAATTTGTACCCCGGGTAGGACAGGTACAAAATATCAGCCAGCCACCTGTGTCTCGGTTTAAAAGAGCAAGGCCGGCTTCGCCGTCTCTAGATGGTAGTAGACCGCGTTAAGGTTCGAGTAAAGTCCCCTCATGTGGCAGGGGTCGCCATGGTTTTATCGCTCTGTTTGCCCCGAGCAGTGTTAGTATAGAGCGAGATTCCAACCCCACCCCCACACCACCCAGAATATGCGGGGCAGTCTGTGCACCCACGTTCGGAAAGAAGAGGGTAGCTTGACCGTGGATGCTCAGTGAGGGATTCTCCATTACCAGGGGTGCTGGTTGGCCAGCACCCCTGGTAATGGATAAAAATTAAAGAGGCTCGTAAATTATAGAAAAGTTTTCTTCTTTATTTCGTCGTCTGTTACAACCGACGTCCGTTCAAAACAAAAGGGCGGGAGATAAAAGGGCCGAACGTGACACAGGTGAAGCTGTAGTCACCATGTCATAGATGATATCATTTTACCATTTATCTTTTTTTTTCATATTTTTAACATACCGGCGGCAGCAACCCACACTACGCTATTGAAAATACAATACAAATACAAATAATAATATGTCTAAGATGACACAGAACTTAATAATATTATATACTCGGAAAATTTAATTAATATAGTAATATATAGGTATATACTTACTGTATTTTCGCCCGCTACCCTCTCATCCATTTTCATCTCAGAAAACTGCAAATCATTCGGCATATCCCTTAGAGTGATCATTCTTAGTGTATCTCCATCAGAATTATTTATAGACAGACTTTTGTCTTCTGAAGCTAGAACTAATATACTGTCTCTGTTCCAAGCAGCACAAGTTATTTTTTTCGTATGTTTACCTATTATTGGTACTCTCCTGCAAAAAATAAAAAACTCTTTATTTATCTTTTTTGGAATATAATAAATTACTTTATTTACGTGGTAGAGCCATACTGCAACTAAATTACTGGTATAGTTGTAGCAAGAATGGGTCGGCTCGGCCGGGGAAGGACCACGCTCTCACGGAATACGCTATATATGGTGAGTGTAGAGAACCGGATACCCTTTTTACTGGAGAAGCGGCATTCAATCTTAGTCCTCACGGGTGACAACGCATCTGCATTTTGATTCGTCATCGAGGATAGATGACGCTTATGAACATTTAAAAACTGTTTCGCCCACCAGTGTAGAGCCAGAGCGAATATTTTCTTCGTCTGCAATAGGCAGCGCTCGTCTTTGAGTGATAAAAATTTGCATGCATTAATTTTTCTGTGTTTTTTATTTAAGTAAAATTAAGAAGTAATGTTTAATTAAAACTATTTTTTTTTTCATAAGTTAGTTGATTTATGTATTGTTATAATAACAGTATCCGTAAAGTATATTCTATGATAGAATATTGTAATGTTATAATAGAATAGAACCTTTCTAAATTATTTTTATGTTGAATTTAAATAATGTGAAATAACTGTTAATGTGCAATTGTAAAATGCATGTTCCTAGTTAGTGAGATGTTTGATTATATTTAATTAGAAAGAAACTGTTGAAATTATTACTTGAATAATTACTTAAACCCAGGATTTGCAATAAACTGTTCTTTATAAATATTATTATCGTTATTCACATTGAACGAAATAGCCTCCAACCTAAAAGAAAGAAAATAACCGAAAGAACCGGGTACCCGGTTTCGGCAAAAGTTTAAAACCGAAAGAACCGGTTCCTTTTTTTTATATGATAAGGGTGACAAACGAGCACACAGTCCACCTGATGGTAAGTGGTTGCTGCGGCCCATAGACATCTACATCTATCCTCTATTACAAATCAAAATGTAGATGCGTTGTCACCCGTGAGGACTAAGATGGAATGCCTCATTTCCAGTAAAAAGGGCCTCCGGCCACCTGCACTCACCAAGCGAAACGCAGAGGTAAACCTCTACTTCACGCTGGTTTTCTGTGAGGTCGTGGTACCACCCCGGTTCGAGCCGGCCCATCCGTGCGACAGCAAAAGCTGCCGCGTGGCTCTACCACTGTTAAAAAAGTTCCTGGAAAGGAACCGGTTGCGATGCCCTAATCGGGACGTTAGGACATCCCCTAATTATAAAATTATTAACAACCGGCGACCCGCCCCGGTTTCGCCTAAGTGGTTTCTATTAATTGACTGCCCCGGTGGTCCAGTAGTCGTAAACGCGGTTGCTGATCATGAGGTCCCCGGTTCGAACCCGGGTCGGGTCAAAATCACTTATTGGGTTTTTCTGTCAAAAAATCCACAGTAGCAGTCCGGTGTCACAAAGTTGACGGTGTTTCACGCCCGTACCTCTAAAAGCAAGTAAAGCCGTTGATCCTGCGCAGATACGCGATAACCATCGGACTATAAAAATGAGAGAATAGAGAATTTACCCGTGCTTGTGGCCACTTATGCACTATAGCCCGATTTTTCAAAGATAGATAGTCTCTGTGGAGAATGACTGCCGTAATCGAAATTCGGTCCGGAGCACATTCATTATTATAAAAAAGAGATATTATAAAATAAAAACAACTTACTTTGTGGTATGATGGTTATATAACGCCAGATTTCCTTTCTGTGTTCCAACAGCCAGAAGCGGCTCTCCAAAGGACCAAGCAAGGCAAGATGGAGGTTCACGCAAGCCAGTTTCAATATTCACCCGCTTATTTGCATGACACTCCCACAGTAACACTGAATTGCTGTTTGGAGTTATCACAGCCAAATAATCACCATCATTGTCCCATTGCATACCAGCACATAGTCTGAAATTTAATTAGGTCTCGGTTAGTTAATAAAGTTAATAAAATAAAATAAAATTAATAGTGTTGGCAAAAAATTGTATTTGCAAGCAATCCAAAAACTTTACTAAATTTGGTTGTTTGTCTTTAATTTCATTTGATATTGTTTTATGCCAAGCTTTCAATGAATTTGTAGTCCTGTGAGACACTCCGAATGAATTCCAAATAGCCACATAAAACGTCCACGTCCTTAAGTCATCTCTTCATAGTTATTCACAAACGCCATCATATTATCATCATTATTCAATGACGTAAATTATGTCACAACAAATGATACGTAATTGGACAAGTGAAGGTATTTCAGTTTTGACCTTTAAATAAACCTAGCAAGCTAACATTATAGCAAAGTGGCGAAGCAATCAGCTTTGTAGCGGTTTCTAACGGGAAAAAAAATTCAAAATAGGTGGTTCAGATGCCTGGGTGATCAGTAATCGATTGCTTAAAACAGAATTTGAAAATTCGAAACCGTTCTCGAGATAATCGTGGGACAGACGGACAGACGGACGGACTGACGGACAGACATCGTGAAATCAATAAACCTAGCAAGCTAACAGCATAGCAAAGTGGCGAAGCAATCAGCTTTGTAGCGGTTTCTAACGGAAAAAAATTAAAAAATTCAAAATAGGAGGTTCAGATGCCTGGGTGATCAGTAATCGATTGCTGAAAACAGAATTTGAAAATTCGAAACCGTTCTCGAGATAATCGTGGGACAGACTGACAGACGGACGGACAGACGGACAGACGGACAGACGGACAGACATCGTGAAATCAATAAGTGACTTCGCAAGCTTCGCCACTTAACAAGAAGTATGCATATACTTTTATAACTACGCTAATGTCTACTAAGTAATCTTAGGCCAGTTTCTATCATGTTTTGATACACGACTGTACTCAGACAAGGGAGGAAATCGGAAGAAAAATAAAATACGAATTCCGATTATCCACCCCTTTTGGGGTGGATAAACAAATTTGCGTTTCCAACTATCCACCCTAGTGTGAATTTCTTAGGGTAGATAAATGGAATAACCCAAAGTTTTTACCGTTTTACCAGGTGGTAGAACTCCTTTTCTACTTGTCTGTCTGTATATGTACATCTCTCTTACTTATTTCTACCGCCAAATGGCAGTGCCTGCACCACCACTGTGTTCCAGTATGTAGGGTATAGAGAGGCAGTATAAATACAGATTGTGAGGCATTAAATTTTAGCCCTCTGAGATGACAACTCATCTGTAACCTTTGTTTACATATATACTATAACTCCGCCATTGCCGGTCCCAAGCCCGGATGAGAAAGGAGGAGGGGACGGTTCCGCCGGAGAGAGTGAGTGTATCTGGTGGACTAACACACCCACCTGCGCTAGGACTTGCGCAGTTGAGCACCGTACGCGGGGATGAAGGAGTCCTGGAGGATTGAGCCGATCGTCGCTGAGGTATATAGTGGCGAGAGGCAACACGCCCTCTTTGGTCCGGATTTCAAGCTAAACGGTGGCCCTATCTGCTAGCCACAGATAGGAAAATGGCCAAGCGCCCTGTCAGAGCATCGCAGGCGAGGGATGTGGGGGCTGCCTAGTTTTCCTGAAAAGGGTCTGGGTGGTGGTAAAGGCCATGCTGACGGAGCAAGTGACAGTTTATTCGGGTAGTGGGGGTGGACCTTGTCAGCCCCATCTACCAGCTGGATCGAGCTCCTGATGTCGCGCTGTGAGCCAACTTCACGTCCCTATATTCTCCCGGTAATCCTAACGCCTGAAATTTTTTTTTAAAGTAGGGCGTTCCCAAAGGTGCGGGCTCCATGGAGGGTGGGAAGCCGGGGGGACGAATTTTAAACACAAAACTAATGGACAATTTAAGGCCCAGTAAGAAAGAGGGAGAGGTGTCAGAGGTGCTTACAAGAGACACCAAAGAACAAGGGGGAAACGCCATTAAACCGACGGTTCCAAGGATAGTACCGTCCAGCGTTGCTGACCCAACCAATGGGCAACTTCTGCGCTGGACGTTTTCCAAAACCAGTTCCAAACCTAAGGAGCTGGGCGAGAAAAAGGAACAAGAGCCCGCGAGTAACAAAACTCCTACAGAGACCCAGAGAACGGACGACCTTTTCTCTGCTGCCTGGCAAGTGGTAAGCCGTAAGGGGAAAGGCAAGGCACACAAAAAGGTGACTTGCTGACCTGACGGACCATCAGGAGGGTCTATCCCTGCAGGTAGTATTGGAAAGGCCAAAAAGAAGAACAAGAAGCAGCGGGGAAAAGGCCGAAGAGAACGAGCCGCACTGGCTGCTTCTAAAACTAAAAACAAGGAGGCTGGGCAAGCTACTGTGACTGGGGTGCTTGGGGCTGGAACCAGTAGCTGCGCTGAAGCTAGGAAGGATAAAAATCCAGCCCAAGTGGAAGTCGCGGCTGCGGGAACCGGCTCTAAGATATCCGCCAGGAAGCAGAGAGCGGCCAAGCGTCCTGGGAAGAAGGAAAGAGCAGCCAAAAGGATGCTGGAAGAGTTCACCTCGCCGAGAGGTGAGCACAAATAAGTGCGACTCGAACAGCAACCAAAGGCTGCAAGAACAAGCTACGCTTCCGCTGCTAAAGCAGATTTGGGTGTGGCCTTAACGTGTGCACGTTCAGGTCACATTACGAAGGAAGTAGCAGACGACATCCTCGTGGCAATACAGAGGCAGATGATCAGTGAGGCCTGGAGTAGCCAGGACCCTGATGCGTCGGGTCCAGTTTTAGAGGCAAAGCCGTTTACACGGAGGGTATCCTGCAACTGTAATGCGACGATCAGAAGGCTCTGAATTGGTTGAAGGGGAATATTGCTATCCTTGACCTTAAATCCAACACCTCGCTGACCATAAAAAAAAAGTCGGAGATACCACAAAGAGTCAAATGTGGTATCCTTATCCCTGATGCCCAGGGAGCCTGGAAAGACTCACGCGACATTGGTCGTGTGCTGGCGTACCAGAACCCCTGGGTTAACATCAGGGACTGGCCGTTACTCAAGGCAGATAAGCAGACGGACGGGTGGTTCCTCGTTGTATCGGTGCCGGAGGATCATATCCCGACCCTGATGAAAGCCGGACGCCTTCTCGCATGTATATGTGGGGCGGTATACGTAAAATTCCAGGGTCGTGGAGGTAAATTCTTTGACACTCCACCAAGCAAAGAGTCAGAAAATAACCCGGAAGTTATGGATACCGGAGCCATGGTTACCGATACAGCGGAATCACTGGAGGCTAAGTCCAATGAAAAAACGGCCTGCACAATTGAGCCGAAGCCCCCAGTAGAGATCGGGCTCAGCGGTAGCTCACTGAGTGACGAAGAGGACTGCATTTTGCCGACCACTTCCGACTCGGTAGCTGACGATGAAACCCGATATCTGCTGGCAGGCTTATTTTTGGGCGGGGAAGGGGAGGACGCAATCAATGATGGCGCGCCCTTCGTCCAAAACTAGCCTAGTGCAGGCTAACCTCCACCACTGCGAAATTTAATATTTTATCGGCTCAATTACGCAAATGGTTGGAGGTTCAAAGGACGGCCATAGCCTTAGTCCAGGAGCCGTGGGTTGGGGCTGGTAAAATTAAAGGCCTAAACAACCTAAAAGGTAAGCTATTCTACAGCTCTGAAGACGACAAGCCTAGAGCGTGTATTTACACTACTAAAGATATCTGTGCACAACCATTAACAGATTTCTGTTCTAGAGACATGTATGTCATGGCAATAAAATATACACAGGAGAGAAGATTAGTCGTCGCCTCGGTCTACATGCCGGAGGAAGACACTCCTCCCCCACATGACCTTGTCAGGCTGGTGAACTTCTGCGAGAGGACCGGACTAGAGGTTGTGATCTGGACGGACTCCAACGCGCATCATCCCCTCTGGGGTATGGAAAGAACGAATGAACAAGGTAAGATGTTAGTTGAATACCTATTTAGCACTAACCAAACCATTTTAAACACAGGTTATGAACCAACTTTCATAAACAAACGCTGTCGCACAATAATCAACCTCACACTTGCAAGAAGAAGGAGCAGCTAAACTAATTACGGGATGCCATGTGTCGAGAGAGGCCGCATGTTCAGATCATAGATGGATCTGCTTCGCACTACAGGTCGATATCCCCGCTACACCACCATGGAGAAATCCCCGCAAGACAGATAAAACAAAATACCTTAATAGGCTGACGTCTTTGCTCGGGGGTTTTGAGGTGACAAATACTATAGCAGATCAGTCACTCCTAGAAGAACAGGTAGCAGCTGTTACTAAGGCCATGATAGATAGCTACCATGAATCATGTCCAGAAATCACTCCACCAAGGCATGCTGAGGTAAAGCAACTGTGGTGGGGGAAAGAACTAAGAACGTAAGATGGTAAGACAAGCCCTAAATAGGGCCATAAATATGGATGAAGACTGGCTACTATACAAAAAAGCTAAGTCCGAATACAAAAAATATATCAGGTATCGACGCTTGACAGGGTGGCGTAAATTCTGTGGCAACATAGAAACCTGCAAACAAGCAAATAGGATAAGGAATATTCTAGCTAAACAGAACAAGTCGGGATCCATCTCTCTAAAGAAACCTGACGGTAGCTACTCAACATCGCCGGTTGAAGCCTTTGCTGCGTAACTCAGGAGGCAAACCGGCATGACGACATACTGACACAAACAGCAGAAGACTGGAATTTAGCACAGAGAGTGGTAACGATGGACAAAATCCATTGGGCCATTCAGTTTCCTCCCCTATAAGGCGGCAGGAGCTGACGGCATATTCCCGGCACTCCTACAATTGTGGGGGGGGGGGGGGGTTTAAAACCCTAATAGTCAGACTTGTTGCCATAATAAGAGCCTGTCTGGGTCTTGAATATGTTCCTAGGGGATGGAGGGAAGTGAAAGTCACATTCATACCCAAACCAGGTAAGAGCGACTACACAGACCCTAAATCCTACAGGCCCATCAGCCTCACAAAGAAAGACGATGGAGAGGATGTGTGAAAGGGAATTAAGGGGGTCGGCACTAATGAACTTACCACTACACGCCAAGCAAGACGTCTACAGTCTAGGCAAATCAACAGAATCGGCACTTCACAAAGTAATAACAAAGATTGAAGAGGCCATCCAAAACAAAGAAATATCTCTAGGTTCCTTCATAGATATAGAAGGTGCTTTTAACAGAACAAACTTCTCCAGCATAAAAGGTGCACTCAGTAGACATAAAGCACTTCACTAATCAATACACTCAGCTTTGGAAACATCTAGTAGACTGTAAACAAGCTAGGGAGGCCTGAAATAAACAGTTGTTTAACCTAAGTTCTAATAAGACTGAACAAGCCGCAGATCAGAATCAAGGACAAGTGCTATCACAGGACACGGCACCTTTAACAAGCATTTATTTACTATAGGTGTTACAGATAGTCCCCTGTGCAGGGCATGAGTTGTGGAAAACAGCCCGTCGTAAACTAAACTAAACCTTTGTTTTAAGTTTGCTTCAGTTGTCCATAGATTGCAGTAGCCACTTACCATGAGGTGAACTGTAAGTTTGTTTGTCACTTCAGTTTTATAAAAAAAGACTTTTCAAACTTACCCTTGCAATTTCAGTCTTTCCAATAATTTACCAGAACGGTCATGTATAGCCACTGTTGCATCAGTACCAGTAGTTGCAAGAAAAGAGCGAGATTCTCCCTTTTGCCATAAAAAATATAACTCTCCCATGCCATGAGGTTGCTCCAAAGTATATAACAACTAAAATCCACAATAAACTTAATGGTTATATTATTAACATAGAGAAACTTTAATCAGTTGATTTTATAATAACACTACCTTTGAAGAAAAATGTCATCAATTGATAAATAAACAAGTTGAACAATACATAAAAAAACCTAAAAACTTACCTTTGGAGTAGTCATACCTATGGATATTTTTGAAATTTTTATCTAAGCATTATAGCATACACACTTTATAAGAAATAACTGTAACCACACTGCTGTAGCTGCTCCTATATGTTTGTTATTTTTTCAGTTCTTTTACCTTTGTATTGTTTGTATTCATCTATATGCTTTGGCACAAAGTTGAGAACTTAGAGTAATTACACAGCCTAATACTTCTATGGTTGAGAATAAGAATTTGATTGGAGCGCATATAGTTATTATTAGTTAAAACATGTAGTTATTATACTTTTTGAATGGTAAACTTTTGTAGATTTCGAAGTAAATATCCAATATATTATAACCACTTCGACTACGTTTTGCACTCCGATCTAGTACATAATAAATTTTTGAATAAACATAATGATTTACATCATTCAGAGTATGTAATTCATTGAGTTATATGTACGACGTCCGTAGTACATATAATAAAATAAATAAAATACATATAAAAATATATAATAAAGTTTATCCTTGACTTATATATTACCAGCGTAAATAATTTAAAGAGAACATATAATATCACTAGTCTAGATAATTTTATATTATAAAAGAATCACTAGGTTTTGAAATTTGTTTTGAAATTTGAATAGTAAAGTAGGTAGGTACAGGTAAGCATGTACAAACATAGATAAATATATATGTAGCAAGTGTACAAAGCATGTTGACATGATGTTGCTAGGCAACCGTAACGACTTTTTTTATTAAGTTTTTGGCTTGAATGCTTGTTTTTTAAGCTATATTTTCATTTCATTCGAGATCTTCGTTTTTATATATTTTCAGTATCAAGTGGTAATAATCCTTTATAGTACACTACTTCATAATATAATGATGCGTCATATTGCGTAGTTTTTGGGAGATTTTGACGGCAACTTGAGCCAGCAGATAGTTGGCGATAGTATCTCAAGCAGACGTACACCTTATCTTGAGATTCACATCACCATCGGAGCGCTTGTTTCACCGATTCCACTAATAGTTCACATGCACAGACATTAAGTACACAAAATCGTACCACTTTTACATATCAAAATCCACTTCAAATCATTATTTAAACAATAATACAAGAGCAACTATCTGAAGCTGGTCAAGTACTTTTTTAAATATTATTTAATGAAAAAATAATATAGCAGCTTGCCACATATTTATTACGAAAAATAAGTTATTCAATCCATTGTAAGTTAAGTATTACATTAGTATACTTCAATATGCATGAAGAAAGAAAGTAGACTTTCTGAAACGACGGTATTGATTATGAACGTTGCATTGGCTACGTGAATAAACATTTTTTTTTAAATAGAATAAGGACGACAAACAAGCGTACATTATTTACCCTGGAACGTTGTCTTCAATGTAGGTACCTACTCTGCATCTGCAACATAAAATCATACCTACCTAGAAAATGAGGGCTAATATATATAATATAATCTTACATTTACCATGTCGCTATTTGGAACTAAAGAGTTAGCTAGTATATTAGCTATCCTGTAGAAGTTGGGAATTAGGTAATCTTGTTTATCGCGGAAATGGTTCTTTCACTTTTAGGAATATCAATAATTTGGTTTATCGATTTCCAAACTAATTTATATATATACACACAATGACTTTCTGCTTGTCTGTCTGTGTATTCACGAGTGACGCAAAAAAAAGTACCAGAAGACTTTAAAAAAAATGTAAGTAGTTAGTAAACCAGGTTATAGTATTAGATATACATAGTAGTTAGGCAACTTATAGAGTACCTTTTACCCGATTACGTGATGTGTTTTCCTTCCTTTACATTATTTGGGTATTTTATTTATACATACTTTCAAAATTATATCGGTGCAGTTGTAAAGTAATCTATGTGTGCAGTTCTACTGCCATAGATTATTGTAAATATATTTCCCTCGTTAAAAAAATATGTAGATCGATTTATTGCAAAAATATGAGCTAAATCGATTATATTTTGTGGTGAAAAAAGTCACTCATCATATTTGCTTAAATTATTACCAAACCACATAATCGCCCTTTTTGCATTCATGTACTGCAACCTGACAGTCATCTTAAACGCACAATATTATGTGAAAGAGGATCACACCAGTGACCATTATTCATAAAAATCAAGTTCATAAAATCATACTTTACTAAAAAACAATGTCATATTTTGAAATGCTTCTATTTATGAACAACTTTAAGGCCTGCATTAATAAACATTACTCAGCTCAAGTAGACGCACGCACATTTTTAGGTTACGATCTTATTAATAAACATATCTCAAGATGCGGTTTATGTTTACGATATCAGCTGAGTGCCACACTGATTAATAAACGAAACTCGACTCTCAAGTGTGTGTACTTGAGTGCAAGTCACAGAACAGTATTCCTAAGTACAGCGTTTTGAGATACTGTTTTTATGTGTTTATTAATTAGTAACGATATTGAGTTGCTGATATCGTGATGAGGGCGTATCAAATGATTACGCACTTGAGTTAGTCGTTGAGTAATGTTTATTAATACGGGCCTTAGAATTAGAACCCATACTATATGGCAGGGGTTTTGATATTATGATCGTTGAATGGCCGATGTTCTACAGGAGAATGTCTAGGTTAGGGTGAAATATCAAACCATTCCACGGTACAGCAGTACCTACAGTGGGATGAAAATTAAAGTGGCATAAATTTGAAAAAAAAAACAGCTTTTCAAAACTTATTTTTTTATATAGGATAAGGGTGACAAACGAGCACACAGTCCGCCTAATGGTAAGTGGTTGCTACGGCCCATAGACATCTACATCTATCCTCGTTTGCGAATCAAAATGCAGATGCGTCGCCACCCGTGAGGACTAAAATGGAATGCCTCATTTCCAGTAAAAAGGGCCTCCGGCCACCTGCACTCACCAAGCGAAACACAGAGGTAAACCTCTACTTCACGCTGGTATTCTGTGAGGTCGTGGTACCACCCCAGTTCGAGCCGGCCCATCTGTGCGACAGGAAAAGCTGCCGCGTGGTTCTACCACTGTTAAAAAAACCTACCTACACGCGCAAATGAAATTGAACAGCAAGTGGTTATAAACATTATTAATAAGATCATAACCTCAAGATTGTAGGTACTCAAGTGCGTGTAATTGAGCTGAGTAACGTTTATTAATATGGGCTTAAGTCACTCAGTATAGATATACAGTTATTTAACGTTGCTAATCAGCCATCCAGTATTCAAATTCACACACAGCCACCTAGCGAAGATGCTGGCTACAGTCAAAAAAATGTAGGGCAGAATTCGAGATCAACGGATGCCCACCTAGAAGACACTTCTAATTTGCTGTTACTCTCGAGAACCAAACTATAAAAAACTGGCTCAAGACCGTCGATGTATTTTCTCACATTAATTTTATTCGTGTTTAATAATTCAGAATTTGATTTGAACCCAAAATAATACATAGGTAGCACTTAGTTATTATCAGTTGTTGTTTTCTGGACCTCGTTAGAATTTTCCCACAGTATCCGGAACCTACCTAAAACTACTTGCCGACGCCTCATATAAATTATATAAAAAGCACATTGTCAGAAAGATAAATGATTTGAAAATTTGTACGAGGTAGATCCATGCTGCAGCTATATTAGTAATATAGTTGTAGGACGAATGGGTCGGCTGGACCGGGGAAGGAACATGCTCTTACAGAATACCAGCGTAAAATAGCAGCTTAACGCTGCTGTGTTTCGTATGGTGAGTGTAGAGACCCGGAGACCCTTTTTACTGGAAAAGAGGCATTCCATCTTAGTCCTCACGGGTGACGACGCATCTGCATTTTGATTCGCAAACGAGGAGAAATGTAGATGTCTATGGGCCACAGCAACCACTTACCATCAGGCTACGCCATCAGGTGGACTGTGTGTTAGTTTGTCACACTATCCTATAAAAAAAATGATTGTTGAACTTTTTTTAATTGATTTATTGCTATTTTTACATTAAAAGAAATGGTTTTAGTGGCTTATCGTGAATATGGTGTAGATTTATCAAGTCCGCTTGCCGGATAAACACGACAACTTTTGAAAATAACAATTGTTCAACTTAATCTATTTTTTTTAAACTTTTCATCTATCATGGCATGTAAAGGCAGTTTAATTTTCAGCCGACTTCCAAAAAGGAGACGATACTCAATTCGAGTGTATGTTTTTTTTATGTGTGTTACCTCATAACTTTGTACTGGGCGAACCGATTTCGATGATTCTTTTTTTATATGAAAACTGATAGTTCTCGTGTGGTCCCATATGAATTTGATCAAGGTCAGACCAATGGTTATTGAGTTATTCTTAAATAACCTATATTGAAGTCGCTTATATTGAAGTCGGCTGTACAAATTTTTTAATTTTAAATTATGTTTTGTTTAGTTTAATTATTTTTTTTCGGCTGAGAAATCCCGAAATTTTCGGTGTTTGAGCAACCTTGTTTTACTAAACTTATTTTACTAAATACACTTCGCCTCACTCCGAGCCACAGAGTACCTACTCTTTACTCCGTGCTTGGCTGCCGTGGTGAATGAATGGATTATTGTATCGTTTGTTTACAGCGGCTCGTGCTAAATAATATCGATCGCTGTAGAAATACAAAATATTTATACTTGACCAAGGTTATTATTTTTATAATCACAGATTTATATATACAACGTGTTACAAAATACCCCGTAAAAAATATAACTAATTATAATTAGGATTGACAAAGCCAAAAATTTTGTCAATCCTAGTAAGTTGTCATGTTAGGGAACCAGATTATTTAACAGAAAGGCCTACGTACCTATTTTACCTAATAATTGTCTACTTTAATAATTTTTCTATATATCATTCATAAATGTTTTCTACCTCAATACAAGTATGTCATTATACTCAAGTTGTTACGGCCTACAGCTGCTCCAGCAAAGGTCGAATCTTCCAGGGCCCATGAGCAGAAGAATCCACGAGCAGCCGCAGTTCGGGCCCAAAATGGCCACATGGAAGAATGTCCTATCATACTAAGCTATATGGGAGAATGCTAGAAACATATAGTACGTACCTGTCTCCGAATCTAGGACCACCCCAAGGTTCGGTCAGGTCGTATGTGGGTGTAAAGTGCATGGAAAGTAATGTTTAGTGATGTGTAACTGTCTGAGACCTGGACCAGCTTAGGCGACCAGCAGCGGCAGAGTTCCAGGCTGCCCCACAATGCTGCGTCGCTCCAGCAGGCTCCACCGCTCGACCATTTCTTTCTTCATTGTCACTATTTCAGTTTATTAAGCTTCATTGTACATTTAACTAACTTAAACTCGCCTAATTCCACATTCATCGTAGAATCGAACATGTGATACCCGACACCGTAACGGACAGTAGTTCAAAGTTCAACTTTCGATGTCCCGGGTTCACTTATCACAAAATTATAAATACGGAACTAACGCAATATCTTCATGAGTCACACGCCTCAGCGTTAAACACAACTATAGTATGTGCCAAATCGATTGAGAAAAACGGACAATGACCTTTCGGTCGTTTAACCAGGGGTTACAAACCTTCAATATATAGGCACATTTTATATGTAGTACTTTCTTTATTTATAATGATTTTTTTATAATGATTGATATAATATATATTTATTAACTATTATTAAAAAGTTATGTGAAAGATCGCTGTAGAAGAAAAATCATCTATTGTTATAAAGTACTTTATTCATTTAACAACAAAAAACATTAATTTATAACACATATAAAGATTCGAGTGATAACGACACCGAATAAGTACGTACTTATGCAAAAGATAAAACTTTATTTTTAATATTATATAAGAACTTTATTTTTATTCGGTGCAATCATCACTCGTATCTTCACTTGATGAACTATCTGTAACATTAATTATAAAGCGATCTGCAGTTTGGTCAATTCTATCATCCATGCCACGCATTTTTTGTTCAACCTTAAGGACATGCTGAACACAGTTTTTCCATTTATCTGGCGTGATTTGAGTTAAACCATCTTTAAGTAAATTTTTAACATCTTTTAACTTGAAAGTTGTATTTTTTCGTGCAACGTACCCTTTCACATCTGCCCACACAAGTTCAATGGGGTTAAGCTCACAGTGATAAGGAGGTAACCTTACCACTGTGATGCTTTTTTCTTTTGCCATCTCGTCGGTGACGTAACTTCGATAGTTATCTTTAACTGCCTTTATTTTTTCCATTAAGTGGGTCTTTGTGTCCGAGGGCACGTATGCGATCTGTTTAGATTCTAGCCATTCCTGCATATTTTGTTTCCGCCAAGACATTGTTGGGGTTTTTTCTAAACGTCTGGAGTGGTAACTAGCGTTATCCATAACTATGACATCGCCGCTTTGCAGTTTTTCTATTACTTTTCTAAACCAGTCCTCGAAATGGAGAGCGTCCATACTCTCATGGTAGTCACCAGTAGATGATGATTCAAATACCCAATCACATCCCTCCAAAAAGCCATTTTCATTGCCAACGTGTACAACTATTAATCGCTTTCCTTTACCCGAAGGGGCTTTCGCGCCAGTAGAGTAGCCTTCTAACCGTGATTGACGAGAAGATTCAATTGTGGTGTCTTCCCATACCTTTCCCATAGTATGACCTGCGTTAATCCATGTTTCGTCAAGGTAAAAAATGTTACGTCCCTCGTTTCTTAATATTTGTATTTCTCTCAAATATCTGGTACGCCACAGAACTATCTCTGGGCGATCTATTAGACCACTTTTTCTGTTTCTCTTTATATATTTGAATTTTAAATGGCGCAACACACGTCGCAGAGCTTTTGCTCAAGTTTGGCAACTGGTCATCTTGATTTATACTGAGCAAAATTTTGTCTAAAGTCGGTAATTCTCCTGCAAGAAAGAACTGATGCACTTTCGCTCTTATAGCCGATTTATCAAAATCGTCCAACTTGTCAATTACAGACTTTTTTCTTTTATTAATTATTCCCTTTTCTGGTATTTTATGGGAATCTCTATACACGCTTAATACGCGATATATAGTGCTCTTGCTGACTCCTGAGATCTCCGAAACCTTTTCTACCATATTAACGTTTGAAGGATACACGTCTTCGGGCCAGGTGTTTTTGACATATTTGTATACATTAATGATAATCTCTTGTTCCCCGACCGACAAAGTGGTAGGTTTTCTCTTTTTTACTGGTGACGTTAAAGGTGCTCCAGAAGATGGGCCTGTAAATAAATGACAAAAATATACTACCATAGTACTACATCACATAAATACATATTGTTTTAGAAAATAAATACCACATGGTCACATAAAAAGAGCGCTTTAAGAAATAGAAAGGCTACGTCGTCGCATTTGTACCTATTTGTACGTACCTGCTACGTTTATTATGGGTCGGCGACGTCTCTTTCCACTTGATGTTGAAGGACCGGGTCCTTCACCAAATTCTCCTGAACTCATGTCGATTTAGTAACGACCGTCACAGTAAAACTAATATAACAGATTCAAAAAACAAAAACTTAACGATATAACAAATTTAACAGTAAAAACTCAACTAAAACAATGCAATGAATGCTATGAATTACCCGAGACGTACACACGCAAGCGCTATCCGAACACGAATGAAAACAAAATGGCGGACCGGCCCAAAAAAGGTGACGCATCTCTGGCTGCCATTGTCACGTTTCTTTTAGAACGAACTGACGTAACGCGCGTTTTGTTTATTTTAAAGGGATGAATTTGCAAAAGCTCAATATGGTGATTATATTGCTTCAAATATTTTTTTAATATGAAACTGTTATTAAATGAATTGCTGCGTTACTTACCATAAATTGAAATATAAAATATAACACATTTTTCGCGATGTACCGTAAGATTTTACTATGTTTATAGGAACCACAGACAATATTATTTAAGAAACAAAAAAACAAAACATATGTGCTGACCTAGAAGTGGGAATAATATCAATATTTAAATATTGTTATCACATCTAAATTGAGATTTTGTAAGTTACGCCTTTTGACACTCGGCTCATATCTGAGGTCATTGTCCGTTTTTCTCAATCGATATGGCACATACTATAGTACTATAGATCTTTAACTTTATCATTAGGGCGTAACCTTTTGAAAGTTTCGGCGGGAACGCACTGGACGAAAACGTACCTTTATTCTTCACTAGTTGTTCCCTGCGACTTCGCTCGCGTGTTAGGGTTTTTATTTTTTAGCGCGGAACCCTAATTCATTTTTTAAAATAAAAGCAGCCTAAGTTACTCCTTATGACATCAGCTATCTGCCAGTGAAAGTGCCGTCAAAATCGGTCCAGCCGTTTCGGAGATTAGCCGGACCAAACAGACGGACAGAGAGACAAAAATTTTAAAAATTGTTATTTAGTTATAAGTACCGTATTTACTTTCATATGCATTTAGTAAAAAGCTGTTATTTTAAGATTACAAACAGACACTTCAATTTTATTTATTTGTATAGATTATTACAAATTATTTACAGAAAAATATTTTCGTCTGCTACGACAAGTTCGGAATTCTTTATTATTAAATTTAACTGTGTAAAAAATATCAATCTAATGAACATGATTTTTTTTTAATAAACTGTTGGGAAACAAGGACAGGGTACTATGAAACCGATTTTGTTTATTTTTTTGTAAATTAGATCAGCTACTTTGCAGTTTGTGTTCTTTTTTAAAGCAACAATGAAAAATCGGTTGCAACACCCTCAAAAACCATGAAAATGACACCCATGACGAAAAAATTGATACCTATTGCAGCCGCCATCTTGGATTTACATTTCAACAGCACTATCAGCTTCAACTTCTAAAACTATGAAAATGACACCCATGACCAAAAAATTGATACCTATTGCAGCTGCCATCTTGGATTTATATTTCGACAGCACTATCGGCTTCAACACCCTCGAAAACCATGAAAATGACACCCATGTTTTTTATTAGTGATCGATGCACCCCATGACGAAAAAATTGATACCTATTGCAGCCGCCATCATGGATTTACATTTCAACAGCACTATCGGCTTCAACATACTCAAAAACTATGAAAATGACACCCATTACGAAAAACTTGATACCTATTGCAGCCGCCTTCTTGGATTTATATTTCGACAGCACTATCGGCTTCAACACCCTCGAAAACCATGAAAATGACACCCATGTTTTTTATTAGTGATCGATGCACCCCATGACGAAAAAATTTATACCTATTGCAGCCGCCATCATGGATTTACATTTCAACAGCACTATCGGCTTCAACATACTCAAAAACTATGAAAATAACACCCATGACGAAAAACTTGATACATATTGCAGCCGCCATCATGGATTTACATTTTAACAGCACTATCGGCTGCAACATACTCAAAAACTATGAAAATAACACCCATGACGAAAAACTTGATACATATTGCAGCCGCCATCATGGATTTACATTTTAACAGCACTATCGGCTGCAACATACTCAAAAACTATGAAAATGACACCCATTACGAAAAACTTGATACCTATTGCAGCCGCCTTCTTGGATTTATATTTCGACAGCACTATCGGCTTCAACACCCTCGAAAACCATGAAAATGACACCCATGTTTTTTATTAGTGATCGATGCACCCCATGACGAAAAAATTGATACCTTTTGCAGCCGCCATCATGGATTTACATTTCAACAGCACTATCGGCTTCAACATACTCAAAAACTATGAAAATAACACCCATGACGAAAAAATTGATACCTATTGCAGCCGCCATCTTGGATTTATATTTCGACAGCACTATCGGCTTCAACACCCTCGAAACCCATGAAAATGGCACCCATGTTGAAAAAAATTATACCTATTGCAGCCTTGGATTTACTTTTTGTTGCCACTATTGCACTATCAGCTTTTTAATAGCCTCAAAACCGCCGCATTCTGGATGTACAAATAAGTTCACGAATTCATTATGATCAATCACACGGACTTGTAAATTCGATAACGGTTATAACAACGACAATAAAAATCATTCTTACCTTTCAAAATCAGCAAGAAGCTTAAAATAAGATAGCTCCGGTTTTGATGAAGCCGAGTTCAAACAGCCGTATACTACGCAATACGTTCGTGGCATTTTTAAAGTCTTGAGGCGACACTCGCTACTGAAAACACCGCGACGAACGCTTAGAAGTCTCGTCGGTGCGCATTTTTGTGTGAGTGTGCCGTTTCGAGCGTTTGTTCGAAGTTTCCATACTGTTCCTACTATATATTTACTGTGCCCGTGAGGACTATAATGGAATGCCTCTTTTCCAGTAAAAAGGGTATCCGGTTCTCTACACTCACCATACGAAACACAGCAGTGTTAAGCTGCTATTTACACTGGTATCCTGTGAGAGCGTGGTCCTTCTCATCAAGACCGACAAGATAATCTTAAATATTAAAAAGAAACTATATTATATACTCAGCGCCTGATTTAAATTTTAGACAGCCCTAGACTAACTACAAATATGCGCCCCCAACCTGTCCTGCCTGCCCAGACCGCGAATACTCGTATTTTTGAAGAATCAAATGCAGAAATGCAGATGCGTTGTTATCTCTGAAGACTAAGATGGAATGCCTAGTTTCCAGTAAAAAGGGTTTCCGGTTCTCTACACACACCATACAAAACAGAAGTGTTAATCTGCTATTTTACGCTAATGTTCTGTGAGAGCGGGTTCAATCCCACCGGGGAAGAACTTCGCTCTCACAGATTCGTGCAAATACTATAATATAGCTTCAATATTTTATTATGTGAAATTTAGCGGCTGGGTTCCAAACACTTGAGCACTTCCCGTAATAGATGCGATAGAATAGCAAAGGGATGCAACATATCTTCTCAGCACCATTGTGTCAAGCCAATCAGAAGCTGCTCTGCGCTGGATGCGATCTAGTGGAAGGAGTTAGCATTGAGGTGCCCCGGCACAGTGATGAGAACATTAATCCATTTGAGGCCTAACTTACGCATTGTAAAGACGCAAGGAGCGATGTGACTGCACGTAATACTGCCCCGCTCTATAAAGCACGTCAAGCTTTTTAGAAACCAACATTGTCTTCCCCTCCAAGTGACCGCGAAACTGAACGTTATTTTGATATGTTGATGCCGAGAATTCCGACGCTAGTTCAGGGAACAAGGGCTGTGTGTTCTTTTTAGCGGTAAACACGCAAGCTTGTCTTATGGGGACTGAACTGGACTAGATTTAGTCGCCCTCAATCCGAAACTTTCTTCAACAAAGACTCGATTTCAGACACAAGATGATTTGACGACGTGTTCCTGAAAGATATTAGCACGGCCGGAGTGTAAGGCAACGACAGTGCTGTCATATACATAATAATGAATGTTACTGGTTTGATGCATACCATTGATTTTGTGACGGCGCAGAATTAAATGCATTTCTGCATTTGATTCTTTAAAAATAAATGTATTCGGGATTCGGACAGGCAGAATAAGCTGGGGGGCGCATATTTGTAGTTAGCCTAGGATTGTCAGAAATCTACTCGTAAATCACGCACTGTATATCAGTTTAGTACCTAAGTCATTATGCTAAGTTAATGAAAAATAAAAAGTTAATTTAGACATAATTTTTAGTTACTTATTATTAGTTTGTTTAGAAGATGGCGTTATTATTTACGATCTGGCACATATAAAATTATCATTAATTAAACTTTAATGATAAGGAGATTTTTTGCTGCGTTACAGCGTATAAAAATAGAGAGGTTACAAGATGAAGGTATGAAAGAGAAGTATAAATGTAGACTGATGGAAAATGTAAGTGGTTTGAATGTATTATGTATAAATGATTTAGACTTGAAGACTGTATGGAATAATGTTAAGAAAGTTTTGGTGGATGCAGCCACCGAAGTATGTGGTGTAAGTAAGCGAAAGAATGAAAGGAAAAGTAATACGTTGTGGTGGGATGATGAGGTACGGATGGAAGTTAAAGCAAAGAAGAGAGCATGGCTAGATTTACTAGCAACCAAAGTTGGTAATTCTGGCGGTATGAATGATGAGATTGAAAGAAAAAGGCAGACTTTAGACGTTAAATAAGAGAGTAAAAGAAGTTGTTGAAAGGAAAAAGCAATAAAGGATGGATAATAATGATAGAATGATATCTGATAATTTTCAGGCAAATATGAAAATGTTCTGGAAACTCGTAGAACTGCCAGGGGAAATTCAAAACAGCCTAGAATGAATGCCATACGAGACGAGAATGGCTACATGCTGAATGATGAATTTTCGAAAAACCATCTCAATTTTTATTATTTTGATAGATGTCACTACTGAATATTTAAATTATTACACTATTAAAATAAAATAACGAAAAAAGTTTCAAATCATTTTATAAGTATAATTATCTAATTATATGGATATAAGTAATTTATGTTGTTTAATTTATTATTAGGCAAATTATAATATTTTTTTCATTTAATGATAGATGGCGCGTTCTTGAAAACGTAAAACGTATATCGTCGCCGTAGTTTCAAATGTATAACGGTTTTATCATTTTTAAGCTTTATGAATAAATATCCCGCTTCTAACTAAAGTTACAGCCTATATACGCCCCACTGCTGGGCACACGCTCCCTCTAATTTCTGAAAGGGTTTTATGGCAAGTAAATGTCCGCCGCGCTGACCCAATGAGTGTGAGTGTTAGTGAACCTCGCGTCTTTGAAATATGATTATTTTCTTTTTATTTCCCAGACATGCAGGTTTCCTCACGATGTTTTCCTTCACCACTGAGCATGTGGTAAATCAGCATTTAAATTGCAGTTATCAATTCCATTGGTGCCGGCGGGAATCAAACCCCGGCTACTCGCGTACTGTGAAATTTACACAGATCGCTTCACCACCACCGATTATTCACCGATTATAGAATCATTAATAGAAAATTAACATCTAAAGGTAGGAAAATACTTTCCGTTCCGTAACCGGATAAAAAGTAGGTTTAGCTTACGGTCGAAGAATTTCCTAAACATATCCGTATGTGCGGTCACGTATTTGATTTAATCACTACGATAGTTACTAGAAACTATTAATAATTAATATTTAAAGGAGTCTTGTTATTTTTATATTGGTGCGGAAAGTTATGACAACTAACCATGTCAGTTCAATACTATGTGGACTTTTCCACGAATGCATTTTTTTCTGGGTTTTAATAATATGTCTGGCGGATGCTATAGATTATTTGAATATTATTACACTTTAGTGACAACGATAATATTTAAGAGTTTCGTAAAATAGCATCTAGATTTCTAAATTTGAACTAATAGTAAATAATGAACCCGAAAAGTACTTTGTTTTGTAATAATTAATAATATTATATTTTAGTAATAATATTTTAAATAATATATAATGGTAAAGGTTTATATTATATTTAAAATTAAAGTATTATAAATGGCTTATCACTATCACCGTAGACAGGAGCTGATACCCTCCGATTTTGCACTCAGGAGGAACTTGAGGAGGAGGTGTGAGTTAGAGGAAAACCCTAATTACGTAAACTATGTTCTTTGGACGGACGAGGCAACATTCACGTGATCAGGACTTTCAAATATGCATAAATATCACATTTGGGCTCGCGTGCTTCACATGCTTCACGGCAGGACAGACTTCAACACCAGTGGCGGCTGAATGTGTGGGCTGGCCTTTATGACGGGCATGTCATCGGTCCCGTCATTATGCCATCACGTCTGAACGGTAGCAACTATCTAACGTTTTTACAAACTGAAATCTAAGAGGCGATTGACGTCTTTCCTGTGGCTGACAGGGATTACTATGAGAACCAAAGAAACATGGTGTTTCATCATAATGGAGCTCCGGCACATTTTGGTCGCAACGTATGAGAAAATCTTAACGTTCGCTTTCCGCGAGGATGGATCGGCCGCGGGGGACCGGTGTTATGGCCTGCTCGTTCTCCGGACCTCACACCTTTGCACTTCTTTTTATGGGGTTATGTGAGGGACAGAGTGTAATTCTCCGATTGCCGAGATGGAACAGCGTGTTACATCGGTTTTCGCATCAATAACACCGACGATGGTGTGAAATGTCACACAAGCCATATCCCGACGAGCGAAGTTGTGTATTGTTTATACCATACCATTATTTATATATATACAGACTAGCTCGCCGGGCAGACGTTATTCTGCCCTTTCTGACGACCCTTCCTACAAAAATCCTTAAATTCGCAATAAAAAGTTTTGAGAGTTATTTATCGGGATAAAAACTATCCTATCTCTCAAGTTGGACCAAAATGCACACAGTGTGCAAAATTTCATTGAAACCAGTTCAGTAGTTTAGGAGTTCATCGCGGACAAACAACGTGACACGTAATTTTTATATATAAAGATATACTTATACATCTTACTTTATGAAGTAACCTGAAGAGAACTAGGTGTTCCGAGTTTGGTCTCGTTTTGTTAGTTATGACTTATGATGAGACCTTACCTCGGTGTACTTCGGTGAATGCTACTGGATGCTTAACAAAGTCTCGGATTGGGGGCGACTAAATCTAGTCCAGTTCAATCCCCAGAAAAGTTTGCGCGTTTACCGCTGAAAAGAACACCTTTGTCGTATCTCCTCAGTTTTATGGCACTCCCCTTGCTGCCTCAGCTAGCATCGGAATCCTTGGCGTCGATATATCGAATAGTGTGCAGTTTCGTGGTCACTTTGAAGGGAAGGCCAAATTCGGCCTCACATGGAATACTGTTCTCATCTCTGGGCCGGGACACCCCAGTGCTAGCTCCTTCCACTTGACCGCATCCAGCGCAGAGCGGTTCGAATCGTCGACGACCGAGTTCTTTCTGATTGACTCGATACACTGGCACTACGTAGAGACGTTGCATCTCTTTGCGTATTTTATCGCATCTATCACGGGGAGTGCTCTGAGGAATTGTGCGGACTAATTCCTGCCACTCAATTTCACCATCGCACATCGCGACAAAACTCGCGTTACCATCCATACCATCTAGATGATTGGTGGTCCACTGGACCACCAATCATCTACACACCTACACAGTGGTGGACCAGGTCCACCACTGTGCGATTTAGAAGAAGTTTTCTATCTCGCACAACTTCCTTGTGAAATCGATTACCACCAGCGATTTTTCCGGACCGATACGACTTAGGGACCTTCAAGAAAAGAGCTTACACCTTTCTAAAAGGCCGGCAACGCATCTGCAATTCCCCTGGCGTTGCAGTTGTTCATGGGCGGCGGTAGTCACTTACCATCACGTGAGCCGCATGCTCGTTTGCCCCCTATTCTATAAAAAAAAAAAACTCTGACAAATAGAACTACAATTTACAATTTTGCTTTTAATTTTTTCACGATCATATGAACATTATGAGTGGTGCACTTTTGAATTTTCCATCTTTTTTTTTTAATTGAAGTTTGAAATAAAATTCTTGGAAAATTGGAAGTATAGTAATAATGATGAATATATATAATAATTAAACTACGTTAAAAATTTACGTATACTCATGTTATACATAATTTTTTAATGTGCTTAATGCATGCACAATTGGATTTACCAATAGTTTATTATATTATATGTTATAAAAAAAGGAAAGAATAATTCAAAACGTAACACATGGCAGGAAGTCTAAGGATTGCAGGAAGAAAGTGATGGCTGAAATCGCTATAGAAAGCAATTAAAGTGTCTAATTAGTTAAACTGTTTTCATATAATTAAAATAACTACATTTCATTTAACGGTCTAATTCCTAATATTTCTAAACCAGTTTTCACAACATATCGGGCAGTATGAAAGACTAACAGCCTCTGAGCTGCTAAATCACTGTGTTCATTCTTTACATTTAACTCATTAAACATCCTATTAACATGTCTTGCTAATCGAAATAAGTAATTGACAATGATACAAGCTTCATTTTCCAAAAATGCCCTATTTAATACAACTTCAAATCTGGCCAATTCAGCTACAACATCACCAACAACTTCTTCAGTAAGATACTCAGGAGCACAGACTTTAGGAATCCCCACTCCACAATTCTGTTCTAAGCTCATTAATCTGCAATGGAGATACTGAAGCTTTATTCCACTATCTCCATCACTTTGAAGTGCTTTATCCCAGTCAAAGACGTAGTCCTTTTGCCTCCTTTGCTTCAAGTCATTAATTACCACAGCAGTTGTACCAAGTATGTCACATGTGTCTTCATTCATTGCAGAGTTTCTTGTATCTGTAAGTAATATCGCTATATGTAGATTACCATTTGTGAGACTGTAACAACACAGTGCTTTGTAGCGTTCCATGGCAGAGGACTTATTATAGCTAGTGTCCTAATGTTTAAAAAAATTATATTATATTTTATATTTATAATTCCACAATAATAATTTATAAAAAATAAAAACTTATTTATATTAGATCACAAGAAATTCATTTTTGTAATCATGCCATGAGGTACCAGGGTTAGACAATCCAAATTCCATTTTGTCTATGGTTGTCATACACAGCAAGTAAGTGGGAACAGGGACAAAATTATGAACCGAATTGTGACTGGGGATGAAACTTTGGTTCTTCACTATGAACCTGAGTCAAAGCAGGAATCACTGCAGAGGAACAACAAAGGTGCAGCACCACTTAGAAGTTCAAGCTGTCGCATTCGGCTGGAAAGATTATAGCTTCAGTTTTTTAGCATTCAGAGGGGGATTTCATTGCACAATTATAAAGATAAAGGTGTCAATATCACAGTATTATGTGACTAAATAAATGAAAAGAAGCAATTAAAGGAAAAAAAAGGAGAAAATGATCTCGAGGTGTGCTCCTTTTGCATGACAATGTACCCGTTCACAAGTCATGTTGCCATGGTTGTTGTTGGGTGTTTCTTACACAAGTGCAGCTTTGAAACTTTAAACCGTGTTCCCTATAGTCTAGATTAAGCCCTAAAGCTAGAATTAGCCCCATTGAATTATTATTTGTTCCCAAATATAAAAAAAGAGCTTCAGGTAAAGAAATTTACAGATGACAAAGAAGTGAAGTCAGCAATTTCTGTCTATTTTTAGGGCCTTGATTAAAATGTTTTTTCGAAAGTGTAAATAAGATATTTGAATGGTCTGAGAAGTGTATTATGGTTAATAGAGTATATACCAAAAAAGAAAAAAAATTTCAAGTTTAATTCACCCCCTTTCCCTTTTATTCTGCAAACTTTTTGACCTCCCCTCATAGCAAGAAGCCCAGGAGACCTTCACACATTCCGACAAGTTCTTAAATTAGTGTTTTTGGACAAATATTGGTTCCTGCTGAGATGCAATCCCAGAAATATCATAACGAAGCTACATAGCTGAAAACATTTTCAAACCTCAAATATTTGTGGGCATTGGAAATCTTTCATTTCATTGTCATCATCATTACTACAGACTACATTTAAATGCAACATATTTCAATGTTAGTCTGAACATAAAAATTGTATTATTTTAAATACCATATAATAAGATTTGAAGGGTTGGAATGATTCTTAATTAGTATCGTATAGAAGCAAGCTCATTGTAGGGTGGCCTTTACAACTTAATGACGTGAAGTTATGATTAGATATGCAGGTGTTGCAAGTCCTTAGCAGTAGGGTATATTCAGCAGTAGTTATATGATGGGTTGCAATATGATGGTGAAAATGAAATATTATTAAGCAATATTTCTAAAATAAATAATACAAATTGCTGATTGAATTACTTTTAGATGTCGCCTGCTTTTCTTGCATAATGTGCTTTGCCTCATCTAATACATCATTAAGAAAAACAACACTCCCAGATCTAGTACTCATTCCTTTAAGTCTACCAAATTTTATATGCTCACAACCATCAGCACAATCTTTGTTAATTTGTCCGACTATATCAAAGAGGGCTGCAAAGTGGTCTGTCTGTGCATTGTCAACAACATACAGCATTTTATCAAAATTGTATTTTTTATATCTGTCCAAGAGTGCAGCGATGTCTCTAGAAAGATATAATGTTGAATTATCACTTTTTAAGATTGTGACATCTCTGTCTCTAAATTTTGCAACCTTCTTTCCTTGATCATCTGTCACTATTACTTTATTATCTTCTAGTAACTTTAATAATCCCTTTATAGCATTTCCATTGTATTCTGACTCCCATTGGTAACAATCAAACTGTATTCCTAATCTTTGATAAACTTTTTCCAATTCTTGAACAGTAATCTCTCGAATTCTCCTCCAGTTGTCTAAGCTTGTCTTTCCTTGCTCTATGTTTGTAAAATATGTTCTAGCCTCTTTTTGCACATTTTCATCAAATGCAGACATTTTATTTGCTTCCACATAAATTTCATATAATTTTTTAATTGGATCCTCACACTCAAAATTTTTCATGTCAATATGTTTTGATTTCAAACCATATTGCAAGAGTCCAAACTGTGTGCCCCAGTCACCTAAGTAATTTATTTTTACAACATCGTTGTGGAAAAAGTTATTAATATTGGCTATAAAATTACCAATGATTGTTGACCTTAAATGACCAGCATGGAATGGTTTTGCTATGTTTGGTGAACTAAAATCAATAAGAATTTTGTTAGGTTTCTTATTTACTTCTGGTTTAATGCATTGAAAATTCTCTAAAACTTCCTTTATAAATATATCTCTGTTTACTGTAAAACTTTGTGATTCAATTTTTTTTATTTGTCTACAAAAGACTTGACTGTTAGACTTTTCCGTACTCTCAACTGCTCGGATTTTGCTATAATTTATATTGATAATAAATAATTTCGTGTCGTGATCATAGGAAAACTGAAAATACTTAGCACTGTCAATAATATTTTTCGTAACATTGTGATGTAATATCTGTAAAATATTTGAATAAATTTAGATGTACATAAAATTTTCTCAAAATTCCTCAATAAATGTCTTAATTGATATAATATTTACCTTATCAAATATCGTGCCCTTTAATTTTGGGTTCATAGTAAGCAACAATTTTGTGCTGCGATGTAGCGATCATAATATGTAGTACATTATGTTATGCCTGAAATCCATAGATAAATATATATGTAGCAAGCTACAGATACGACAGTGACTTTTAGTCAAGTTTCCCAACTACGCGTTTTGGCGCTGCAGTCGCCCATTTTGACAGATGAGTAATAAAAAAAAAATAAAAAAAAATATAGCTTAGAGATTGCAAGCACACATCCTTCAAATCATCGATATCGATGTTTAGTGGTGTTCTTATTTTATCGACATCGACAGAAGTGCATTATACAGGAATACTATTACTTAATGAAACACTTATAATACATTAACATTTAATTTTTATTCAAGCACACCAACATCATATACATACACAAATAATCTTAGGATTAAATTATAGGTACAATTTGACAAAAACAGAGCAATATTTATTGTACATTATATAAAGCAAGTATCAAATTAAATAAATTAAGCCACAGGAATCATATTTAATCATAGTGCTCAATATTTTACTTTACAAGTTACTTTTTATATTAATTTTAAAAACAGCTATAATTCAAATAGTTATGAATAAGTGAGTACCTTCCCTGTATAAGATAACGAACTTTTCGCTAGGATATGCTAAATTATTATTTGGTCTATATAACATTTGTTTGTTAGACAAGACAAAAATTTTTTCCTTAAGTTTGTAGTGTTTGGAGTTTTGTTTCATTATTAGAAATCCTATTCATTTTTCATCTAGGGTAAACCTGGTCATTTTGTTTTTTTAAATTGTTTTAATTATATTAATAATAAAGTTATTTGTTTAACATTCAACTTCTCTATACTTCGACAGAGATTGGACATTAAGCAAGCCTTTGTGAGGCTTAGTCACCAAAATTTTAATATTTTTATTTTTTCATGAATGTCACCTTTCAATATTTTATTATTTGTTGCACCAATTGTGCCCGTGTAACCTAATAAAAACTTTTTCAAAGCAAGCCAGGAAAACCTCAAAGTGCTTAATATTTTACTTTTCAAACTACATTTTACATTACTTCCAATACAGCTATAATTCAAATACTTATGAATAAAGTGAGTACCATCCCTGTACAAGATAAGTAATTTTTCATTAGTGCTAATGTTTTGATGCAATCCTTACAACGAATACCTTTCGATATTTTCTGACAAAATGTATTCAGTAGTGTAAGCTGAGCAGTGGTCTATAATTTTTTCCATGACTACATCACCCACCAGCAATTTTTCTTTTGCACTTGATGATGAAGGGGATAGGAAACTACACTAACATTTAATAATGTGTCTCCATAATCCTCTTCACAATTAGAGAATGTGGAGTAACCATGTTAGATAACATCAAATATTTAAAGGCATATATATATATGTTTGCATCTAGGTCAACATTTCTATATTTTATAGCTATTATACATCCAAAAATAAATTTCAAAAGGGTCTTGGTTAATATTTAATGGATAATAACATTCTACATTATACTGTTCAAATAATAATTTGTAGACCCTTATAAAACTTTCAAGTTATCCATCCTTGTCGGGATGGTACGCGCTCAAGTCGAGGTTTTCTTTCTTGTATAGCATGTTTGCTATTATATAGAACGGAGTCTACTAAACCATTTTTATTTTATTTTATTAATGGCTTCAATCCAAAAAGTATGAAGTTGTGAAGTTTGTTTAATCACTCGTCTTAACTTTGCTCTTTGCACACCACCCGGTTATCCACTGACGCTGTCAGTGTGTCAACGACTTCTGCTGTTGAGGCCATTGTTGCGCCAGAGTTTGCATAGTGAAAATCATCTAAAAAAAGTACTTTTTAATTGAATTACTTTTACAGTTATTGCACCTGCAAGTCTTTCGCCAAAAGACACTTATTTGCTTACAACAACAGACTTTGTTAACCTTTATACAATTGTAGTGTGGCTCACGGTATCCACTAATGTAATACCAATTATAAATTTAATGTTACTAAACAGCACTTGGCAGATATAGGTTGTCTCATTTAATAACGTCATTACATGGCGACCTTGCCAGGCGAGCTAGCCACCGATAGTAATAAACTCATAATAAATATAAGACTTAATAAATACACACATTACCAAAATGAGGAAAATATTGCATAGAGCCATAAAAAGTTTTAAATAAATATTTAAAAAATAAAGCAAAACATGTAAAATTATAACGTAAAGAGACAGCTAAGAAGACTTGAGATGAGAAAAGAGGATTTTTTTAATAGGATAAGGGTGACAAATGAGCACACAGTCCACCTAATGGAAGGTGGTTGCTGTGGCCAATAGACATCTAATCTATCCTCAATTACGAATCAAAATGCAGATGCGTTCTCACCTGTGAGGACTAAAATGGAATGACTCATTTCCAGTAAAAAGGGTCTCCGGTTCTCTACACTCACCATACGAAACCCAACAGCGTTAAGCTGCTATTTTACGCTGGTATTCTGTGAAAGCGTGGTCCTTCCCTGGTCATGCCGAACCATTCATGCTACAACTAAACCACTAATATAGCTGCAGCATAGCTCTACCGCTTAAAAAATGGATGACAGAGATTACTTTTTTTTTCCCTCAGGTTAAAAAGAATATTGGTTGAGAGAATATAAATTGAAGTACACAGTGGTATTCACGAAGGGAATTTAATAACATTATCAAACCAACCGTGGAGCAAACCAAATAAGAACATAATTATCAATTATGTTCCTAAAAAATTATCGAAAAATTTATTCAAGTGATCAGTTTTAGGACTGAATTTTTTGTGTTTTATCTATAAGAAAACAGGAAAAATGTTAATTTCAAGGAAACCAAAAAACAATAGAAAACAATGTGAAATATATGTTTGATGTATCTACTAAATAATTACTATATAAAACGCAAATTATATTTTGTATTATACATATTTTGAAATGTCAGATGAGTAATCTTAAATTCTCATTTAAAATTGCAATTTCATAAACTTAAAAATATAATAACTATAGTCTTCAATCTTTTACCATTACTCATTTTATAGATGGAAAACTATTAACACAAAGCAGGTGCTACTTGTATATTCATATCCTTATTATTTAAGCATGATTATTTTGATTTCAATGTGTAATGAAAAGTAAATTATGTGATTTATTACATATCATTTTTTTAAGGTCAAAGATTATTTTATAGTATATTTTAAGTGGCTTAGAATATTCCATAATGAAATACAATTTTGTTTCTAAAATTTGGAAACCATTTTACATTTTGAATAACTCCCGGATCTAGGTACAATTTAAATTAGAAAAGTTAAGTTACGTCTGTATAGGATTTCTCTGTACAAAATATTAATTTCATATAGTAATTAATTGTATTTCTATACCTGGTTTACCTAGTATTAGTAAAGATATTAGTAAAAAAAAAAATGTAATTTATACCAATTTTTTTTTTCAAAATTTCCGATAAGTGTTTATTTCTTGACAGCAATTGGGCTTTAACAAGTCTTTGTGAAACTGAGTCATCTAAAGTGTTAGTTGCAATCTTTGTCAAAATATTAACCAAGTTTCTCTTCTTTGATACTATTTTCTTCACTAATGTAACCTGTAATGAAATAAATAAAATAATTAAGAATCATATTTTGTTACTGAATGATAAACATAGAAATATTAATTTATTATTTAGAACTTTTGATGTGTTTGATTTGTTTTGACCACCCTATAAAAGCCCTTGCATTTAGAATAAGACTCATTATAGTTCTCATCGTAGTAATGTAATCACGTAGTTAAGGAAGTCAGTATTGCACTGAATTAGTTTTAATACATTATTGTAATGTAATAGTTATTAAATGTCATCGAGACATATTTGTAGTTTTTAAAAAGCTTCAGCACCACTCCCGAAACTTATATGGCGCAGCCAGCACACAGCTTACAGCTGAGTTCAAGTACACTCAAATTGGTCTTGTCCACAGTTCCGGATATCCTCGAACCAAATAAGTTTATTAAATCAGGAGCTGAAGAAACCTTCCTATCTAGACAAGAGCAGCTCTACGGGTAGACATGGCAGTGAGCGGACTTTAAGTAAAGCTTTAACTATCCTGTCCCATTCTAGTTATTTCCTGCGGTTATTTCTTTATGGCTCTATGTTGTAACTTTTGAACTAAATTCGTTGAAAGTTATTTGACTTCTGCACAAAACTTGACAGTTATTAATTAAGTAAATGTTATTATAAATAAAATAAATTGGATTAAATAAAAACAAAATATATAATAGTAAGTAAATATAATCTTAAGAAGTGCTAAAATTATAGAAAAAGAATAATTAACAGAATATTTTTGTATATGTGGTATGTATAACGTGGTAGAGCCATGCTGCAGCTATATTAGTAGTATAGTTGTGCTCTCACAGAATACCAGCGTAAAATAGCAGCTTGACACTGCTGTGTTTCGTATGGTGAGTGTAGAGAACCGGAGACCCTTTTTACTGGAAAAGAGGCATTCCATATTAGTCCTCACGGGTGACAACGCATCTGCGTTTTGATTCGCAAATGGGGATAAATGTAGATGTCTACGGGCCACAGTAACCATTTACTATCAGGTGAACTGTGCTCTTGTGTCCCCTTATCCTATAAAAAAATATACATGTATTGATTTTTTTTTAATAAAAATGGAACAAGGAAGACTATGTCACTTTCTTCAAATTAGACCTAAGGATCTAACAAGCTTGATCATCGTGTTTGATGGTGATCAATGTATTTCAAGTTTATTTATTAAGAAATGTGAATATATTATAAGATTTTTTATGACGTAAACAAAATTACATATACAAACAATATACTATATATTTTATTGTGTAACAATTACATTATAGGAAAAGATGCATCTCTTTTTAATTTTCTGGTGATTCTAGATCAAACTGCAACTGAATTAGAAAATATTCTTAGTGGTTTCAATAGCTAATTAAAAAAATTTAAATAAATTATAGTTAACCAACTTCAGAATCCACGCATAATAATTCAGAAGGTTTTAGATATCCATTCATTTTGCAAATAATTTTAATTAGATTTAACCACAACATTAAATTGAGAATTACATGGAGCAGAAAATAATTCCTATGGCCTTATAATATTAAAACTTTCACTGTCCGTTTTTCAGACACAATAGTAAGACAATAGCAGTGCCCTATATGTAGTGCACGGGACAGCGAAAGGGTTAATATTGGTATGATACTTAGAGATGGCCATGTTAGTGTAAGTGATGAAAAGTAGATTATAATTAAGGTTTCAGATTTAAATGTTACGCATGAGCAGTTAGAATTTAATATTAATAGATACATGAACTTAAATACTTAAATAAGCATGTTAGAATTATATTGACAAAAAAAACTCTAAACATTCAATTAATATAATGTTTCAAACTAAATTTGAAATAAATTCCAGTATTGAACAATTTGAACAGTTATCACCTTCATTTAGAGTCAAACAAGGCATTCTAAACTCCCTAAGATATATTATTAAGATTATTACTGGTAACTTTGATTATAAAAATGCTATTAAGTATGAAAATATGATTGGTAATTTAAAAACTCGTCGATACACACTAGTGAACAAGATTACCTTAATGAAATAAATAGAATCTCTTGTTAAAATAAGTACCATTTACAAGAAATAATTTTATCAAGATTGATTCAAATTCAAATTTATTTTTATTTGTGAATACAAGTAATATACTACAGGTAACATCTTTGAAAAAGATACATGTCATTGTAATGTGCCTATTGATGCATTGCTTAAATATTAATTAATTGAGTAATAACATTTCTTAGTTAGATATGTTTTAAATTTATGAATATTCTCCGTTTGTGAAACATAGATGGAACTTTATTGTTGATTTTAAACAGCGTGCTAAAAACGCTTTATCTAAATAAAGCTGTCTGATGAAATTGTATAATTTTACTGTCAATTACTAAATAATCATTAAATATTTCCAAATTAGTTTTTATAAATGTTACATCTTGATAAATATGCAGTGTTGGAAATGACAGTAATTTAAATTTTTTAATTCTTGATATATTTGAGAGTTAATGATATGTAATTTTATTAATATTTACAATTTATTTTTACACAATTTCCAATCACTCTACACTAGATGGAATGAAATCGAAACTTCTGTAATCTTTAGCAAATTAGGATATTTACTTATAGATATTGAAGAATTGTTAAAATTATTAAAATCAGCAGAGTTAACAAATTAATTGATATACCCCATAAGTTATAACAATAAAGTAAAAATAGAACAATATATAAAATTGAGGGAAGTCAAATAACATTTGTTTTAGATACCAATTATACAAAAAATTAATACCCGTCACGTTACCACTTCCTCTAAACTATAATTTTAATTGTTTGATACTCATACCTACTAGTAAAAGGTTCTGAAACAGTCTCGTTCGCTCAGTCTTGCAACTACCTATATTCCTCCACTATGACGACAAGTCACAACTTTAAGTTGAAGATGCTTGTATGAATGCTTTAATGAGATTCTCAGATAGTACGAGCTCCTGCCTTCCAGTACCAGCCGAAAAGCAGATCTATCATCTTGGACATTAGTGATTTAAAAATCTTGAACATTTAAATAACCTTTTAAAATAAGGAAAGTGAAATAAAATATAACTGTGAAAAATTTATAAATGTAAAAAGTGTTGTGATTTAGAAGATGTCAATCACATCATTATTTGTTAAAACAGAACTAAAATTTAACCATATTCGAGCAGCAGCTTTGAAAATTTGTAATAAATTGTTGCTTTTTTTGCAAGGTTTGTTCTTGTGATATTTTAACTATAACATAATCTCTATAATCAACTATACAATTTTTTGTCTTTCAATAGTTACAGAGACAATTTTTTTAAGTGACTGCCACTTTATACCATGTAGTGATAATTAAAAATGGCTGGTGAAGTAATCACAAAGTGATGCAATGTTTTTTAATAAAAATGTATGGTTCAATACTGCATTACTGGAGTCCACTTGATACCCACTTAGAAATCACAACTTTCAGCAGTCGAAATTGTACCATGATAAGTAATAAAATTACTCGCCTGTTGCTGTCAGAGGCACACCATGAGCTATTAATCGTTAGTAAGCAAGCATGGATAAGACCTATCGAAGTTTTCTGTCTTATCAAGAAACTGTTCTTTGGAAAGTTCAATGATCTGGGGACTTATGGATACTATGAAATACATCCACAAGTTTCTTAAATTATCGTTTTTAGGGAATCTGCACCAAGACAGCACTTTTCGTATTCCATACAATATGCACTAGACCAGCACAAAAACAGAATATTGTTATTCTCACAAATAGCGGAGGAAACTTTGCGTCCAAGATCTCAACGCAACATAAATGCGAGGAAATACACTTCAATACACTTGCGCTCGTATAAAACTCATAACTCGGACGACAATTAGATAAATATTAAATAATGGCGGCTGGCGGCAATCAATATCGATAATTTTGACAATTTGCTTTGACAATACAATATGGCGTTTTTTTAAAATGGCGTCCGTAGACAGAGAATAAACTAGCGACGGTAGCGCCAAATGGCATAGAATGGAACTAAGCTGTCACGGGCCTGCTGAAATCTTAACAGACAATCACAGAATACTTTACTCCTAGCGGAGACAGACAATAGAATAGACTTAAAAACTTAAAATATATTATAACGCAAGGAATCAATCGTATCAAACAACAACAAATTATTTATTACAAAATCCAAAAAGTGTTACCAACTTCAAAAAATATTTATCCCTAAAGGTTAACGTTAGTCAAGTGGTAAAATTAAAAATTTTGTACAACCGACTTCAATAAGAATATATTTTATTATTGATTTTTTTTTAAACCGCTTGGTCGATTTCGATAAAATTTAAATAGGGCCACCTGAGAAGTACAGGTATAAGTATACCCATTGAAACAAAAAAAATTCCAAATCGGTTCAGGCGTCTTCGAGTAATCAGTCAACATACATAAAAAATCCAACAAAATGAGAACCTCCTCCTTTTTTGAAGTCGGTTGAAAATCCCTAAAATCACCTTATTTACTTGGAAATCCCTAAAACTATGTACAATGCTTTGTAATGTTCTTAAAATATAAATTATTTAATATTTAATAATACTATTTCGTTTTCTATATATCAAAATCATACATTTGGATATTTAATCAACACACATTATAGTAAATGGATTAAATATTTTAAACGATGCGCTATTTAGTTGCAATGTAAATCAGATCATCATCACGCTTGGTAGCATTTCAATAAATAATGAAACCAATAAAAAAACAATAGAACGTGATAATTAACACAAACCATACAACCCGAATTTTGAGACATTTTCAAGAGGTTTACAGCCAGCTGCACCGCAATTATCTTAAACTTCTAGACAAAAATCAACTTAAGTGGAAAAAATATAAATGTCCTTAAAAATACCCCTAAAAATATAAAGCCCCTAAAAATCCCGCCCTACTCCCCCCCCTAACCCCTATGTTAGGAACCCTGAAAAAATAAAGTCAAAGCCGGTTTTGGCGGTAACTTGATCGGCGGAGGTATGCTGCTCCTGTATTATAGTTTAAATAATAGTTTGAAGTGGATTTTGATATGTAAAAGTGGTGCGATTTTATGTATTAACTGTCTACGCATGTGAACTATTAGTGGAAACGGTGAAACAAGTGCTCTGATGGTGATGGATTCTCAAGATAAGCTGTTTGTTGCATAGGTGCCTTTAGATACCATCGCCAACTGTCAGCTGCCTGCTGGCTCAAGTTGCCGTCAAAATCTCCCAAGGGCTGCACAATGTGACGCATCAACATATTGTGAAGCAGTGAACTATGAAGGATGATTATAAAGTAATGTTTTCGACTGAAGGTCCTCGCAACCATGGTCATGAATAAATTATAAAAAAAAAGTCAATGCCATAAAAAGGAGTCATTGGCGGCCATAGAGATAGGTACATACCTAAAATCAGTGTTTATCACCCGTAGAGGGAGTATGTACAATAGAGTAGTCCTTGCCGTATACCTAAGCGGGATAGCAATAGTTTAAGGTTAGTGTTGCCGATGATTCTTTATTTTTATTTTCTTGATTTGGCTGGGGATACACATGCCCGTAGCTTGCACACTAGCATACCAACCCCTTGCACGTGCCAGCTACTGTCATGTGTATACGCTAACTGGCATGCCTGTAACTAGCATACAAGTAGCTAGCACATTTGATTTACTTGCATGCCCGTTGAGGGAGGGGACGCGGGGGGTTGCCAAACTGGCACGTGTGGACAGACGCGACAGCTACGGGCATGCCAGTAGCTGACTCGTTGTGGTCGTAGGCGCACGTTATTGTTTATTTTTTGAAGGTCAAGTTTTTTCAAGTCATTCTTTTGTTGGTTTTTTTGTATTCAACATGGCACGATGGGGAGATGAGAGAACTATACAGTTCATTAATTTGTACAGAGACTACGAATGTCTTTGGAAGCCGACTAGCCCGCTTTACAAAAACAAAACAGCACGTGCCAATGCCTACACCAAAATACAAGAAGAATTTAGTCTGACTGAAAAAGAAATTAAAAATAAAATCAAAAGTCTGCGAAGTACTTATCATCAAGAAAAGAATAAAGTGGAAAATTCAAAACGATCCGGAGCTGGATCCAGTGACATTTACAAACCCAGTTTGATTTGGTATAAGGAAATGTATTTTATAAATGAAAGTTTCGAATATAGAAACTCAATCCAATCCGCTGTTGTAAGTACCTACTCTTTTTCTTTAACACGCTTTTATTAGCTTCATATGTTTGTAACCGACTTAAAGAAGTCTAAAGAGACTCGATTTACTAACAGAATAATATCAGCTTATATTAAAAATTATGTTTTACTTTTTAGTTCGATGTGCTCTAAAAGCGTGTGTTGAGGACAGCTAGAGACCCGCCGCCCCGTCGCCCCTTCGTACCCCGCTACCCCCCGCGCACCCCGCACACCGGCGCCGACCAGCGATGTCGGCGTCCAATCAGCGCGCGTGTGGCTCCATTTGTCGTCGCACGGCACTACTCACAGACTGAGGCACCTTCTTGCGAGATATAAGAAGAGCGTCTCGGTCTGTGAGCTGTTCATTTCACTTCGGAGCGGCACTAAGGAAGAAACCTGAAGAAGACTCAAGACTCCAAATCAAGACCTCCCTCTGTACATAGTGTTAGACATAGTTATAGTTAGTCAGTGCCGAATTGTTGTAAATAGTTAATACAGTATATTAAAAAGTACCATCTTTTCTTCAAGCAGTCCCCTAGTATAGCTAACCTCAGATCAGTCGTTAAGTAATCAGTCACAAATAAATATACAGTCCACTGTTCATCCATTATACTCTTGGTCCATCGCCGCCGGATTCAAGCCAGAAGAAAGAAGCAAGAAGTAAGAAGAAACAAGAAAGAACATAATTATAGAAGAAAGAACATAATTATAGAAGAGAGAAGATCATTATAAAAGATCTTCAAGGAAGAAAGAAGTTCGTCGACGAAAAGAGAAGATCGTCGGTACTAATTTCTTCCCTGTTTCTTGTCACGATTACGTCACATACGTCTATTGTCTGTTTCCAGACAATTTCTTGTTTCTTAACCGCGTTTACGCGGCCAGTGGTCACTCCCTAACGGTGCCAAACTGTGACCATCTGGTAACGCCCTTGTGGCGGGAACGACATCCATACGTGTGTCTTTTTAAAGACTGTACGTACGTCTTTTTGAAGACGACCGGAGGTCGCAACGTGGGACCATGAGGAAGACACGAAGCCAGAAGACACGGAACGATGATGACATGCCGGTAGGAATGCGCATATTCGAAGAAGCACCCGCGTCCCCGTCCGATTATCTCGCAATGGCACAAGCGCCCTCCGCCGCGCCCGCGCTCCAGGCCCCGCCCGCGCCCGCATCTACGCCCGCGCCCGCGCCCCCGCCGCCGCGCCCCGCTATGTCCGTGTCCACGACCGATCGTTTGGGAGAGGTTAGCACTTCCGCGCCGCGTACAGAGACACTCGCCGCGATTATTGAAGATCTTCCGTCTACAGAGATTAGTTCGTTAGTACGTACCGTCGCGCCTGTAACAGACGTACATAGGCCCGCACCCCGCGCCCCATCGGTTCGCTCCGTTCGTTCAGCCCGGTCGACGGCTAGTGTGATAGCTAAATTAAAGCAAATAGAGTATAACGCCGCGGAGGAACTAGCTGCAATTAGGAGGAAGCAATTGCAGTTGGAAGAAGATCTTATTAGGAAGAAGTACGCTAGGGACGTCGCGCAACTGCAAGAAGAAACAGATAGGGAAAGTGTCAACGAAGACGAGTTAGTTGAAAATAGGGTACGCGTTGATAGGTGGTTAGAAAACGTAGAGACTGTGCGGGGGGAGTCGCCCTCCCGCCCCTCTCAGCCCGCGCCCCGCATCGAGTTAGAGCAGACCCTACCGAACAGGGTAACCGGTTACGACCACAGTAAAGATGCCCAGGGGAGGACGGAAGCGAATAACGTTCAACCGCGCCGCATAGATTCGGTACAGAGGGAAGATGGAGTCGCCGTAGGAATGAACCAGGTGGATCGTCGTGTACGGGTTACGTCGCCGTCGCGCGTCCAACGCCGCACTCTATCGCCTACACATAGATCGCCACATCGCCACGCGGATCGTAGATCACCGTCGCCGTATAGGGATGTAGGTGTACATAGATCGCCATCGCCACATCGCCACGCGGATCGTAGATTATCGTCGCCGTATAGGGATGTAGGTGCGCATAGGACGCCAGCGCCACAACGTAGGCTAGAGAGAGATAGGGATAGAGATAGGTCGCTTACTCCGCGAGGGAAAGATAGGGGTATAGAGCGACTAGCGGAAGCTCTGGAGAATATGGTCAGAGTTAGGCCCGCTGCCGCGAAGCAGACGCAGGACTTGCCTATTTTTAACGGTTCGGCCGCGGAATGGTTAGCGTTCAAAGCCGCGATGAAAGAATCCACGCGTCTATATGGATTCACAGATACGGAAAATATGGCAAGGTTAAGAAACTGTCTACGCGGTGAAGCTAGGGAGGTAGTATCGGCACTGCTGTTTACCGCGAAGGATCCAGCAGATATTATGCGAACATTAGAGCAGTGTTTCGGCCGCCCGGAAGTAATTATCGATCGAGCGTTAGAAGAATTGAAACGCCTTCCGCGCCCGGGTCAAACCGCACAGGAATTAAATGCGTTCGCAATAAAGTTGCAAAATATCGTGTGCATTTTGCAAAACGTTGACGGCAAGGGATATCTGCAAAATCCAATGCTTACTAGGGAAGTAACGAGTAAGTTAAGCCCTCACTTACGGTCGCGTTGGTGTGATTATGCGGAGCACTACGGAAGTGCAGACGAACCGGACATCGTTACACTGTCCAGGTTCATGATGAGAGAGGCTGATCGTGCGTTGAGTCATGCCTATACGTCCGTAGAGCCGACTAAGGAATCGCCCGTAAGACGAGAGGCCCCGTCGTCGAAAAGGATAGTGACACGCCGCGTAGAGAATAGGACTCGCGACGTAAAAACGTTCACCGCACAGGAGGACACCAGTAGTGCCTCTTGTATGTGCTGCGGAGGTGAACACGTGATCGCTAAGTGTAGAAAGTTAGCGCAAATGGGTGTGGACGACCGGTGGAATTGGGTAAAGGAAGGTGGGGTATGTTTTCTGTGTTTAAGTAGTAAACACCGACGGTTCAAATGTAGAGCGAAGAAATGCGGCGTCGACGGCTGCAACGCCCCCCACCATGCCCTCCTTCACACCCGCAAGACCCGCGCACCCGAGACATCGGCAAAACCGGATGAGACCGTGCTCGTCGCGTCTAACGTCGCTAGTAATGCGTCCGTATTATTGAAAGTGTGTCCCATTACGTTACGTGGACCACGCGATAGGGAAATAAATACGTATGCGTTGCTTGACGAAGGCTCAACCATTTCGTTGATCGACGACGACTTAGCGCGCGAGTTAGGAGCGGAAGGACCGGTAAAGCCGCTGAATATTAGAGGAGTAAGCAATAGTCAGCGCGAGGCCGATAGCAGGCTAGTTAACGTAGGCATACGTGGAAAATCGCGCAGCGAGATGTACAGAATAAATGCGCGTACGGTAACGAATTTACAGATAGGTTCGCAGTCGGTAAATAAAGAGTGTTTACGGTTGAAACACTTAGGCAACCTACCGAGCTCGGTTTGCTACGAGGACGCCAAACCGAGATTATTATTAGGCGCCGACAACTGGCATTTAATAATCACCCGTAATTTAAGGATAGGACGTCGAACGCAGCCTATAGCTGCACGAACGTTATTGGGATGGGTGATACAGGGAACCGTGCCGCGATTCACGTGTAGGGAGGACGGTGAAACCGTATTACACGTCGTAAGCAGTAGCGGACGGTTAGATAGGGACATTCGAACGTTCGCCAGTCAGGACGAGGAGTTAACGGAACTCCTTAAACGGCAGTACGAGATCGATTCCATCGGTATCTCGCTAAAGAGTAGGCCGCGACGGGAAGAGGAGCGCGCTGTCGAGATATTCCGGCGCACCGTCAAGAAGGTCGGCGAACAATACCAGGTGGGACTGCCATGGAAGGACGACGACGTGCGGATGCCTCCCAGCTACGAGATGGCTGCTCGAAGACTGCGGACGATCGAGAAGAAGATGGACAAATCGCCGGAGTTTCGAGACGCCTATACTGCACAAATGGACAACCTCCTGGCGAAAGGATACGCAAGGGAAGCTGAAGGGACAGAGAGAGAGGACCCCAAGAGCTGGTACCTGCCCCACTTCGCAGTACAGAATCCGAACAAGCCTGGGAAGACAAGAGTGGTTTTCGACGCGGCAGCGCGTGCGTCCGGTAAATGTTTGAACGATTATTTACTTGACGGCCCCGACTTGTTACGGAACCTACCGGGCATACTATTTAGATTTAGGGAGAACGAAATAGCCGTGTCCGCGGATATTAGGGAAATGTTTTTACGCGTAAAGATAGACCGTCGCGACCAACCCGCGCAATTGTTTCTGTGGCGAGGCAACGAGCGATCCAGCCCACCGCGGGAATACGTTATGACTTCAATGATTTTCGGTGCGAGGAGCTCGCCGTTTCTCGCACATAGTGTTAGGGATCATAACGCGCGCGCACACGCAGAGACACATCCGTTGGCACTTAACGCTATCGTACGTAGTCACTACATGGATGACTACCTAGACAGTTATGCTACGGTAGAGGAAGCGGTAAACACTGCGAGGCAGGTTATGGAAGTACACCAGCAGGCCGGCTTCACCTTAGCAGGCTGGAATTCGAACCACGCAGCCCTACTAGAAGACAAGCCGGAGGAATTACTAGTGAGCAAGCCTAAGGAGGTAGGCTTGAGACAAGACAGCCCAGGCAGAACCCTGGGGCTATTATGGATGGCCGATAAAGATGCCTTAACGTTCAACACATCCATGAACAGGGTACCGAACGAAGTGAAGACGCTGCAGAGGCCACCGACCAAAAGAGAGGCGTTAAGTGCAGTCATGTCGGTCTTCGACCCGCTGGGACTGCTGAGCTACCTCACCATCACCGCTAAGATCCTGCTGCAAGACCTGTGGCGGATGAAGAAGGTCGGATGGGACGACGAACTACCCGAGGAGGCAGCTGAGGAATTCCAGAGGTGGCTGCGAGTCGTCGAGGAAGTATCACGACTGCGGCTGCCTAGGTGCTATGCTCCTACGGGGGGAGTGGTAGAGCGTCAGCTTCACGTATTTAACGACGCAAGCGAACGTGCGTACGCATCCGTGGCGTATTGGCGATTACGATACCGCGACGGAACGGTTAAGGTACGATTAGTGGCGGCCAAGGCGAAAGTCGCCCCGATAAAGGCGCAAAGCATTCCGCGGTTAGAGTTACAGGCGAATCTAATAGGCGCGCGACTCGCGGAATTCGTGCAAGGCGAGCACAGAGTGGTAGCCGATAGGGTAGTTTATTGGACAGACTCCACTACGGCGCTCCATTGGATTCAGAACGATACGGCGCGTTACACCCCATACGTAGCACATAGATTAGGGGAGATATCGGAGAAGACGTCACCCGAGCAATGGAGGTGGATACCGACCGCAGACAACATCGCGGATCAGGCAACGCGCATTAATTATACGTACAAGGAAGAGAGCGACAAATGGTTTACGGGACCACCATTCCTGTACGAAGATGAAGATCGATGGCCTCGACGTCGGGAAGAGAAGGCAGGGGATGAAGATGACGAGCTGGAGGAAGTCGTGGCGCACCAGAGCGACACCAGGGACGCTCCACACCTGCCAGACATCAAGAGGTTCTCTTCTTATGAGAGATTGGTCAGGGCCACCGCTCGCATATTACAGTTCGTCGATGCCATGAGAGGAAAGGCGCACGGACTAACATTGGACCACATCCAGAAAGCAGAACGGATGTGGATAGAGCGAAGTCAACAAAACAGTTTTGCTGAAGACATCAGTCGACTGCAGAAAGGAAAGAACTTGGCAACCGGCAGCGCGTTGAGGAAGCTCGACCCCATATTCGAAGATGGCATACTGCGAGCTAGAGGACGGATTGACGCAGCCGATGTGGACAGCCAAATGAAGAGGCCCACCATCCTGAACGGACGCCACCAGTTTGTAAAGCTGCTTGTGGAGAAGGCGCATAAGGAAGCAAGCCACGCCAACAGGGAACGGGTAGTGAACGACCTACGCACGAGATATCACATACTTCGACTACGACCAACCGTAAGAGAAGTGGAGCGGAGATGTCTGCAGTGCAGGGTACGCAAGGCGACACCACGGCCGGCGGTTATCGGAGATCTACCACCTGAACGGTTAGGGGCATTCGCGCGACCATTCACCTACACCGGAATCGACTATTTCGGGCCTATAACGGTAACAATAGGACGTAGGCATGAAAAACGGTGGATAGCGTTATTCACTTGTTTGACGACGCGCGCGGTACATCTAGAGATAGTTTATTCCCTAACGACGGACTCGGCGATATCGGCATTGCGGCGCATGGCGGCTAGGCGTGGGTGGCCACGGGTCATCTACTCTGACAACGGAACGAATTTCCATGGGGCGGACACCGAGCTACGACGGGCAATGGAGGAGTGGGCACCCCTGCTGAAGGACTACGCGTTGACTCGGCGGACAGACTGGAAGTTCATCGCGCCGGGCGCGCCGAACCAGGGAGGCGCATGGGAGCGTCTCGTGCGCTCAGTGAAGACCGCGCTCGAAGCCACTCTACACCAGAAGAGCCCGCGGGAGGAGACGTTGGTGACGCTCCTCACCGAAGCCGAGAATACAGTGAACTCTCGACCGTTGACACACGTACCGGTCGACATCGACGAGGAAGAAGCGCTGACACCCAACCACTTCCTGCTGCTGGGACCATCGAGCCTTCCAGTAACCGCGCCGTGCACGCCTAATGATCGTCGGGCGTGGAGAGCGGCGCAAGGACTTGCCGACGAGTACTGGAAGCGCTGGATGAAGGAGTACCTGCCGACGCTGGTTGCGCGCGGGGACTCACGGGATGTGCAGCAGCGACAACTACAAGAGGGGGACCTCGTCGTGGTGGCAGACGGAAGCCTGCCAAGGAACGTATGGCCGCGTGGAATTATAACGCGGACATTTCCCGGACCAGACGGCGTGGTGCGCAACGTGGAGGTGCGGACCAGGGGCGGATTGCTGCGGCGGCCGGTCAGGAAGATCGCCGTCCTCCCGAAAGAAGATGAGGCTCGCGAGCTACGCCGGGGGGAGGATGTTGAGGACAGCTAGAGACCCGCCGCCCCGTCGCCCCTTCGTACCCCGCTACCCCCCGCGCACCCCGCACACCGGCGCCGACCAGCGATGTCGGCGTCCAATCAGCGCGCGTGTGGCTCCATTTGTCGTCGCACGGCACTACTCACAGACTGAGGCACCTTCTTGCGAGATATAAGAAGGGCGTCTCGGTCTGTGAGCTGTTCATTTCACTTCGGAGCGGCACTAAGGAAGAAACCTGAAGAAGACTCAAGACTCCAAATCAAGACCTCCCTCTGTACATAGTGTTAGACATAGTTATAGTTAGTCAGTGCCGAATTGTTGTAAATAGTTAATACAGTATATTAAAAAGTACCATCTTTTCTTCAAGCAGTCCCCTAGTATAGCTAACCTCAGATCAGTCGTTAAGTAATCAGTCACAAATAAATATACAGTTCACTGTTCATCCATTATAGCGTGTTTTTTTTTAGTTTTATACTTTATTTTTATCTATTATTATGTAAAAAAAGTTAACACAATAGTTATATTAAGCAAAAGTACTTAGACAATTACATTTATTAATTTAAAATATTAATCATACGATCTTGCCAAGGCACTGCTTCTGTTTTAATGAAAAGATCTGCATATTTATTTCTAATAAGTATCGCTTCTCTAGACGATCGATTATTTCGTGTTCCTGATAAATTCCGTAAAGATCTTTGTAACTGATCACGCCAGAAGCCGTTAATAATAGTACTGAGTTGAATATCTTCATAATCCACACACCTTTGTGTGATATAAGTATTAGTGGTTTTCCGCAACCAATTGTGTAAAGAACATGCCGCTAATACTATGACGTCAACTTTTTCTGGTTTTAGAGCTATAAATGATTCAAAAATTCGGAATCTTGATACAAGGATACCGAACGCATTTTCGACAATTCGCCTGGCCCTTGACAACCGATAATTAAAAACTTTTTCTCTTCGGGTGGCCCTGGTAGGAAACGGTTTCATGAGATATTTTTTTAAGGGAAAAGCTGTATCTCCAACTATAACAGAATGTTCAGGAATATCTAAATAATTATTTTCTAGTGCTTGTTTCAAGACTGATCTTTCAAACACTCCTCCATCTGAAGCTCTGCCGTTGAATCCTATATCAATATAAGAAAAACAGTAATCGTCATCCACCAATGCTAGTAGCACTATGCTGTGGCTTCCTTTATAATTAAAATAATTTGATGTTTCGTCAGGAGCAATAATATTTATGTGTTTGCCATCGATAGCTCCAATACAGCCTGGAAAGTTCCATTTGGTTCGAAAGCCATTTTCTAACTCCTTCCATTCCTGCCTCGTAGGAATCTGAAAACAAAATGTCAGTTAACACATATAAAGTAACCAATATTACCTGCAACACTTAATTAAAAAATAAAATTTACAGGTACACTAGTCCTCTCAATCGAACACTGAAACAGAAACACCACGCTCTCAAAGAGGTACTTCATCAGACCAGCAATCCTCCTCTCAAACAGTACACCCACCAAACAACGAAACATTCTCTGTCGCAGTCGGCCAATCACACTCATCCAATCAAGCAAGCATTACAAACGAGCAAGTACCATCACCCTCTCTCCAGGACCAGCAATCCTCCTCTCGCACTGCAGCAGTCAACCGACCACACAAAACTAGTCAGACTAAGAAAAAACGTGTAGAGCAAAACGAAACCTTAACTGCACTTCAACGTCTGGAAAATATTGCTACTGCAATCAATAATTATGGATCAAATGAAAAAGAAAAAGATGAGTTTTATTATTTCGGACAAAGTGTTGCTGCTCAGTTAAGATTATTGCCATTAAATAACGCTCTGGATATGCAATCCAAAATTCAAGTTTTGCTAAGTACAGAAAGGTCTCGATTGTCCACTTCATATTCTTAGCCTTCCACTCCGTATTCTAACACATCTATATATTCTGAAGAAACAGCAGCATCTTCTGCCGATGATCGATTCATACACATAATACCATACACGCAGTCAAACACTACAGAAAATAACACTATCACTATTGGTCAAGAATCAGGACAGAAAATTTTTAACCAAGCTTGGAATAATGCCTAATTTCTATGCTGAAATAAATAAAAAACATGAAAGATATTCAACATTGTTTTACTCACTTTAATAAAATCCCTTAGTGCAGTAGCTATTTCACTACAAACAATTGGAATGAACTGTGAAATCGTCGATTTTCCTACTCTGTACAATGCTTCTAAAGATACAAATGAATCACCTGTAGCTAAAAATCTTAATGTTATTTCCAATTTGGTTTTTGCTGGGATGGCATTTCGCATGTGAGTATCATTTTTTGTTATTTTGTCCCTAATTTTTCCAAACAGTTCGTCAAATTTTTCTGGGAGCATTCTCAAATGGTTTTTGTAACCATCAGGATCTTCTTAACGCATTTCTTTAAGCAGACAACTACTTGCTCCAAAATCATCCCTTCTATTAATCCAATCTCTTACCCAAGCCCGTCTTCTCCTTTTTCTCTTTTTATCTCTCATTAATTTAGCTACACATTCAATTGCTAGTAACAACACGATTTTGTTTAATTCACTTCGATTGTTATCCATTTTTGGCACGCAAGAATAGGTACCGAGTGACACTCACGAACTGTCCTGTGTATACGCAATGGTAATACTGGCATGCAAGGGCACAACTTGCATGCCAGTATTACATGCAAATGTATCTGCAGTGTGCCAGTTACTCGTACATGCAAGTAACTTTCATGCCAGCTACTTTCCCGATTTACTGGCATGTGTATCCCCAGTGGGAAAATTAAATTCTGTTTACTAATTATAGGTAGAATCAATAGTCAAATTTTTAAATAGTGTTGTCATCTATAGCGTAGAATGCACCCACTAGTTTTTAGGGAAAGAATATGTGTTTTAGTGTTTCTTTTTCGTGTTACTTAATAATATGTTTAATTAAAATACAATATGGAATATATCAACTATGATTAGCGATAAAAAATGTAAAACGATTGTTCTAGCATACGTCTAAAATATTACTTTAAGTCAATAACTGTCTAAACGTTGATAATGTTTTTATTTTGCGTAAACATTTATCAATGTTATAAGGAGATAAAATACAAAACTCGGTGCCTCTCTTTCTAAGAAAAATGAGGAACGGTTACAATGTTCCAAGCACTCACTCCCTATATTATACTAGCTGACCAGGCAAACGTTATTAGGCCCTTTCCAACGACCATTTGCTTTCCTAAAAAATCTCCTGAGATTAGCAATGAAAAAAAATGAGGGTAACTTATCGGGATAAAAACTCTCCTATCTCTCAAGGTTGACCAAACTTCACAAAGTGTGCAAAATTTCATTGAAATCAGTTCAGTAGTTTAGGAGTTCATCGCGGACAAAAAACGTGACACGTAATTTTTATATATAAAGACTAGCTGACCAGGCAGACGTTGTTCTGCCATTTCCGAACGACCATTTGTTTTCCCAAAAAAAACTCCTGAAATTAGCAATAAAAAAATTGAGGGTCACTTATCGGGATAAAAACTATCCTATTTCTCAAGTTGGACCAAACTGCACACAGTTTGCAAAATTTCATTGAAATCGGTTCCATATGTTGAATACTTACAGCAACACGTAGTGGTTATACTACTAAATTGTAGCTTATATTAAACGTTTGTATTTTTAACATAACGCCATCTATTGAATATTTACTCAATCCAGTCAACAGATATCGTCATCTGACAGAATCGTTTGGAGCTAACAGACAATTGTGACTGTCAAATAATAGACAAATAATTTGCAATAAAATAATATTGTATTGCGACTATAAATTGAGATGTAAGCTATCCTATCTTTTAAGTTGGACCAAACTGCACATTGACCAAAATTTTCATTGAAATCAGTTCAGTAGTTTAGGAGTCCATCGCGGACAAACAACGTGACACGTACTTTTTATATATAAAGATTATAATTTCCTTGATATATTCTAAGTTTATGGTTGTGATCATCTGTTTTTTTGTTCTATTTACAATATCTTTGGTTTTTTTACATTTTTGTTATGTTTCTTTAAAGAAAATGGTATTCATTCCTATACAACATATAGTATTTGCTTTGTAGCAAAATGCCTTAGAGCCTTAGACCATTCAACCAATTTGGGTTAAACGGTGAAAGCATTGTGCGGATTGCGTTCACAAGATACGACAAATTTAAGAAAATAACACTGAATTTATTTTTATTAGTTTTTCTATTCTGTTACGACTATCAGATTAACATGAACATCAAAAATCTTAACCAAATTTTTTTTTACTAATAAAATTATTAAAGTTTTATTTATTTGACTTGCGTGAGCAGTTACGTACTATGTTTTCTAGTGGTATTTTTTTATAATTACGAGAGATTGAAGTGCATCACACACGCCACCCCGTGTAGTGGCGGGTAAGAATGCCCATTACCCCATATCTTCCCGTGGCTGTCGTAAGAGGCGACAGCGGGAAACTGAGGCAGAATATGGGCATTTTTCTGATAACAGCAAAACAACAGTAAAAAAACTGCGGTTGCCAACCCGCTCGCTGTGGCAACTATGGCAATATACCCGTTACGAAGAGACGGCCCCAGTCCCCGGCGGCCCCGCTATTCCTAGCTACGGTGGCGACCAAGGTAACGGCGGGACAGGGGGTGTTAAGAATCTCGGTGGAGGTTCGGATGCCACCTAAAACGACTCGACTTGGCAATATATAACGCGCGCACCCTGAGAAATGACGAAAAGATACCGGAGCTGGAAGAAGAGATATACAAGTTGCGCTGGAATATTATAGAATTATCCGAGATCCGAAGAGAGGGGGTGGACATGGTAATCCTCGAATCCGGCAACTTCTTCTATCACTGGGAGGGCGACCATCTGCCCCAAGGAGGTGTCGGATTTATCGTCCACAAGTCTCTCGTTAACACCGTTGTAAAGATTGAAAGTGTGTCGACGAGGGTGGCGTACCTTAAAGTCAGAATCACTAAACGGTATTCGCTGAAGGTTATACAGGTTTACGCACCAACATCAGCACATCCCTATCCGGAGATGGAGGAAATGTATAAGGATATAACTAGAGCCATGCATTTCACCAAAACCCACTATACGGTGTTAATGGGAGACTTTAACGCAAAATTAGACACAAGAGAAAGAGCCAACTGTCGAAGATGAAGACCGATTGTGGCGGCGTCGTTTCCAGGACACCTGAGATTTTGAGTGAGATTGGGAAGTTCTATGGGCAGCTGTACACATCATCGTTGGAGCCACACGCAAATGTGAGTAACGATCCAAGAGTAAGTCTTATCCGACACTATTTCGATGATATTCTGGACGTCAGCCTGAGCTATATTAGAATGGCACCTTAAAAACGGCAAGGCCCCAGGCGAGGATGGAATTACAGCGGAGCATCTGAAAGCGGGTGGAAAACCGGTACTTGAAGTCCTTTAGAAGCTTTTTAATTCCGTCCTTCATGGTGGCACCTTCAGAAGCTCTTTAATTCCGTCCTTCACGGAAGCCTGGCGCTGAAGTGCAGTGGTCTTGTTCTTCAAGAAAGGCGATAACGCTCTTTTGAAGAACTACAGACCGGTTTTCCTTCTGAGCCGCGTCTACGTGCTGTTTTAGACATTCATTACAAATCGTCTCGCATGCAGACTCAAAGATTTCCAGTCTTCCGAACAAGCCGGTTTCCGAAAAGGCTTTAGCACCATAGACCACATATATACCCTTCGGCAAATTGTACAGAAGTCCGAGGAGCACAATTTATCACTATGTCTGTTGTATGTGGCCTATGAGAAACCCTTTGATTCCGTCGAAATTGGGGCAGTGCTGCAGTCACTTCAGCGGTGCCAAGTTGACTGTCGGTATATCGAAGATATTTAAAATTATTTTATTTTAAATATTTATGGACTGCGTGTATAATATTAATATTAAATTTAATTATTATAATAAATTTAATATTAATATTTTTTTAACTCAGCACACTTCAAACTATCTACAACTGCTATATATACATTTATACCCACGAACCAAATACAAAGTACTTTTTATTTGCTCCGTAGATTCATACAATGGATTCAGACGTGGATTTTGATAGACTGTAATGATCATAGAGCAACACTGGGGCGGACGGTAGGGGAGTAGCCATAACGTTTTTCCCCGATACAGAAATGTCAGTCAATTTTTGCGATGGGAAATATACGCGCACAAAAACAATCGACTGTTGTCTCGTTGTTTAAAAGGTAACGAAATTTTTTTTGTAAATTCGACATGGTAAATTTATCTTTGCAACAAAAAACTTAACAATTTGGCATTTTTCGGGTTCCGTACCTCAAAAGAAAAAACGGAACCCTTATAGGATCACTTTGTTGTCCGTCTATGTGTCTGTCTGTCTGTCAACACCCTTTTTCTCAGGAACGCGTGAAGGTATCAAGCTGAAATTTATATCAAATACTCAAGTCTACTGTCCCTTGGAGCTGTGAAAAAATCAAACTTATAAGCCAACTTTGATACAGCCGTTTGATGCCGCAAATTTTCGACATTCGTAAGGGAATCAAAACCTACAGGGTACTTCTCGTGAACTCAGAATCTTAAAATTTGGTACGAAGGAACGTAGCACAGATAAAGAAATAATTGCGAAAACCATAAATTTTTAGTTACATCGTATAATAAAAATATTTTTAATAATTTTAAACTTATATACCTACGGATTTGTTCAGAACCCTCGGTGCGCGAGTCCGACTCGCACTTTGCCGGTTTTTTGTAGATTTAGTCTAGTAAGCAGTGCGATTGCAACTAGTTTTGTCGTGGACTTATACTTTGACAAAGGGGAATGACTGCGTATTGTTCCTCCCCTCCGATCCGCCGGTAGCCCTTGTTGCTTTATGTTACTTAATGATTATTTTATTCTTTTTAGTTGTTTTAAGTCGGATTTAACTTTTTTTATTCTCAGATACATAATTATGGAAACAAAATATAACAAGCCTTGTCCTTGGCCTTGTTTTTATTCGATTATTCGACATTTTGGCGGACATAAGTTGCGTCATTATTTATAAAATATTAATGCATCTACTAAGGGAACTAAATAAATAAATTTAATATAAGAAAACATTAAGCAATAATATTGTTTTTATGTAGCAGGAACGGTTATTAATTATTTAATATGGACACTAAAAATAATGGCCCGAATACTTAAGTGGCACGAAGTACAATCAAGGTTTTAAGTTCCACAACAAGGTATCTGTAACAGTCCGGAACATACTAATAAAATAAAATTGTATCTGAAAAAATTAAAATGCTGCTAACACACCGCTATGTGATTTATTCAAGAGGTATAACATAATTTATTATATTTTAAGAGAGATATCTAAAGAAAATGACTCCTATAAAGGAAGAAATACCTTATTTATACCCCGTACTAGATGGGTCTAGTGATGGGAAACAGAAAATATCTACTATTGCAAAAAATAACGTTTTTATATAGGTACTTGTAACTGTAAGGTGATGGTGGGTCTGTATGCATGTTTTAAACTATTTAAAATGTATTCATTCGTTCATTATTCAACTTTATTGCACTAGACATATAAAAACATTGGGTAGGTAAGCGACGATGGGTTATATTATTCATATAATATTGAGTTAAAATCAAGGTTAAAAAATAAAATATTTTTTTTAAAACATAGTTTTTAATCGATAAGAGAAGCACAACCAAGATTTTCATATATAGATAAAAATTATTTTAATTAAGGCTTATTTATAACCTATATTTATAACAGTTACTGCCTGTTATTTGTGTCCCATCCGACCGAACGATGTAACATTGCACGAGCGTCCATTGTTTTCAGTTTTTCTATTTAAATCTGTGAAGCAATAAAAACCACTTAGATTTGCGGAATGCTTGAACCTTTAATAACTATGTGTTGTGTGTCTATTTATTAAAAAAAATTAACAATTATTAAAATAAGATAATATTATGTTCGTCATTGCAAAGTTATGTCGATCGCAAATTTGACATCTGTCAAAAATATCAAGCTATGTTGTACAGAGTATAATAAATATCTCTGCAAATACATGAAGTAACACAGGCCAAAGTCTCTATGGCGAAATACAATAAGGGCCGATTTTTCAAATGTCAGATAATAAAATAAAATATAAGCAAATTATAGATTAAGGTGGTATGTAGGTATATTATTCAATTGCTTGACTTTTATATTCAGTCAGGTTTTTATTGATTAGACGGGTAACTTTTGACGGTTAACTGTTAATAAAATTAGCCAGACAGTCAAACAATCAAACAGACAGTCCTGTTTATTGATAATTTATGTAGTATTCATCATATGAATTGGGTAATAGAAAGTCCAAGTATATGAGATAGAATTCATTACCCATGCATAAGCGTCATATTAGTCTGTGTCATTACCTACCTAATTCAATTTAATGTCGTGTTAATACATCTACCTATTACGCCAGTCTATCTAAGCCTATGCCTACCTATAAACTGTGTACCTACATTTTTGATTATTTTGTGCTTGAACAAAGTATAAAGTTTTGGCCAAACTAAGGCGAATGCCGCACAGGACGCAGCACGCGATTCGCTCGCGCCGATTGCTTCAGCTATCTTCTATGGAGGTGTTCACATTGGCGCGAATAGTCGCATGTTCTGCAGCGAAATATACGCGGGATAGTGTCTGATTTTTCAAAATGCCGTTGAACCTTGAATTATTTTTACAAAAAGTAAAAGAAAACAAGATTCTATACGACTTCAGCTACGAAGACTATAAAAATAATAGGAAAAAAATAGGGTATGGGAAGTTTTATGAAGATAAGTTTTGTGTCTAACTCTCCAAATTCTATCGTTGAATACTCAGCTCATGAACCAATTTTCTTCTTTTCTTCCTCACATCTTGAGATTATTTTTCAGTTAATGCTAATAAAAACAAAACCTAAGCTTCAATATTAAAAATCATGTTTTCCTATTGTGAAACCAAAACTAATGACGTGCGGGATTTGCCTCAGTTTGGGAGGCTAAGCGAGCGAGCGAATTGCGCAAATTCGCGTTCGGCGTCCCGCGCGGGTTCACCTTAGTTTGGCCGAAACTTCATACTCTGTTAGTACCTAATGTGATTAAAAATAAAGTATAATTATTTGTCGTTGGTGACCTAGAGACTATAGATAAAGACACGTCGTATTGATGATTGCCACTCCCGATTACGAGGGAAAGTTTAAATATTACTAAATATATTAATTTTTCCCGTGTGTATTTCTATAAAAGTATAATATAAATGTGTTATTTATAAATCAAATCATTTAAATTAACAAATATCAATAACTTTCACTATGGATTATTTTCAAAAATTGTATTTATATAAATTAAAAAGTCTTCGGACATCTTCGGTATTGTTCGTATCCGAACGCGGTGACGTCAGAAGAATTGGACCGATCCTGCGTCAAATCGGCACTTCCGGTAGTCACGTGGTGTGCATCATCCAATCAGCGGTCTTACTCGGTTTATAGGCCGACATTTTCTGACAAGCGTAGAAAAAGTTTTCATCAACAGCCGCCATTTTGCTCTGGAGAGACTAAGAAGTATTTCGGAATTTGTCTTGTAAATTTTCTGTTTTTTCTTACATCATTTTATCCATTCCGTATATTTTATACAATTAAGTGAAATCGTGTTATTCGTTCGGTAAAATAAGTTCCTTTAAGCAGCGAAAATCTGGTGATATTGTTTTCATTTATTGTGCTAGTTCCGACGGAAGATGGTGAGAGGGTCTGTGTAGCTCTTCGATTCCGAGCTTTGTAATGGCGAATACTTGAGTGAGAAATTTTAATATGTGCCTTCAATGGTCTGAAGTACATCGAACGATCGCGATGTGGGTGAATTACATTATGATGGATGACAAATCGCTTTAAAATGTTATTTTTTAAAAATATAAGACATAAAAGTGTTATTTAAATCGGCGGGCCGAAATATTCACGACGGCTTACGTTTAGTAAACAGAGCCATGGCCGATCATCATGTTGATGAGCCGCCTAACAAGCGGGCTAAGATGATCCGGGACCCTTTCCAGGGTCCCTCGGACACCGCGGGTAAGTATTTGTGTATATTTTACAAGTTTATTGAGTTTTTCATGGCACTTCTGTCAATGTATCTTGCTGTGATTTTTGACATTTTGCCTTTGCTCTTGTTAGCGCTTCGAAGTTTTGCGTCGTATTATTGTTCTCTGAACGTAAAGCATATGAAATATAGCTTGGATGTCTTAGTTTTCGTAATATTTGTATACATCAATTTATTTGTTTGGGAGTTAATATGTGACTTCAAGTCAAAAGTTACAATTTCAAAGAGGGCCAAAGTTATTTTTAATAGTTTGCCATTTTTTAATTTTAATGTTATTACTACAACAGGCAATAAAATGTTCAAAATATATCAATAAATAATTTCTTTTTAAAATACTATTAAGTTAAAAAAGTTACTTTCTAAAATCAGATTGATGTGCCATGAACTTATGGATCAAAATCTATAATGTGTTCATTGTTTCTATAACTATAAAAAGGTTTATATTTGAAAAGAAATATTTAATATTTTAAGACATTATATATTTTAATATTTAAGAAAACATTTAAATCCAAGTTTGTATTTATTTAGAATTATGTTTTTTTTAATGTTCATATTGATTATATTATTGTTTTCATTGAATTATATATGTATTTTTGCTTAATCAAAATTCAGTCTGTGCCAATTCTCAAAGATAACTGTACTCTTGTTTTGTTTAATCAATGCCATTATTTGTTATTATTGTAGGTTTTATAGGAATATTTACACAAAGTAGCTAAACCATTGCATGAAACGTAAAAAATTGGTAATCACAAAGTTATTTTAAGTTTGTTTTATAAAATCATTCTGAACTTTACAATTTATTAAAAAAAATGTATTTTGTGTATTTATTACTGATATGGATTAATAAAGTATGGTATCAGTTAATATTTCTAATTGTTTTTCACATATTGTCATAATTATTAAGTTTATGCATATATACTTCAGTATTTTCTAAAATTTGTTTTATTTACACATGCAGGTTGTTACATGTAATTTATTAATAGAATATCATATTATGTACATAGTTAAGTAGTATAACTTGTATGTAAATCAATATTTTATTTAAATTTCATATGTAAGTTTTTTAAATTTGTTCTTCCATTATTATGATTTTTTACGTTATGAGCATATGAGAGAATATTCAAATAATTAATTATTCTTCTATATTAAAATAGTCTTCATATATTAATGAATTGAATAAGTCACATTTAAGTGTGACACACTAATAAATATAATTTACTGGCTTCTAATGTTTTTTTTTAAATATATAAACCAACTAATGTTATATTTTATATCTTTAAATTGGATTGATAGATAAACTTATAAATTTAAGCTTCATTGTAATTGAGAATATTTTCAGAAAAAACATAATCATGACAATATTATTTTAATTTATATACCATTATATATTATGATCACATCTGTCTATATTACATAGTATTTTTTTGTTATTTTATCTTTTTTTGTTAGTAACATTATAAATGAGGTTCTCTTAATTTCAATTTATGGTAATATTTTAAATATAACAACATTTTATAGAACCAAAATCCATCCATTACAAACTATGAAAGTCCACTGCTGAACATAGATGTCATTCTTAGATTGCCGGGATTTATAGAAGGGATTTTGCTTCATGGTTGCAATGCTTGGCAGGTGGGTTGACAACTGCAGTTTTTTATTATTTTGGGTTGTTATCAGGAAGATGCTACAGCCCATTCCCTCTTACAGTTTCCCTCTGTCGCCTATTACAACACCGACTGTTCAATATAGGTTAGTGGATATTTTTACATTGCCACTACATGGGTTATAAAACCAAATAATATTGTTATGCAGTAGTACTGTTTGTATAAATATGTAAAATCTGGACTACATAAAAAAAAATATAAAAATCACAGATACAACTGTGCAGAATAAATACAAAAAATAATAAGAAACAGATTTACTAAATGATTAATGTCTGTTACAATAGATGGGTTTTCAAACCTAGACATGTTTGACCTGGAAAAGGACCTACCAGATGAGTTGATGGCCGGGTCATGGGGCGAACAACCCGGTGTCACTGGCCCAAAGCCCCCAGCACAAGGGCCAGGGCCTGGAGGGCAAATGGCCACACAACAGCAGCTCAATGGGGATGACCCTGCAGCAGCTATGCACAGACAAATTAACAACCACCTTATACAACAAGTGAGTACCTGGGACTGCAGAATTTTTAATTTTATGATCTTATATTATAATTTTATGATCTTATATTAACTAAATATAAATACTCTTTCAAATAAGAATATCGATATATTTTATTTATATTATTAGACATCGGAATTTATGCATTATGCAATTATATTTATGCATTTTTTGCATATAACTCTCTAATTACGGCGTTAATGCATATTTTAGCCTTTTCCCCCAATCTTGCATATTTCGTTTAGTAGTGGGAGGTATATATAGGGACCTGTGTGACGAAGGTGGGTAGTAGAAGATGTCAGTTGATGTAGAGAGTTGTTTGTTTTCGGCGTACAAATTGATATTGGGTGACAAACGTCACAAATTTCCACTCCAAAATTTGGAAAAATATTAATTGTATATTGTCATCATAATTTTAAGAATGTTTCACTTTTTTTATAGTTTTTAATTGAAATATATAAAAATGGTTTTTGATTTTGCATTGTGCATATTTTGGACATATCAACATTTTTTTTCGGCCTTTTTAGTGCATATTTGCATGCATATTTTGGCAATTTGTTAGTGCATATAATCCAATGTCTATATATTATACATATTCAATAATGTTATTTTAGTGCAGAAGTTGTAGAAATTATAAGGTAAAAATTAAAATAATTTTTACCTTATAATTTCTATTATTCTATATAACAATTTTAAATTAACTTGGAAATTTTAATATTTTACAAGGCAATACTAATAAATTATTATGTCGTTTGCTGGTCTTTTCACAGGGCAACAAGAGTGGTTTAGTTGGCCACAATAATCCTTTAGGATTGGGTACTTTAGGAAGTAAGAGTCCAAACTTGCAGTCCCCTCCAAATGTATCTGTGTCCAAGGACCTTATGGGAAGCCTGCATCCACAGTTAATACCAAATACAAGCCATCCTAACCAACTGCATTCTAATATGCCCATGAGTTCCATCCAAGGTAAGTTTTATTTAAAGAGGAAATTAAATTTTTATTGGTTTAAGGGTGTTACGAGGGCGGCACTGAAAATTTCGGGAATCAAGGAAGTGACACAACATTACTATTTAAAAATGTATTTATTGCTTTTCGAAGTATTCTCCACAAAATTTGACACATTTTTCCATACGATGGAACCAATCATTGAAGCAACCATTCCATTCGGAAGTTGGGGTCTCCAAAATGGCCATTTGTAGGTGTCCACAGCTTCTTCAGGTGATGAAAATCTCTGTCCACGCAATTTATTCTTTATTTTAGGGAAAGTATAGAAATCATTAGGGCTTAGATTAGGGCTGTACGGCGGATGGTCTAATAATTCTATGTTTTCTTGCTCTAAAAACTCTTTTGTTCTGTGTGCAGTGTGAGAACTCGCATTATCGTGATGGAGGATGATGTGGCGGTTGCAGTTCTCTTTACGGAGTTCAGAAACAACCTGTGGCAAACAAATGCTAGCATACCATTCTGCATTAACAGTTCTTTGTCCCTCAAGAGGAATAGTAACATGGCCGGTTTTGGAGACAAACGTGGCCACCATTTTTTTTGTAACACTCCGTGAACGAACAATTTTTGTTGGCTTTAACTCATTTTCGAACATCCAAACTCGTGACTGGTTTTTTGTTTGGGGTTCGTACGCGTATATCCAGGATTCGTCACCTGATACGATGTTGTATTCAGCATTTGAGGATCCTGCGTGGAATCTTTCGAGAGTTCTGACGCACCAAGTAACGCGAGCCGCTTTTTGCTCTTCACAGAGCGAATGCGGTATCCATCGGGAAACTTTTTTACACCTAATTGTTCATGCAAGATTATTTGTATTTGACTCATGCCAATGTCTAAAGTTGCCTGAATTTCGCAGTATGTCACATGTCGATCTTCCTCAATCAGCTTACGCACAGCATCAACGTTTTCTTGGGTGACTGCAGTTTTTGGAAGACCTTGACACATCCACGTTGAAATTCAGCAAAACAGCGATAAATTGTGGTTTTGGATGGGGCTTCATCACCAAACGCAGAAATCATTCGGTCAACACACTGTTTTTGTGTTAAACCACTTCGAAAGTCATAATAAATCATCGCTCTTGAATTTTCTCGAGTCAATTCCAGTTTCTCAATGACTAAACAAGTTTGACAAAACCTTGTGACAAGACCGAGAATCTTTTTGTAAATAAATAAATGGTATTCGATTTTTAAAACCAAGGAGTATTTTAATATGACAGGAATAGTGGAAATATTCCATTCCCGATACTTTTAGTGCAGCCCTCGTACCACACCAATCTATCAATCATCGATCGGCAATTAATCAGTGTGGTTGTGGGCTCATCATCAATATCATTCAAAATGTATTCAGAAGAGATTGCATTATTGTTAGCCTGTATGCTTTTGCTCATATTATTATTAGGAAGACACAAACGCAGAAGACTGGATGTGACCGTTTTTTAGGCCAAAGATAGCTTAAATTAATCTAGATAACATTTTACATAGCGTTTGATGGAGCGGGGTGGGTTTCTGAATAATCAAGCAGTTCAATGAACATCTACTAATACATTCCACCATCAATCAATGCCATCATTCTACGATTGATCAATTGGTGTGGTAACACCTTAAACTTAAAAATTTTACCATTTTGACCTATGTTCTACAATCAATTTGATGTGAGTTTTATGGTAGGATTAGATATAAACAATGCAAGAGTAATTGATTTTTAATAACTTTTTTCTCAAAAATTACGCGTTTCCGCATGTTGTAACTTTGTGTGTGTGCTTATAATAGTGTAACTTTTCTGTAAAAATACGTATCAACCCCCAACTCGACGCGAGTCGATGGAAAGCTAAGCCTTTTATATGGAACTTGAGTGTGGTCCATATAAGTTTGGTGCTTATAAATTCAAATTTTTTATTTCTTAGTAAATGGGTACAAAAATATTTCGTTCTTGGTGTTATCAAAATGTGTTGAGAAAACCTATTTAGCTGTTTTCAACAGCATGCAAATAATAATTAGCTTTCTTAATGCGAATATTGAAATCCAAAGTTAGGATTATTACAGTGACTAGAGATTGCCAGTTTTTGAAATCCCAACCCATCTAGATATGTAAATACTGTAACATGTTACATTTTTATGTACAAACAAAAGTTAATTTATATGAAAAAATAAAATCTAGAAAAGTGATAGGCAGTGAGAGAACATATTATTTTGTTTCTTGATTGATTTGAGCCTATGGTGTATTAAAACAAGCCTAAAATTATTTTTATTTAAATTTTATATTTTTTAGGTGCAATGAATGTAGCAAATGTTGGAGGCAATATGATTGTGACGAACAGTAATATGACTGGTGCTGGGATGCTCGGCAGTGGGATCCTTAATAATGTAAATAAGCAGCTCCCAACACTGATGAGTAACAATCACCATGCATCAGCACCTCATCATCCACACACACAAGTAAGTAAAAATATAATTATATTTTAATTCATGCCCTGTCCTATGGACTATATATATATATATATATATATATATATATATATATATATATATATATATATATATATATATATATATATATATATTTTTTTTTTTTTCATTGCTTCACTAATATGTCTAAAAATCTGTGAATGTTAAAATCGTTATTGAACCACTCTTCAGTTTTTAAAAACGTTATTAATGCTTAAAATTTGTAACATCTTTAAATTAATGTGTGCCTGGCTGTTCAGTGACAGGCCACTAATTATTCTAGGACTATGCACTACAATAATTAATTATACATAATAATTTCAAATATTTATGCTTTTTACTGGAAACGAGGCATTCCATCTTAGTCCTCACGGCTGACAAAGCATCTGCATTTTGCTTCATAATCGAGGATAAATGTAGATGTCTATGGGCTACAACAACCACCAAGTGGACTGTGTGCTCGTTTGTCAACCTTATCTTATAAAAAAGAAAATACTACACAATGAATAGAAGGGATTACACAAATTAAGGCCATCTTGTAAGTATATTAAATGTATATAAACGTCCCCACAATATTTGAGCGAAAGATAAGCACAAGCGTAGAGAATTTTAGTAAAACCAACGTACGTACAACCTCGAATATATCTCGTTGGAACAGAGGCGCTGGCAGCGCGCGTGAATTATTCGAGTTTTTGAAGTTAAACTTCTTTTTTTCTCCTTTTTTTATCTTTAAAAAAACATTACCCCCACACTAGGATTTTCTCCTGTGTCGTGATGGCAGTTTACAAACATAAATTGCATGAGGACAAACATCCAGACCCGGAATAATTATTTGTAGGCCATACAAGTACTTGCCGTGTAGTGGCGGTTAAGAATATCCACTACCCCATATCTTCCCGTGGGTGTCGTAAAAGGCGACAAAGGGAAACAGGCAACAGCATCTTCCTGATAACAACAAACTTACAATAAAAATACTGCGGTTGCCAACCCGCTCGCCAAGCGTGGCAACTATGGCAAATACCCCCCTATGATGAGAGTAACAAAGTAACGGCTCCCAGTCCCCGGCGGCCCCGCTATTCCTGGCTACGGTGGCGACCATAGTAACGGCGGGGCAGGGGGTGCTAAAAATCTCCGGTGGAGGTTCGGTTGCCACCTAAGACGACTCGACCTGGCAACATACAACGCACGCACCCTGAGGACTGACGAGAAGATCGTGGAGCTGGAAAAAGAGACAGACAAGTTACGTTGGCATATTATAGGATTATCCGAAGTCCGAAGAGAGGGGGAGGATACGGTAATCCTCGAATCCGGCAACTTGCTCTATCACCGGGAAGGCGACCATCTGTCCCAAGGAGGTGTCGGATTTATCGTCTACAAGTTTCTCGTTAACAACGTTGTAAAGATTGAGAGTGTGTCGACGAGGGTTGCGTACCTTATACTCGGAATCATCAAACGGTATTCGCTGAAGGTCATACAGGTTTACGCACCAACCTCGGCACACCCCAATGAGGAGGTGGAGGAAATGTATGAGGATATCTCTAGAGCCATGCATTCCTCCAAAACCCAATATACGGTGTTAATGGGAGACTTCAATGCAAAACTAGTCACAAGAGAGAATGGTGAGCTGAAAGTAGGGAAATTTGGAATAGGGCAACGGAACCCAAGGGGCCAGCAGCTTGCAGCCGACTTCATGGAGAAACAGGGACTCTTTATGATGAACTCTTTCTGCCAGAAGCGGCCCCACAGGAAGTGGACCTGGTCGAGCTCCGACGGTTCCACAAAAAATGAGATTACCTTAATTATGACGACCAGACGACAACTGTTCAGTGATGTCTCCGTGATCGCGAGGATGAAAACTAGTAGCGATCACCGAATGGTTAGAGGCACACTGAACCTAAGCGTTAAGTTGGAGAGGTCTCATCTAATGAAGTCAACGCTCTGCCCCTGTTCCAGAGTCCCGAAACCTTTCAGGTCGAGTTACAAAACCGTTTTCAGTGCCTAGAAGACTGCAATGACGTGGACGATATGAATGACAAGTTCGTAGAAACTGTCCATGCGGTCGGAGCTAAGTTCTGCAAGCCCCGCCGCAGAACACAAAAACTCTCCGATCACACTCTCAATCTCATGGCTGTTAGATGGGAGATGAAGCTACATTCTTCAACAGATTTGACAGCATGCAACTGAACAGACAGATCTCCAAATCAGAGATCTGTCTGCCAGAAAGACCCAACTGTCAAAGCTGAAGACCGAGTGTGGCAGCATCATTTCCGGGGCACCTGAGATTTTGAGTGAGATTGAGAGTTTCTACGGGCAGCTGTACACGTCATCGTTGGAGCCACACGCAAGTGTGAGTAATGATCCACGACCAAGTCTTATCCGACACTATTCCGAAGATATCCCGGACGTCAGTCTGAGCGAGATTAGAATGGCTCTCCAGCACCTTAAAAACGGCAAGGCCCCAGGCGAGGATGGAATTACAGCAGAGCTTCTGAAAGCGGGTGGAAGACCGGTACTCGAAGTCCTTCAGAAGCATTACACCGGAGGCATGGAGCAGAAGTGCGGTGGTCTTGTTCTTCAAGAAAGGTGACAATGCTCTCTTGAAGAACTACAGACCGATTTCCCTTCTGAGCCGCGTCTCCGTGCTGTTTTCGAGAGTCATTACGAATCGTCTCGCGCGCAGACTTGACGACTTCCAGCCTTCCGAACAAGCCGGTTTCCGAAAGGACTTTAGCACCATAGACCACATACATACAAAGGATACGGTATTAACATCAATGGCGAGTACATCATTCATTCACCTTCGATTTGCCGACGATATAGTCATTATGGCAGAATCGCTGGAGGACCTAAGGACCATGCTCAATGACCTCAATAGTGTCTCCCAACGAATAGGTCTTAGGATGAACGTGGACAAAACAAAGACTATGTTTAATGTCCATGTCACATCTATGCCGGTAGTTGTTGGGAGCACTAAGCCCGAAGTTGTTGACGAGTATGTTTACCTGGGACAAATAGTCCGACTAGGAAGTCCAACTTTGACCGAAAGGTCAATCGACGGATTCAACTCGGCTGGGCAGCGTTCGGGTAACTACGACACATCTTCTCGTCAGACATACCTCAAAACCTTAAAACGAAATTGTACTACCAGTGCGTGTTGCCAGTGATGACTTACGGATCTGAGACGTAGTCCTTCACTGCTGGCCGTATGAGGAAGCTCAAGGTCGCTTAGCGAGCTATGGAGAGGGCTGTGCTCGGGGTTTCTCTGCATGATAAACTTAGAAATGAGTATATCCGCAGTAGAACCAAAGTAACCGACATAGCCCAACGGATTAGTAAGCTGAAGTGGCAGTGGGCCGGCCATATAGCTCGAAGAACTGACAACCGATGGGGAAGAAAAGTTCTTGAGTGGCAGCCTCGTACCGGTAGGCGAAGTGTAGGGCGACCCCCCACGAGATGGAGTGACGACCTGGTAAGACAGGCAGGAAGTCGATGGATGCAGGTGGCTCAGGACCTTGCTTTGTGGCATTCCTTGGGGGAGGCCTATGTTCAGCAGTGGACTTATGAAAGGCTGTAATGATGAAATGATGATACAAATACTTGATCCGTGCGAGATTAGGAGAAAATCCTAGTGTGAAGGTAACATTTTTAAAAAAATGAAACTAATTTTATGGATTTTATGACATTTAATTTTAACTTTTTGGGGAACTTTCTACAGACAGTGTTGGGCTGTTATCTAATATGTAATAGTAATTTTTAAAAATGATGTGATTTACTGTAAAGCAAGTTACTATGCTTAACTATGTGTCAAAATCAATGTTTCCATTGAATACTTGTAATCTGTAAGTAAGTAACATATATCTACACATATCTATAAGTACATATATAGTAATAATTAATATATAGTACATAACATATATCTATAAGTAACAGTACACTTATCAAGACCTTCCATCACAAATATTTTTAGTCAATTTTATGGCCTAAATTTATCAGTGATTTTCTTACTGATATACCCAAAACTTGCATGTTTTGAGAAATAATTAGCACTAGAGCAGTGTTGTGGATTCTTTTCTTCTCCTTTATTATCACCATTACTCTTCTGAGAGAGCACTTTTTAAATGAGTAAATATATTATAATTTTATTTTATATAACATTAGAAATTAATAAAGCAAGTTAATAATTGCTTGTGCTCAAACGACATTCATGTTAGAGATTGAAAGGATATTTTATTGAGCACTTTTTACTGTAATTATATAGGTCTGTAGGAGCCAAAATTTGTTTTAAAGGCACAAATAGGGTATTTTGCATCATGTAAAAGAAATATTTATTTGTTATAGGTTTTGTAAAAAGTAAATGAGAAAAGGTTGATTTCTATTCATAAAAATGCATTATAAATTTTATAATTAAATGTTTAGAATGATTTTTTTCCTGTGCCTCAAACATCCAAAACGTTACCTGCCATATTAAATTCCGTTGTGACGTCACTTCTATAGTAAACAAGCGTGCCTTAATGTGTTGTGTTATTTTGAAATTTTTCAAGTTATCATCACGATTGTTGACTGTTATTCCGTATTTTATTTAAACGGCATCATGGAAGACGGATTCGTAAAGGCAGAAAGTACTAATCTACCAAAAATAAATACATTAATGGTGGCAAATTTTTTTGCATGCAATCCCGTTTTTAATCTGTTGATTTGAGGAATGTTAAAACAGCAATGTAAGAGTACCTATTACTAACATAAAGTTATGTTTATCTATAATTACAATCTCACACCTAATCTATTACAAAATTTGACTTGCAATACCTATCACCTCATGATGTTTTATTTTGTATAAACAATAGTTAAAATAAGTAATTCTTACATCAAAGTGATTTTCACAGAAGTATAGTCTAGTTTTTGTAGACAGTGTCTTTGGGTCTGTTCTTGCCAGATTTAACCAAGTATTTCTCATATTTAAATTAGTTTGCACTTGAATCCATAACTTCCCCGGCGTTTTTATGCTCGTATTTTTGCATTTAGGCACAATACATTAATGATAATGACGACAACTCATTATTAAACATCCAAAAATTTCTTTTTCCTTTTCAAAATCCTTTTATTTATTAGAGCAGTGACGTTACGAGTTTGAACCGCATGACGGCTAGCGTATTTGCGCAAAAATTTAAAACGATAGATTAAAAGTAATTTTTATGGCATCACTCGGTTTAAAAAAAAATATATAAAAATTATAGTGGTTCATTATCACTCTAGCATTCATTTAAAACATTATTTTAAAATGGGTGTAATACCCATTTTGTTGGTTTTTCACCCATGTTGATTTTTCACTTGGGTTATGAATGTTCATGTCTCTGATTCTATGTCCTACCCTACTAGTACAAAAGAGTTACCTTGGGTTAGAGAAGGAGAATTTGTTTATTTCTGTTTTTGCTATGTTGATAATTTTTAATTATCAAAGGGCATAAGTAGTGGCATGGCTGACAAGAACTTCTATTGCTGCTCTCACACCCCACTGCATATTTAATGTTATTTTTATGCAGTCTAGTAATGTTACAATTTTGACCTCATAGTAGCCGGAAAGTGTTGTCTATTCTCATTTCGAAATCTCTTACATAGAGAAGTGTAAAGGTTTATTCGGTGATAGGACTTATTCTCTATGTTTTTCCAACCAATAGCAGTGCTGGGTTCCGGTGTGATGGGTATAAAAAGCTAGTATGATTACAGGCTGTGAAGTATTCCATCTTAATTCTCTGATGTTATAATGCATTTGTAGCCTTTTGTTTGTTTTTGTGTCTGTTGGACTTGGTAGTTTTTGTTGTATTATAAAAAAAGTAAGTGTTGGTTTGTTAGGATGATTAAAGCAGATAAGAACGCGTCAAGTTGTTGCAGGTGATGCAGAACGGTCCGCTGGGCGGGCGCGTGGGCATGCAGGCGGCGGCGGCGGCCGCGGCTGCGGGCATGCGCGGCGCGCTGCAGCAGCACGCGCGCATGGCGGCGCCGGGCGGCGGCGGCCACCCGCTGGTGCCGTACCACCCCACGTACGCGCAGTCGCCGCCGGCGCGCTGCCCGCCCGGCGTGCGCTTCGGGCCGCCCGACGCGGCCGCGCCGGCCGGCGGCGCCGCGCCCGCCGTGCCGCCCGCGCCCTCGCCGCAGACGCCCGGCGCGCCCGCCGGCGGACAGTCGCAGCCGCAGGCCGCCACGCAGGTACACCCCCACATTGCTCGCTCTCTTTGTTCCCTTCACACCTACAACTAGACAAATTAAACCTAAATAGGATTTTAGTTTTAAAAATAAGACATGGACATGATTTTGAAGTGAAAACTTACCAAAAATTATTTCAAAGACATGTGAAATTCTCCAACACACATTGAAATGAACTCGGAAATGAAAGGCGGTCTATAAAGTATTCTACTAAGGCATAAATATCCATTTTCAAAATGTTTGTCTGCCTGTCTGTCTGTATATCTGTTTAGGCTAATCTTCAGAATCGCTAAACCTTTTAACAGTGGTAGAGCCACGCGGCAGCGTTTGCTGTCGCACGGATGGGCCGGCTCGAACCGGGGTGGTACCACGACCTCACAGAAAACCAGCGTGAAGTAGAGGTTTACCTCTGCGTTTCGCTTGGTGAGTGCAGGTGGCCGGAGGCCCTTTTTACTGGAAATGAGGCATTCCATCTTAGTCCTCACGGGTGACAACGCATCTACATTTTGATTTGTAATAGAGGATAGATGTAGATGTCTATGGGCCGCAGCAACCACTTACCATCAGGTGGACTGTGTGCTCGTTTGTCACCCTTATTCTATAAAAAAAAACCTACTGTCATAAAACTTCACAAAGAGAGAGAAATGCCAAAAGTAATGTAAGCTATATTTTATCCGAAAAATAAAGCATTCTTTTTTGTGAAATTAAAATAATTGATTGGTAATTATTGAACTATACTCGCCTAAAGACCACTATATGCGGCGTTCCGAGATGTTTAGCCCTGTATGCAGGGACCACCTCCGGGACATGCCAACAACAATGGTAGAGCCACGCGGCAGCTATTGCTGTCGCACGGATGGGCCGGCTCGAACCGGGGTGGTACCACGACCTCACAGAATACCAGCGTGATGTAGAAGTTTACTTCTGCATATCGTCTGGTGAGTGCAGGTGGCCGGAGGCCCAATCCCCCACGCCCATCAACATGGTATCGGTATTAAATGGAAGACTATCTCAGGAGGGTACCAGCATACCTAGATAATCCCTCGCTGGGCATCCACGCCCAAGGTACCCTACTTTTTCTGAGCGTGGGTAGGCTCAGGCTGCTCCGCGTATTCTGGGGGGGGGGGGGGGGGAATTCCGCTCAAGACTAACTGCTCGGGGCAAGCGGAGCAATAAGACAAAGGCAACCCCTGCCATGCTTTCCTTAAATTTCTACAATATCAGGGGACTTCATTCAAACCTTAACGCCGTCCACTACCACCTAGAGACGGCAAAGCCGGCCTTGCTCTTTCTAACCGAGACACAGGTGTCCTCTCCGGCTGATACTTCGTATCTCTTCTACCCGGGGTACAAATTAGAACACTCATTTCTGTCCCAGGCTGGAGTTTGCGTGGACAATTTGTTTTTGACTCCTCGGCAGTCTTGAAGGTACGGACCTGTCCATCCTTTGGTTGCGCGTAGACAGCGACGACTATCACCACATCTACGAGTGCCACTTATACGACACAGAATACATCGACCACGTCCAAATGGGTGCAGACTCCGTGCTACAACTGGTCCCATCCGCAGAGATCGTAATGCTTGGTGATTTTAACGCCCACCACGCTAAATGGCTTGGTTCCCGTTTAACCGATCATGCGGGGAGGTCTGTTTATGACTTTGCCTTGGTATATGGTCTGACACAACTAGTTACTTCGCCTACTCGGATCCCAGATGTGGAGGATCATGTACCTTCCCTGTTGGACCTTCTGCTGACCTCTCATCCGGATGGATATCAAGTCTTCGTCGATGCCCCTCTTGGCTCTTCAGACCATTGTTTAATCCGAAGTGTGGTGCCACTCACGCTCCCCTCGCGGTGTAGTTCTGCAGGGCAGCCTGCACAACGCAACCGCGAGGGGAGCGTGAACCTGTAATGACCTGTAATGCCAAACATGACGGCAGCGTCATGTTTGGCATTACAGGTCAGCGGATTGGGACGGAATGCGGTCTTTCTTTGCATCCTACCCATGGGTGCGGGTTTGCTTCTCGCCTGATGATCCCAATTTTGTTGCTGATTCTGTCGCTAATGTGGTACTTCAGGGTATGGAACTTTTTATTTCATCCTCTGTGGTGCCCACCGGAGGCAGATCCCAGCCAAGGTTTGGTCACAACTGTAAAATTGCATCACGTTATAAGCAGGAGTACTACCGGGCCTGGGCTTACGCATCAACGTCCCGGGATGTAAACACCAGCGCTCTTAAAAAAAAGTATAATTCCGCCTCCAGGTCCTTCAAAAGTGTCATTGCTAAGACAAAGTCAGAGCACATCGGCAGAATTGGCGAGAAACTAGTTCGCCTCCCTTCGGGAACAGATAGCACGCAGCCTTGTGGAACACACAACGCTGTTTCTTCTGCTTATCAATGATGTGTTGCAAACCGGTAACATTCATTGCTATGCAAACGACAGCACTGGTGATGCTTTATTTTACCGTCGCCTAGTACCGCTACAAACTTGTGTCTGAAGTTGAGACTTTGCTGAACAAAGTCTCAGACTGGGGGCGGCTAAATCTAGACCAGTTCAATCCCCAGAAGACAAGTTTGCGCGTTTACCGCTAAAAAGAACCCCTTTGTCGTATCTCCTCAGTTTAAAGTCACTCCCCTTGTTGCATCAACCAGCATTGGAATCGTCGCTGTCGACATATCGAGTCCACATGGAATACTGTTCCCATCTCTGGGCACTCCCCAGTGCCAGCTCCTTCCACTTGACCGCATCCAGCGCAGAGCAGTTTGAATCGTCGACGACCGAGTTCTCTCCGATCGGTTTGACTCACTGGCACTGCGTTAGAGATGGTGCATCTCTTTGCGTATTTTATCGCATCTATCACGGGCGTACTCTGAGGAATTGTTCGGACTAATTCCAACCGCTCAATTTCACCATTGCACATTGCGACATAACTCGCGATACCATCCATACCATCTGGATGATTGGCGGTACACCACTGTGCAATTTAGAAGAAGTTTTCTTCTTCGCACAACTTCCTTGTGGAATCGATTACCACCAGCGATTTTTCTGCACCGATACGACTTAGGGACCTTCAAGAAAAAAGCCTACTCCTTTTTAAAAGGCCGGCAACGCATATGCAATTCCCCTGGTGTTGCAGTTGTTCATGGGCGGCGGTAGTCACTTACCATCAGATGAGGCGTATGCTCGTTTGCTGTCTCCTCTTAAAAAAAACTTGGGTCGTCGTTTCTTCCTCCCCCATACATGCCCTGCACAGGGAACTATCTGTATACCTATGGTAAATAAATGTTTGTCCTCCTGATCTATGTCTTGTTATATCTTTATATAACATAACATAGCCTCCCTAGCTTGTCCTCAATCTACTAGCTGTTTCCAAAGCTAAGCTTGTTGGTTGCTTAGTGAAGTTTCTATGTACCAATGTACTAACATTACCAAAAGGGATTGGTATGATTGGTTCCGGCCCTATAATGTCGATATACTATATAGTCAATCCTATCCTGGATCTTGTGTCCCTTGATCCATTGCAGAGTTACATTGTTTTGTTGTGTTATGATTCTTGCCCCTGGATCCACTGTGTCCTTTGATCCATTACAGAGTTACATTGTTGTGTTTACATACCGTATACCGCATTCGTATTATATTAGTCCCCAGTTCACCACTTTGCAACTCAGAGCTTGTAGTACCGCCATGCTGTCGGTCAGTATTCTGATGGAGAAGTTTTAACTTTTACCTTCCTGGCATGATACCCATACATTCTGCCTGAAAGACTGTGTTGTACAGATCCTGTACCTTCATTTGTTTTGGAACCATCCATGAAAATTCTAAATTCTTTTGGGTTTAGTCTCTCTGACTATCTTGCTATGTTTCCACTGTTTCAACGGTTGTTTTGTCTCAGGAATATAGTGGCGAATCCAAGTTTCATCAGTGGTTATAAATCTTCTTAAAAAGTACTAGTATTTGATCGAAACAACAGTTTATTTTTGTTTGATGGTCAATAAACGTGGCACCCATTTTGCTAACCTTTTTTCATTCCTAGTTGTTGGTTAAAATATAAAACACTCGCTCAGTTGAGATCCATATAGTGCCACTTATTTCAAGCACTTTCATACTTTGGTATTTTTAAACCATTTTGTGGATTTTGTCAATTATTTCGGAAGTGGTGGACGTCGACGGCTCCTCGGGTCTCATCTTCGACGCTTTCTCTGCCTTTTTTGAACAAAGCTGCTCATTTTTTTTACTGTAGAATACGATGGCGCAGATTAACCTAATGCATTATCTATTCAGGTTCTATTCTATTCTATTATGTCTTTCTTTGATTTGGCTGGGCGTTATTTTTTTTTTGACGAAATATTTGATCACTGCTCTTATTTCACTTTTTCCATTTTCCGGGAAAAAGCATATCCGCTCAAACAAAAAATCGTAGAAAAATAATTACACAACCTATCACTATAGCACTTGCATACCTATTAAATAAAGAATCAAGGTATCAAATTGGTATAAATTTATTTACATACCACCCCCAAATCTCGGTTAGGCCGAGAATTTTTAAAACCGGTTAGGTATTCATAGTTTATAATAATTTGATTCTGTCTATGAATTTTTTGATACTGCATTTTTTTTATAAAATTAGCATTTAGTAAACTGAAATTCGTTTCTAACATCAGGCTGCGGCGACACCTGGCGGGTCAATTGCGGACCCGGAGAAGCGCAAGCTCATTCAGCAGCAGTTGGTGCTTCTGCTGCATGCGCATAAGTGCCAACGCCGTGAGTCGCAGTCGCAAAACGGCGAGACGTGGCAGTGTACGTTACCACACTGCAAGACTATGAAAGGTGTTCTCAACCATATGATGTCATGTCAGGTTAGTATCATACTTAGTCTTCTGATTCTTCATAAAGTCTTTAAAGTTTTGATGAATTTTATTCAGTACAATAAAACTCGTATTTTAATTTGTGATTACAAATATATTTTATATTATAAGTACATACTTCATATGTTCATAACAAAATGTTAATTTTTAGGCAGGAAAAAATTGCTCGGTGCCTCACTGTTCATCATCAAGACAAATAATCAACCACTGGAAACACTGTAACAAGAATGACTGTCCTGTTTGTTTGCCATTAAAGCAAGCTGATCGGTCGAGAATCAATCCAATGAATCGTAAGTATTATTGTTTCTCATTTTTACATTTAAATCAAGAGTATTTTTTAATATTTCTGTATTTATCTTTTTATTTCTAGTGAACCTTGCTTCCTTGGTGCTGTGGTTCTATTGTATAGCCCTATTTAAAGAATTTATTAGTCTAAAAATAAAAAAATTGTGTCTACAACTACAATAACATGGAAAAGAGTCACTTATGTAAAATGATGCAAGAGCCTAATAAATTTCATTGCCCAAAAAAATATGAATTCCCGCCACATCACCATATTTAAGAGACAATGAATAATAATTTACCTTGATTTTATTTTTCTTATATTTTTCCCTTAGTTAAAAACTAAGTAAAGAAGTATCTTTTATTGAAAGATGCAGTTGAGAAGATTATAGTATGACCTTCAATTTTTACGGTAATGTTCACGCTCACCGTGTAGTGTTTCACTCGACTTCTTGGTTATATGTTACACATTGCTGTTGTTATAAGACACAAATATGGTATATATATATAATAGTCAAATCATTAAAAAATAACACATTTTTCTACCTGAGTTTGTTTTCCGTAAAATAGAGAATAGTTGGTAAATTCACTATTGATTTCAAAGATAAGAGAAAGAATATATGAGAAGAAATAATTATAGGTATGCATCCATTGTATGGTCATTTTCTCAATTAAATAGAAAAGTTAATTAGCTAATGTGTTTTTTAAAATACATTAAGTATAATAATAATTGTTAATCAACAATATGGATCAGCTAAGTGTTAATAATAAATAAATAATTCTAATGTATCTATCTAAGATTTAATACTTTTTTATTTGTTGATTAGTAGTTAAGTAATTGATGTTCAGCATCGTATAAGAATAAAGTACTTCTGTTTTAAAATAATACAAAATAATAAGACAGATTATAGATTCAACAGACAGGCCACTATGCATGGCAACACTAGTTTTCGGATTGTTTTATTTAAATAAAGTGTAATCTGTAGCAGCAGACAACAATAAAAATATAAAGATGAATAAGATATCAATCTGGCAGTTTCATTGGACCGACAACCGTCAATATATTGGGTTATTTACACATTTTGGAGATGCAAATTCCTTCTCAAGTTTTGGTGTCCTAATCCTCCTGGTAATAAACAAACAGAGTTTGAGCTTCTTTAAAAAAACCTATAACGGAATAAGACTCCATCAAAGCTCTTATCTTTGTAGAAGTTGATTATTTTCTGATGAAGGGAATGTGTAAGATTGAGTAGTGTTAGTATGTACTATGATCGCATGCCTACCTACTAGCTAGGCCAGACGGCTATTTTCCAGGTATCATGTAATCAAGGTATGTAAAAACATTACTCACCTCACGTTAATTTTCCCAGCTGATTTTTACCGATATTTTAGACTGATATTATCTTTAAAAATCAGTCATCAACACTCCCGACACTTTTCGTCGGCAGTATCATTTTGTAGACGCTTTATAGTTTTAAAAAAAAATTACTTAATTTCATTTACATTCTGAAGCTCTATTTTATATATGTTAGCCAGACAACTATTTTAAAACGTTTTACAAGAAGGCAGATCGATCGAAGGGGTCAATCATCCCCTAGACCCAATTTTAATGCCTCGTGTATCTGAGCGTGTGGGTATGAGCGCGAAGGCATTATCCAAGCGCATGAGCGTGAGTGAGACATGTATTAGTATTATATTGAACTCTCCTTCTCTCTTGCAGTTTACTCATTTCAATAGTTATAATAAAGCTAAAATTTAAAAAAAATCTGCTAATTAACTGAAGATCAACTTTTAAAAAAGTGCTCACTGACCACAATAATTCTAGAATTTTACCTTAAAATCTGTTTTAATAAACTCAAGTAAACTTCATTTTTTTTTAATTAAACTATCAAAAGCTTGATAAAATAAATTCATTAAATAACAGCAAATTTTTCAAATAATTACGTCTTCGGAATTAATCTTACAAAAAACAAAGTTGGAAAAATATTAATTCCTCAATATTTCTAAGTATTTCACTAGCTTCTAATCTTCATTGCCATCGTCGTTGAAATTACCCAATTCATCATCGAGCCAATTTATATTGAACATCTAAATCAACATCTTGATCATCAGCATTATCCTTAGGTTCTTCCACTGTAAAAAACAAGTCAAACAATTATGATCTGAAAAATTAAAGAAACATGAAGATTATATTTAATGAATTTACTAACACTAATCCATTTTACACATTTCGTTCGTCAGTAAATAAGTGACGTCTGGTGGCCCTAGAATCTTGGTTTATACAGATTGCAAAAAAAAAAAAAGAAAGGAAAGAATTCATGACATAATATTTCTTATTTTATAATATTATTTACTTTAAAATATAAAATGTACAAACAACAAACATTTATATTAATACAAATAACAACGCTTTTTGCGTATAGTCTGCTATCTTCGTCTGTCGTTTTTGCTGCACCAGTGTTTTAATTATATGTTCTTATGTATTTTATTCAAATCTTGGGATACTGTGGGTCAGCTTGGTTATACAAAAAGTATTTTTCTAATAATTTCGCTGCATCGAGTGCTTGTTTAATGCTTCGTGGATGCTCAACACCATCTGTCTCATCTCTTTCATCCTCTTGTTATTTTTTTCTCAGTTATTCTCACCCAAACCAGAATTTATTAATCTGTAAGTGAAGCTGTTGTAGGCCAGGCTGTTGTCTACTTCTATGTAGATTTTCAGTGAAATTCTGTGGCATGTTGAACTGTTGAACCTGTTCAGTCAATATAAGGTCATCTTCACTTTTAAAATTTGGTCCCGTTTCAACTTGCAGAACTGGTACTAAGTCCAGCATGACGAAAAGAGTATAGTTTATGCTGTCATTTTGCTTTCGCCTTGAAATAAAAAAAATACTGCATGCAGCATATTAATGAGAAGTTTTACCCTCAGATTCGACCAACTTCATCAATAGTTTCTTTCTGTAGTGACTTGAAATTTTTATCACGCTTTGATCCATTGGTTGAAAGGCACTAGTCGTGTTTGGTGGGAAAAAATGTCGACTATGTTTTGAAGGTTAGATATAAGAGGGTGAGTAGGGCAGTTGCCGACAAAAAGCAAGATCTTGCGACACTTCAATTTTGCATCCCACTCGCAATTCTTCTTCAATAAGTTGATTTGGCATCCAGGGTGATTTATCAACTTTATTGACTGGCAATTGTTTAATGTTCTTATTTGATTTGCCTGTTACCACTAGCTTCCTTTTTCTGTGCCATTCATATTAGCAACAAAAAGCAATATGCTCTTTGAAGTGTTTTCCTCCTACACACTTTTCCTTCTTTAAATTTCAGTTTTATCGGGTGTCAGCTTAAAGAAAATTCTGGCTTCACCAGCATTAAAAATATAACTCGGAGCATACTTTTGTTTCATTTTTGGCCACACTTTATTAATCCAGTAGTCAGTTTAGGCACGTGTTAAATAATTGTGCCTGTCCTTCATGCATTTGCCAAACAGTAAGACTCAATGTACATTCTTGGTGAAACTTCAAGAATACATCAAAATTCATGACCTCAAAAAATAAAAATGCAGTTACTCTTCAGCGTCATTTGCTACTCACTTAATCAAAAACACAAATCTTCATATTAGATACGCAAGTTACCACAATTTTAATGTTTTTGTGTCAAAACAATTTTACAGCATGTTTCTTTTCTTTTACATATCTTTCCTTATTAATATACATATATCGCCTAAATTTTTGGTGCAGCCAGGCCAGGTCCTCTCCATAGTTTATGTACACGGCGGGCTCGTCTTGACGGGCCAATTTAGAGCGCTGCCGCGCGCCAGCAGGGTCACACGCATTCGCATTAAAAGAAAACATAATCATAACACGTCAATCAATTTATTTTTTCCCGTCACTGGACACACAATTGATGACATACTCTAAGTAATGACCATTATTAATTAAATTAATTTTTTTTCAACCCTTGCCGGGGGTTGCAGACCTCAGAGAAAATAAAAAGTCGTAGCCCCGCCGAACAACGCACTGAGGCCGCTAAAACTACGCCTCGCCTTGTACATATACAGTTACACGCATATAAACTACGCCTTATCTTGTCAGTCGAGCTATTCCGGCGCGCGGAGTGTAACGCTATAATAATTCGCAATTTTTAAAGAAAAAATGATGAATTGTGTTTTGAAAGGGTGTAAAGATCAATCTTTGAGAATTAAAAAGCATGATGGAATCACATTTCACATGTTAGTAAAATTGGAAACTAATATTTAATAAGCCAAAATAAAAATTGAGGTAAACGCTTGGAACACAAAACTTTAACACCCGTGTTGCCATGATTAAGTGTTATAGTTAACCAAGTTATGGTAACGTGACATGCGATGTTACTTGTTTCTAGTAATAGTTTATCAATGTATTACTATAATTTAAAACTAAGTACATAATAACAATAATGTAAAACTACATTCCCACTAACTGACTGACCGACTGGTTCACTCACTAACATAATTTTTGTCCCAGAAGGAGCCTCGGAGGGTAAAAATGATGTATATGAAGTTTTTGTTTGATTTGTGAGTGACGATGAGTATGGGAAAACTTCCAGATCTTCAAATCTGCTCTGCATCAGGGAGACACTCTACTGCCTGCTGAAAGTATAACATTTAGATTCATACTATTTTCACACTATATGTTATGTATCTACACCTTAGTTGAATTTTTAACGGCCGAACAAAATTCAACGTACTATATCTCGTAAACTATTAGTGATAGGCGGAGGGCACTCGAACAAACATCGTTACAATTAATTCAGAGCAACTGTCCGGCATTAAAAAAAATCAATATGGCGAATTGAAAGGACTAAATCTTCAGCAGTTCACGCACGCGGCGCTCTCTAGTTTCATTGTATTAGCATAAGGGTATAAAAGTGTTAAAATGTAATAAATACTTTAAGAACTTATTAATTGTTTACTTACCACTTTACGTTCTTGACACTTGTTTCTAATATGTTGTGATAACGTTATTGTTATTCGTAACGTTACTTTTCTAGCATTGGGGTACTTTGAATTATTATGGCAACATCAGCTCACGCAATACATGCATTTATTATGCATTTAAAATTAAAAATTTTGTACAACCGGTTTCAATATAAATTATTAAGAATAACTCGAAAACTTTTGGTCAGACCTTAATGAAATTTATATGAGACCACATGTGAAGCACCAGCTTTCAAATAAAAAAGAATCATCGAAATCGGTTCACCCAGTAAAAAGTAATGAGGTATAAAAACAAACATACAGTCGAATTGATTACGTTAATTTTGCAAAAACTAACATTCTTGAATTTTTTAATAATTAACAAATTTTGAATTCTTGGGCCATTTCATCTATACTTATAAATAAATATAATTGAAGTGTCTGTCTGTAATATCGTAATAACTAGTTTCTGGAATTACTAATCACAAAATTTGACTGTCTGTTCAATTGTATGTATATTAATGTTTGATTGTAATGAAACATTTTTTATTTATTTGACATGTTTCATTAACCATAGAAATTTGTATGCAATGTTACACAAAACAGGAATTGACACTTTATAAGCCGTATTGGTAATGAGAATGGATGAAAATTTAGTCGGTATTCAAACCATTTCTATAGTTGTGAATTATTATCATTTTAGACTAAGTAATATGTAGTAGACATGTGTCAATCGTGAATAAATCGTTCATTTGACCCGGGTTGCATAGTATTGGTGATTGCAATAACATTTTTTGAATGTTCTGGATCAAAAGATTGAGAGGACCTGTGACCAAAGAGTATAGTAATGGCCGATGATCGACATTATCTTGTGGGTCTCACATATTATTACAGAATGAATGACACATGTCTCATATGTAGGTATTGATAAAAAGTACCTGGTACTTGAATTAAAGAGTCCTTCTTTTTCGGATTGTTAATGAGTTTAATACTCATGATCCCATATATAATTTCTTTACATATTGCAAAAATTAATTATTTCTTATTTCATAATCCCTACTCAGTGATGGCCAGATAATTAAGAATGTTTCTAAGTTTAAGATATAAGGAAAATATAGTTCAAGGTAAAGAAACAGATAAAGTAAGTCTCTACGGCGAACGCGCGCTCCTCATCCGTCCACTACATGTTTGACATTAAACACTAACCCTAAAAAAAGTTGGGTCCCGTCCTTTTAAATCATTGGAGCATTATTAAGTTCAATCTCGGTAAATGAAAGACAATAGGGTATTTTACACCATGTAAAAATAAGTCAAAGAATATATATTTATGATAGAGTTTGTAAAAAGTAAACGAGAAATATTGATTTCTATTTATAAAAATGCATTATAAATTTTATATTTCAATTTAAAGAATATTTTTTTTTTACCTGTGCCTCAAATCTGCAAAACTATGTCCGCCATGTTAGATAGCGTCGTGACGTCACTAGGTCAAAGAAATAGGTTATGTGCTGTGTACTAACTAGTTAATTTCGAAATTTTTCAAGTTATCATTACGATTGTTGACTTTCATTCCAAATTTTATTGAAAAGGCATCATGGAAGACGGATTCGTAAAAGCGAGTTTATTACTTCGCTTTTAGCATTAATGTTATAGTTATTATAATATAAGCTTAGGTGAGAAAAACTTTTTGTTATATTTTTTTGTACAAACCCTCAGACGAAATAAAAAGTCACTTTTTTATTTGGTCTGAGTACAAACCATGTCTTTATTCCCATATAATAGAAAAAAAACAGGAATTAAGTAAAACACTGCACTGCACTTGCAAGGGCTATTAAAATGGCCCACAAAGGGCGGGACAGACGAGCGATGAACCTAATTTATTACAAAATTTGACTTGCAATAGGTACCTATCATGTCATGATGTTTTGTTTTGTTTAATCGATAGTTAAATATAAGTCATATTTACATCAGAGTGATCTTCACAGAAGTATAGTTTAAATTTTGTAGACAATGCCTTCGGGTCTCTTCTTGCCAGTTTTAACCAAGTATTTCTCATATTTAAATCAGTTGGCACTTTAATCCATAACTTCCCCGGCGTTCTTATGCTCGTCTTTTTGCAATCAAGTACAACACAACAATAATGTAGATGATAACTCATTATTAAACATTCAAAAGTATCTTATTCTTTTGCATAATTGTCAAAATTCTAGGACAGTGACGTCATGACTTGAACAGTATGGCGGCTAGCGTTTCACGCTAAAATTTAAAACGATAGATTAAAAGTAATTTTTATGTCACTATTCGGTTTTAAAAAATTTATATAAAAATTATAGTGGTTCATTATCATTCTGGGATTCATTTAAAACACTTTTTGAAAATGAGTGTAATACCCTATTGGTCATTAAATCTCAAAATAGAAATTGTATCTCAAAAGCAAACAATAATAGTGTTTAGTAAAAAAAGTAATCTTTTCAAAAAAAGTGTTATATCTCCTAAATTATTAAGTCACTAATTGTCACCATTTCGTCATTAAATCTTGATATAATAAAATTTAGGATATTGTTGGGAAGGATTCCAGCTTGAAACGCGGTTCTCACGTATTAGAATTGTTTAATTTTTTTATGTAACTAATGACGTATCTTCAAACTGATTACTAGTTTAAAAATATTGTACTAGTAAAAAAAGTTATTTAAGTCAATAACAAAGTGATCTTAATTACTGATTTTAATTATATCGCCATTAATATGTGTATAAACAATGTGATTAATTTTGACAGCGATAGTGTCGAACGCGACGACGGGCGTGGGTGCGAACGTGCCGGTGGGTGGCAATGTGTCTGGGGGCGGGGGCGGGGGTGCGGCGGTGGGGGCGGGCGCGGGCACCGGGCCGGGCGCGGGCGCGGGCGCGGGCGGGGGCGCGCAGGTGCCGGCGCCCGGCGACATGAAGCGCGCGTACGAGGCGCTGGGCATCGCGTGCCCCACGTCCATGGCGGGCGGGCTGGGCTTCGCGCGCGGCTCGCTGGCGCGCATGCCGGCGCCGCGCGCGCCCGCGCTGCCCGATGCGGCGCCGCAGCAGCCCGTCTACGCACAGCAGCCCATGCCCGACATGCAGCAGCAGCAGCAAAACCAACTCGTAAGCACCATGTATACTCTCATTCTCACTTATCACACCCCCTATATGTTACATTTCTACTACATTTTTAATATCGATCTACCGCGCACCTTGCAACGCAACGTACCTAGTCGATTGCTTTCCTATAGTCTATCCAGGCGGCAGAGACAATCTGAAGGTTGCATTTAACCACCTTGCCAATAACCACGTCAATGAGGAGTGGTTCCACGGCCACCACCCTGACATCGACGACGTTACTATTGTGTAAATGCAACATGCCTTTTTAATACTGTGATTATGATAATGTGCATAAAAGATTTTATGCCCGAATGTTTCGGAAAGTCAACTTCAGCTCAATCAAGAACGCGCGGGGCTGAAAAAAAAATAATTTTTTCATTACTAATATTCCATTTAACCACTCCTGGTAAGATTTAAATGTTTGTGTTAGGAGTCATTCACGACCTTTAAGTGCGGAGTCCGCATTCTGCCATTAGGCTACTGTCCCTCCAAAAGAACTTTTTTTAATGTAATAGATTTAATACATTATGATCTCAAGCATATTAAGATTTTGAATGATTGCAGATGAGTACTGGGACCTTACAACTTCCTGGCGGACCCGTTACCGCCAACCCAGTGTCGGGAACCAAGGAGTGGCACCAGTCTATAACAGCAGATCTCAGAAACCACCTTGTTCATAAACTGTTAGTATCAAACTGTCAAAGTTATCAAATTCAAAATATACATTTCTTTTACCATTCTATTTTAATGTATTTTATTCACAATTTAAAAGTATAGTTAAATATGGCTGGTAAATTGATAAGATTTCGATATTTATATTGAGCTATTGATCTACAGGGTCCAAGCTATCTTTCCGACTCCAGACCCAACAGCAATGCTTGACAAAAGAATGCACAATTTGGTTGCATATGCAAGAAAAGTTGAAGGCGATATGTATGAAATGGCCAGTACGCGTTCTGAATACTACCACTTACTCGCCGAAAAAATATACAAGATACAAAAGGTAAGATCGGAGTCTTTACTGTTGAAAAACACTTGCTTGATTATTTTAATGTAACAAAGTTATCGTTAAGTCCTTCCAAGCTTATGGTGGGGACACAGATACAGTGTCTATGTGGAAACAGAAAAACAATATCCTACAATATTTGCACATCAGTCTATGATTATTTATCCAACTATATTATATCCAATTTTGAGACGAGATTATCGATGACGCATCTGCTTACTCAGATGTTTAAGTTTTCATTTTGTAAATAATTTTCATATTAAAGTGTTTATTACTATTATGTTAAATTATTATTATATTTGTTTGTTTAATTAACTAATAAGTTAAGTTTCGAATTAATACTTTTATCTGGGAACAGGAATTAGAAGAAAAAAGACAGAAACGAAAAGAGCAGCAACAACAACAATTACAGCAACAGCAGCAACAACAACAACAGCAGCAGCAACAACAGCAGCAGCAGCAACAGCAACAACAGTTACAACAATCAGGTGTAATGTCGGGAGGCGTTCTAGGAGTGCGAGCGCCCGGTTTAGGACCCGGCCCTGGAGCAGGAGTTGGACCAAGTGTTGGACCAGGCGTGGGACCCGGTGTGGGATTGGCAAGGCCTGGTTTAGGAAGTGCGCCGGGTTTGGGCCTAAGAATACCTTCGCCAGGAATGGCGCCGTTGCCTATGCCCGCTAGTCGCATGACGTTCCAGACTAACCTTGTTGGTCCACCTGGACCCAGTCCCAATCAGGTATGTTTTTTCACTTTCAAATACAAATTTCAACTTCTTTATTTATATTTGTATCTTAGTAGTAGTTAATTTGCATTTGTGTAATATATGAATAAATGAAAACATGAAAAAATTAATACAAATTTGTGGTATTTTTAGATGCCGCATACGCCGAATGGTAGTACCGTGGGTGTGGGCAGCGTGGGCAACCCGGGCATGTCTCCGTTCGGACAGCCCATGACGTCGCCGGCGCCGCAGTACCCGCCCATGCAGACCAACGGCCCGGCGCCACTTGCCTCGCCCAACCTCCAGCAGGAGGCTAAAGTGCGCTTATCAGGAGGTCCGGTCGCGAGTCCTTTTATGAACAATTCGGCATTCCGAAGTGAATCTTCCACTGCGTCGCCTAATCCTACGAACTCTGCTGGCCCTGCACCTCCAGGGACCCCAGCCACGCCTCACACACATCCGAGTCCTGCTCCCGAGAGTCGCCCTATCTCTCGCCCTTCCTCCGTTTCCGCCCAAAAAGCAGCATTAAATGCCGCCGCTTCAGCCGATGACAGTCCGGAAGATGTTCGGGTCAAAATGGAACCTGATGAAGTAGGAATAAAGGAGGAACCTGACGAGGACTGTGGGGGAAAAGGCATGAGAGACGAAACTCCTAGTGATAAAGAACCTATGGAGAGGCCAGAGAGGCATACAGAGTTTGTTGTGAAACAGGAAATAAAACAAGAAATAAAAGAAGAGCCAAGTGAAGGACCTCCAAGTGTGAGTGGCGAAACAGATAGAGGTCCAAAGAGAATGCTTGTTTTCAAACCTGAGGAATTGAGACAGGCTTTAATGCCAACATTAGAAAAATTATTTTGTCTGGACCCTGAGTCTCTTCCATTTAGACAGCCTGTTGATGCACAAGCTCTGGGCATTCCAGATTACTTTGACATTGTGACGAAGCCAATAGACTTGTCCACTATCAAAATGAAGCTTGATAGGGGTGAATATAAAGATCCATGGGAGTATGTGGATGATGTATGGCTAATGTTTGAGAATGCATGGCTTTATAACAGGAAGAACTCTAGGGTCTACAGGTATTGTACAAAGGTAAGAGTTTTCCCTACATTCTACTTTGCAATCAAAATAGTAAAATGTAAAGTGTAAGGATGTAAACTTATAGAATTAAATTCTATGGTATATCTAAATATTGCAATTAAAAGCATGCAATTCACTAAATATAATTAGGCAATTTTGGTTAATTTGTTATGTGATAATATATTAATCAAATAATTTTTATTCAAGCTGTCAGAGGTGTTTGAGCAAGAAATTGACCCAGTAATGCAGAACCTGGGATATTGTTGTGGAAGGAAGTACACATTTAATCCTCAAGTGCTTTGCTGCTATGGAAAACAACTATGTACGATACCTCGTGATGCAAAGTACTTCAGTTATCAGAACAGGTCAGTATTATCTCATTTAACATAATATTATATTTATATAATTTTAAATGAAATCAGAAAGACATGTTGCAAGTCGCATGCTTGATGAAAAGTACTTAAATAAACTTTACAATTACCTATCCCATTAATGCCTATTGTAAATTTAAATCATCCGATAAATCACTATCTGACTGATTAAGAGACATCTCATGATGGCACCTGGATGATTGTAAAAGATTTAGGGGTTAAAATAGTACTGTAACTCATAGACACCTTATCTATCTTGGATTTAAAATGAAATATAAATATGTTGTCACATGTGGCTTTATGACCTAACTGAATTCCATTAAGTAATTGATATTTTTAATTCTAAGAAATATTCCCCAAATCACAAAAATTGAAGTACCAAATACCACATAATCAGAAACAATCAAAATAATTTGTTAAAATTTTGTATTCAAGTCTTGTTATTACTAAACTCAGAATGCAATAACAGCCAGTCAACACTGAGTGGTTGAAACGGGTGCAAAACAATATTTCCATAGATAAAAATCTTCATTAGCCAATAATAGTTCACCCCTGACTTGGATTGTTGATCAGTGTTAGATGTTTTGCACTATGGAGGCTATTCAATGTAGAGTAACAAATTAAAATAATATAATTTTTTTTATTATTTGTTAATGTAAATAAAAATAATACTTTTGTTCCTAAATATTTAAAAATTCCTAATAAATATTATTATAAAAATTATATTACATAAATTGAATAGAACATAATATAATATCTAAAGTGACGCAAAATACGCGTATAGACGTGGAGTTGCGGAAAACAGCCCGTCGTAAGTAAACTAAACTAAATATAATATCGAAATTATTACATCATACCAATTCCATTAAGTAATCACTTGATAAATTATTGAAGCGGTGAATAAATTATGTACACAAAATTAATGAAAATTAGTGTATTATGAGGGAAATGTGTTTATATTATATCTTTATGACATTAGTGTAATATGGTGTTATTTGCAATCTTTCTGGTTTCATTTGAAATTAATTTAATTTTTATAGTATAGACAACAAAATTGTGTGCAGATTAATTTATGTGACTAAGATTAAATGTACTATTGACTGTACAGAAAAATTAAGTCATATTCATGTATTGTAGTTAGTATAAAGATTGCAACTTCTATTCACTTAATTGTTGTTTTAAGAAGATCAATTAACTGCAGTCAACTGTACATTTATTCCAGATTTGATAAGGGGGAAAAAGACAATCATGTAAAACAAAGTGGTATTTTGGAATTACTAAAAATGGAATTACTGCAGTTAAAGATAATTTAGACAAAAATGTTTTGACTTGTAAAAATTGAAGAGAGGGAATAATAAATCAAGAAATTACCTGCAGTATTCTTAGCAATCCTCTTTACTGGAGTAAACTTCCATGTTCAGCAGTTGATCTTGTGATAATAAACCCTTATGTATGGAATTTATAACTAAACTATTGTAGAATATCCATATATGCACACCAGTAAGTTCTCTATGTAACACTAAAAGTATTTTTACCTTTTATTTCCAAGAACTATGACTTTTCTCTCATTTATCTCTCTTTCTATTTTATTTAAAAGAAAATAGAAAAACAGATTCAAAATATATAATAATAAATATCAAACAAAAATACTTCTGTAAGCAACTAGAGAGAAAAGAAAAATTTATGTAAGGGATGAATTCTATATATGCTACTATTGATTGTCTTTCTTCCACATGTGAAATATGACAAGAATAAAATAAATATATAAAGCTACAATTTTTTAAACTATACTGATAAAAATAATTATGAATGTATGTGCAGGGCCATATTTGACAACTTGACATGTCAATGCTTATTTCCCACTTGCTTGCTGTCTTATCTATTGCTTATGGTCTAAACTGGGTTTAATAATGTAAGAATTAGTCGTGAAATGAGAGTTCCTTCTTCATTAAGTGTTTACGAATATCTAATTTGCATAAATCGGCAAACTGTGCCTCATTTTTTGTGATCAAGACATTAGGATTAGGAATAACCACTCTTAAAGACTTTCAAATCAAGGCGGCATGTATTATTGTATTTAATCCAACTTTGGAATGTTTTCATAATTACATCTAAAATTTGATTATTTATTCCCCAAAGAAATATTATTAGTTTTTTTGCCTGTCATGTTATAAAATAAATATTGGACGTGGAATTCAAATGCTTATTATATTATAAGAAGAAAATGTTTTGTTTATTCATGGAAATTTAAGAAATTAATTCACTACAAATTTTTGACTTAAATTTAGCTATAAATTAGAACTGAGAAGAAAAAAAAATGTTTTAGAAACAAAGTACATATTTATTTTTTTATATTTTATTATGTTGCATTAATTACATATTTTTTACGTCATGACAAATACATATCACTGTACAGGAAGGATAATCTACATTGAAAACTTTAAATAAAAAAAAATGATTAAACAAAAGTTAGCAGCGATTATATAAATTATCTACAAATTAAGAGCTATTACAAACATTACGCATTGAATTTTTTTTAATCGTTTTGAAAAAAAAATGTTCTCATAAATTTGATGTGGTGTTTCATATAACATGATTTTTGAGGTTTATGTTACCTCAATAATAAATTGCTATGATGCAGAATAATTTTTACTCGTTTTTCATATTTTATGTGTGATCCGGCTGTACATCTAAAACAATGCAGGTCATTAGAGCTGTAAAATGTTACAGCATTTGATGGCAGTACACTACAATCTGCATGACTATAAAATTATAGTATTCTGGAATTTCTATAAAAACAGTTATATTATTACATCTATGTGTTGTAAGTAAGAGAACGAATGAAAGGAAAAATAACATGTTATGGTGTGATGATGAGGTATGGATGGAAGTTGAAGCAAAGAAGAAAGCATGGCTAGATTTACTAGCAACCAAGGCAAGAGAGTAAAAGAAGTAGTTAAAAGGAAAAAGCAAGAAAGAACGGATAAGAATGATAAAAGAATATCGGATAACTTCCAGGCAAACATTAAAATGTTCTGGAAACTCGTAAGAACTGCCAGGGGACATTCAAAACAGCCTAGAATTAATGCTATGCGAGACCAGAATGGCTGTATTCTGAATGACGAAGTTTTAGAGTTTAAGGAGATGGAAGGAATACTTTGAAAGCGTGTTTATGAGTGGTGAGACGTTTGAATTAAATGAAATAGAAATTCCGAAAGAAGAGGAAACAGATAGAGATATAAGTATAGATGAAATAATGAAAGCAATGAAATGTATGAAAGCAGGTAAGGCAGCCGGTTATGATAGAGTATCTCTCGAAATGCTAAGGGCTGGAGAAGGAGTGGTGGCAGACCTGCTGTACACCTTGTTTAATTTATGTTGGGAACTTAAGCAGGTACCGGGAGACTGGTGCAAAGCCGTGATAGTCCCAATATATAAAGGAAAAGGATTACAGCAGGACTGTAAAACTACCGTGGTATCAGCCTTCTTAGCATTGTGAGAAAACTGTATGCTAAGGTACTGATTGAAAGAGTTATGAAAGAAACTGATGGAAAAATTTGGGATGTGCAAGCGGGATTTAGAAAGGGAATGGGATGTACGAATCAGGTCTTTTCCATGCGCATGATAACGGAGAATTTTTTGGCCAAAAACCAAAAAGTTTTTTGTGCGTTCATGGACTTGGAGAAGGCTTATGACAGAGTGGTCAGGGATGTGTTATGGCAAACACTGAACTCATTTGGGTTGAGCGCTGGCTTGATACAGGCATTGAAGTCTCTATATAGGGACTACTCTAGTGCTTGTGTCAGGATCAACAGGGCCTACTCGGACTGGTTTGGCATCCATAAAGGTGTTAGACAGGGCTGTGTGGCTTCCTATGGCTGTTCAACCTATTCATGGACAGTTGTTTGGAAAATTTGAAAGTAGAAGAATGCGGGTTAAGAATGGGTGAGTTAACCGTCAAATGCCTTTTGTACGCCGATGTACAAGTCATACTTGCGTCGTCGGCAGCCGAGTTGCAAATGATGGTTACATTAATGAACAGGACATTAAAAGAAAAGGGAATGAAAGTGAACGCAAGTAAGACGAAAGTTATGGTTTTTGAAAGAGAAGAAAGTAAAACGATATGTAAAATAAGAATAGAAGGGGAGTTGGTAGAGCAAGTAGATGAGTTTGTGTATTTGGGATGTGTGTTTAGCAGGGATGGTAGATATGATAAGGATATAGAACAACAAGTGAATGCAGGAAATAGAGTGAATGGGGCTCTACACTCTATTGTGAAAAGTCAGAATGTGTCAAAAAAGGCACGTATGGCAATTCACAATGCTGTGTTATTACCTACTTTAATGTATGGTAGTAAAAGAGTAGGATAAATGCTGTAGAAATGCGGTCATTAAGGAGTATGTTAGGGATGAATCTGAATGACAGAGTGAGAAATTGTTTAATAAGAGAAGAGTGTGGTTTGCAAGATGATGTTGTGACCAGGATTAAGAAAGGAATGCTTCGGTAGTTTGGTCATGTAGAAAGAATGAATGAGGTAAGAGTGACAAAGCAAATTTATGTTGTAGAGGTGAACGGCAGAGTCGGGAAGGGTCGCCCTAGGCGAAAGTTTATCGACCAAATTGGCGATATATTAAAAATGGGCCAAATCAAGAGTACCTTTAACCGACGAGCGTGTATGCGTAGGTATATGAATGTGGAGGAAGAGAGAGATATGTGTCAGGATCGTGCCAAATGGAAGTCCATAGTCTCTGCCTACCCCTCTGGGTGACAGGCGTGAGTGTTTATATATGTATTTTTATGTATGTATCTATGTGTTTATAGGTTGTTGGATTTAATTGAAGAAAACATTTTTTTAAATGATACTTGTCTGTATTTTAAATAAAAGAAGATTTTATTTAAAATAAAAATAACTCAGGACAGTACTCTGTGGCATTGTTTGTGTAGGACTTGTGAAAGAAGAGCTGTAATGAATTAATGAATATAAAACAAATATTTACTGTTACATAACTAAATTGATTAAATTATTTAAATTTTACGTTACATGTCCATGGCAGACTAATTTCTCATACTTCTTCGCATACTTCGCGAAATAAATAATCAAAATTTATCTTGTATTAGTATCCATCTATCCATTACAGTCTATAAAAGTCATCTAAACATAGGCCTCCTCCACTAATAGTCTTATAAGAGGTGGGTTTGTTACCTGTCGTCATTTCATCTTGCATTTATTCTATCCCTTACGGCTTTGTATATCACGTCATAATTCTGTATCATTGAACCGTGGTACGGAAACTCTGAGCGGATATACCATCTAAGGAAATTTCATAGAAATTTGAAAGACCAACAAAGTCACTGAATAGGTGCTTAGGTTTGGTTGTGCTGATCTTCAGTCCGACACTCTAATCTCTCCTTCCAGTCTACTCTGGACCTTAGGTGCATTTTCCCCAAACGAGAACAATATCGTCAATGAACAGCATGCACCAGGATACCCCCTACTGTATGTCAAATGTCAACATTTCCTTTACCCAGAAGGAACAAATAAAGCTGATACCTGGTGCAAGCCCATAGCGATATTGAACTTCTTGATTGTTCCAGCATCAGACCGAACATATGCGTGCTGTCTCCGCACGGATAAGCTGAAAATACTTCCATGGCACTTCTTTCTGTTTTAATGCTAACCAAATAAACTTCTGGGAAACCTATCGTATGCTTTTGAGAGAGTGTGCAGAATAGTGCAGATTTTTGTGTACATGTCTGTATTTTTCGCAAAGCTGGCGATTTACAACGATAGCATCTATTGAACCACATTCTGGCATAATGTCGAACTGTTTCTGTGTTACTTCACTCCTCCCACAGTCGTCTCACAATCACTCTTTCAAACGTTCATAGTGTGAGACATGAGCTTTATCCCGATAGTTGCCACATTCCTTAATATCTTGAGCAATCATTCTAACTTTATCCACATTTACTTCTTTTTAAATTTTATCACACCCAAATTCACGGCAACCTTAACCAATGTATCACTCCATACATTTTACTTGTTCATTAATTTATCAAAAAGTCTATATGTTTAGAAAAGTTAAATATCTTTGTTTCTAAAACATTTTAACTATAGTATGGATGTAGGTACGTTAGGATGAATAAAGCCTAGGCATACTTGATTACTATTGACATTGTTATATATATTGATAGCAGCAGATAATACTTTTCTTTGCTTATATATTATATTTCATAAAGTACACATCTATCAAATAAGGCCTATGTAGAGCAAATCAGTATTCTGTTGCTATTAATCCGCTAGTTGTCCCTACGGCTATGCTGCGCTCAAAGTATTGTAAGAAAATGTTGTATTATTGTGCCTAATATATATTTGTGAACTGTCTAACAACTAATCCCTTTTATGTTCTCATTGCTTACTAAATTTTTTTCGCCCTCTCCACGCACATCCTTGTCTGCACACAAAACGTTCCTGTCACGCTTCACATCACTACCATCGCTACACGCTACGGATGAAAATTGTGCAATATAGTCTAAAAGCATATGGGGTTGTGTCCGATAGATACACCTTCTGCCAGAAATGCTTCAATGACATCCAGGGCGACACCGTCACGTTGGGAGACGATCCGCTACAGCCACAAACGTAAGTGAAAATTTTAATTATACACATTTTAGTTTTTACACATAGTTTTTAAATTAAATATTATCAAAATAAATACACATTTGCATTGAGAAAATTATCCGATTTTATTTTGTTTAAAATTTTAACTTTGCAAGTAGTTAAAATGAAATATATTTGTGTATATAAAAATTTATTTGAAAAGTATTTTAGTTTCCAAAAATTTAAAATAAAGTTTAAAAAGTAAAGTTCTTGGGGAGCATTGTTTTTGGACGCTATTTTAACAATATTTAAACTTTCAGAGCTATCAAGAAAGATCAATTCAAGGAGATGAAGAATGATCATTTAGAACAAGAACCATTTGTTATCTGTATGGATTGTGGTAGAAAGCAGCACCAAATATGTGTGCTTCACCATGACCAAATTTGGCCCCAAGGCTTCTGCTGTGATAATTGTTTGAAGAAGAAGGGGGCGAAACGGAAAGAGAACAAATTCTGTGCAAAGAAGTTGCCCACTTCGAAACTTGGCATTTATATTGAGACAAGAGTCAATAATTTTCTAAAGAAGAAAGAGGCTGGCGCAGGCGAAGTTCATATCAGAGTTGTCGCGTCGTCTGATAAAGTATGTTTGTGACAGTTTACTCTAACTATGACTAAACATATTTATTAATAAATATTAACATGTTCTTTTTTTACTCTTTAGATTGTAGAAGTCAAGCCTGGAATGAGGTCTAGATTTGTAGAATCAGGAGAGTTGTGTGCTGAATTCCCGTATCGGGCGAAAGCACTGTTTGCATTTGAAGAGGTTGATGGGGCTGATATTTGTTTCTTTGGGATGCATGTGCAGGTAAGAGCTGTCTCAATTATATCCCTTAATTTAGTTAGAAACATATTGTGTCTGATAAATAGTTGTTTAATACGGAAATTGTTTTCAGGAATACGGCAGCGAAAGTCCGTCGCCTAACACGAGGCGAGTTTATATAGCATATCTAGATTCTGTTCATTTCTTCCAACCTCGGCAGTATAGGACTGCTGTATATCATGAGATTTTATTAGGTTATTTGGATTACGCTAAACAATTGGGTTACACAATGGCCCACATATGGGCCTGCCCACCATCTGAAGGCGACGATTATATTTTTCACTGCCATCCGCCTGAACAAAAGATACCAAAACCTAAGAGGTTACAAGAGTGGTACAAAAAGATGTTAGATAAGGGTATCATAGAGAGAATAATATTAGATTACAAAGATATTCTTAAGCAAGCAATGGAGGACAATATCTCTTCAGCAGCGGAGCTCCCTTACTTTGAGGGAGATTTCTGGCCGAACGTCTTAGAGGAATCTATCAAGGAGCTAGATCAAGAAGAAGAGGAAAAAAGAAAGCAGGCCGAAGCCGCTGAAGCAGTGGTCAGTATAATATTATGACTTGCTTTTCTTTCCCATTTGAAATAAACTCAGTCTCTACAATAATCATAAAATATGATAATAATTTAAATACCAAACTTCTTGACTATCTTATAATTAAAATTGATTACTTATACTCTTATATTACAAGATAAGAGAACATACCTAACATGCTTTTAGATATTCCAGTCTTCCGAAGAAAATGAACAAGGGCCTGACGGTAAGAAGAAAGGTCAGAAGAAAGCAAAAAAGTCGAACAAATCCAAGGCCGCTCAAAGAAAGAACAGTAAGAAGCAGAGCGACCAACAGCAGGGTAGTGATCTCAGTGCAAAAATATTTGCAACCATGGAAAAACATAAGGAAGTGTTCTTTGTTATAAGGCTACATTCCGCGCAGTCAGCGGCAAGCTTAGCAGTAAGTGTTTTGTCTATTTAACAATAACCTGTTCAATTTAGCATGATTTATATGAAACAAAAAAAGAGTATTTCTCAAACATTTTCGATCTTAATTGTTACTTGTGCTGAAACTATGATATTAAAAAAACTTCACTATGTATATTATAAACGTATACTTACCACAATAATTGTGGTATATGTTTATAATATACATACTTTTACTATATAGTTTTGGATAATATAATATGTATTGTAATAAAATAAAAGATACAAAAACATTTAATATATAGTTCAGTCAATCTGTCAAATTAATGGTACAAAAATTACCAATTGGATGAAAGTTGGTGAGTCGTTAGAAGATGATGTAAGAAAGCTTACTTGGGCATGGCCACCTAATCCGTCTGTGGATTTTTGAAAAAACTCAAAAAAAATTTGAAATGCATTTTTCTCGAAAACTATGCATTCTACAGAAAAATTTATTTGAACAAAAATGTAGAGGGCATCGTTATCTACAATTATTGTCATTGGTGCAATGTTGTAAAACAAAAAATGTGCACAGCAGGTGGCGCTAAAGTGCCAAAAAACGTGTTTTTCGACTTTTTCGCCCTTAAATTTTCATTTTTCAGCTACGATCCAAATGGAAAACTTGTTCCTTACAATTTTACAAACAACTTTTATTTAAACATTTTTTTTATACAACTTACCGTTTCATAGCTGCAGCTTGTTAAAGTATGAAAATTCCAATATTACGCTCTCACAAAGTATAAAAGCAAGGAAGGTGCATAAAAAAAGATGTATTTTTATTTTTTCACTTGAGAAGTAATAATCTATATTCTTTATAACAAATAAATAAAAATAAATAAAAAGTTTTCGTCAAATTTGTATATAAAATATTTTATTCACTTGAATCAGTTGTAAAATTAATTATTTTTGTTAAAAAATAATGAACTAAAAATGTTAACAGTTACAACAATTTTATCGATTATTTGAGAAATTTGGATTAGGTTTACGAAATAACTTAATTGATGTCGAAATTTTTTTTGGTAAATACACTAATATTTCTTTTATAATATACATGTTTTCATATTATAACAATTGAGTAATGCTAAGGTTACACTTGATTAAAATTGTTGTTACGCAAACACCTATGCTCATTAGCGTTATTGCAGGAACGAGTGTTAATTTATTTTTTGCGTGCACTGCGTAGTCTCTTCGTCGGTGGCCCTTTTGTTAAAACTATGCCAACACCGCCGGAGAAAGTCCCAATAGGACCGACAAAATTACCGTTAGCACCACTGCGCTGTTCACGCAGCGCTATATTACACTATAACTTTGAAATGATAGGTTGTATAAAAAAAATGTTTAAATAAAAGTTGTTTGTAAAATTGTAAGGAACAAGTTTTCCATTTGGATCGTAGCTGAAAAATGAAAATTTAAGGGCGAAAAAGTCGAAAAACACGTTTTTTGGCACTTTAGCGCCACCTGCTGTGCACATTTTTTGTTTTACAACATTGCACCAATGACAATAATTGTAGATAACGATGCCCTCTACATTTTTGTTCAAATAAATTTTTCTGTAGAATGCATAGTTATCGAGAAAAATGCATTTCAAAATTTTTTTGAGTTTTTTCAAAAATCCACAGACGGATCAGGTGGCCATGCCCAAGTAAGCTTTCTTACATCATCTTCTAACGACTCACCAACTTTCATCCAATTGGTAATTTTTGTACCATTTTGATTTTTTTTTCGACAGATTGACTGAACTATATAATATTTTTTTCATTCAGACAGAATATTTTCTTTGGAAATATTATACTATACCTGTTTGACGTTTTTGTTCTCTCATCTCTTTTTCGTAATTATCATTTTAAAGTTTGACGTAAAAGTTAAATATATATATATATATATATATATATCTTTTATAAATAAATAACGAATAAACTTACTTGAATATAGGGTATTTTTTTGTGATTCTATACATTAAATATATTTTATTTGTAAATTTCCAATCATCAATTGCAAGTATATTTAGAAATTAATATTTCTAAACTATTTTATGTTTCGTTTACATAAAATATCATGCTAAAATAAATGAATTATAGTATGTGCCATATCGATTGAGAAAAACGGACAATGACCTCAGATATGAGCCGAGTGTCAAAAGGCGTAACTTACAAAATCTCAATTTAGATGTGATAACAATATTTAAATATTGATATTATTCCCACTTCTAGGTCAGCACATATGTTTTGTTTTTTTGTTTCTTAAATAATATTGTCTGTGGTTCCTATAAACATAGTAAAATCTTACGGTACATCGCGAAAAATGTGTTATATTTTATATTTCAATTTATGGTAAGTAACGCAGCAATTCATTTAATAACAGTTTCATATTAAAAAAATATTTGAAGCAATATAATCACCATATTGAGCTTTTGCAAATTCATCCCTTTAAAATAAACAAAACGCGCGTTACGTCAGTTCGTTCTAAAAGAAACGTGACAATGGCAGCCAGAGATGCGTCACCTTTTTTGGGCCGGTCCGCCATTTTGTTTTCATTCGTGTTCGGATAGCGCTTGCGTGTGTACGTCTCGGGTAATTCATAGCATTCATTGCATTGTTTTAGTTGAGTTTTTACTGTTAAATTTGTTATATCGTTAAGTTTTTGTTTTTTGAATCTGTTATATTAGTTTTACTGTGACGGTCGTTACTAAATCGACATGAGTTCAGGAGAATTTGGTGAAGGACCCGGTCCTTCAACATCAAGTGGAAAGAGACGTCGCCGACCCATAATAAACGTAGCAGGTACGTACAAATAGGTACAAATGCGACGACGTAGCCTTTCTATTTCTTAAAGCGCTCTTTTTATGTGACCATGTGGTATTTATTTTCTAAAACAATATGTATTTATGTGATGTAGTACTATGGTAGTATATTTTTGTCATTTATTTACAGGCCCATCTTCTGGAGCACCTTTAACGTCACCAGTAAAAAAGAGAAAACCTACCACTTTGTCGGTCGGGGAACAAGAGATTATCATTAATGTATACAAATATGTCAAAAACACCTGGCCCGAAGACGTGTATCCTTCAAACGTTAATATGGTAGAAAAGGTTTCGGAGATCTCAGGAGTCAGCAAGAGCACTATATATCGCGTATTAAGCGTGTATAGAGATTCCCATAAAATACCAGAAAAGGGAATAATTAATAAAAGAAAAAAGTCTGTAATTGACAAGTTGGACGATTTTGATAAATCGGCTATAAGAGCGAAAGTGCATCAGTTCTTTCTTGCAGGAGAATTACCGACTTTAGACAAAATTTTGCTCAGTATAAATCAAGATGACCAGTTGCCAAACTTGAGCAAAACTTCCCTGCGACGTGTGTTGCGCCATTTAAAATTCAAATATATAAAGAGAAACAGAAAAAGTGGTCTAATAGATCGCCCAGAGATAGTTCTGTGGCGTACCAGATATTTGAGAGAAATACAAATATTAAGAAACGAGGGACGTAACATTTTTTACCTTGACGAAACATGGATTAACGCAGGTCATACTATGGGAAAGGTATGGGAAGACACCACAATTGAATCTTCTCGTCAATCACGGTTAGAAGGCTACTCTACTGGCGCGAAAGCCCCTTCGGGTAAAGGAAAGCGATTAATAGTTGTACACGTTGGCAATGAAAATGGCTTTTTGGAGGGATGTGATTGGGTATTTGAATCATCATCTACTGGTGACTACCATGAGAGTATGGACGCTCTCCATTTCGAGGACTGGTTTAGAAAAGTAATAGAAAAACTGCAAAGCGGCGATGTCATAGTTATGGATAACGCTAGTTACCACTCCAGACGTTTAGAAAAAACCCCAACAATGTCTTGGCGGAAACAAAATATGCAGGAATGGCTAGAATCTAAACAGATCGCATACGTGCCCTCGGACACAAAGACCCACTTAATGGAAAAAATAAAGGCAGTTAAAGATAACTATCGAAGTTACGTCACCGACGAGATGGCAAAAGAAAAAAGCATCACAGTGGTAAGGTTACCTCCTTATCACTGTGAGCTTAACCCCATTGAACTTGTGTGGGCAGATGTGAAAGGGTACGTTGCACGAAAAAATACAACTTTCAAGTTAAAAGATGTTAAAAATTTACTTAAAGATGGTTTAACTCAAATCACGCCAGATAAATGGAAAAACTGTGTTCAGCATGTCCTTAAGGTTGAACAAAAAATGCGTGGCATGGATGATAGAATTGACCAAACTGCAGATCGCTTTATAATTAATGTTACAGATAGTTCATCAAGTGAAGATACGAGTGATGATTGCACCGAATAAAAATAAAGTTCTTATATAATATTAAAAATAAAGTTTTATCTTTTGCATAAGTACGTACTTATTCGGTGTCGTTATCACTCGAATCTTTATATGTGTTATAAATTAATGTTTTTTGTTGTTAAATGAATAAAGTACTTTATAACAATAGATGATTTTTCTTCTACAGCGATCTTTCACATAACTTTTTAATAATAGTTAATAAATATATATTATATCAATCATTATAAAAAAATCATTATAAATAAAGAAAGTACTACATATAAAATGTGCCTATATATTGAAGGTTTGTAACCCCTGGTTAAACGACCGAAAGGTCATTGTCCGTTTTTCTCAATCGATTTGGCACATACTATAGTATAATTAGTTATATATAATAATGTAGTGATATTATTGATCATTGTTTTATGAATGATATTAAAACTCGTATTCACTTAAATTTTACAATTACTTTGGGGAGAATAAAGTAAAATATGTAATACAGATAAATAATTTAGTATTTCAGCAACTTTACTAATTTATTATATTATTTTTAATATGTTCTACATAGTACTATTAAAGTCTGATTTCTTAATAATACTTATTATTTTTATTTTGTAGCCAATCCAAGACCCAGATCCATTAGCTAATTGCGATCTTATGGATGGTCGCGACGCTTTTCTAACAATGGCGAGAGATAGGCATTACGAATTTTCATCGACGAGGCGGGCGAGGTTTTCTACGCTTTGTATGTTATACGAGCTCCACAACCAAGGCCAAGACAAATTCGTTTACACATGCAACAGTTGCAAGTCACACGTCGAGACGAGGTATCATTGTACTGTCTGCGACGATTTCGACTTGTGCGTGCCTTGTTATGAGAAAGAGGGTCATCCGCACAAAATGGAGAAACTCGGATTGGACATCGACGTCGGTTCATCGCCAGGAGATATGAAGCAGGCGAATCCGCAGGAAGCAAGAAAACTATCCATCCAAAGGTGTATACAGTCACTGGTTCACGCGTGTCAGTGCCGAGACGCCAACTGCCGGCTGCCGTCGTGTCAGAAGATGAAGCGGGTGGTGACGCACACGAAGATCTGCAAGCGGAAGACGAAGGGCGACTGTCCGATCTGCAAGCAGCTGATCGCGCTGTGCTGCTACCACGCGAAGCACTGCCAGGAGACGAAGTGCTCGGTGCCGTTCTGCAGCAGCATCAAGCAGAAGCTGAAGCAGCAGCAGGTGCAGCAGCGCGTGCAGCAGCAGCAGCTGCTGCGGCGGCGCATGGCCGCCATGAACACGCGCGGCGGCTGCGCGGGCGGGTCGCCGCCGCACGCCGGCGCGCCGCTGGGCTCGCCGCCGCACGCCAGCACGCCCGCCAAGCCCAACGCGCACGGCGCGCACGCCGCACACGCAGCGCACGCCGCCCACGCCGCCCACGCGCTGCCCACCAACGTGCAGAAGGCGCTGCAGCAGGTACAAACACCTTAGCCTTACACTTTTACTCAATTATACCATATACAACATACAACATATCATTCTTATCTGTATTGTTTCTGCCGACAAATACAAGTGTTTGCACTGCTGTCTCAAGGATATGGAAACATTTATGTCTATAATATGTGCATAATTGTTATGAGACTACCATTTAACAAATTATGATTATGATGTGAGGTGCTAATGGCATAATAGCGCTAAACTAATGCTTCATGATAAGCATCATATTTCTTAAGAAACTAAATTTGTAAAATGGCCGGTCTCTACATATAGCAAAATATATTTGCTTTGGACTTCTAAGTCAAATATTTTTGACTTTGGTGTAACATAGTTTCAGTGTAGGCTTTATTAAATTTCATGTGAGCGTCAAAATTAACCAGGTAGGTATCACCCTTAGGCACCTATATCTACCACCAAGCAGTAACGCGCACACTGTTGTGTATACAAAGTATAGATCTGCCAACTCCGGCAAGGCCAAAGTCAATCAATTTAATTACAGGACTGAGGCATTCCATCTTAGTCCTCATAGGTGTATCTGTAGTTTCCTTTGTTTAAAGTTATTTGTATTATAAAAAAATATATATCATCTGTTGCAAAAGCTCTAATAAAAACGAACAAAATCCACTGTTATTCCCCTTTTTTTGTAACCATGTGATGATATTTATACAAGGTTTGGTCGTGTCGTGTACCCAGGTGCAGGAGGAGGCGGCGCGGCAGCAGGCACCGTCGTACGGCAAGCAACCGGCGATGGGCCCGCCGGGGTGCGCGGGCGGCGCGCGGGCCGAGTGGGCGCCGCGGTACCGCGCGCCGCCGCCGCTGCATCACGCGCCGCACCACGCGCGCCTGCCGCACCACGCGCCGCAGCACGCGCAGCACCCGCAGCACCCGCAGCTCGCGCAGCACCCGCAGCAGCCGCTCGCGGCGCAGCAGATGCAGGTACGCCTCGCCGTCACCCTCACTGCCACTAGCCACTACGCACTGTTCGCGCTCAGCCGCACCACGCACACCACGCTCACCACGCATAGCCACCGTACACCGGTACGCGACCAGCTGCTCGCGCGCACCATATCCAGATGCTCGCGTATAGACGTTTTATTTCACAAAAATAAAGGGCCCATTAATTATTTTCTTACATTACTAAAACGTGCATTTACTTTCTGTTCTGGCCGTACTCGATAGTCACTTTTGACTGTCGAACTCACGCACTAAAACAATGAGCAAAAGCCAAAGTGAGATAAAAATAGCATTTTATACGTGGTAGAGCCATACTGCAGCTATATTAGTAGTATAGTTGTAGCACAAATGGGTCGGCTCGACTGGGGAAAGACCACGCTCTCATAGAATACAAACGTAAAATAGCAGGTTAACGCTGCTGTGTTTTGTATGGTGAGTGTAGAGAACCGGAGACCCTTTTTACTGCAAATGAGGCATTCCATCTTAGTCCTCACGGGTGACAACGCATCTGCATTTTGAATTAGAATAGAGGATAGATGTAGATGTCTATGGGCCGCAGCAACCACTTACCATCAGGTGGACTGTGTGCTCGTTTGTCACCTTTATCCTATGAGCAAGCGAGTGTCGCAGATGGCAAGTACGCAAGGTACAGTTTTGCAGATAGAGTACACAAGCACACAGTTGTTAGTGCGCGGCTGTACATGAGCAGTGGAGTGTCGCTAATGCTAGTATGTGACCCTACACTAGCAGAAGACAGTACACCATGCAGCAGATATTGATGCATGAGATATGAGATACAGGTCATCACAATAAAAATAAACCCAATAAATAAGAAACATCCCCTGTACATCTTCACTACTGGTACTACTTTATTTTAGTTTTATAATGCATTTAATTTGCATTGTTTATTTATTTTGCGTATAATGCAAATATAGCCGATGCACTTGACCAGAGGCATAATAAAATCTTAGAGATGACTTAAGATCCTAATTACTTTTGCAGCAAAGAGCGCCAGCACCTCAACAACAACAAACGCAACCTCAAGTTCATCAGAAAGCGCTACAGCAACTCATGGCGACGCTGCGCTCACCGACAAGTCACAATCAGCAGCAGGAGATACTACAGATACTCAAGTCAAATCCTCCTTTAATGGCAGCATTTATCAAGCAAAGACAAGTGAGTCAGTCATATCTTCACAAATACCTTTTTTCATTTATCATGTGGTGCAATCAAATACACTGAAGGATTATGTCAATAAATTTTAATAACTGATAGATAGTATAATGCCCATTTCAAAACATTACAATATAGATTGCTCATCTTCTTAATGACTATGGTGATTATAGCAAATAATCTCAACTAAAAGAGTGTTCCAGTTGGTAGTTGACAATGACAGATCACTACAATCACGCTCAAAAATATATACAAATATGTTGGCAAAGATATTTAAATATATAGGTATGCTATAGAGCGGACATTGGGAACATTTATATACAAAAACTTTGAGCTAGTGCGCGTGTGGCACCCTCTAGCTAAAAATAGCAAAACAACGTTAAGCGTTTATTAAGACAACATTTTGGCTATTCACCCAGTAGGTGACGCTAATAAATATAACCTCGTTTTAGGAATGTTGCCGTTTCAATATCAAAGTATCGATAATGTTGTTGAAGATTACTAAGTTTGAAATGCTTTTCGATATAATAATAGGAAATATACATGATTATTTTATTGCATAAATCTAATTATCATGACCTCCATCACTCAAAAAAAATCATATTAACTTTTTACGCCCCTTTAGTATCATGAAATAAAATATTTAATTTCCAATAACTAAGAATGAATGAGGGCATCCACGACTTTTGCTACCACCAGGGCGGCGCCACTTTACAGTGAGGTAAAATATTTGACAGATTTCATTGCGGGGATAATGTAATTTTTAAGGTTTCTTTCTGTATTATTAGTTATATTTTATATTAATTACATTAGAAATGAATAAACCAAACTATAAAATATAACTAAAAGCCGATTTTTTTAAAAAGAGTTATAAAGTGCAAAAAATTAAAAAGCAAACCACTGACGCATTGTGTTGTGTATTAATATAATATTCTAGATAATGATAAACTATTTTCATAAAACTAATTTCTCAATTAACTGACATTATTGTGTAACAAAAAACTTTACCTCAGTCGCAACTAGTGACATCTGGTGTGTGGAAGATTATTAGCCCTCATTCAAACAGCAGTCACTTTGGTTGCCACTTTGTTGGCATCTTGGATGACGTCACTCGGTCCATTAGCTGCTATAATAATAGCATATGATTGATCGCTCGGCGTTAAAGACACATAGAGAAACGCTAAATCCAATAAGAGAGAGTCTCTATATTTTTAAATTCGTTTCTATTACAAAAATGCACTTCAAATCTAAAATATTTTAGGAAAACACTGAACTTAAAAGCCGTTTCACGATTATTCACGTTTCATCAGCTGCAGTACTTAAAGACACTACCCACATCAATAAAAATTGTTATTTTAAGTTTTTACCTTATGTTCTAACTCAGGCTTAACCTACAATTTCTTGCGTCTAATATCTTAACAGTACAAATTGTTTTTAATGTAAGAAATCTATTGCCTTCTCCTATCACTTTAAGCTAGGATCTATAATGGCTTTGTCCTTGAAAACCACCAGACAATGAAGCCTGGTATGTAAAAGAGAACACTTGCTGTATTGCTAAACATCAACACAGCAAGTATCCTCAGCATGCTCATAAGCAACACAAAATGTCATCAGCATGCCTAAAAAAAATTTCCCACTCTTGCTCCACATAAAGTAGGGTACTTAGCATAGTTAGTATATGCTACTCATTTTTGTTGGTATGGGTACAGTATTGTTGGCTGTTTTACCTCCTTAAATTTTGTAAAGGATTAAATCGGCAAGCTGTATAATTTTTATCGATAATCCCAATCGATAAATGTCATCAATCACTAACTTTAAAATTAGTAACTAAATAGTGACGTTTACTGGATAACAGAGGGCGCTTATTACAATAAAAATAAATGTTCTAGAACAATCTACTAGAAATAATAAAATTTAAAGATTATTTGGTAAATATATTGTTATTTGTTATATTTACGATAATAAACCGAAATCACGTTTATTTTTTGCTCCATATCGTGACTTACAATATCTTAATGCACAACCGGGTATATTTTCTTTTAAAATATTTTTAAATATATGAAACGAATGCGTCTTGACTTTTTGACGATGTCAATAAGACTAAATGACAAAAATCGGAGATACAGTAAAACTCGCTTCATACGATCACGTTTAATACGATTTCTCGTTTAATACGCCATTTTATGTCAGTCCCTGCAATTTGAGGCATGTTTTCATAACATGCTTAATACGATTCGTCATCCCGTCTAATAGCCATCTGGGTCGAAAAAGTTATGCTAAGTTTGCTAATGATTGGTAAGGCGAAAAATCCACGTTGCTTCAAAAACGTGAAATGGCTCCCTGTAACATATGATGCACAATCTTGAGATTGGATGACTGGCCAACGTTTCATTAACTGGTTAAAAGCTTTAGATGATTACTTCCAGATTAAATGTAGACGCAGAATTCTCTTCATTGATAACTGCCCCGCTCACCCTAAAGATGTTGAACTAAAGAACATCAAGCTTGTTTTCTTACCTCCGAATGCGACAAGCAAGTTGCAACCGATGGATCAAGGCATTATAAAAGTCCTTAAACATGGCTACAGAACACGATTCATACATCGCTATCTTAAGGAAATGGAAGACCCTGACAGCAAACGACCCTTGACTGTGCATGACACGATCCTAAACATTGCAGTGGCATGGCAAGCAATTAAGACTGAAACTATACAAAATTGTTTCAAGAAAGCAGGTTTCCGAAATAAAGAAGCTGATGTCGTATTGGAAGAAGAACCCGCGATACTGCAGGACTTTTCTGGATATTCTTCCATTGATGACAATGTTGCACCCTACGAAACCTGTTCGATCGAAGATCTTATTCAAGATGTAAATAACACCCAAAAAGAGGCCCTAAGTGATGACGATGAAGATGAAGGAGAGTCAATTCCGATTTTGTCAAACACAGAGGCTTTATCAGCAGTAAAAGATTTAAGGCGCTATGTATCTTCTTTCGGGAAATGTGAAGACGCACTGCAAAAGTTAAATTAAGTATATATTGGTAAATCCAATTGGGCATACCTTAAGCGCATTAAAAAAATTACGTATAACATGATTATACGGAATTATTAAAGTAGTTTAAATACATTCCGATAGCACTATCGGCTTCAACACCCTCAAAAACCATGAAAATTACACCCATGATGAAAAAATTGATACCTATTGCAGCCGCCATCTTGGATTTACATTTCGACAGCACTATCGGCTTCAACACTCTTGAAAACCATGAAAATGACAGCCGAGATGAAAAAATTGGTACCAACTTCAGCCGCCATCTTGGATTTACATTTCGACTGCACTATCGGATTCAACACCCTCGAAAACCATTAAAATGACACCCATGATGAAAAAAATTGATACCCATTGCAGCCGCCACCTTGGATTTACATTTCGACAACCCTATCGGCTTCAACTCTCTCGAAAACCATGAAAATGACACCCATGATGAAAAAATTGATACCTATTGCAGCTGCTATCTTGGATTTACATTTCGACAGCACTATCGGTTTCAACACCCTCGAAAACCATGAAAATGACACCCAAGATGAAAAAATTGATATATTTTGCAGCCGCCATCTTGGATTTACATTTCGACAGCACAATCGGCTTCAACACCCTCGAAAACCATGAAAATGACACCCATGATGAATAAATTGGTACCTAATTCAGCCGCCATCTTGGATTTACATTTCGACGGCACTATCAGCTTCAACACCCTCGAAAACCATGAAAATGACACCTATGATGAAAAATTTTATACCTATTGCAGCCTCCACCTTGGATTTACATTTCGACAGCACTATCGGCTTCAGCACCCTCGAAAACCATGAAAATGACACCCATGATGAAAAAATTGATACCTATTGCGGCCGCCATCTTGGATTTACATTTCGACAACCCTATCGGTTTCGACACCCTCGAAAAACATGAAAATATCACCCATGACAAAAAAATTATACTACTTACTTTTAGTACGTACTACTATTATTTATTCTGTGCTTTTAAATATTGTAATAAAAAAATCTCTTATTATTATTATAATCAAGTATTTAAGGAATTTGGTTATTCGAATATTGTGTATTTGTACAGCGATCTTTTTGAACCGCTGAAAACAACCGAAACAATGTCCACTCACGACGGCGACTGAAGCCGTGTGAACTAAACTACTCTGTGGCTGTAGATCCTCATTTACAGAAACAATTTATATACGAGGCAACCAAATCAACGTAAATTTCGCCATTTTGGAGCCGAAAAAAATTAATTATAGCTAAACAAAACAAAATTACACTGCCATTTACATGCAGTGGCTTCCCACATGATAGATGAAGAGATTAAAAAATAGATTGAGTTAAACAATTGATATTTTCAAAAGTTATAGTGTTTACAAGCCACAGGGACATGATAAATCCACACCATAAGCCACTAAAACCCTTTTTTTTATTTAAAAATAGCAATTAATCGATTTAAAAAAATTATTAATAAGTTCAACAATCATTTATCTTTCTAACAATGTGCTTTTTATATCATTTATATGTATAATATGATTGCTAGATACGATTTTATTCGATAAAATGTTGGAATTTTAATTTTTAGGCGATAGTAGAACATTACCTTGCGCTTTCGTTTAAGGTATGCAATATTGAAAGCCTTGTCATTAATAATGCATCAAAATCTTTTTGTCAAACCAAAATAAGTGAATAATAATAATTAACTATGATGTAACGTATTTAAATACACATGCACAACATTATACCTTTCTAACAAATTTATAAATACGTATACCTATAATTCAATACCTACACAATATTTGTAAATGATGTTTTATTTTTCCTATCGCGCATAATACGCTTTCCCGATTAAGTCGCTATCTCTTTGGCTGGGTCCCTTCAAAATCGTCTTAAGCTGGTTATACTGTATATCCTATAGGACATAAGTTACAGACGACAATTCCGACAAGACAGGTCCGGTCTATTACTACTACTACTTAAATTTCTTTGTATGTTGCTAACGAAACATTTTAACATCCATAAAATTGTTAATAACACATTGGAAAAGGAAATCTACCTTATTAAATTGTTATTTTTATTTTGCTTCCATTTTCCATTACAGCCTATAAAAATCCACTGATAAACGCAAGCCTCTCCCATAGATTGCCTCATAGGGGGGATTTTGCCATAGTTACCATGCTCGGTAGGAGGGAGCATTTACAGATTTTTTATTATTTTGAGTTATTATCACGAAGATGCTGCCTATTTCCTCTATCGCCTTTACGATACTTACAGGACGATCTGGGATTATGTATATTCTAACACATAGTGGCTTAGCTGTGATCAATATCTATATTAATTTTACCCAAAGCAGTTTGATTGTGGCCTTTCGTCCACTTGTGTGACCTTTACTATTGCACTATAATATTATTTACGTCCCTTATTATTGCATGCATAATGAATACATCGTGAAGTTTATTTCGATATTTAAAGAGTATTAGAAATAAAAAAATAATATTTATTAATTTTCAGAACGCCCAAAATCAGCAACAAGCCGCCAGTGGAGTCGGTGGTGTTGGCCCAGTTGGAAACGTCGGCGGAGTCGGCGGCGTAGGAAACGTGGGCAACGTTGGCGGCGTTGGAAACGTGGGCGTCGGCGGCGTGGGGCTGGGCGGCGGCGTGCAGCAGCAGCCGCAGCTACAGCACATGATGCAGCCGCAGCAGCAAAGGCTGCAGATGCATCAGATGTTGCCGCAACAGACTCAGGTATGTAATATCCTTGGTATATTGTTTGCCTAACTAAAATTTAGTGACACTTTTCCAAGTAGCAAATTCAGAATGTGCATCGTCTTTTTATTATAATATCCTGGCCATCGCCACATGGCTGTAATAGGTAATCTTTAAGTATGATAAATACAAATTATATTTTTGTTCTATAAGCTATATAATTTTCGTATCATGTTCATAGAAATAAAAAAATCCGTAAATTCAAAAAATATTGAAATTGATAAATTATTATCCTAGTCACGTATATGTATGTCCATAAATTATCATCAGCAGGTAGTTTATTATTGAGGGTGCGGCTGCAACCAGGTACATTAACACTAGAAAAGGATTACTTGTTCCATGAGTTAAATTATAAATGTTCCAAGCATTTTTACGAATGATGCAAGTGTGCCCCCATATTATAAGGAATTCTATGAGGATTTTTTTTATTTATAGAATAAGGTTAGGTATAGGTAAGGTATAGAGTAAGGTTTTAACAGTGGTAGAGCCAGGCGGCAGCTCTTGCTGTCGCACGGATGGGCCGGCTCGAACCGGGGTGGTACCACGACCTCACAGAATACCAGCGTGAAGTAGAGCTTTACCTCTGCGTTTCGCTTGGTGAGTGCAGGTGGCCGGAGGCCCTTTTTACTGGAAATGAGGCATTCCATCCTTAGTCCTCACGGGTGAAAACGCATCTGCATTTTGATTTGTAATAGAGGATAGATGTAGATGTCTATGGGCCGCAGCAACCACTTACCATCAGGTGGACTGTGTGCTCGTTTTTCCCCCTTATTCTAAAAAAAAAAAAAAAAAAAGGTTGACAAACGAGCACACAGTCTACCTGATGGTAAATGGTTGCTGTGGCCCATAGATATCTTCAACTATCTTCTATCTATATCTATTAAAATGCAGATGCGTTGTCAGCCGTGAGGACTAAGATGGAATGCCTCTTTCCCCGTAAAAAGGGTTCCGGTTCTCTACACTCACCATACAAAACACAGCAGTGTTAAGCTGCTATTTTAGGCTGGTCTTCTGTGAGAGTGTGGTCCTTCTCTGGTCGAGACGACCCATTCGTGCTACAACTATACTATTAATGTAGCTGCAGCATGGCTGTACAACTTTTTTTTTATATGGTAAGGGTGACAAACGAGCACACAGTCCACCTGATGGTAAGTGGTTGCTGCGGCCCATAGACATCTACATCTATCCTCTATTACAAATCAAAATGTAGATGCGTTGTCACCCGTAAGGACTAAGATGGAATGCCTCATTTCCAGTAAAAAGGGCCTCTGGCCACCTGCACTCACCAAGAGAAATGGAGAGGTAAACCTCTACTTCACGCTGGTTTTCTGTGAGGTTGTGGTACCACCCCGGTTTGAGCCGGCCCATCCGTGCGACAGTAAAAGCTGCCTACCACTCTATACTATATATATATATACTACAACTGCAGTAATGATGCCAATATTATGATTTTTTGTTTCTTAAACAATTTTTTTTATACATTGGTGAGGACCTTCTTACCTGCATGTCATACAGTGCTTGGCTCCTTTTATCTGATTCAGAATTTGTTATGTAGGTCATGTTTATCTTAGTTTGTAAAGAACTCACTATTTTTATATTGCCTGGGATATTTAGATTTTTAATTCGATTTCGGTCCCGGTTTTGTATGCTGGGTCTAGTTAAAATCAGTTATCAGATTTTCCTGTCGAGAAACTCACCATGTCTCAGGAAGCATGTTAAGCTATTTATTGGTCTTGTAGGTAATAGACATGCATTTATTCAGCAACTTACCTGCACCTATTAGTTTTGTGAACCTGTGTTTGCAGACATGCTGGTGAACTACAATTCTGTCCTAGGGCTAGTTTGCGTTGAAATCAGGTACATTAGGTATGAATAGTTGCAATGTGAGTGAGAGGAGACGTTTGTTTCGCAGGTGGGAGGCGCCGTCGGCGGCGTTTCGGGCGTGGGCATGGGTGGCGTGTCGGGCCCGGGCGTGGGCATGGCCAGCGGCGGCTGGTTCAAGCAGGGCGGCGGCGTGGCGGGCGTGGCGGGCGGCATGCTGGGCATGCGCGCGCCGTACGCGGGCGTGGCGGGCGGCGCGCCGCGGCTGGGCGCGCGCTACTTCCCGGGCGGCGTGGGCGGGGTGGGCGGCGTGGGCGTGCTGCAGCGCTCGCCGCCCGCCACGCCGTCGCCGCGGCCGCCCACGCCGTCGGAGCTGCTGCTGCTGCGGCAGTCGCCCGCGCCGGCCGCGCCGCACCACGCGCCCGACGACCAGCCGCCGCCCATGACGCCGCAGGACCAGCTCACCAAGTTCGTCGAGCAGTTGTAGTGTACATAGCCGCCGCGCGCACCACCGCACCTGTACCATATAACATAGAGCGGCGACGCGCTCCCCACACCCATCCCGCTCCCACTCCCTCTCCCCCTCCCCCTCACCCTCACCCGACACACGCACTATTTATTATCGAGTGTAGAGACGCGATGGACGTAAAAGTATTACGATAAGCGCTCAATGTACAAAATGTAAATACAAGAGAAGAGTACATCTTTGTCCGCTTCTGCGTTTATAATTGTAAGTTGTTCGTAGTGTAGGTACATTATGATACTTATTCTGTTTATTGTAATTAAATCATTTTATAATATAATTATGTGATCATATAGACCGTTGTTTTTGTTCCACTGTACTACCCCTGAACATTTCACTATTGTATAAAGATTATAGGCTAATAAAGAAGATAAGAATTATTAACAATTGTTTTGAGTTACAAATTTAGTTACCCATGTCCTTTCAATATATATAAATATATATATATATATATATATATATATATATATATATATATATATATATATATATATATATATATATATATATATATATATATATATATATATATATATATATATATATATATATATATATATATATATATATATATACACGTAACAAAAACCCTGTGGTTCCCGTTAAGTACGTTATCAGGATCAGTATGCAAACCTATAGAAATAACTTTTTTTTAAATACTCGACCATATTTTTTTATTTTATGTGGTTTTATTACCTCTTATTGACACCAGCCGATGCTAAAGCTAAGTAAAGCGGGATCTTTGACAATCCTCTTACTCCCCAGACAATGCAGAGGTAATAAAACCACATACAATTTGCATACAATTATTTTTAATAAAATAAAAAAAATATTGTTAAGTTTTAAAAAAAAAGTTACTTCTATATGAATATTGAATAATGATCCTGATAACGTACTTAACGGGAGCCACGGGTTTTTTGTTACATATTGTATTTATAATAATATTTATTTAATATTTAAACGTGGTAGAGCCATGCTGCAGCTATATTAGTAGTATAGTAGTAGCACGAATAGGTCGGCTCGACCGGGGAAGGACCACGCTCTCACAGAATACCATTGTCAAATAGCAGATTAACACTGCTGTGTTTCGTATGGTGAGTATAGACAACCGGAGACCCTTTTTTACTGGAAAAGGCATTCTATCTTGGTCCTCACGGGTGACATCGCATCTGCATTTTGATTCGCAAACGAGGATAAATGTAGATGTCTAAGGGCCACAGCAACCACTTACCATCAGAGTGCCTAGTGCGAGATTTTGTTTTTACGCATTCGATATCGAGAACGTTAACTACGATTTGTATAGAATAAAATCATCGCCAACTAGTAGCAATAATCGGAATCACAATTCATTATTAGCTATTTGTTTATGTTTCGTAATTTGTTCAAGGTTTCGACAGTTTGTGTTAGTATTATGAGATTGAGAATTAGCCATTTTATTTTAATGTTAATTATTGAAAGTATTAAATTAAAAGCGAAAAACATGAAGATGTTTTCATTCTAATATGATTTTATGGTGACATTTATGGAGTAGTAAATGTAATTTAGTTACTTAGTGTTAAGTGAACTTATGATACTTACTTACTACTGACTTAATTATTAAATATTGATGGTAGGAACTTGGATTTATCAAACGCTATTTACACAAAAATTAATACATTATTCTTGGGATAATAATCCGAAATCACATTCAGTTTTTGTTCCATATCGGGACTTACAATACCTTAACCGATTCGTTGCGGCACCAATTTTCGACAACTTTTAGCTGTGGCGGCGAACAAATATTTCATCGCCACAGACGATGATGACACGCCTATTGTGCCATCAGCCATGTGTAAAAATAATTATCTTTTTTATGCTTTTTTCATTTATTTAGACCTAATTAAATTTAGTTGACATCAAACATCAGTTACGCCTGTCTGTGGAGTAAGTGATTTTTTTATGCAGAGAGATTACAAACGTTTTGTACTATTTTTTGTTTTATAAAAAAATAATTTATATAAGTAAGTAAGTACTTATTAAGTTCATATTAGCCCTTTTTATGGCTAATTCCAGAAAAACTCATTCAAAGGGCTAATATGAACTTACAGGGTTGTATTGGTGATTTTAATGATAGTAATTCTGTAAACACATAATCGCTAATAGAATAGAATAGAATTAATTAGAATTCTATTCTATTCTATTCAGGGTTGTATTGGTGATTTTAATTAAGTAATTCTGTAAACACATAATCGCTAATAGAATAGAATAGAATTAATTAGAATTCTATTCTATTCTATTCAGGGTTGTATTGGTGATTTTAATGATAGTAATTCTGTAAACACATAATCGCTACGGTCGCGAATCATATTTTGTTAAATATACAACCTAACCCTGACCTGCAAATTCCAAAAAACGCAAGAAAATTTGAATTTCGCGGGCCACCCTGGAGCTTCCACCTTAAATGTCTTTGATATACAGTAATCTATGGCCTAGTCTTTTTTTTTGGAGTTTCTGGCCTGGTATCTAGACCTTTAGGCCAAGTCTTGAGTATTTTTATTCGGTTTATTATAATTTCTTCATAGTTCACTGCTTCACAATATGTTGATGCGTCACATTGTGCAGCCCTTGGGAGATTTTGACGGCACTTTGAGCCAGCAGGCAGCTGACAGTTGGTGATGGTATCTAAAGGCGCCTATGCAAACAAACAGCTTATCTTGAGAATCCATCACCATCAGAGCACTTGTTTCACAGTTTCCACTAATAGTTCACATGCGCAGACACTTAATGCACAAAATCGCACCACTTTTATATATCAAAGTCCACTTCAAACCATTATTTAAACTATAATACAGGAGCAACAAACCGCCGCAGGACAAGTTCCCGCCAAAACTCCATGGCCTAGTCTTACGGGCTTACGCCACAGATTACTAATAGTTTACTATGCTTACGGGCTCATAATAATATATAGAAAGTCTATGTTGCGGTTCATGCTCTCTCTACGATGTTGCGTATGCATAGACTTAATATACAGGGTATTTTTGGAACGCTCCCGAAAACGAAGACAGGCGACAGCACCAAGTATACCTTTGATCATGGGTCACAAATAAATTTGATCCTGATGAAAAAAAAATCATATTTTTACAACGTTTTATTAGCTTTATTCACGCGCCATCATGTTAGTACAGCTAAATGAAACGATAATTTCATAAAAAAAATCATGAAATACTGAAACCTAAAACCAGCAGTGGAATAACTGAATTCATATCAGCTGATTAAAGGTCAATGTACGCGCGAACGCAAATTCGCGCGGTCCGCAACTAGCGGGCTATACCACAATACCTAATAATTTACAACACTTGTCTAAATACCTAACTTATCTACTTAACATACTATTTTGCCACTGTACTTGTCTCCACGTAGCCATTTTAATCCGAATTTACAGGTTAAATAACCCAAATAACTGGTTCGATTTCCCGCTAATGAAACAATACATAAATGAAATGTAACCAAGGTTAGAGTCATGCGTTTTATTCATCGTGTAGGTATGTTTATTATTCTCATGTATTCAGTTATGTATGTATTCAGATTAGTTCAGTACTAAGTTATTTAAAAAAAATAGTTATGAAACAGCTTACCGCTCTAAATCCTCCGTGGTCTTATGAGATGCGGCTCAAATTATGCTCCATTCATTTCAAGGCAGATTTGGGCTCGGTGTTGCGTCTCCTCATGGAGGCGGGGCATCATCGTGTGATCTTCGACACAGTCCGTATGTAGTTTTTCGAAAACATCCACGATCCTTTTGTAGTTTCGTCAGCACTATCACACTCACGATTAAAAACCCTTTCTTTCACATACCCCACAGAAAGAAGTCTAACGGGGTCAGATCTGGTGCGCGAGGTGGCCAAGCGTGTGGTCCTAGTCCGCCAAATCCAGCAATCATCAAATAGCTCATGGAGGCGCGCTTGAGGCCTTAAATAAACCTGCCCATACGTTAACCGATCATCGGGTTTGGTGCCCGGTTTGTCGAACAGCGTGCGGGTTAACCTCTGAATACACGTGTGTATTTCTTCGGTTCCACAGGCCGTTTCTGGTAAATGTCGACTCATCCGTCCAGATAATGTGCTCAATGGAACCAGCCACACGTTGTTGCTGGTATAATAACCAACGGCAGAAAACTCGTCGGCGGTCGTGATCGCCGGGAACTAAAGCTTGCACTTTGTGCAATTTGTATGGGCGCATTCGGTTACGCTTCAACACTTTGTGCACTGCACAGTATGACACACTTGTTCCATCCCGCCGTCTTAACAATTTATTTAGCGATACTTCGTGTACCTAGGTTCGGATACATAACATGTTGTCGTATTCACAATCACTATAAACGTACGCGTTAAGCATTATTAAAACAATAAACGTAACAACAAGTAACAAAATCAACACGGAACTGTTTCAAAAACTACAATTAAACTGAAACCTACTGCGTCACAGCGTGATGCGACATGAGCCGGGCGGGTTACATATGGTTACATAGTTTCGCACCGAGCTAGATACAGGTCGAGTGGAGGGAGGTTACAGTCGCGTTCTAAAGTACTACATGGTATTGGGATATTGTTTTATAATATTATAGTAAGTAATTAATTGTTTTATTGTAGAATCATAATAGGTGCCTTACTTAGAATTAAAAATGGACAATGTTTACTTGAGCATTATTTGTTATTTCTATCGTAAAATATAAAGTAGTTTGTAACAAGAAACTTAAGGTAAGGGTGGCACGCCGTCCATTATGTCGTCTTGGGTCACATGGAAGCCAGATGTTGAAGGTGTGTTGGTGTTACTGGATGCTACTTCATCATCACTTTCATCTTCGCTTGAGCTTCCGTCATCAGGTCGATCACATGGTAATTTTTTCGGTATTCTTCCTCAACACTTTTAAATTTACTGCACAATTTTCCCCATTCACCTTCTCCTATCATATTTACCTTTTCGTTCACTAGTTTAGTCATAAAACAATAGATATAAATAATTTTTCTTTCCTTCCTTTTTAAAACATGGTCGCGAGTCGCAAAGTAAGCTGTGTATGCGACTGTATTTTTGGAGCGAACAAAGCGCGGGAACCAATAGCATGCAGGCACAGTAATACTGGCGGATTGTTCCCCCTCGCGCCCCCTTCGTACCAATATGTAATAAATCGCTCAGTGCCCAAGTTCAAGGCCAGCGTTCTTTTTTCACCGTTCGCGCGTACATTAACCTCCATTAGTCAGGTGATATCAATTCAGTTTTCACTGCTGGTTTTATGTTTCAGTATTTTCATGATTTTTATTAGGAAATTATCGTTTCATTTAGCTGTACTAACATGATGGCGCGTGAATAAAGCTAATAAAACGTTCTAAAAATATGATTTTTTTTTTGATCAGGATCAAATTTATTTGTGACCCATGATCAAAGGTATACTTGGTGCTGTCGCCTGTCTTAGTTTTCGGGAGCGTTCCAAAAATACTCTGTATAAGCGTGCCCTCTAGTGAGACTAAAATAAGTCTAGCCTAGCGTTTCGGAATGTAGATGGAAGCACAAAAAAATATCGATTACGGTTTTCAAAAAGATGTCTGACAGTTAGATTTCCCCACGAAGTTCTTTATGACATTATTTTATCTAAACTATATTAACTTTAATAATGGATAAATATAAAGAGTAAGATGTAAATTAACGCATTTACAATTTACTCTTCATAAAAAAACATCGCAAGACATGCTCGATAAAGTTCTAAGTGTTGCTAGACGAATAATATTACAGAACGCACACAATCACCTCTTTCTGTAACTTATTACATACATGCAAAATTTCGATCTTTAACATTCTCTGAGAAATCTAAGAAAATCTTGTGACAAACTGACATAAGATACAGACACCCCGGGGAGTCTATAAGTAATCCAATTTTGCTAATTTTGCTATAGAGTAGTATTAACGATGTTCCTAAATTAAACTCCAATAAAAAGCTAGTAAGGATATATTTTGAAAAAAATATGAAATAATTTTAAGTGGCGGTGCCATGCTGGATCTAATATAGGGTGGGTGTACCAGTCCCAAACCAGTTAAGGACACACTTTCACTTCGAAATGCTCTGAACAGTGGCGTAGGTACCCAGGGGCTAGGCGGGGCAGTGCCCCGGGGCCCCCAACCTAAAGGGGCCCTTCAGCCTCCTAGAACGACATTCGAAAAATTGTGTACTACCCTAGTTGTAAAAAGAATTATCGAGTTTTAACCTTTTGGCCCCTGATCGCGAACGGCTCGAACTGAAATCACAGATGTTACTCCCATTTTCGGAACTTAAATATAACATTCGTAAAGATAATTGTCTATTTCGTTTTATTGTCTTTTTTATATAGAAGAGAGGGACAAAGGAGCATGCGGCTCACCTGATGGCAAAAGTCGACCACCGCCTATTAATAAATACACCACCAGGGGAATTGCAGGCGCGTTGCCGGCTTTTTAAAAAGGAGTAAGCTCATTTCTTGAAGGTCCCGAAGTCGTATGGGTCCGACAGTAGTGGACCGCCAAAGATCCCGATGATGTGGATTTGTGAAATGCGGTGATGAAATTTTGTGGCCGGAATTTTTCCGAACAATTCCTCTGAACACTCCTCGTGGTAAATGCGATAGATAATGCAAAGCGATGCAACATCTCTTCGTTTAGTCTCTCGTATTCGTCGGTCGTCGACGATTCGAGCCACTCTGCACTGGATGCAGTCAAGTGGAAGGAGCTGGCACTAGGGCGAACCAGAGATGAGATAAGTATTCCATGTTAGGACGAACCTGCCCTTTGTAAAGTTGCAAGCAGTGTGCCGGCATAAAATACTGTCCGGCACTGCTGAGCACGCCAAGCTTTTTAGAGGCCAATTCAGTCTTTTTATTATAGAAATAGGGTGACAAACGAGCACACAGTCCACCTGATGATAAGTGGTTGCTGTGGCCCATAGACATCTACATCTATCCTCGTTTGCGAATCAAAATGCAGATGCGTTGTCAGCATTGAGGACTAAGATGGAATGCCTCTTTTCCAGTAAAAAGGGTCACCGGTTCTCTACACTCACCATACGAAACACAGCAGCAAAATTGCAAGTTTTTCGATATGTCAACGCCGAAGATTCCAATACTGGCTGAGATAACAAGGGGAGTGCCTTGAAATTGAGGACTTACTACAAAGGTGTTCTTTTTAATGGTAAACGCGTAGTCTTGTGTCTTCTGAGCATTGAACTTAATTAGATTTAGTCGCCCCAATCCGAGACCTTATCCGGCAAAGACTCGATTTCAAACACAAATTTGTTCCGGTATTCGGCGACGTTTTCCCGAGAAATATAGGCACAGCCGGTGTATAGAGCATCACCAGTGCACGTTACTGGTTTACAACATATTATTGATAAGCAGAGAAAACAGCATAGGCGATAGCACGTAGCCTTGTGGAACACCACCATAAATAGGCTTGTAAATGGAGCCTGCATCTTCTACTATGACTTAGTTGTTCCAATCTGCAAGAAAACTGCTGATTCAGTTGCACGACTTCTCAGGAAGCCAATAGGAAGGGATTTCGAAAGAAGCGCTTTGAGCCAAACCCGATCGAAGGCATTCGCTATGTCCAAACTAACGGTCAGGGCCTCCCTCTCTAACTGCTCGGCCTATTTACGAGTCAGGTAAGCCAGAAGATCGCTATTTGAGCAACCCCGACAGAAATCGTACTGGTGATCACTTTTCAGTTGGTGATCCTCAACCTAATGAGCTTGCAGTTCACAATGGCTTTCATTATTTTACAGAACAGGTTGGATAGGTCTCAGCGATCGATTTTCGGTTATTTTTAGGGATCTGGTGCACTAAATATGTCTTCTTTGAGTTCGTGACTACACTTAGGGAGAAAGACTTTTAGAAAAGACGTTACGCCCGATGCCAACTAGGGAGCACACGTCTTCAGCACAATGGGAGGAACTCCATCAGGCCTACTCGACTTAATGTTTAGGGCGAGTTGTGTAAAACGTATCGTACCGACATGAAGGCGAAATTATACTTCTTTTTAACAGCGCTGGTGAAGCACTCCAATTATAGCGCGATAAAATTTTACAGCAGTGGCCAAACCAGGTACCACAGATGATAGAATAAAGAGTTCCATTCCCTGAAGTACCATATCATTGACAGAATCACGTTGGGATCATCTGGCGAGAAGCATACCCGCCCCTATCCTCAAGTGAAGGATGCAAAAAAGATAGCATCGCCAAATACTGGGGCGATCTGCAGGACGCAACCGCGATGGGACTGTGAGTGGCACCATAGTCCGGATCAGACAATCGTCCAATGAGCCAAGAGGGGCGTCGTCGGAGACCTGATATACGTCTGGATGAGAGATCAGCAGAAGGTCCAACACGGAAGGTGCACGATCCTCCACATCTACAATCCGCGTAGGCGAAATAACCATTTCTGTCGGACCACATGCCAAGACAAAGTCATAAACAGATCTTCCCGCATGATCGGTTAAACGAGAACCAAACCATTAAGCGTGGTTGCCGTTAAAATCACCAAGGATTATGATCTCTGCAGATGGGACCTGTTGCAGCACGGAGATTGCATCGATTAGAACGTGGTGATGAGTTGGTCTGTGTCGACATTACCTATAGAGGCACCCGTAGACGCGAGGGTGGTCGGCGCTAACCTTCAAGACTATCAAGGCGTCGAGAACAGATGTCCTTACTGGCGTATACGCAAACTCAAGCCTGAGGGACAAATACCCCGAATAGGAGAGATGTATCGACCGGACCTGATGCAGAAATTCACGGATAGCGTCGCAGGGGTCACCTTTGTCTTATTGCTCTACTTGCCACGAGCAGTATTAGTCTTGAGCGAAATTTCGCCCCCCCCCCGCTCCTCAGAATACGCGAGGTAGCCTGAGCACCCGCGCTAAGGAAGAGTAGGGTAGCTGGGACGTGGATGCTCAGCCAGGGATTCTCTGTGTTGTGCCGTTGTGCCGTGCTGGTAGCCCCCTGGGATGGTTTCTTATTTAATTACACTACCATGTTAAGAACGAGAGGGGTTAGGCCTCTGACCACCTGCACTTACCACGCGTAGTAAACTTCTACTTTACGCTGGTTATCTGTAAGGTCGTGGTACCTCCTCGGTTTGAGACGGTCCACCCATTTTAATTGCATTCATTCATTATAGCTCTTTATTTCATAACTTACCAGGTCGTCACTCCATCTGGTCTGGCCCACGGTTATGTTATGTAATGTTGGGTTTTCCACTGTTATGTTGTCTGCCTATATTATTAATTATAATCTATTTCGTAATTGATTATGCGTTTCACATAATACTTAGTAGTTAGTAGCTTTGCTTTATTATGCCCTGCAGTGGGCGATAAAAAATTGAAGATGAAGTAGTTTAACACCTTTAAAGTATTTAGTTTAGTTTAAATAGGGCCCCAATTTCATTTTTGCCCCGGGGCCCTTGGTTACATAGCTACGCCACTGGCTCTGAACTGGTATTATTTAATTTTAAGGGGCGTATTACAAAAAAACGCGAAATTACAAGGTTTCCTCGTTGAAATTTTATGTTTATCGTTCATTGCTTGAAATAACAATTACTTGGTAAAAATAGTTCGTTTTCTCTCCTCAAATAAGCTCGAAATGGATTTTAGCTAACTTATTTATTTAATCAGTAATAATCATTCTCCCAAAGCATGTTTAGGCAAAAACTCTCGAAGACATAATTTGGGAGCTCTAATTTGTAGATTCTATTGAATATCGACCATCAAAAAAAATATTTTTATCTCCCAAATATCCTACACTTTAATAATAATGGAATACATTTTCGTTATATGCTTTTCACGCTAGGAAAAAAAATCGACATAATTCAAAAAACGACCAAAAAAGCTTCGATACAAGCCCCTATATTTCCAAAGTTCTACATCATTTAGACGTAAAATTTATACCAAAATAATCATCAACATTTGCTTACACTATGCTATTATTTTTACTTTTTAAATCGTTACTATTATATTTTAATTATTTAAATAAAAGTACTATATATTTCACTGTGCCGGCCATCTGCGATCATTAACGCGTGAGCGCTTGCCGAGGGTGGACCTGCGTCAGTTTATTTCGGGCGCTGCATCGTTTCGATACTACCGTAGTGTGCGTCGATTGCTATCGTAGTGTGCGTCGATTACCTGCATACTAGAAAATCGTCAACTACGACCGCAATTTTTGATCGATCGGTTTAAAACTATTTTATATAGTTATAATTTAGATTACGTCTCTTCAAAAATGTGGTCTATTCATTGACTTAGATCATTGTTATTTGAGGGCTTCACCTAATGGTTTATACAGCAACGGTCTTATTGAAGTTAAATGTCCTATTTCAGCTTTCGGAATAGATTTTGATACGGCCTTTCGACAAAAAAAAGTTAAAGGTTATAAATTCAGTGATTCAAGTGTAACATTAAATCAAAATAATGACTGGTTTTACCAAATCGAAGTCCAGCTTCATTTAGCAAATAAAAATGTCTGAATACTTGCCATAATATGTATTGGCCCAGATTAATGCATTAAAAGTGCTAAAAATTTACAAATACGACCAATTTTAGATTTTCAATATGTTACCCAAGTTACAAGCTTTTTATGAAAAGTGTGTACTGCCTGAAATTATCGAATCGAGAAAATTTCGGTCAATGCCGTCGCAGCAAATATTTTTCTTATAAAAAATATAGTAATTGACTGTAAGTACCGATTAAAAAATATTAGTTACATTTGGTTGTTATATTTATTAAAACAGGTTGCAACCGTTTATTTATTTATACCACTATTCTACCGGTAGTAGACATAATCGATTATTAACATTCGATTACAGCGTAACAATTAAAATATTTATGTGTACTTATTTTGACACTAAATTTCATAAATAATGAATAATATATCAAAATGGTATATAATAATAAATAATAAATTATATAATAATAAATTAATAAGATAACATTAAAATGACACACCAAAAAATATTCCATCCACTGAAGTCCATCCTAAGAAAACTTTGTATTACGGAAGATCAAGATCCTTTAGTCGCCATACTCACAGTATTATAGTGCGAGCGAGTGAATAGATATGAAAGAAAGTATCGGTCGCGTAACTTGCCGCCCGCTCGGTGCGTAAAATACCTAAATTTGCGAAACGCCGAAATGTAAGAGGGCTCTTAACATAGAAATGTATATACAAAGTTGTTTATTGATCACTAATGTTGCAATATAGATAAATTATCTGATTCCAAATATTTAATTTTTTTATATATTTCATTAATTATACGAAAAACGGGAATGTGCCTAAGTTTGACCAGTGCGCTCCAATAAATGACCACTTTTACGCCAATAGTTGACCACTGAAAAACTTATCAAGAAAAGGTAGTTAATTGAAAATAAAACACTATTTTGTTACACAAATTGACTTTCATATGATGACTGAAAGTTTATCTAGACTTACAACCAATTTTAATAGCACAGTCAAAGGTAACTAATTAGAAGACAAACATGAAAATTAGAACATTAACGTTAACTACGCTTATTAGCAAACTACAATAGAAAAATAGCTTTGCGCATAAATTATCAATATAATCACAGACTTTGAATTAAATAAATCAGTCTCATCATATTGAGGTAGGCGATTTAGACAAAATCTTATATAGAAACCGTAAAATTACCAAAAGAACTAGAAATAGCTTTATCTTATACTAGTTGTACCCCGCGATTTCGCCCGCGTTAATTTTTTTGCGCGGAACCCTAAAATAAAAGTAGCCTAAGTTACTCCTTATAACATCAGCTATCTGCCAGTGAAAGTCCCATCCAAATCGGTTCACAGGTTTTTGCGTGATACGTGTTCATGCCAAAATAACTCGCAGACGACAGATTTTCTCCAGACTTACACGTTTATTGTTATATTTTGGTCAATTTACACAATATTTTTATGAATTATAGCTTAAGTGTTATTCTAATGTATGAGCTATATTATTGTAATGTTTCATGAAAATGCATTCAGTAGTTTTTGCGTGAAAGAGTTACAAACATCCATACATCCTCACAAACTTTCACATTTATAATAATATTAGTAGGATTCAATGCAAAAAATTGGCCATGTCTTCAACTTTATAGGAACCTCTGGTATTTATAGAAATAGGTGCTTTTATAACTCCAATGATGCTGTCACGGTCATACTAGTACAATATAATCTTCTTTTTCAAGCCATTTGAAAATGGTCGCAGATGATAACATCATAATACTGACTTCAGCGTTACATCCATCAATGTTTTTGATTTTCCCAGGGAAATTGTTGCTTAGGTGCTTGGCTACCTTTGGCTTTTGGTGGTGTCGCTTCAAGATTTTTCACGTGGAGCCATGTTACAGCTGTATTAGTAGTATAGTTGTAGCACGAATGGGACAGTTGGACCGAGGCAGGACCACGCTCTCACAGAATATCAGCATAACGCTTCTGTTTTGTCAGGTGAGTGTATACCCTTGTATAGGTGAGTGTATAGAGTAGATACCCTTTTTACTGGAAACGAGACATTCCACCTTAATCCTCACGGTTGACAACGCATCTGCATTTAGATTCGTAATCGAGGATAGATGTAGATGTCTATGAGCCACAGCAACCACATACCATCAGTTGGACTCTGTGCTCGTTTGTCATCCTTATCCTATAAAAAAATCCTGTGGGAGTAGGGTAACTTCCTTTTCTTCTGGCTGTTGGGTTGATAGTCCAGGTCCAAAATCAGTAAAAGATGTGATCTCTTATTATTTGGCTAACTGTTTCCAATAAACAATCATTTTTAGCGTTAGCGTTAATCCACCTAGATAATACAAACTCTTCTTGTAGGGTCAAGATAGTTGATGGTCCCATTTTCCGTTGAGAATGTCTCATTTTCAGTTTGTTTATAACAGTCGAGTGAGGGATATGATATTTTCGACATATTCGCCTTATTTTAGCGCCTTTATGAATTTCATCGAGATACTTAAGCAAATTTAGCTATGTATATTTAAAAAAATGTCTTTTTAGGTCTATCTTCAATCAAAATAAGGAAAAAAGTTAAAACTCTAATGTGGTCAACTTTTTTACTTCTGTGTACCAATAGCAAACCAGTGGTCTACAACTGGGGCACACCGCATAAAACGATTTTAATAATTGGCTTTAAGCTCTAAATTGTCAAACAAAAGCATTGCTCTGAAAAAAAAAAGAACTAAAAAAAGAAACACCATAAGCAACCAGTTGCAAACCAGTTGGTCAACAATAGGAACTCAGTATAAGGTCTGTTCCAGTAGTTAACCTCCTGTAAAATTCTTGATAATGTTATTTATTTAATAAAAATAACACCGCATATCACTTAAATAAACACAAAACTTATAAAATAATACAACTTGATGACAGTAATTAGGAAATAATAGGTAATATTAAAATATTGAACTTATTATGTCGATGTGCAAGTCTAACTGTAATGGTGGCCGAAAGGCAGTAAACGAGACACTGGTCTGAGAAAAAGAGCTAGGTATCGATATTTTTCATTTACTCTGGCAAAAATGATGTTCGGAAGATTGGTTATATGAGGGCGGCACTGAAAATTTCGGGAATCAAGGAAGTGACACAACATTACTATTTAAAAATGTATTTATTGCTTTTCGAAGTATTCTCCGCGAAATTTGACACATTTTTCCATACGATGGAACCAATCATTGAAGCAACCATTCCATTCGGAAGTTGGGGTCTCCAAAATGGCCGTTTTGTAGGCGTCCACAGCTTCTTCAGGTGATGAAAATCTCTGTCCACGCAATTTATTCTTTATTTTAGGGAAAGTATAGAAATCATTAGGGCTTAGGTCGGGGCTGTACGGCGGATGGTCTAATAATGTTTTCTTGCTCTAAAAACTCTTTTGTTCTGTGTGCGGTGTGAGAACTCGCATTGTCGTGATGGAGGATGATGCGGCGGTTGCAGTTCTCTGTACGGAGTTCAGAAACGACCTGTGGCAAACAAATGCTATTATACCATTCTGCATTAACCGTTCTTTGTCCCTCAAGAGGAATAGTCATAACATGGCCGGTTTTGGAGACAAACGTGGCCACCATTTTTTTGCAACACTCCGTGAACGAACAATTTTTGTTAGCTCTAACTCGTTTTCGAACACCCAAACTTGTGACTGGTTTTTTGTTTTGGGTTCGTACGCGTATATCCAGGATTCGTCACCTGATACGATGTTGTATACAGCATTTGAGGATCCTGCGTGGAATCTTTCGAGAGTTCTGACGCACCAAGTAACGCGAGCCGCTTTTTGCTCTTCACACAGCGAATGCGGTATCCATCGGGAAAACAACTTTTTACACCTAATTGTTCATGCAAGATTATTTGTATTTGACTCATGCCAATGTCTAAAGTTGCCTGAATTTCGCGGTATGTCACATGTCGATCTTCCTCAATCAGCTTACGCACAGCATCAACGTTTTCTTGGATGACTGCAGTTTTTGGACGACCTTGACGGGGATCATCACTGAGCTTGACACGTCCACCTTGAAATTCAGCAAACTAGCGATAAATTGTGGTTTTGGATGGGGCTTCATCACCAAATGCAGAAATCATCCGGTCAACACACTGTTTTTATGTTAAACCACTTCGAAAGTCATAATAAATCATCGATCTTGAATTTTCTCGAGTCAATTCAATTTTCTCATCGACTAAACAAGTTTGACAAAACCTTGTGACAAGACCGAGAATCTTTTTTTAAATAAATAAATGGTATTCGATTTTTAAAACCAAGGAGTTTTCAATTAAAAAGATTTTAATATGACAGGAACATTGGAAATATTCCATTCCCGATACTTTTAGTGCAGCCTATGTAGTCTAGGCTACATAACAAAACTATTTAATTCTTAAAAAATGCCCGCCATTTCTTAATTTATTCAATTGAACATATGAGTGGTCAACCACCGGTACCTGGTTTGGGACTGGTACACCCACCCTAGTTGCAGCACGAATGAATCGGCTCGACCGGGGAAGGGCCACGCACTCACAAAATGCTAGCGTAAAATAGCAGCTTAATGCTGTTATTTCGTTTGGTGAGTGTAGATAACCAGAACTCCTTTTTACTGGCAAGTGAGTGAGGCATTCCATCGTAGTCCTCAAGGGTGACAACGCATCTGAATCTTGATTCTTATTAGAGGGTAAATGTAGACGTTTATGAGACATTCTCATATCTAGTTAATATAAGGAAACTGTGAGCTCGTGTCACCCTTATTATATAAGAAATTGATGAATTTGTATGTAAGAGTAACTATCTAAAAAGTCAGAATCGCGGGTGAGATTTTTGGAACGAAGTACTTTATCGGACGGTACGGGTTTGGCGGATGGGAGCTAGGCGACAAAAAGTGTAAGATTTTTTGGTCACTACCCCTTGTGTCATAGTGTAAACGGCCTTGGTGTCGAAATAAGGAAGTGAGATGGAATAATATCCATCTCCCTCGCACTTTTTCTTATCGTGCCATGAAAGAAATATTATTTTATTTCAAATGACGCTTCATTTTAATAGACGCTAGTAAATCATTTATTTGTATTTGTTAATCAGTAATATAATACCTACGTTGATCAATAATAATATACTACGCAATGAACTTCGTTCCAACAGTGTTCCTCGACACTCAACGCATTTTTTAATAGTATTCTATTACAATAAAATCCTATTCAATAATTTATCAAATATGATATCAGGAAAGGGTGTTACTTTAATTAAACACAATGCTTTTCGTAATTTGTACTCATCTGAATTATTTTTTAACGATAACAGGTGGTAGAGCTCCTTTCCTGCCTAGGTTTTAATAGGATGAAATTTTCAACACATGAAAAGCTACTCAGAAATTATATAGGTATTATACTAAAATAATTAGGATTTTTAAATAATACATTGATATTGAATCAAAATGTCATTTTTCCAAAAGTGACTATTTGTGCTTATCTATACTCGTATAAACGGCATCATTCAACTCTTAGATCAGATTCATCAGCATCAAAGTTGTAAGTTTTATAATAACTTACCTAAATTAAAAATTTTAAAAACCCCCGAAACGTAGACCTCGGGAGCGCTACTCCCGAACGCCCGCAGCCTACGGACTACGACTACACGCGAACCAAAGTCAAAACTTCGTCGTGAAATAGAGTAACTATAAAAGAAAATATAGCGCAAGAATCCACTATAAAATTTAGAGAACTAGAGGAAATTCTCTTAAATAACCACCTACTTCTCTAAAACTTATCAATATTTTAAGAATGATGTGTGGAAATAACACTTAATCCGCACTTGCGACTTCCCTGGCCAGAGTTCCGTTTTTCTCTGAGGTTTTGTTTTCTGAACGGGTGTAGAATTCGACGATCATAATAGCTTTAAATTTAAATAAGCCTAAACAGAGTAAAAAGTTTTGACAATGAACATTTTTTCAGAGCAGGGTCTTTTGTCAGGCTGAAGGTTATGGTATCTTGCCCCATGTGCCCATGTAAATAAAACAAAAAAAATATTGTGTAAAACACTATAATTAAATTCATGTGACAATGTTAAAAATAAAATTTTTAGGTACAGTTCTTAGTAATTAAAATCTGTGCTTTTACACTCGATATTTGTATATTAGATTACCATTCTTTCCATCATGTGGTCTAATTCCGCTATTTATTCGATCTCAACAGAAGAGGTACCAATTGTGTATACACAATAAATATAACACCTTACAGCGATCAGAAAAATATAAATAAATGTCAATAGATGTGGAGCCAGCATTAACAGAATTAGCTCACATTGCAAATCAGAGGAGGTATCTTTCTCGTTCCCATAGTGAGTAATCAAATATTATAAAAATAAAAAGAATTAATATTGAACGAAGAAAAATATAAAATAATTTTCTTCATATTATGTTTATGGCTTTCTGATAATTTAAAATTAAAAATTTTGTACAGTCGACTTCAATATAGGTTATTTAAGAATAACTCAATAACCATTGGTCTGACTTTGATCAAATTCATATGGGACCACACGAGAACTATTAGCTTTCATATAAAAAAGAATCATCGAAATCGGTTCGCCCAGTACAAAATTATGAGGTAACACACATAAAAAAAAACATACACTCGAATTGAGTACCGTCTCCTTTTTGGAAGTCGGCAGAAAAGCTGTTTTAGCGACTGTAAAAAAACCAAAGTAAAAATCCAAAAACTCACTTCTTCCAATATATGAAGAATAAAAAAAGAAAGTTTTCAGATAAACGTAGAATAAAATATTATATTTGAAAAAAGGCAAAAATTCGTATTGAATTACTTTACACTCGTATAATTTAAAAAAATGAATTGCAATGATGACATCATATTATACGTTGCTTAAAATATATTGCCATTACATAGAATTCTTGTCATATTTCCCAGTAGTGAGGTGATAAAGTAATCAATAGTATGAATAAAAGCATGTAGATTTAACGAGAAAGAACCTCCACAGAAATAGCGTAAAAATATCAAATTAAAGCCATCATGACAAGTTATGATCTTCTCAGATTTAAGAAGGCATTGATGGATCTACATCGCTAGACATATAAAGACCGATTAAAGCGAAGCTTATAGGAATAATAACTACCTAATTACCGTTCACCAAATACACAAATCACCAAAGGCTTTTCCACACAAACACTGTATTTGTAGTCGATTAATAAATAGTTAGATTCGACTAGTGGTTTCCTCCCTTCTTTTGTAAGTAAGAATATTACTATGCAAGAAATTTTAGATAAAATATATTAACACATATCACCTCCAATGGCAATGTCTCCCACTTGTGAGGTAAGGGACGTAAAAGGAAACCTTTGATATATAGTTGTAATTTGTAGGATTTAACACTATAATAATACAAACAAGTGTCCGTGTGCATATAAGCCCATGATATCACACACCTTAACAATTAAACAATTAATGTAATAATAAAAACAGTGAATATGCATGATTACAACGGAAATAAATAACATCGCATAAAATGTGAGTTTTAGCAACAAAAGTAATCTTTCAAATTTAATACAATCTTATACGTAAATAATTATGTAAATAATTATATAAATGCCTCGACTATCATATTTGTGGTTTAGCACAGTGGCGTCTACAGAGCGTGATTTTGCTAAAATATTATGTATCTATGCCAACATACTTACGAATATTACCAAAATATGGCTATTTTTGTTAAAAAAGAAGTCGCTGTGTGGCATTTTAAGTCAGGTAAAAATCTTAAAAAATATACTAACTTATATGCAAATGTAAAACCAAACATAGGCAAAAGTTGTAAGGTTTCTACAGTGCAAACGCCAATACGAAAAGCTGTTGGATATCTTATGATTAATTAAAATAAAAACAAAACTACGTTAACAATCCACACAACGCACACGTCACTGCAGACCTTTTATTTAGACCCAAATTTTATTTAAAAACATAAAATAAGATTTTATATTATGCATATTTCATTTTTTATATAATTTTTCATTTGAAACACATCAACTACTCTTTTGAAACTACCTGACTATGACATAGAAATTAAGTACTGCATATATGTTTGTACGTCATAGTGCAAGAAAATAATTCATTGTAAGAATCAAATGATAACGACTGCTTGTTTTGATCAAGCCTTATTTAAAACCTAATAGATTGGGAAGGGAATGTGCAGTATTTTTATTTGGCTATAGATTCGTACGATTAATACTGAATGTTTCAAGTTTTTGAAACTATTCTTTATAATTTGTATACAAATTCTTCAATGTTAGTTGATGTGTTACATTGCGGAGCTATGGGAGATTTTGACGGAAGCTTAACTTAGTGAACAATCGATGACGAAGTATCGCAAGGAACCAATATATTAAAAATAATTTGAGGCTTCATCATTATCGATGTACCTTGTTTCACTTAAAACCATTATTTAAACGATAAAAAGATGTCGGTAGTAATCCGGTCTCCGCTAAATTTCCCTCAAACCCAATGATTCCACCACCACTCAGTCTTTCAATTCATAAAACTTTATATATATATATATAATGTATGTATGTATATAATATGCATGTAACGAGCAACAGTTAAGTGAAAATTACAATAGATCCCAAATATACAATAAAACCTCATCCATAACTCACTCTCCAGTGTTTATTTTGTGGTCAATTACTAAAGTTTCATGTTTTATACATTAACAATAGCGAAGCATGTAATTTGTGGTCCGCATTTTATGGTTTTATGTGAAATAAATACATGCACACATCAGGAATAAATTTGTAGACAAAATTATGTGCACAAACATGAAACTTTAATAAATGATTGCTCAACAACATTTAAAATAAACATAGTACAGGCGAATTTGTGGCGAATAGTTATCACAAGTTGATTTACTCTGACGCCGGATCATCGGCTGACGGATACGTGATTATAAATAGTTTTCGCTTAGAAAAGCTGATTTATCAAAGTATTAAAAAAATAATAAAAATACATATAAATTTCATGTTATAGGGCTCTAAAAATTTTGTGTCGCAACCAAGCTGACGTCTTAAGTCTATTTCTCTTTTTTCTCATCAGGAGTGCTCGTGGAATGATCTGTCTCTTCTAATTCCTCATCGGAGTAGCTCGTTGGCTCTTCTCCAGGCTTTAAAAGTCGTCCGACGAGATCGTATTTTTCTGGAACGAAAATTTCATGTTTTTATTTCACTTAGTCTTAAACAAAACTAGAGGCACCGCCACGAAAGAAATCCATGGCGTCGTGGTTTTCGTTAAATTTGATAATTTTAATCAAATTCGAAAATGGGCATGCCAAAAGAAGTAAGATACTCTTTACTCATATGTTTGATACCGACAGGTTATACATCATCGTAAAGGCACAGTCTAAGGCCGGCGTCATATATAGCAACAATATTTGAACACTCATTTTAAGGACTTTAAACGTGGTAGAGCCATGCTGGAGTTAAATTAGTAGTATAGTTGTAGCACGAATGGGTCGGCTCGACCGGGGAAGGACCACGCTCTCATAGAATACCAGCGTAAAATAGCAGCTTAATGCTGCTGTGTTTCGTATGGTGAGTGCAGAGAACCGGAGACCCTTTTTACTTGAAAAGAGGCATCTTAGTCCTCACGGGTGACAACGCATCTGCATTTTAATTCTTTGTTGATGATAAATGTAGATGTCTATGGGCCACAGCAACCACTTACCATCAGGTGGACTGTGTGCTCGTTTGTCACTCTATTCTATATAAAAAAAAACTTGTTTGAAAACTTATTGGCGCAACCTGCCAGACATGCTTTACAAACACATTTCTCCACAGTACTATGGAGTGTAGAGTAGAGTGTAGAGTGTAGAGTAGAGTAGTAGTGTACTCTACACTCCATACACAGTACGTTAATAAACGACAAACAAGATGGACGACGATTTTATGGATGCAGTGTGCCTGTATTATTTAAGTGCATGTCATTATTTATTACATGTGCAAAATAATACAATAAATTAAATATTTAAATACAAGATTATTAATTTCATTTATAAGTACTAGTCTGTCATCTTCATCCAAGGGCTTTATCTTTTCAGATAACAGCTGACCATACAAATAAGATTCATTCGGTTGTTTTTTTACTGTCTTTTATGTTTGGACTTATTTTTAAAACGTACTGCGCACGACCGTCCCGCTGGACAACGCTCGCGCGAATGAACTTTGCGCAAGTGTGGCAGGTATCAGGGTTGCCAATGCCAATGCATGTAATTCCCTAAAAATCCGAATAAAATTCCCCAAATTTGGGGACAAAAATCTGCCAATTCCCCACAAATTCCCCTCAAATTCCCCTCAATATTATTATAAACAATGAAACAAGTTTCAACTATTTAAATAATATTTATTTTCTTAACCTTTTTTCATCCGTTTGATGCAAGCATTTTGCTCGAAGGATTATTAAACTTGACACTGACGCCCAATTTTTTTATCCCCTCTCTTTTTGCCATTAAAGATACTACAGTATCTATATTTAGCCGATTGCGGTTTTCTGTTTTTAAATATCGAAGCGTACTAAATGTTCTTTCGACCGATGCGTTTGAAAATGGCAGTATGAAAGACGTAACAATTTTTATGTTTGGGAATATGTATTCTCCCGCAGCATTTTAAGGCGTAGCACTTTACCCCAGTAACTTTCGGCATCGATGTTATCTCCATGAATTTCAAGCCTATGTTGATCAAAATCTAACAAAGCGTGAGTTCGCCACTCGTCATCTAATTTTTGTGCAGTCACAAGTTTATAAAAACACAAAAATGTTGAGCTTCTGATGGATTTACAGCGATATAATATAAGATATAACAGAAAATAATGGATCCCCGAAATCAAATCGCTTGGTTAATGTCTGATGTCTATTCAATATAAAACTCCTGGCATGTTCTATAGAAATCAGCAATAGCAGCACGAGGTACATTTTCGTCAAATTTTAAATATTTCATACTTTCTCCAGCCTTTGAATCAATATATATTTCGTTTAAACTTAGAAAATGTGTTGGATTTTTGAAGTCTGCGTTTCAAATATTAGCACAGGACTTGACATAGCTAATTTTCATGAAATTAGACGGCAATGTTTTCAAAAGGTTTTCGAGTTCTGGGTTCAATTGGTGAAGAAGGGATGTTTCTGATTGAAATAAGATATTGAATTTTGTTACAAATGCAAGTACGTAAGACATGAATTCCAAATATACCACAGTGAATTGGTTGTTCATTGTAATCAGCATTTCTTCGGTAGTCCTCGACGGATCTGAGAAGACTGTTTTGTCAAGTAGACTTTTAATGGAATATGTATACTGCTACTGATAAAAAATGAAACTGAACCACAAACTATATAACTTCATGAAAATTCTGTATTAATATTTCCAACAGCCACCAGGTGTCGCCAAAGTATTTTTTATGAATTTGGAATAAACACGAAATCTGAAGAAATGTATAAACCCGAAAAAGATTATAAGATACACAAAACAATTTTACGATTGGCGCAAGAATAAAGATGCCAAAATTTTAATTTGGCGCAATGAAGAGTATTGAGTCGTCCGTTATCCATAAGTAGCTTCTATTCTAAACGATCTTCCAGAAAACCTTAAGAACGAATTGACAGAAAAAAACTTAAAATATAAAATTAAGCATTATGTTCTAGAAAACCTGAATTGTCTTCCTTAATAAATTCTCAAATGATATTAAATCTATATATATATATATATATATATATATATATATATATATATATATATGTGTGTGTATGTATGTGTATATAGGTATATATAAAATTATTTTATTAAATAATTATTTTAAAAAAAAAATTGCTATAGAAATCAGTCTGTATATGTATAGTATACCATACACGCTCATCGCGGTAAACTAGCGAAACCTGTTTGTCGTCATGTCACTAATACAATGAATAGGTTGTTAGTTGTTATTATGCTTAACTTTATCAATTATAAGATGGTAGTTATTAAAAATAATATATTTATGCGTATAGACGTCTGCAAGCACCAATACAAACCGTTTTGCGGTTTAATGGTGCTGTATAGTAACTATGCACTATTGTAATATGTTTTATGTAAAATTAAATAAAAATAAAAAACTAAACTGAAAATAATTTTAAAATGTTTGGAATTCTCGCAAAAGTAGTTACGTAGTAAGATGTTAGAATCCCCGCATTTTCCCCGCATAATGCCAGTCCCCAATAAATCCCCAATCAACTTGAAATTCCCCGCAGTTTGGGGAATTCCCCACAAATCGGCAACACTGGGCAGGTTACGCAAACATTTGAAAACTGTCGACTTTGAACGCTTTGATGTGCGCTAAAAAACCGAAACCGCTTGGCAAAGAGCATTTCTTTGCGCACTTATTTGAACATTGATTCAAAGTCTCGTGCTACACATAGCTTCAAACAAATGTTCAAATGTTTAAAGCTGTATCTGGCGCCGGCTTAAAAAGAACATATAGTCAATCATCTAGACTATAGACTAGAATATACTGGCGTATAGACGACCTGACAGCAGGCCTCTATCACTCTTGCTACCTACGTGAAATAATTACCTACAATCGCGAGCTGCCCCAGGGGTAGATCGCAGTCGGGGCTAGCGCGCTCTAGGCTATTGAATGTTAAAGTTTTTTTAACGCTGTTTATTTAAATAATTTTTATAAACACTTGTTGATTGATGTAATACTCGTCGAAATAGTTGAAAAAGTTTTAATGTAATTTAAGAATAATGTTGCGTTTTATCGTAAATCGAAACGCAACAATGACAAATAGCCCGGGCCAATCAAAAAATTCGAATTAAATATATAACGGTTTTTAGACTTCTTCAAAACACGTTAGCATAGTTTAACTTAAGACAGTAGTTCACCTTTCATATACATTTTGTGATTGTCTTTCAATATAGAAATCAAGTTTTTCATCCTTTAGTTCTGGAATTATATGCATTTAATACAATTAAAGTCAAGATTTTTATTTTGGGAATTCGACGACATCAATTTATTGTATACATCACCCAAGAGCTCCTGCCGCATCCAGGAACAGGATCTTGGGCAAACAATAATATATATGTTACCTATATATTTGATAAATTATAAAGGGAAAACGTCGTTCCTAGTTCCTACTATAATTGTTGCGGGCATGGATGCTTCATGAGCAATTAAGAGGATTCAGATATATAATTTTTTGAGTTACCGAAGGATAATGAAAGGTAAATTTATTTCATTTTTTTGTTAGATAGGTACTTATAGCGAAAAAATAATTAAGTAATAATTTAACTACAGAAGTAGTACCTAAGTACTTTATTACAAAATTTAGTTGAAATTTACTTCACTACCCAAATATCTACTTACATACCTATACTCGTATTTGTAACTAAAATATTTTAAGTTATAATAGTAAAAAATACTGAAATTAAAACTTTGTTTACAAGATTTTCAACTAAGTAGATTACGATCATATTTCTGTTAGGAATCGTATTTCGAGTATATTTGTTGTTTACGCTATCTACCTGTACGAAGCAAGCATCGCGATTCCCGACGAATGACCTTGCAAGTTGCATGCGTGTTATAGTCAGCATAGGTACTTTACCTAAGTAACTTACCATTTCACAATGTATTTTTTACTCTTTATTAACAGCCCTTAACAACCACGGAAAGTTCATTGTGATGTGACGTAGTAAGGAGAAAGAAAAGATGCAAAGTAACATGAACACTCGCGCGCAGCGATAAAGTTTTACTTAGCTAGGGTCCGCGATTTATCTGATTAATAATAACTATGTTGGCTATTAAAACGTCAGCCAGCAGTCAAAAGACTGCAACTTCTGTATGTAGTACTATTATTTATTCTGTGCTGAAAGCCCAAAAACGCGCGACTAATTTTGATTTGTCATTGTGTGCCTTAACTAGTGATGTACAAGTCATGAGATTTGATATCCTTCTCTATCCTGCATTTTTGCCAAAAGGAATTTTCTTCTTCCTTGAACTCTTTGTCGGGATATGCGCCAGTATATTCTAAGTCTATGTTCTAGACTTTCATCTTTCGTCGTTTTCACAACGGGAAGTAATAAAAAATATTTTTTTTTATTACACGTGTAAACAATCAGACAAATGGTGTTCAGAAATAATAAAAATAGAATAACATATTTATATACATAATCAGAGTTACAAAAATAATTATAAAAATAGTCAATTATCGGATAAACAGTTCATAACGTATCTTACACATAACACTACATTTTTTTAAATTTAAATACAATATGTTGAAATGTAAGTGGAAGCTTTCACTTGACAAAGATGGCATACCTATATATAATATTACGTCATTAATGTTATCGACGAAGTAAGTTAATATTGCCGATTTGTCCATTTTACGGGGAGAAGAGGTGAAAGAAAATTTTAAAACGTGTACAACTTCAATTTCGCCTTATTTTGACGGATGTTACTTTATTCAGCTATCGTATTATTTTTCAGCCGTGTTTATTATTTATTATATTTATTATTTTTAACCCAACTCAACTACCCTATTGGAATTAAATCAAAACATTTACAAATGTGCAACTGATAGATATTTGCGATTTTTAAACTACTAGATATTCATCATCATCATTCCAGCCCTTCACAAGTCCACTGCTGAACACAAGCCTTGCCCAAGGAATGCCACAAAGCACGGTCCTGAACCACCTGCATCCGTCGACTTCTTGCATATCTTACCAGGTCGTCACTCCATCTAGTACTAGATATTAAATACTTGTTATAACGCTGTTTTGTTTACCGCACACCTAGTGTGAACCATTTTAATTTATTTGTAACGTAACAAGATAGCCCTGTCTAACAACTCCCAAACAGCTAACAAGTAAATGTTAGCCAATCGGGAGCGCTCCGCTTGCGTCCCCTATCCCGCAACGCACCGCACGATTGCCCCATCTAAGACGCCTTCGATGACTGAAGCCTTCAGTCTGAAGGTTAGTATTAATTTGACTGTGGTAAAGGCTTGCTTTTTTCCATTCATTAGAACCTATCCAAAGTCCACTGCTGAATATAGATAGATTATATATAGATTGCCTATTTTATTATATAGATTACACTTAGGGGCCGCAGTTTTTTTATTACATATTTTGATTTGTAATCGGAAAGATGCTGCGGCCCATCTTATGTTTAATTTACCTTTTTAGCGTCTTACGACACCCACGGCTTACAAATGGTGGACATTTAATAATAAATTTGAGAATCTAGCGGGAATTCGATTGAGCAATGGGGCTTTAGTCGACGTGATTTTCGCGCAGGTCACAAGAAATATCAGAGCAGTCGGAAAACTTTTTCGAGAAAACCGATGAAAAACGGCTTCATTCACGTTCAACTTCTTCTCTGTAAGCATTGTTCGAGATGGGTGCTTGCTTGATGCGTGCACTAATCTACCGATGAGCACAAACACCGTTGGTTTTGATGTTCAGTCACTATTCACTTACCTATTGAAGACTGCATCTCAATTGTAACTAGGAAGTTAGAAAATAACAACATGGCTACAGAATATGCAGTATTACTCAAACACTGCCTTACATCTGGCTATCTGTTGTGGAAGGAAGAGTTCTACAAGCAAGAAGACGGTGTGGCGATGGGCACCTGTGTCTCCCGTAGTCGCCGACATATTTATGGAGGACTTTGAGGAGAAAGCCCCTCTTACTGCTTCTGTAAATCCAAGATTCTAGAAGCGGTACGTAGACGATACTTTTACAATTTTACCATCTGACAAAGTAACTGCATTTTTAGACCACCTTAATTCCATAAACTCTAAAATACAATTCACAATGGAGTTAGAGGCAAACAATTCTTTACCTTTCCTAGATGTTTTAGTCATCCGAAGACCTGATAACACTATTGGTCACACTGTGTATAAGAAAAAGACCCATACCAACCGATATTTAAATGGTGAATCGCACCATCATTCATCACAGTTAGTTACCTTGGGAAAATTTCTGTTTCAAAAGCACGAGGGATCTGTGACAGAAAAAATTTGACCGAGCTTCAGCACGTCGAGCAAGTATTGTAAGACAACAAGCTTCGGGTCCCGCGCTTAGGTCAGAGTGAAGCCGGCCACAGTCGAGCGTGTGCCTGCTGTACTACCCTATGTCAGAGGAGTTACGGACAAGGTTGGTTACATCTTGAAGCGAGCTTCCATTAAAACATACTTCAAGCCGCCGAAGAAGATTAGTAAATTTTTACCATCCGTCAAGTGTCATATCCTTCGACAAGATGCAGGAGTGTACAAGCTGGATTGTGAATGTGGTCTCTCTTACATAGGACAAACAAAAAGATCTATAAAACCCGCGTAAAAGAACATATAGCTGACTTGAAGCAACGACGTTCCGGGAAGTCTGCAGTTTGTAAACATGTTCAAGATCGTCCCCGCCATTACATTCGATTTGATAAACCACAAATCCTCGCAAAAGAACACCGATTCCTACCAAGGATGATACGCTTAAAAAAAAAACATCCCAATTTCAATACAGAAAATGGATGGGTGCTGCCATCTGCTTGGGATCCTATAATTAATAAAATTAAATCCAAACCCAAGTATACCACTGCAAGACTTCAAGGTACTGTAAGCTCATTCTGCATAGATCGGACTAAAGATTAATATTCAAAAACTGGAGGTAGCCGGGCTAACTATGACATCGGGACGTCAAACACCTCAGTGACCATGGATGCTGTAAAGCACCCGAAATGTCGGGAATTAAAAAGTTAAATTAAACGCGATAGAATCCGTAAAAATTAGTTTCATTTAATGTGTAGTATTCGCGTAAATATAAGAAATTATTACCGTTAGGTAGATTGATGAAATTCGACGCCGGCAAGAATTAATAACTCTTGTTACTAGCGATGAAACAGGGTTACATAACTAACACCTCGAATCGAAGCGATAATCGACTGTATAGCGCTTTAAGGATGAGCTAATTTCTAACGAACTATCGTCGTACGCGAAGCACTCAAAACCAAATGTGTGATGCTAGAGGATCAATTAGTGGCGGTTACTGCGAGCGGTATATATGACAGTTTGTGGCCCAAAAGTTATATCAATATGATGTGACAAGTGACCAAAGTTGACCTTAACGTGGTATTAAGGAAGTGCTAAATTCCTGACTTTGGTCGCTACAGATACAAAGCACGTACTATCAGAAGACTTACTATTTTAACTAACAACATAGTTAGTTTTCTGATAGTACGTGTAAAATATGTTTATCATAACTTACTCGCAATATTCCGCTGACCTACGGCCTAACGACCTTTTTTAATTTTTACTTGTTTCCAAAAATTAAAGAAATATTAAAAGGCAAGAAGTTTGAAAGCGTTAAAGACGTACTGGTTGTTTATAGTTTTCAGATTTCTGAAGTGTTTAAAGAATAGTGGAGTGGACAGGGATACACTTTAGAAAGTCATTCATATTTTTCCCATCGGTTCGGTTGATCGTAATTGAATTAACTGCCTTTATTGAGCTAAGGGGGTTATTTTATTATTAGGACATGAACAATCATTTTTAAAATGTTTGTCTGTCGGTCTGTCCAGGCTAATCTTCGGAATGGCTGAACCTGCGCCCTTTAATGAAACTTCGTGAACAGATAGAGAAAGGAATCATCTAGGATATTTTATCGATCCACAATCGATCGATGGAATGGATTAGTCGACGTCCATCGATAGTTTCTACCAGACTGATCGATCGACGGTAGAATGGATTATTCCACGGCAATCGAGCTGCTTGATTATTCGAGAACCCACCTCGCTCCACCGACCGCTCCTTATTGTCCTCTTTTGAATACATTTTGAAAGATTGTCGATAAACATCGATTGATGATTGAACAACGTTTTGTCAATCAGAATCCGTCGATCAGCCAAAGTTACCACACCAACCGACCGATCGTCGATCGAACAACCTTAGGTTTAGGGTAATTGTTTTCTAAAACCGATGATTTTTTGGGTCCATCGAGTGCACTTAGCACATCATTCGGTTTGCCCACATAACGTGCACCAACTTAACACATCGCCGTGCATATCGTATTCCCTGTTCACACTAAACCACTAAGAACCATATAGATATATATTCTATTTTAAATTAAATTCCACTGTAGAATAAAGGCCACCCCTAGAGTATGTCTTATCAATTCATCACTCACTCCATCTACTAGTGGGACGGCCTCGGTACGCTTGTTAGTTTACAACTCGAGAACCTTTTTCCCTACCTATTGATTGACTTTGAGATTTTGATTTGATGGAGGGACTGTAATAAATTCTTCTCCTCGTTGCCCTCTTTAAAATTCGTGATGTCGTTCAGTAGTTGTCATAATGGGGGAAATGGACAAGTAAGATAAGCTCTCGTCCTCATTTTTAGGGTTTCGTACCCAAAGGGTAATCAACGGGACACAATTACTAAGCTTTTGCTGTCCGTCCGTCCGTTTGTCTGTCAGGGGGTTGTATCTTATGATCCGTAATAGGTAGACAGTTGAAATTTTCAAAGAATGTGTGTTTCCGTTGCCGCTATAATAACAATAAAAATTAATAGGGGCTACCCTACTAGAAACTTGTGTGATGGTATGGAACAATTCATGCGCGAGTCTAACTCGCACTTAACCGATTTTCTCTCATTCCTGGAACTAATCAAGACAAAAAGTCATACCCTGCAAGGAAAACCGATAAGATGGATGGGATATAAATAATTTAGAAGAAAAAGGGAAGATCTCCCTCCAGGCAAGGCAAGCACGAGGAGTGGTCAACGCTTCATGTAATACGTAGTTTTTATACTAACGGTTTGAATGCGTCATTGCAGCGCGGTACCAGCGCCGCCACAAACGTAACAATGTTCTTGTAAAATTTTTTCTCATCACCACCGTTAGCCAGTAATATCCAAATTGATTCGCAGTCACAGTTGATACCTCGCAGATTACGGTGCGTCAAGAAATAACTTGGTTGTTTTAAAGCTTCAATATTCTTTTCGGTACTTTATTTATTTTTTACGTGACATGGGAATGTTTTAACTATCCATTTTAAGTTCTTTAGACGTATTAAACAAGCAAAAAAAAAAACAAGAATTACATTACGTTGATATTCAAAATGTCCAAAACTGTGTTTCTTAGTATCTCAACTAGGGATGTCATGATACTGATCCCGGTACCAGTTGATTATAACGGCTGATATGTCGCGATCGCGATTATTTATCAACGGATACCGATATCAAATAATTTCAAGTGAACGTTAATCAGCATTGGCAGGACAGTGGCTTCGCTTACTAAACAAAAAACTAAAGTGAAATGCAATTATTGACACTGTGCAATTAGCGACAATTTATTTCTTTTAAAGATAAATAATTACTTACTTCTATTCGACTGTTCTTATTGTAGGTATGTATGTTAAGCAATATTTTCGTTAATTTTGATGATTCCGTTTTTATTATAATATCGTATTGGTAAAATTATGTATCGTTACATCCCTAATTTCAACCTTGTAATTACCACGACACAAATTATTTTGCGTTAATAATAATACATAAACACGAGTAGACCAATCTGCATATTCAAGGTAACCTTATAGCAAATTATAAAGTAAATTATATTCAAGAATAAAAATAAATCTGTAATAACTTGAAAGTGACCTCAGATAATACGCGGCTAAAAATGACATCGGACACTGCACATTATTAAAATAAAAAATAAGCAAGTAGGTATTAATAACGTCTGAGAAGCGCTACTAGCTGGTTAAGCTCTTTTTCTGCCTTGGAGGCCATTTAGGTGGTTTTCTTTTATAGAAGTAATGATACACATGGGTACACTGTTCATCTGATGATAAACGGTTGCTGTGACCCTTTTGAATCTACATCTGCCAATACATTGTTATCCATGAGGCCAAAAATGGAATGACTCGTTACTAGTAGTAGCATTACGCTGCTATTTCACGCTGGTATTATGTGCGAGCGTGGTCCCTCCTCGGTCGAGCCAACCCGTTTGTACTACAGCGTGGTTCTTTGCTACGGTTTTTGGCTATCTTTACCATTACCAGGGAACCACCGCAGTGTTCCGAGTTTGAAATGTAGAGGAAAGCTAGCGTAACTACAGGTTCACATCGTTACGCCTTGAGGCATTTCTTCAAGTGCAACAAAGCATAGTTAGTCCGCTTTGTTTGAAGTAAGATACAGATATCCAATGTTATCACCATATGTTAATGCTAGTTACATCAGTTATGTCATTAGCAAGACCCTTATAAAACCCTTATAGCTCGTTTTCCACACTAACCATTATAACAAAAACAAGCTAAACTTAAATTTTCTGTAATTTCTTTTATTCAAAACTCAAGTTTGCGTAGTAACAATTAAGTAACGAAATTTTCAAATGTTGGCTGATCTTTTTAGTCCAATCATCATTGATTGAATTCTAAGTGGTGGCAACGTAACACAACTTTACCCTGAAGGACTCGCAAAACAATTAACAAAAAGAAGTAAAGAAATATTAAAATTGAAATTGTGCTTGCTTATGTAAAAGATTTTTAACTTCCCGCTAAGAAAGTCAATGATTTTAAAAAAATCGGGAAGTTATTGGTTTCATTCACCACAGTTTTCGAAAATCAAGGTTTCATGAGATCTCGACGTTTTGAGATCCTAGGAAGCTATTCTGACTTTTTTACAGGAGAGGGGGCAAACGCGCATGCGGCTCACCTGCTGGTAAGTGACTACCGCCGCCCATGAACAGGGGAACCAGGGTAATTACAGATGTGTTTCCGGCCTTTTAAAAAGAAGTAGGCTCTTTTCTTGAAGGTCCCTAAGTCGTATCGATCCAAAAAAATCGCTAATGGTAATCGATTCCACAAGGAAGTTGTGCGAGGAACATCTTCTAAATCGCACAGTGGTGGACCGCCAATCATCCAGATGGTGTGGATGGTATCGGGAGTTCTGATACCATGTGCGTTCGTGAAATTTGGGGGCTGGGATTAATCCGAACAATTCCTTAGAGCACTCCCCGTAGTAAATGCGAAAGAAAATGCAAAGGGTTGCAACATCTCTTCGCAGCGCCAATGAATCGAGCCGATCGGAAAGGACTCGCTCTGCGCTGGATGTGGTCAAGTGGAAGGAGCTGGCACTGCACTGACTATTCCTACGAGAATGTTACTATGTCTCTCTCTCTCTCTCTCTCTGTGCGTGTGTGTGTATGTGTTTGTGTGTGTAACTGTAAACCTCTCATAACTTTTGAACGGCTTGACCGATTAGAACGGACTTGGTGGCGTTCGAAAAGGTTTTCACCAGTTTTTAGATTTTCAGTACTGTTTCAACCGATTTGGATTTTCTTTTTGTAATAACTTTAAACAGATGTAACGATCAATTCCAAAATCCAATCAGCTCTAAAACATGGAAAACGACGTCGATTTCTGCGAAACGCTTCAAAATCGGTTAACGCGTTGAAAAGAAATCGATGACGAAAAATTTCGAAAAAGTGTTTTTTTCATATCATCATCATCATTACAGCCAACTTCCCAAGTCCACTGCTGAATATAGGCTTCCCCAAAGGAATGCCACAAAGCACGGTCCTGAGCCACCTACATCCATTGACTTCCTGCATGTCTTACCAGGTCGTCACTCAATCTAGTGGGTCCGCCTATCGGTACAAGACCGCCACTCGAGAATCTTTCTTCCCCATCGGTTGTCGGTTCTTCAAACTATATGGCCGGCCCATTGGCACTTCAGCATACTAATTCTTTGGGCTATGTCGGTTACTCTGCCGTCTTTTCATCCGTTCATGATGGAATATTTGTCGAGCGTTTTGACTTTTGAGATCGAACATAGCGGGAAGTTCCAGGTATATTTTATACAATAAGTGAATACTGTGGCCCATAGACATCTACATTTATCCTCGATTAAAAATCAAAATTCAGATGTATTGCTTGTCACCCCTGAGGACTGAGATGGAATGCCTCATATCCAGTAAAAAGAGTCTCCGGTTCTCTACACTCACCATACGAAACATAGCAGCATTAATCTACTATTTTAAACTGGTATTCTGTGAAATCGTTGTCATTCTCTGATCGAGCCGACTCATCCGTACTACAATCATAATATAGTTGCAGGTTGGCTCTATCACTTATACTATGTCGTTCAGTGTCGCTGACACTCGTTGTGGTTTTGTGAATGGAGTCGGATTCAATCGTCGTGTATCTTCTATTAAATCTATATTATTTAAACTATTTTATATGCTAAAATAAAAAATTAACGATTCTATTTCGCGGTCAAACTATTGAACCTTTGTTTAAAATATAAATTATAAAAAAAAGTGATGAAAAATGTTGCGCAATTTAGTTTTAATGTCACTTACTCCATCCATACATCTTTCAGAAAGTACTGGGAGAGTTATTAAGATAAGGTGTGAGATTGCTTTCGCAATAGTTTATTTGCACAGGCCGTTTGCCTCACTACAAAGCAGAGACACAATTGCGTTCATTATTCCTAGTTAATTGGTGTGAAAGACAGATAACTCACACGTAATGAAAGTTCCAAGTACTACGACTAAGTAGCATTTTGGTTAAATGAATCGTTGAATTATTCATTCTTATGCTATATTTAAAAGTCATTTTGGATAATATTATATTTGTAAGAAACTATTTTAATAACTTAACACGCGCAATAAATCCAAACTTTGTTCCAAAGTACAGACTTGATTTTTATTTATAGGATAAAGGTGACAAGCGAACAGCGAACACACAGTCCACCTGATAGTAAGTGGTTGCTGTGGCCCATAGACATCTACATCTATCCTCGTTTTTCGAATCAAAATGCAAATGCTGGTATTCTGTGAGAGCGTGGTCCTTCCCCGGTCGAGCCGACCCATTCGTGCTACAACTATACAATTAATATAGATGCAGCATGTCTCTACCACGTTTAAAAAGCAAATGGCTAATTTTTGAGTAGATGAAGATTCCCTGAAATGTTACTGACTTGTTTTTGTATAAATTCAAAGCTCATGTAAAAATCATTCTTATGAAGAAAGGATATTATAAATTACTAGATAGATGGTGGTACCCGGCGGAACCAGAAGAAACGATTGTGTAAATATCGTTTTAAATTTCAAAGGGTTATATTTTTTTAATATGGAATGATAAAACATTCATTGAAGTTAAATGATATATAACTTTCGAATAAATTTGTTTTTACGATACGCACACCACCTAGTAGTAGTAAGTTAATTGTATAATGCCTATAACCTACGCAGAAGTGCATGCAATATATTGACAAAGTTTTAAAATACGAACAAACAAACTTTAATTTTATTTATTAGATATGATTAGTTAAAAGATAAGAATGTGTGGACATAATGAGCTTTTTTCGATTGCTTTACTTATGTGTCCATTTTTAAAGGTGAAACTGTAACCATTTGAAGACAAATAGTGTACTTGTGTGCTTCTTGCCGTTTCTTACCCATCAAGGTCTCGCGCAGTGGCGACTTGTTGAAGCGAAGGCGTAACTTTCTTTACTTTTAAAAAATGCTGTGTAAAGACCTATTTTGAATAAAAATATTTTGACTTCGAATAAAATAGGTACGTCGACAATTTCTGAACTAGTTTAATGTTTCAATATCAGTTAACGAAATCTGATTTTAAAATTCTCTGACGCCACGACTTCAGTTCGAGGCAAATATACTCGCGGTAAAACCTGCGGCGAAGCTTGCGAAGTCACTTATTGATTTCACGATGTCTGTCCGTCTGTCCCACGATTATCTCGAGAACGGTTTCGAATTTTCAAATTCTGTTTTCAGCAATCGATTACTGATCACCCAGGCATCTGAACCTCCTATTTTGAAACTGATTGCTCAACGGCAACCGTTAGAAACCGCTACAAAGCTGATTGCTTCGCCACTTTGCTATGCTGTTAGCTTGCTAGGTTTATTTTCTTTACAAGCGAGGTAATTATGTCAATTTCTTCAAACTTTGAGAGCTACAGCCTCAGCACTAGTTCTAGGACTGTCGTGTCATGTCGTAGACTGTCGAGTAAACGAACTAAATTTACATTTGAAAAATAATTCAAATGTTGGGTTTTTTCTTATTTTCGTCTGCTTCGGCCAAGTCAAACAGATGACGTACATATATAATACAGTATTTTGTTTTTGGTAGTAACAGATTTGATAACTCTGTCCCTTTACTTTTGTCCTTCACTTAAAACCAGAATGGATTTTTTTTAAAGTATTTTACGAAATATAATATGATGCAATAAGATATTTTACAACTTGAGAATAACAAAAAGTCCATTCTGAAACTGCCCAAGCTAGGAATATTTTTCTTAATTGACCTCTGAGCTGGATTGATGATTGCACAATAGGCACTTTTAAGCATAGGTAAAGAAACAGCACAAAATATACATATTTATGTAAAAACTTGAGATACTTGGAAAGGTTATTCTCATTTTTTAAGACTTGGCATTGTAATTTCTTGACTTTTATGGTAATCACGAAATAGGAGGATAGACGTAATTTCCTACATTAAAAGTATTTAAGCGCTCCCATATCCGTTACATCTGTTAGATGCATATGTCCAGCACCAAGTATGCGTGCGACATTTATTGAACAAAAAGCTACTATATTTGAATACTAGCTGATACCCGTGACTTTGTCCGTGTTTCTTGATATATTAACAATGTTTTCGTGTGTGCGAAGGTAAAAACATCAAAAAGACAAAATTTATTTCTAAAATATATAAATTATCAGGGTTAGTAACGCGAGAGCGTGTGAAAAACCCCGTATAAAAATCGTTGTTTCTTAAATTTGTATAAAATTGTTGTTACAATAATGATAAATATTCTAGAACAATCTACAAGAAATAATAAACCTAGCAAGCTAACAGCATAGCAAAGTGGCGAAGCAATCAGCTTTGTAGCGGTTTCTAACGGTTGCCGTTGAGCAATCAGTTTCAAAATAGGAGGTTCAGATGCCTGGGTGATCAGTAATCGATTGCTGAAAACTGAATTTGAAAATTCGAAACCGTTCTCGAGATAATCGTGGGACAGACGGACAGACGGCCAGACATCGTGAAATCAATAAACCTAGCAAGCTAATAGCATAGCAAAGTGGCGAAGCAATCAGCTTTGTAGCGGTTTCTAACGCAAAAAAAATTCAAAATAGGAGGTTCAGATGCCTGGGTGATCAGTAATCGATTGCTGAAAACAGAATTTGAAAATTCGAAACCGTTCTCGAGATAATCGTGGGACAGACGGACAGACGGACAGACGGACAGACGGCCAGACGGACGGACAGACGGACAGACATCGTGAAATCAATAAGTGACTTCGCAAGCTTCGCTACTTAATAAGTGACTTCGCAAGCTTCGCCACTTAATAATACTATTACTAATCTCTAAAAAATCAATTGCTGCCCGTTACTCTCGCTAAAACTCGAAAACGGCTTGAACGATTTTGATGAAATTTTTTGTGTGCTTTTGAGTGGGTCCCTGGATGGTTTACATTCACAATTGGACCGAGTAGGTGGCGCTGTTGTCGAGATCCAGAAATCACCCGAGCGAAGCCGGGGCGGATCGCTAGTATATAATATAATGTTGCCGTAGTCACTACGATCAGTAGACAGAAATCTATACAAATAAATAAAATTGAAGTGTCTGTTTGTAATGTCAAAATACCAGCTTTTTACTAAATGCATATGAAAGTATATACGGTACTTATAACAAAAACACATTTTTTTAAATTTTTGTCTGTCTGTCGGTCTGTCTGTCTGTCTGTCTGTTTGTTCCGGCTAATCTCCAAAACGGCTGGACCGATTTCGATGGGACTTTCACTGGCAGATAGCTGATGTTATAAGGAGTAACTTAGGCTACTTATATTTTAGAAAAAGAATTAGGGTTCCGCGCAACATAATTAAAACCCTACACTACACGTGGGCGAAGTCGCGGAGAACAGCTAGTATTTAAATAAATCAAAGTACCTCACATCTAAACGCCCGCTTGTCCTTATTGGACTAGATATCTTTAAAATGTATTTCTTCATACGGGATATAATTTTCTTTATGCTAGTACAAAGTAATGTTGTTAACTTTGTATGAGCTGTCAAAAAGCGATAATCTGGTGAATTAAATTGAATTGAATATATGGGCTGTTTTCCGCAACTTCTAGTCTAAGCGCGTATTTTGCGTGTGGGCAGGAATAATAGCCACGAAATCTCCCCGAAGAAGTTCAACAGTCCTTTGATGTTGCATGCAACTTCGGGGAGAGATTCCGGCGTGCCGAGATGTTTAGCCCTGTATGCAGCGACTTCCGGACATGTCAGCGTGGGCCGCCGTTTCTTCCTCCACCATACATGCCCTGCACAGGGGACTGTCTGTAACACCTATGGTAAATAAATATTTGTTAAAGGTGCCGTGTCCTGTGATAGCACTTGTTACTATCCTGATCTGCGGCTGGTTCAGTCTCATTAGAACTTTGGTTAAACAACTTTTTATTTCAGGCAGGGCCTCCTTAGCTTGTCTACAATCTACTAAATGTTTCCATAGTTGAGCATGTCGATTAGTGAAGTGTCTACATACCAGTGAGCGAATGTTACCAAAGGGATTGGTATGATTGGAGAGATATATTACAAAGGATGTTTACGTGAACCAAAAATAGAGTAGGGCCTAAAACAGTTCCCTGTGGGACACCATATTTGGTAGTCGTGACTACAGTGCTCTCCTATTTTGACCGGGTGTTTACAGTTTGTTAAGAAATCTTTAAATAAATCTAGCGGTTTACATCATAGGTCATTTGTTCAAGTTTCTTTATAAGAGTATAATTCAACAACATCTATTATTACAAATGAAAATTAAGTTACTTACCTCTAAACTGTGCTTCCCATTCTTTCACAGATTCCATTTCCATTGAGTTGAGATCGCTGAGATCATCATACTCTTTGTCTGATGATGTAACAGAGAATGTTGCCAAACCTCTTGATGCATCTTTCCCCCCGAAAGCTGCATATGGACCACCTAAAAATATTCCATTAAAACAAACATTTATAGTATATGAATAACTTTTGTACAAACTATTCACAAAATTTATTTTAGAAACAGCTTGGAAGTGAGGACCTCATTCCCAGAACTTATTATCAACAATGTATTTGTTTATATTATAATAACCCTTTATAAGCAGTTTTTGTTTCATAGAATATTTAAACTTGGTAATAGAGATACCTTGTATATTTTCTGGGACTTTATTTTAATAGCCCAAAGAATGAATTATAGACTCTGTGGAGTCGAGAAACTGGTATCACTAGCTTGTGTTTGTTCCTAGTGTTTTTTTTTTTTTTTTTATAGGATAAGGATAAGGGTGACAAACGAGCACACAGTCCACCTGATGGTAAGTGGTTCCTGCGGCCCATAGACATCTACATCTATCCTCTATTACAATTCAAAATGTAGATGCGTTGTCACCCGTGAGGACTAAGATGGAATGCCTCATTTCCAGTAAAAAGGGCCTCCGGCCACCTGCACTCACCAAGCGAAACGCAGAGGTAAATCTCTACTTCACGCTGGTTTTCTGTGAGGTCGTGGTACCACCCCGGTTCGAGCCGGCCCATCCATGCGACAGCAAAGCTGCCGCGTGGCTCTACCACTGTGTTGTAAACACTAGTAACAAATCAAGTGTAAATCACTTTTTTTTACTAAAACTATTTTTGTTTTTGTGAACATATATTAAATATTATATTTACTTAATATATTAATAAAAATGTCTTTAAATGTTTCTCAAAGAGACATGGTTTTAGTTAGGTATATTTTAGTTTGTTAATAGCCTTTATGGCCCTCTTCTGCAAAACAAAAATAGTTTCTAAATCAGCCGCATTTCTCCATAGCAAAATCCCATAAGACATTATGCTATGGAAAGTAATAACTCAAATAAACTAATCTTGCTGTATCAAAACTAGTGAGACATCAATCTTTTTTACAACATAAGCTGCAGAGCTTAGTCTGCTTGCTAGTTTGGATATATGGGGGCCCCACAGGAAGCTTAGCATCGAGAGTGATGCCAAGAAAAACAGTGGATTCAACAGAGCTCCATTCATTCCCATTTAAAAACACATTGTTATTCAGATTAGGTGTTATAAATTTAATACGATTGTACAATTGTAAGATGTTGTTAAGTCTCGTGATATCAGTCACTTTGACTTAAAGTGATGGAGAGAGTACGAAACTTAATGGCATATTAAAATTGAGTAGCCTTTGAGTATTTGGGCATTAGTTTTATTAATGTAAAACCAAAGCACTAACTAACTTATCACCATTAAGAACTGTTGGTATTTCTTTAGTAATCTGCGGCATGAATATATGGTCGCTGAGTGGGCGAGGGAAGGGGGCGGGGGGTTGTAGAGTCAACCCCCACTGCCATTTCCTGCCGGACGTGCTTAGTTTTTTTTTTATAAATATTTAAAAATCTCATTTTGAGGTTATGTTTTCGTAATGTTTTTGACAATATAAACCTGATTTGTGGGGGGAGAGAGTTGAGGGAGGGTAGCCCAACGCTACTCAACGTGGCGCAGGAGAGAGAAGCTCGGTCGACGGCTATTTCTGGATGGTCTATAAAAAAATAACCACAAAGGGGATGGAGGGGTCTGTTCGCTTGCTTCGCTCGCTCACTCAACCCCACCATCCCCTTCTAACTTAACCTGTCTGAGTCGAGGTGCCCCAACTTCCGAGCTCGCTTTGCTCGCTCTAGCACCAAATAAAACACACACACACATTACTTCCACCATTTCCAAAAACATCGTAAAATAGCAAGCAATCGGTCTCGAGAGGGGTCTCGAAAAACAGCAGGCAGATAATAACAATAAGGAGCACATTCACGTAAACTTGGAAGCAATGGAATGACTCTTACGACGCGAGTCATGAAGTCGAAAATAAAGGTAAAACGAAGTGATTATATTCTCTTTGGTCGAGTTTATCTGTGGCTGTCAATGTTAAAAGTTCAGTTTCAGGTATTAATTAGTGATTTATGAATATTTTTAGAAAATAATTTTAAATATTTCGACGCAATTCTGGCAACTAAAATTGCATGGCACTTGAGGTAAGCCCCCTTGACCTCCCCACAGTGACAGACTCTCTAATATTTATATTGTTATTTCGTTTTCGTATCATTTTAAAATGGATATAACCTCAAAACTATAATTATCAATATCTCGAAAACTAAAGATTTCCGGCATAAAAAGCAGCTAGATGGTAATCAATAGCATCATTGCTTATCACCTAAAGCTAAAATGATCACTTAAATAGTGCTGCAGATTACTAAAGCCGACCCAAACTGTTTGTTTATTGAAGCATTATTTTTTGTTTTAGTATTATAAAATGATATTCTGAATTTATTTGTTTAAACTCTACACACCTACAAACATCAAACATGCAATGCATAACATACTCAGTCAGTGGTAAACACTGAGTCACTGTGTCAAATCTATTTATAAACAGTTGCATAGCTAGTCCACCAATCTAATTAGCATATTTTGTCTAACATAACTACTTTTAAATTTGTAATTTACACCTGTACCGGTTTCCGTCTTTTTCAAAAATGTATACTCACCAGGACCATAAAATCGACGACCACGAGTCACATCGAATATCCACCCATTTACCGCTACTAAGACTCTACCATCGGCTTGAGTACCGTCATACTGACGCAATTCCGCAACAGTCATATCTTTACGAAGTTTTGGAAGTTCCGGCGACTCCACAGCAACTTTGTTAAACTTGCTTTTGAATAGTTTGTACACCAGTACTATGATAATCACAATCAAAAGTAAGTTCACAGGACTGTATATGATTTCAAAAAACATATTAGAACTCGCCGACGGCTTTTCAAGTTCAGGAGTTTTAATTTCCGGCGGTGAATCCATATTACAGAAAGTAATACTATAAGTAGAATAAAATAACAGGTTGAAATTTTAAATTTTTATGACAAGCTGTTTAGGGTCGGAACTAAGCCTGAAAAACAGAACACTATTACCCCTAGACCAAGCGGAGGTGAAAAATGTAATCATGAATTCTTACGTCAAAACACAAAAGTCAATCCTCCATCTACGATTTTTTTTAATAACTGGCTTTACGGCTCTGGGTTCTAGCCCTTATAGCCTGAAATACAATGTATGATGATGCGTCACATATATGCATACAATGTTGATGCGTCAGCGTCACATTGTGCAGCGCTAGCCCCTTTGGAGATTTTGACGGCAACTTGAGGCAGCAGACAGCTGACAGTTGGCGATGGTATCTCAAAGCGCCTAAGCAGACAGACACCTTATCTTGAATATCACATTACCATCAGAGCACATGTTTCACTATTTCCACTAATAGTTCACATGAGCGGACACTTAATACACAAAATTGCACCACTTTTACATATCGAAATCCACATCAAACCATTATTTAAACAGTAATACAGGAGCAGGAAACCGCCGCCGGGCAGGTTCTTGCCAAAGCTTTCCTCCATCTACGATCTACGTTTACGACACAGTCTACTTAGGGGATACTACGAATTTTAATGCCTCCTCTACACTACTCGCGAAGTAACTTTGACGAAGTGCTCGTCGAAGTCGATCGCAGTCCGAAGAACCTGACTACACACTCGTGATACTTCGCGAAGAGCTCAGTCGTCTTGAATCTCCCGCACCCTTAACATGAATAACGTTCAAAAGGCAGATGTGCTATAGGTACCTAATTGTGTGAACAGTACGTCAATGCGTTAACTAAATAAATAATTATGTAGAAACCTACATATTTAATATTTATATATAAAAAAAAAATTCATAACTGGTGTAAGCCGAGTAGTTTAGTGAGATGCTTCGTGTAACTTGGGAGTACTTCACGAAGTCCTTTGACTCTGGCGCAAAAAACCGACAGCGATCGGAAGTTTCCCGAGGTGAAGCAAGGTTGCACAAAGTGAATCGAAGTATCTCTCTACACTATTCGCCTCGTCCAACTTCGATCTACTTCGCGAGTAGTATAGAGGAGGCATAACGATAGAAACTTATGCCCAAAGAGAATAATCATAATCACTACCACAGATTAGGGATAGCGATCTGAGATCGATCGATTTTTAAATCGATATGCAGTACTGAATCGATCCAGTGAGTCGATATGTCTCCCTTAAAAACCGCCAATTGATTTTTTTTTGTTTTGGTAAAAACCATAAAATTATTTACAATTATAGTACGGCCGCTGAGTTATTACCGATTTGACAGATTATTCTTAAATTAATCGATATAACCTTGCACGAGCGACACATTTGCCGAATGATTTAGAATACCTCTTTAATATAAAACTTTATGTCAAAATGTCTGAATCTAGTAATTTTCCAATAAACTCTGTTTCAAAACTTAAAATAGTTTGTATATAATATGAAAACATTTATTTTTTGTTCTTTGGCGCGCTTGTACAAAGTTACATCGTGCGTCTAGTTTTCATAGTGATGTGCTTGATAGTATTCGGTCCGAATTCATTGGAATAGATATGATATTTATTTTATTTGGATATTTTTATTTTACTTATTCCTTCGAGCAACTAGACTATAATGCTACCATTTTTTTGCGTCTCCTAATTGCACTGTGTTGCCAGTATCTCTATGATTTTTAAGATTTATGTGTGATCCAAAGACAGAAATACTGTTTTCTATGATTTAAAAATAAATACAATTAAAATGATTATGTATAATTTTTAACATTCATAATATATAAAACAACATTTAATTAATATAATTTTCTCCATCAATTAAGCAATGTTATAGGTGTATTTTTTTAAGTAATTGGCGATACTATTCTGGCAACACCCTTACCACCGCTATTTTAATCTGTTTAGTCGTCTTCCGTACTCTCGTGCGCACAGACTACGTTCTCTTGTGTAACCGTTGTTTTTTGACTCGGCTTTCTCCTGTTTATCGTTGCGCTTTATTGGACTAATTTTGTTTGTGTTTGGTAATTTTGTTGAAAATGCCGAAACGAGGAAAAACATTGAATAGTCAATGTCGTGAGCTTGTACTAAAGCTACAGGATTACTTTGAGCGTGAGTCACAAAATGGCGGCCCTTTGATTCCTGTCACTCAAGTGAAAGATCGGGTTTCACAAGCTCATGGAATTGGTGCAAAAACACTATAATATAATATAAATAAAGCAAAATTTGGTGCTTCTGGAAGTGAAGATAATGTTTTACGCACTCCTAAGAAAAAACAAAGACAAAAGCCCGTGACAGGTGTTGATGTTTTTGATGCAGATGCAATAAGAAACCACATATATGGTTATTATACTAGGAACGAGTTTCCAACTAGACGTTTGCTTTTGGTCTCTTTAAAAGAAGCTGGCTTGTTTAAAGGCGGTAAAACGGCGTTGTCAAAACTATTGCACGAAATTGGGTTTGAATATAAAAAAAACGAATAAAAGGAAAATATTAATGGAAAGATTTGATTTAATAATTAAAAGGAGCGAGTTTTTAAGAGAAGCCAGAAAAATCGAGTCTTGGGACAACGTCGTTTTTGTTGACGAAACATGGTTAAATGCGAACCACACTGTGTCACGCTCTTGGACTGACGAAACAAAAGCATCAACCTCAAAGGTTTCAATTGCAAAAGGATCGCGACTGTTAACTTGTCACGCCGGTTCTGCTGGAAGTGGTTTCTTTGAAAATGGACTGCTGGCTTTCGCGTCAAAAAGTACTTCCGATTACCACGAGGAGATGGATACAGACACTTTTACGAATTGGTTCGAAAATCAATTATTACCCAGCCTGCCAGAGCCTTCATCATAATAATGGACAACGCTTCATATCACTCGAAACAAGTGAATAAAGCGCCTACTCAGGCCGACAAGAAAGCTGATCTCGTAGCATGGCTACACCAAAATGGAATTGAAACTACTGCCGAAATGCTAAAGTCTGACTTAGTAAAGTTGGTACGGGAAAATAAAACATCAAGAATCCGTTATGAAGTAGGTGAGATAGCTCTAGCACATGGACATCGGGTACTTCGAATTCCGCCTTATCACTGCCAGTACAATGCCATTGAGCTAATATGGGCACAAATCAAAGGTATTGTTTTTTATCGCATAAGTTATGAATATGAATAATTTGTACTATTATAACATCCAATATTCAGCATATAAGTAAAAAGATACATAACTAAGAAATAAATATCTCATGTCCCTTACATGTAGGTAATTGTGTAACATTTCGTTTATTTAATATAATAAATTAACGTTATTTAATGTTTACATTACAGGTTAAGCAGCTCGTAATAATACGACTCCGCCATTCAGTACTAATAAAATGATGGGTCTATTAAAAGATGCTTGCAGCAAAATAACGAAAGAAGATTGGGTCAAGGTCGTTGAAAAGACTCGAAAACTAATAACAGAAGATTATGAACGCGATATAAGAGTGGTATAACCTATAATGGTGTTATAGACAATGAAATTGTCATACAAGTGACTGATAGCGATGACAGCTCTGGCGAATCTGGTTCAGAGTCTTTATAATTGTTTTAATAAATGATAGGTAGTCATTTATTAAAACATCTTGTACCTACTCTATTCATTAAAATGTGTAACAGTGTTTACAAATTTGTTTTATTTTGATATGTCCTCGACCAATTATCTACGCCCATCAAGGATACTCCACCTAATAAAGAAACCTGTCTCTTTAACTATTATTGTTTTGATTTTATTTAATTACACACTATACTAGAATATTGAAAAACAAACTGTTCCCAAATGATATTAGGGTTACTGGTTCAGTCACTTCACTAGTATTGTCAATTCGCCATGTGTCAAATCGGTAATAACTCAGCGGCCGGAGTATAGTTGAATGTATCCGAAATATAACAGTCTTGCCGGCTAAAGGATTATTTACTTAAAAACTCGCGAGATGACTGTATGCTTCGCTTCCATTTAATTAAAAAAAATATAGAGCCTTTTACTAAATACTAATAAAAATATATACGGTACTTCTAACAAAAAGACAAAAACGTTTTTTAAAATATATACTTATGTCTGTTTTCCGGCTTATAGCTGGCACTGGCATATAGCTGATGTTATAAGGAGTAAAACAGGCTATTTTTATTTTAGAAAAAGAATCCTAATCCTTTTTCTAAAATAAAAGACTATTAATATAAAGAGCGGGCGAGGTTCGGGAACAGTTATTATGTAACTATTATATCATAATTTGTATTAAACTTTAATTTAATTTTACATGCATTTTAGTTTATAAAGAAATATATGTTTCGGTTTTAGTTTTTATAGAGTCCAAATCGCCAAAATTTTAAAGCAGAGTGGTCTGTCTCAAAAAGTCACCCAATTTAATAAGTAATATTTTCAGAAATACTTTAATTTAAACTCATGTAGCCTTTAATGTTATATTATTCATCAGAAGTAATAAGGATTGCAAGCGTAGAAGTAGACTACAATGGAATAAAAAAAATACTCAAGAAGCCAGTTGTAAAATCTACATTTTATTATTTACTAATGAAAGATTCGTAGAATATCCTTTACAATCGCCTTCTTTCTGAGATCGCCTAGTTGGCGACTAGTCAAAAAACACAATTTTGGTCGCTTCGATTATTTTAGAGCTAGCCTAAATAGCTAAAAATCGCCTTACTTGGGAACACTAGCGAATGCATGCTATGCGTACCTAGCACATAGAGATAATATAGATAGAGTAGGGAAGCCAGCCGCAAATGTGACTTCTCGTTAGAAAGAGAGAGAAGATCAAGATTGCTATCAGTCTTTCTCTAACGACGCATGTTGTCAAGCTAACCTAACATGACAAAATAATACCGCGCATGCGCTCTGTTGTTGTTAGAGAAGGACAGACAGCAACTCTCATCTTCTTTCTCTTTCTAACAGCCCGTCAGTTCCACTTGCAGAAAAGCATATGGCTTCTCCACTCTATCTATATTATCTCTATGACCTAGCATAATACTTCATATTAGTTTGTGAATGAGTATCCAGTGTTGCTAGGTTGGGGGATTTCCCCCTAAATTTAGGACGACTTGGTGTAAAATCTAGGGGAAACAATTTTTTAAGAGATTTGTTCAGGGAATTTACAAAATTTCTTAAATTTAAATTGAAAAAATGAAAGAAGAACGTTTTAAGCTTAAACAGAAACTATAAAAAATTATTAATAAACTATCAATGACAATTAAAAACATGCTTATAGATGATTAAGAAAAAAAAATCGTTGTTTAGATGTTAACCAGCGTCCTCTTCTGAAATTGAAGATAAATCTATTCTAATCTATTAGTATATTCTCATAATTTTTTTATATATTTTACTATCACCTGAACTAAATAATGTTTTTAGGAAAAAATATATAAACTAACAAAACTATACTTTAATGTATTTTAATCATAATAAAATAGATTTTATATTGAACACAATATGTAGTAATTTTTACAGAAAATTATTCCAAAATTTGTTTTTCTAGTTTTATTACTTTTTTCACGTACAATTTTTTAATTTATTTTTATATCATTTATTTATTTAAAAAACAAATTCGAAAAGTTAACAGACGTCTGATAATTTCAAAGTAATTTGATTTAGGGGTTTTTGTTTCAATCTAGGTGATTTTAAGGGGGCGTTTAGGGGAATGTGGATGAGTCTATCTGGCAGCACTGTGTGTACCCTACATTACACTACAAGTTACTCAAATCATTCGGTCGGTCGGTATTCGACTCATTCACATTTTTATTCACTAGTTATATCGGTTCGGACAATTGCACAATCTTACTAGAAAAGAAACACTCAACGCGTGTCAATTGTTTGGGTATACTCTAAGGGTCGGTTTATACGGGCTTCGTATTTGTCATTATTACTAATCGCTTGTACTAAGCTGCATAGTGACAAATGAGAATTAACCGTCTAAACGTTGCAATTAGTAGAAAGGCATTATAGTTCGGCAGTTCAGAGAATGCGTTCCTGACACGTCACGACTGAACTGATGACGTAACTTTGTAATGGCATTGCAGTTAATATAAAAATATTTTTGCTGGTTGTTTATCGTTTTAACAATTGATGAGCATTAAAACAACATTATTATATCAATAATCAATGAATGTTATAATTTTGTGCCAAACTGAGTTTCAAATAACTTGGTAAACAATATTTTTCTAAATCTATACTGCGCTATTACAAGGTTATGTCAGCGCTTTATGTTTGTAGTGCTGTGCTAACAATAACAGGCAATAACAGTATCGTAATCTGTTCTTATACAGTTATACTTTATAAAATAATACGTTTTGTTTTTCTTTTTAAGAATTTGAAAATAATGGACTATAAGATAACTTTTATTAAATATAAAAATAAAACTACGACGAAACCAAACGCGCGAAAAAATGTAGCATTTTTATATTTAGGTTGAAAATGGTAACCCCAAATGGCATTATGGGCCGCCATTTTGTGACGCTAAAACAGTCGTCTGTTGTCGTTTCGTGCGCATAGACCACGTTCTTCAAGTGTTTTCGATCTGTTTTTATTTGATTACCCGGCTTTCGTTTAATAGACTGTTTCTGCTTTTCAAACTGACATCAGCGCTAAATCGGACTTCGATTGTGTTTTGTATTGCGTTCTTTTTACTTTTAGTGCATAATAATGCTTAAACGTGGACAAACATTGAAAAGTGGAGCCCGTGAGTCAATCATCAAGCTGCAAGATTACTTTGAGCGGGAGCGGCAAAATGACAGACCCCTGTTACCTGTCGAACAAGTACAAGAACGCGTCTCTCAGGTGCTTGGAGTTAGCAAACGAATGATAACAAATATTAATAAAGAAAAGTTCGGCTCTACTGGCACGGAAGATAATATTTTACGTACTCCGAAGAAGAAACGTAGAACTAAACCCGTGACAGATATTGACATCTTTGACGCAGATGCAATCAGAAATCATATATATGGTTACTATTCCAGAAATGAATATCTCAACAGGAAGAAGCTTTTGGCATCGTTAAGAGAAGCTGGACTGTTTAGCGGGGGTAAAACTGCTTTAACCAAAATCTTAAAAGATATTGGTTTTTCGTATAAAAAAACAGACAAAAGAAAAATTTTATTAGAACGATACGACATAATTTTAAAACGGATAAGTTTTTTCAGAGAAGCAAAAAATATTGATAACTGGGATAATGTCGTGTTCATTGACGAGACATGGCTTAACGCCAATCACACGGTTTCCCGTTCTTGGACGGATGATACACAAGCGTCGACGTCGAAAGTACCAATGGGTAAGGGAGCCCGTCTGATGATATGCCACGCAGGTTCTGCAAAATACGGCTTTGTGGAGAACGCGTTACTGGCATTTTAATCAAAAACCACAAATGACTACCACGAGGAAATGAATGCCACTACATTTAAAGAGTGGTTCCAGAACGTGCTTTTGCCCAGCCTACCAGAGCCTTCTGTAATATTCATGGATAATGCCTCCTATCACTCGGTTCAAATACAGAAACCACCTACCCAAGCTAATAAAAAAGAAGAAATGGTAGCTTGGTTACAAGCAAAAGGCATTGACGCAAATATGCAGATGCTAAACCCAGAGCTAATTAAATTAGTTAAAGAAAATAAAGCGGCAAATGTGCGATACGAAATCGATGAACTGGCTCTGGAGTACGGTCATCGCGTTCTAAGAATTCCACCGTATCATTGCCAATATAACGCGATTGAGCTAATATGGGCTCAAATAAAAGGTTACGCCGCCCGCCACAATACTTCCCCGCCATTCAGCTCGAAAAAGATGATGACCCTACTAAAAGAAGCCTGCGGGGAAGTCACAAGAGATGACTGGGCAAAGGTTGTTGAGAAGACTAAAAACCTGATTGTTGAACATTTTGACCGAGATATCAGGACTGATTCTGTTATTGATAATAATATAATTATACATGTAGGCGAAGATGATGATGAAGACACCACCTCCTCAAGCGAATCGGAGTCTGATTAATATTCTGTACGCACATTCAATTGAATGTACTTTATTGCATAGAAATACAGATTGTAACTTTGTAACAAAGAATAAATAAAACAATTTTATTATATTAATATTACCTTTTTTGGTTTCCACTTAAATTACTAAAATATAAATTTTAAATGATTCCGTCAATTTAAAACGAAAATAATCTTAAAAATAACGAGGCGGTTCATTTTGGAGGAACGGTAACGAACTCAGTGTTAGGTTGTGCCCATCACTAGTCGTGACTAACTGATAGTCAGGAACGCATTCTCTGAACGGCCGGACTATAGTGACCAGACATTCCAAATGGAACGCCGATGCTGCTTGATTTAGAGTGGTGTGCTTAAACATTATTCTAACATAATAACAGCAATGATATAAGACCTTGAATGAGAAATATTAAAAGAAATATGTTTGTAGACAAAACAGTGGTTGCTCCGCGGAGACAACCTTGGCAATTGTTCTCTTCTATTAAGAAAGCTAGCAGTCAAAGATCCAAGCGAATACAGAATGTGTGTATCAACGGCTCAATTGAATTATTATTAAAATTATTAAAAAAGTCGTACCGGCAAATCAACGATTAGACACAAATATGAGGGGTGCAATAACAGCAAATATAAAATTGGAGGTTACTTTGTCATTTTCGGCAACAGGAAGTAGCTACCGAACGTTTTCTCATTTCTACAGTTTCTAATGTCTAAATTCGATTTCAATATTATCAATATTCTCCTGATAATTTAATACTTTCTGCTACTTATAAAAGATATAGGAATTTTTGCAATAAGCTATTAAAAAACCTCAAAATACAATATGATAAAAATGTTTTACAAAAGGCCGGTAAAAACAGTAAACTTGTATGGAAGTTCATTAAAAATAATACCTTCAGTTCAAAAAATCTTGGACCCCCACTTGATCTACTGTCACTAGACAAAAGCCCAAACGAAGCAACCAATAAAGTAAATAATTATTTTATTAATGTTGGCAAAAATATAGCAGAGACAACTTTAAAATTAAGCAGCACTCGTAATTCAATTTTTATGCCCACATCCTTTTCTAAGTTAAAATCTTTTGTATTGTTAAATACCGATATTGATGAGGTTTTAAGTATAATATCTGGCTTGAAAGAAGATTGTGCAGTTGGATGGGACAATATACCTAATCGCATACTCAAAAGATTTAAACATTTACTGGCCGCCCCGTTAACACATATCTTTCAATTATGCCTATCAAATGGAATTTTCCCGAAAGTGCTTAAAAAAGCAGTGGTTTCTCCTATTTACAAAGCTGGTGATAAAAACGTAGTTAATAACTATAGGCCGATTTCAGTTATATCTGGTTTATCTAAAATTTTAGAAAAGATCATAAATACCAGGTTAATACAATACCTGGAAACTAATAACTTGCTGTCAGACAAACAATTTGGTTTTAGGTCTAAGAGGTCATGTAATGATGCCTTGCACCAATTGACTGATTATGTCACAAGTAATCTTGACAATGGTATGCACTCAATTGGGATCTTTTTAGACCTTGCTAAAGCATTTGATACTATATCTTGCCCTATACTATTGCAGAAGCTTGAAACACTTGGCATAAGGGGAACTCAACTACAAATTTTTTCCGATTACCTCAGTGATCGCTTTCAGTGTGTAAAAATCGGTGAGTATACAAGTACTGAATTACAAAACAGCTCTTTTGGTATCCCACAGGGCAGTATCCTGGGGCCTACATTGTTCCTAATTTATATAAATGATTTATGCAATCTTCAACTTCAAAATGGTGTCATAATGTCGTATGCGGATGATACAGCCCTGTTATTCTCAGCTAAATCACGAGATGAGGTTTATAAATACGCTCAGCAAGGCTTTAATATAGTATCTAATTGGCTTCTTAATAATCTCCTACGTTTAAACGCTGATAAAACACAATATATGTTATTTTTAATGAGAAATAATAACATACCTACTCACCTAAATATTTACGCTCATCATTGTAACTCGTATGATGACACTGCATGTGCATGTCCCGCATTAACAAAAACAGACAATATAGAATATCTAGGTATCACGCTTGACACAAATTTAAATTTCCGCAAGCACATTGATTTACTTTGTGCTAGAGTTCGTAAATTAATATATATTTTTACATATCTTCGTAATATCGCTGACTTCAAATTGATAAGGCAGGTCTATTTGGCTTTGTGTCAATCCATACTTACTTATGGCATTACTTCCTGGGGTGGTGCTTCTAAAACAATATTGCTCCCACTAGAACGTGCTCAGAGAGCAATTCTGAAGGTAGCCACTTTCCGTCCATTCATGTTTCCTACACATCAACTGTACTTGTCATGTAGTGTACTAACTGTCCGTCAGTTGTTTATCCTCAACATCATATTAAAACAGCATACCGAACTTCCATTTAAATCCATAGACAGGAGAAGAATGGACTTAGTTTGTGTAAACCCTCAAACCAAACACGCATTTGTGAACAAATTTTACGTATTTTTAGGACCCTTTCTATATAACAAGCTCAACAAGTCACTAAAGGTATATAGTCTAAGTTATAAGAACTGTAATATAAGTGTAAGGGAATATCTAAATAAATTAAATTACGAAGACACGGAGAAGTTGTTAGAAATTCTAAAATAGTTTGCATTAATTGTACGTAACAATAATTGTTATTTAGTTATTTTATTTATTATATAATATAGTTTAATTATTTAAATATCTAGTGTCCTACATTATTAAACCGATTGTATAAGTGATGTCTGAAACACAGGTACTCAACCTAGTTCAGGCAGGTAGCTAATATTATAAACTTGACTTTTCTATTTTTCTTTTGTATATTCTACATTATTAAGCTACACATAGTTTTAATTTTATCATAACATTTTATTTTTGTTAGACTTATTGTTACTTTATTTAATTGTAATTATATTTGCTCCTCTATGTAAACATGTGTAATTGGAAATGAAATAAATATTTATTATTATTATTATTAATATTCATCCCTGTGTGTATCATTTGTGTAATCATTTCAAAATAACAGAATATATTTACTATTTTATTTATTATTATGTAAAATCTAACATTTGGTCATTTTAGTGTCATAGCAATGGTTTTCGATAGAATATTATCTGAATTTTGAGCTACTCTCTCGGAAACCGGAAAAACTGTGGATGGATCACGTATTCCCTCTGATTCAGAAGATGATGCTATGGTTTCAGTGGAAACGGACAGATTATTTTACATGTAGTTCTCGATCGTGAGCTCAGTCATAATATTCTGTATTCTCGTAACTACATTGGCACGTTCCTTCCAAACACATCTAATCTGTCTTCTTTTTCAGATGTATCCCTATTGACATATTCTTGTAGTTTTTTTTAACTCCCCAATATCACCGAAGATTCCTTTCCGCTGCGACATATTTTAACTACAGGCTGTGAACTGTGACTTTGTTCTGAGACAGTTTGTGAACTATGACTTTTGATTGACTGATCCAGTTTTATTTAAAGCCTCTTCAGTAGAAAGCACAGAGTTGTCTTGCTCGTTGCTTGAAGATGCCTTATCCTAAAACAAAAAAAAACATTTCAGATTCACTTCTTGAACATTGAACTTTAAGAAGTGAAGCAGGAATCTGAAAAATGGAAGAAAATAGATAGGGATTTCAATACGCGTTGGAACTTTCCAGGGGTTTATGATGCTATAGATTGCAAACACGTAAGTATTCAAGCACCACCTATCTATGGCAGTTATAACTATAATTATAAAGGAAGTAATAGCATTAGTGGAAGTAATAATAGTGAGAAATAGTGTGATAAGAGAAAAGTGTGGTTTGCAAGATGACGTTGTGACCAGGATTAAAAAAGGAATGCTTCGGTGGTTTGGTCATGTAGAAAGAATGAAAGAGGAAAGAGTGACAAAGCAAATTTATGTTGCAGAAGTGAACGGCAGGGTCGGGAAGGGACGCCCTAGACGAAAGTTTATCGACCAAATCGGCGATACATTAAAAATGGGCCAGATTAGGAGTACCCTTAACCGACGAGCGTGTATGCGTAGGTATATGGATGTGGAGGAAGCGAGAGAGGTGTATCAGGATCGTGCCAAATGGAAGTCCGTAGTCTCTGCCTACCCCTCTGGGTGACAGGCGTGAGTGTTTATGTTTATGTATGTAATAGCATTATACTAATAGAAGTCATCGATGATGATTACTGTTTTGTATATACAAATATTGAAGCAAACGAAAGATGCTCAGATGGTGGCGTTTTTCAGAACTATTCAATGTTTCGTGATCTCGAAAACAATTTGCTGCCAAACGGCGGATTTTTTGTTGGATATGACGCTTTTCCCCTAAAAACATATTTGTTAAAACCTTACAAGCATAGTCCTTTGACGTACCCACAGAATTTTTTAATTATCGATTGTATGGAGCCCGAAGATTCATCAAAAATGCTTTTGGCATCTTAGTCAGTCACTTTAGAATTTTTGGAAGACCAATACGAACAAATGTCACAGTTATTGATAAGATTGTTCGTACATAATGTACTTTACATAACTTGCTCAGAAAAACTTTAAGTACATACCTAACTTGGAGGTGTGTTGACTATAAAAATCTGGATACTGATGAAATTATACAAGGTTCATGGAGAAATGACAATTTAAATTTGTAAAGTATTCAGCAAATAGGCAGTAATCACTCATCAAGAATGGTTCGACAATTAAGAGAAAGTTATACGAGGTACTTTGTAACTGAAGGTGCAGTCTCGTACCAATCTAGAATGATTCATTAGTTTATGTAACCTTTCGTTTGCAAAGCAAAAGACAAAAGCTAAAGCCAAGTACAACAAATAAAATTAAATGCCTACCGCGTGTGTCGCGGAGCCATCGTGGCGTCAGTGCAGACTAGAGGTTAAGATACGTACATATTTCGAAGTAAATCTAATATCGTACAAAATATGATATATTATTACTTACATTTTTAATAGTTGTGCGCCTATAATTTACGTCTTTCAACAAACAATCCATTTCTTTGTACAATATACATTTAGCACGTATATACAGTATCACTCCCACTTTCTGATCGTAGTGAATTTTGTATTCTTTTCCTGCTAATATGTAGACCGAATTTTTTGCTTCGGGAACTCCGTAACCAGTAATACGTAGCTTCTTTCGCTTATCTATTTTTATATGAAACCGATTTTCGGTTCCATAAACATTCGTAGAATTTAGATTCTTAGATCTGAATTTTATTGTTATTTCGGTATTTCATCCTTCCGGCGCCATAATTTCGAAAATATTGCGAACATATAACCTAAATACGTTAGCACCGCACGTCTTTTCACTTGCCAGTGCAATTTGTCATTGTCACCAAACACTTGTCGTGGCAGTTTACACACGGTCAACACACGACAAGCGACAAGTGCTTAGTAAATTGAGGTGAGGCTATCGACTTGTCGCTAAGTAAATAGGATCATTTGCACTGGTACAAACACTAATACAGTATGTTTACACATTGGGTATTAGTATAAGTGACAAATAATAAGCCCGTGTAAACTCTGCATAAGTAAAGAGTAAAGGATTAAGGACATAACAGACTAGATAGAGAAACTAACGTTACTGACCGCCATGTTACGTATATCGTCTTTGAACCAAAAAGAATATAATCACTACGTTTAAGAGGCAGGACTTCCATAGTAAAAATAAATGCATGAAATGAGGGCTAATAATCTTCCACTCACCAGATGTCGCTAGTCGTGATTGAGGTAAAGTTTTCTGTTACACAATGTCAGTTAATGAGGGCTAATAATCTTCCACTCACTAGATGTCGCTAGTTGTGACTGAGGTAAAGTTTTTTGTTACACAGTGTCAGTTAATTGAGAAATTAGTTTTAAATAATAGTTTACCATTATCTAGAGTATTATATTAATACACAACACAATGCATCAGTGGTTTGATTTTTAGTTTTTTGCACTTTATAACTCTTTTTTTTAAATCGGCTTTTAGTTATATTTTATAGTTTGGTTTATTCATTTCTAATGTAATTAATATAAAATATAACTAATAATACAGAAAGAAACCTTAATGATTACATTTTCCTAAGAAATTATCGTCCCCGCTATGAAATCTGTCAAATATTTTACCTCACTGTAAAGTAGCGCCGCCCTGGTGGCAGAAAAAGTTGTGGATGCCCTCATTGAGAAATTAGTTATAAATAATAGTTTATCATTATCTAGAGTATTATATTAATACACAACACAATGCGTCAGTGGTTTAATTTTTAATTTTTTGCACTTTATAACTCTTTTTTTTTTAATCGGCTCTTTGTTATATTTATAGTTTGGTTAATGATTTTTAATGTAATTAATATTAAAATATAACTAATAATACAGAAAGAAACTTTAAAAATTACATTTTCCTAAGAAATTATCGACCCCGCTATGAAAACTGTCAAATATTTTACCTCACTGTAAAGTGGCACCGACCGCCCTGGTGGCAGAAAAAGTCGTGGATGTTGGATGCCCTCATTACGCCAAGTTACTCTACCATCATCAAGATATTATGACATTTAGTTTTGAGAAACAGTGCTGACAACATTGACGAATTACAATAGTGCTGTAAATGTCTATCCACGAATAATTTTATCGATATAACCTTTATCGATATATTGTTTATCGATATTTTTACATAAGAAAAGTTAGATCTCTATACTGAATTATTTATGAGAAATAAAATTTTTAACGTGTGGATTGAGTAAAAATGCCGATGAGGATAAGAAATCAATGTATTTTACACACAGGAATTTGTAATTATATCTCTACAATTAGGTACAAAAATATGTATAAAGAAAATATAAAATAAAAAACGCACTTTTATACTAGTAATTAATTAAGTAAAAAATAAATGACAACTCCGTAGCGCAGTGGCTAAGTGTTTGGCTGCGGCATTGCAGGACCGAGGCTTCTTTCCCGCACAGAACAATTGTTGGTATGCTGTAAAATAAATAGTCTGCGTCTGGATGCTTGTTTTCAACGTTAGTTTTTTTAAGGGTAAAAATATTGGATTTTTAATACTGATTGGATTAAATTGCTTTTATGTGTAACAAATACTATGTAGAAATCGCTAGGCTTCTTCACAGAGGCACCTATGTACATACTATTCGCAGAGATCGTTTACTAATTGTCGCTTTCAAAATAAGTGCTCATTATAGCTAATGTTTGTAGATGAATAAAATAATGATTTAGTTATATAATCTAATTCTTGCCCAAATGTGACTTTAGAGGGATATTATCTTTTGCTACATGTAAATGAAACCTAATTAACATACACATAATTGTGGAAGTTTAAATTAAGTCCACTGAAGAAATAAAAGTTCGTTTTAGTTGGGTTAATATGCAATGTTTGTCACAAATATGTCTTAACATGTGAATCTTTTCAATTGGTGCATGTGCCAGCTATTTCACCCATTGCTTGTATCTGAAAAAATAATATAAATATATTGGTAAATCCAATTGGGCATACCTTAAGCGCATTAAAAAAATTACGTATAACATGATTATACGGAATTATTAAAGTAGTTTAAATACATTTCGACAGCACTATCGGCTTCAACACCCTCGAAAACCATGAAAATGACACCCATAATGAGAAAATTGATACCTATTGCAGCCGCCATCTTGGATTTACATTTCGACAGCACTATCGGCTTCAACACTCTTGAAAACCATGAAAATGACACCCGAGATGAAAAAATTGGTACCAACTTCAGCCGCCATCTTGGATTTACATTTCGACAGCACTATCGGATTCAACACCATCGAAAACCATGAAAATGAAACCCAAGATGAAAAACTTGATATCTATTGCAGCCGCCACCTTGGATTTACATTTCGACAGCACTATCGGCATCAGCACCCCCGAAAACCATGAAAATGACACCAATGATGAAAAAATTTATATCTTTTGCAGCCGCCATCTTGGATTTACATTTCGACAGCACTATCGGCTTCAACACCCTCGAAAACCATGAAAATGACACCCGAGATGAAAAAGTTGGTACCTATTGCAGCCGCCATCTTGGATTTACATTTCGACAGCACTATCGGTTTCAACACCCTCGAAAACCATGAAAATGACACCCAAGATGAAAAAATTGATATATTTTGCAGCCGCCATCTTGGATTTACATTTTGACAGCACTATCGGCTTCAACACCCTCGAAAACCATGAAAATGACACCCATGATGAATAAATTGGTACCTAATTCAGCCGCCATCTTGGATTTACATTTCGACAGCACTATCAGCTTCAACACCCTCGAAAACCATGAAAATGATACCTATGATGAAAAATTTTATACCTAATGCAGCCTCGACCTTGGATTTACATTTCGACAGCACTATCGGCTTCAGCACCCTCGAAAACCATGAAAATGACACCCATGATGAAAAAATTGATACCTATTGCGGCCGCCATCTTGGATTTACATTTCGACAACCCTATCGGTTTCGACACCCTCGAAAAGCATGAAAATGTCACCCATGACACAAAAATTATACTACTTACTTTTAGTACGTACTACTATTATTTATTCTGTGCTTTTAAATATTGTAATAAAAAAATCTCTTATTATTATTATAATCAAGTATTTAAGAAATTTGTTTATTCGAATATTGTGTATTTGTACAGCAATCTTTTTGAGCCGCTGAAAACAACCGAAACAATGTCCACTCACGACGGCGACTGAAGCCGAACTAAACTTAATACAAAGGTACTCTGTGAACTAAACTACTCTGTGGCTGTAGATCCCCATTTACAGAAACAATTTATATACGAGGCAACCAAATCAACGAAAATTTCGCCATTTTGGAGCCGAAAAAAATTAATTATAGCTAAACAAAACAAAATTACACTGCCATTTACATTCAGTGGCTTCCCACATGATAGATGAAGAGATTAAAAAATAGATTGAACAATTTGATTGAAATTAAACAATTGATATTTTCAAAAGTTATAGTGTTTACAAGCCACAGGGACTTGATAAATCCACACCATAAGCCACTAAAACCCTTTTTTTATTTAAAAATAGCAATTAATCGATTTAAAAAAATTATTAATAAGTTCAACAATCATTTATCTTTCTAACAATGTGCTTTTTATATCATTTATATGTATAATATGATTGCTAGATACGATTTTATTCGATAAAATGTTGGAATTTTAATTTTTAGGCGATAGTAGAACATTACCTTGCGCTTTCGCTTAAGGTATGCAATACCTTGCGCTTTCGCTTAAGGTATGCAATAAAATCACATTATTTTTGAACAGATAGAATGTTAGCAGTCAGGACTGACTGTGTAGGTAGTTTCTAAGTATAGTTCGTTTCGGATTGCCAAACCATCGAACTATCAGGATTAGGAAATAGTGTGTTTGTATTTGTGCATACAATCGTACACTATAAAAACCTGTCCTACATAGATGGCTAGTCCAAAAATATACTCGCGTTGAATATCATATTACTATTAAAGTTGAAATCACCACATACCTTTCATCATCTTAGGGAAATATAGCTACGAATAGCCTTTTCTTGTTATAATTTTTTCCGCTTCTTGCACCATTTAATTGGAAAGTTTTATAATGCATATTTAATTTCTTAACAATTCTGTAAATGAACAACGTCTCCTATAGCAAAATTAAAAGCAATCTTAATTAATAAAATATATACAAATATAATTGTTTGATTTGACGTTTGAACCTATTTCATTTGACAATGTCGTTAATAAACATTTCACGAAAAGCAGAAACAAGAGTAACCGTCATTAAAATTTTACCTCTGTAGTACATATAATTTTTACTATGGAAGTTGCACCCGCCTGCTTTGAACCGTATTATGGAGTGTAGAGTAGAAGGAGAACCATCTTATAAGGGGCGAAAGTTGAAAAAGTGTCCTACTATTTACTGAAAATAGAGGTTCCAAAACCTACCACAATAGCACTGGCGTCTGAAAAACTACGATATGAAGATAGTTGTTGTGAATGGAGTGAAGTCAGCTGAATTGAAATATTTCAAAAATTTCATGATTAGAGTAGTTAGTAAAATATTAAAAAATATTAAATTAAAATATTAAATAAAACCAAGCGGATTGGTCGGTCCTTGTTTATTTCTCCATCTTATTCTAATTTCTTTTGGCGCTTTTTCCTTAATTTATCCTATGCTACTGCAGCGCCACCCTTATTGGACACGTTTTTAGGGACACTTTTCATATATAGAGATGGTCCTCCTTCTCTCTACACTCCATAAACCGTATTATGGAGTGTAGAGTAGAAGGAGGACCATCTCTGTATATGAAAAGTGTCCCTAAAAACGCGTCCAATAAGGGTGGCGCTGCGGTAGCATAGGATAAATTTAAAAAAAAGCGCCAAAAATAATTAGAATAAGATGGAGAAATAAACAAGGACCGACCAATCCGCTTGGTTTTATACTACGTAAATAGTTGAGGTTTTGTATACTGGCATTTTACTAACTACTCTAGTCATGAAATTTTTTAAACATTTGAATTCAGCTGACTTCACTCCGTCGACAACAGCTATATTCATATCGTAGTTTTTCAGACGCCAGCGCTATTGTGGTAGGTTTTGGAACTTCTATTTTCAGTATATAGTAGGCCACTTTTTCAACTTTCGCACCTTATAAGATGGTTCTCCTTCTACTCTACACTCCATAAACGGTATGCAAGAATTTGAATATGACTGTTTTTACTTGTAAATGTTAGTAGCATTAAGTAATGGAGCGAAAACCATACAGCCAAATATTATTACAGCAACGTAGCGAAGTATTTCCAATTAATTTAATATTTTAAAATGTATTGCACGTATAGTAAATAAAACACAGCGTTTGTCTACATAATTATTTATTTAAGTTTTTATTTTTCAATTTTTTCTTGTACTTATTTAGAGCTTTTATTTTGCGTTGGGGGTAAATTAAATTTTTCGGTCCTCATTACATCGGTCCCTTTTAATAATTTATTGATTACAGTGCACCAATTAAAAATGCAGAGTTTAATAGATATTTTAAAAATTTCAAGAACTATATCTTTGTGTAACTGGCAATCGAGAAACGAAAATGAATATTTGGAATTTATTTCTTTTTTAATTTTTTCACTAATGTTATTTTGATATCTATGCTGTTCCAAATTTTCATTTGTTGTTTTTATTACATTTCCAAAACTTCTTACAACATTTTCGGATGGATATATTAATTTTCTATTTCTTTTTTGTTTTATATTATTTTTGTTTAACAAAATCAGGCCCCCTTTTCACTATGGGATATAATATAATATATATTACATCTCGAGATATAAATTAATATCGCTCACCATACATTTTATATGGAACCGTTTACACTTAGCTATAATATATATTACATCTCAAGCTATAAATATTTTTTCGCTCGACCGAGCGATATTTTCATATTATATTTTGCCCCCTGTACCCCGTACACCGTTCCGCGCCCCCGCAGAACGGTGTACGGGGTAAAGGTGGGTAATCCAATGACCAATGACGAACGCACACTGGTTAAAAGATATATCTCACAGTGTGAACGCCAATTGCGGGATATAATTTATATTTCGGGATATAATATATATTATATCCCATAGTGAAAAGCCAGCCTCATGGATATTGCTATCTTCCGACAGCAAAATATGTTTGCATTCTTCGCAATTGATTTTAGATAAAAATTTTCTGGTTACCCATCCAGCCGTATATGTCCTTGAGTGTATATTAATCCTTTCTCGTCTTGCCTGTTCTTGAATATTTTCTACAGCAAATTCTACAGTTTTACACACAGGTGTGGGTACGACTTTCCATTGACGTCAGTGGAGTTTGGTGTTGATACGTATTTTTACAGAAAGATTACACTATTATAAGCACACACACAAAGTCTCAATATACGGAAACGCGTAATTTTTGAGAAAAGAATAATTGAAAATCAATTATTCTTGCAATGTTTATGTCTAATCTGCTAATAAACTGGCGCCATTTTGTAATGTCATTGTCGACGTCAATAGGGATGTCGATTCTTTCCGAAAAAGGTCGTTTTTTAAATCGATTCAAATCGTAAGCTGATGTATCGATTCCTAAAAAATCGATTTCTAAAATATCTATATTTTTTTCATGTTTGCATTTATAATGTAAATATATATCCATTTTATGAGAAAAAAATCCCCTTCATCATAAAATATAGGGGGACTGATTCAGAAGGATTTCTGTATCTATTTTGAGACTGCTACCTCTCCGGCGCTGCGGGAAGAGCAGCCTCTACACCTTAGCGTAACAAATCGCAGGCATCCCTCCTCGCCTCCGCAGCTTCGGCTTGTTGGTCGCCTTCGGCGACCAGCCTCAGCCGCTCCGGCTCGTCCGATGCCTACGATTTGTTACGGCAGGCGGAGGCTGCTCCCCCTACGCGCCTCCGGCTCTATAAAACCACTCTAGGGGTAGGACAGACTCGTACCAGGTGGAGTCGGGGTCAATCAATTCGGTTCTTTGACATAAGTTGAACCTAACCTATTTTATTTATCTGCCCTAATAGGTACTGTTAAATAAAACAAATTTCAATAAGAGATCATTTATCATGGTATCTTTCTTGTTTTTCATAAAATGGGTTTATATTTACATTATAAATAGAAACATTAAAAAAATATAGACATTTTAGAAATCGATTTTTTGTGAACCGATACATCAGCTTACGATTTGAATCGATTTAAAAATCGACCTTTTTCGGAAAGAATCGACATCCCTATTGACGTCGACAATGACATTACAAAATGGCGCCAGTTTATTAGCAAATTAGACGTAAACATTGCAAGAATAATTGATTTTCAATTATTCTTTTCTCAAAAATTACGCGTTTCCGTATATTGAGACATTGTGTGTGTGCTTATAATAGTGTAATCTTTCTGTAAAAATACGTATCAACACCAAACTCCACTGACGTCAATGGAAAGCTAAGCCCAGGTGTGGCTTCTGATTTTGAAATCAGATGATGATGCAATGTTTACATTCTCAAAAAGGGACTGTATATCTAATACGCCTTGGCTGACATCTTTCTCGCAATTGTAAATCTCCGAATGAAAGTTTATAAATCTTGTTAGCAATAATGATTTGAATGTATTTATGAATGTATAAGCAGTTGAGTCATTACTCCGGTAATTGTATGCTCGTACTTGGCCTTGAAGGACATTGAATTTGTCATTCTCAATGTCTTTACTTCTGGTGATGGGAATTGAGTGACATTTTTTCACTCGAGTCACCCGCCAGTGATAACCTAGTCACTCGAGTGCTACTCAAATGAAGATAAAACTTGAGTGACTTTTTTTTACTCGAGTTACTCGCCTGTCAAAAACTAATAAAACCTTACAAAGTTTGTAAGTCTTGACTAATCAATAGGTTAGAGCTAAAGATTTTTTTTGTTTCCTCTTAATAAGCGAAGCGTTAGGCCTTGCAAACTGTAGTTGCTGAAAACGCCGTTTATTTGACGTAGAATTGGATTCAGTAGATGTGGAAGCAAAACTCTCTGCTTCCTTAGTTGAAGAACACGCGTGAGATGAACTTACTCACCCTTAATATCCTTATTTATTTTTGCATATTATTCTTGTACTCAATCGGATGTTTATTCTTCAAATTGTGACAAATTAAATTGGTTGAATACTACCACCTACCAAAGTCTTTGTAACTTTTCTTGCACAACTTACATATAACTGTTTTTAGTTCAACATTTTAGTTGAAAATGACCACACTATAGCTTTTTTGGAACTCTTAGTCCTTTCTAGCATTAACTAATAGCAAACACTCTCAAATAAACATATTACTAAATACAAACAACTCACTCAAACACATTTGTACTTAAGGCGCAGGTTGAGCAAAATGTCGCGCTAGTCGTTATTTGTGCGGTTTTTAGGAGCTATCTACTTTTTATTTAAAAGATATATCAACAAATAAAAAACACATTATATTTCTACATCATCTTGATTTCATAAGAGCTATATCCAATTTTTTTAAAGGAATAAATATTAATATAATCTCCTTACAACGAAACCACATAAATGTGAAATTATTATTGATAACATGCATCTCCTCGTAAAGTAAGTATTATTTTATTTTACGATTTACACCAATGGATAGGCAATTTATTAATGAACATTTCTATTATAATTTTTTTTTCAAAAGACCAAAATTTGATTTTATTAAGAAATTATTTTAAAATCTGGGCGTATTCACTGCCCACGGGCTTGCTGTAGTCAGCTAGTCACTGAGCGCTGATCTCTTCGACGTGAAGCTCGTGTCGTTAGAGTGTTGGCCAGCGCACACGCTCACGTCATATCAGTCGATAATATTATTACTTATTAGGTTATTTATAGGTAGTATTATTTGTTTGTTTTGGGTATAATTTTTCGTATTAGTTATGTACATATATTTGTTGTATTTTTTACTGCGCGATGAAGCTCTTTGCGTGTATTTTCTTTGAAGTAAATGCAAATAAAAAATGAAGCACCATTAGCATGTAAGGTTCGAATCCATAATTAACATTTCGACAAATATTATAATTTACACTATAAAAGGCTAATTCAATATTATCAGCCAACCACAATATCTTATTAGGTATAGTACTGCCTCATTGGTCTAGTGGTTGTAGTAGTGCGACTAAAACAGTTAACAGTGGTAGAGCCAGGCGGCAGCTCTTGCTGTCGCACAGATGGGCCGGCTCGAACCGGGGTGGTACCACGACCTCACAGAATACCAGCGTGAAGTAGAGGTTTACCTCTGCGTTTCGCTTGGTGAGTGCAGGTGGCCGGAGGCCCTTTTTACTGGAAATGAGGCATTCCATCCTTAGTCCTCACGGGTGAAAACGCATCTGCATTTTGATTTGTAATAGAGGATAGATGTAGATGTCTATGGGCCGCAGCAACCACTTACCATCAGGTGGACTGTGTGCTCGTTTTTCACCCTTGTCCTATACAAAAAAAATTTAAAACTAAATTTAACTAAAAAGACTAAACTGACCATTTATTTTTTAACTCAAAACAGGACATGGGTTTATTTATACTCTAAAAACTTTAACTTTATACAATTAGTGTTCACTATAAAATTATATTCGGTATAGACGGTAATTATTGTGGTAATCAAACAAAAGAGTGACTTTCAATAAGTATTATTTATAATCTATATTGAATTAAAAATTTTCTGTTTCTGTTTCTATTAAATGCAACATATTTTTTTTTATTATTAATTACATTTGTCAGTGGATTAAATTTGCTTTAATAAAGTTGGTGATGATTTTAAATAAGAATAAAATTCTTCTCAAGTTTTTTTATTGTTATCTTTGTTAACAACATCGCCTTTAGAACTGGAACCGTAAGCGTTTCTTTCAGGCGTCCACAATTTATTCAAAATAAAAAAATACTCTTTCTACCAGGTAGACATAAAATATATTCGATTAAAAAATATGTTGAAGATTGTTGACTTTGAATACTTCCATCCAACGAGTTACGGGACAATTTTGTGTCCCGGAGCTTTATTTGGGGACAGTGGGACAGGTGACCGAGAAAAGCGACAGTCCCGTTTAAAACGGGACGTATGGTCACTTTACCTATAACGCGGCGACGGCTCCGTAGCGCAGTGGCTTAGCAATCAGTTGTTGCGCTGGGGGCCGCGGGTTCGAATCCCGCACGGAACAAATATTTGTAAGGCCTACAAATAATTGTTCCGGGTCTGGATGTTTGTCCTTGTGCAATTTATGTTTGTAAACTGCCTCCACGACTCTCATTCTATATTACTCTCACTCTGCGAAACATCCTATTTATTTGTTTATTCTTTATTGCACCAAATATTTGTACAAAAGGCTATAGCTATCTCTCTATTTACCTATATATATATATATCTTTATATATAAAAAGTACGTGTCACGTTGTTTGTCCGCGATGGACTCCTAAACTACTGAACTGATTTCAATGAAATTTTTGGTCAATATGCAGTTTGGTCCAACTTAAAAGATAGGATAGCTTACATCTCAATTTATAGTCGCAATACAATATTATTTTATTGAAAATTATTTGTCTATTATTTGACAGTCACAATTATTTGTTAGCTTCAAACGATTCTGTCAGATGACGATATCTGTTGACTGTTAATAATGCAAACGTTTAATATAAGCTACAATTTAGTAGTATAACCACCACGTGTTGCTGTAAGTATTCATCAGATGGAACCAATTTTTTTATTGCTAATTTCAGGAGTGTTTTTGGGAAAGCAAATGGTCGTTCGGAAAGGGCAGAACAACGTCTGCCTGGTCAGCTAGTATATATATATATATATATATATATATATAGTATTTCTACGCTTGTTGCGACAACACCGTTTAGTCATCTCTCTTCATTTTTATTTTACAATTGCTAACAAAAGTTTACCATTACTTTCAAATTTAGTACCATTTTAAAGCCAGTGAATTGACTGTTAACATAGTGAAAGCCGTTTTTAAATTTAATAACGCGGTCCGATACAGTGAAGCAAAACATTTTAAAAATATTTAGTTACTGGTTGCAATCTTGACCTACCTCACATAAGCGTGCTAAAAACGATCAACTCGTGCCCGTCGTAGCTGTTGTGTGTACGCAAAAAGGCGATACTTCCCGATTGTTCGCGATTTTTGCCGAGCTAGTTATCTACGACCTTAGACAGTGCTACGAGCTTCCAAAGTACGGCACAAATAGTCCCGCCCACTTTGCTACGATATATCTACGAACCACCGCTGCACTTACTGCGTCACTGACTCGCCGTAGCGAGCTATCAACAGGTTGTTTTTTTTTGTATTTATATACCATATAAAATATATTAGTATGCCGAAAATCTGCTTGGGTTGCAAGCTTGATATAAAAAACGATAATTTCTGCAAATGTGCTTACTGCAAACAAACATGTCATGAGCTTTGTGCTAATTTACCACCCAGGAAATCTTCTAGTGAGCCCTCTCCAGTTTGGATTTGTCCAAGCTGTATCAGCAAGAGACCCAAAGGCGACAATACGGAAACACCAGTAAGGCATAATCTTAAGAGCACTCAACCATCACCTAATTGGATTTCGCAGCGATCACGAGGCAACAGGGTCGGTACTTCTCCAGTCGCAAGTGAACATGAAGCCCCTTCGCTCTACCCCACTGTCGATGAGATTAGGGAAATCATACAGTCAGAACTAAAAAATATTTTAACGAAGGAGTTGACCGTCTTGATTGAGAAAACGATTGCGTCTGAACTTCGAGAAACTGTTTCTGATATTGCATGCTTAAAAAGTGATTTGCTTTCGCTTAAAACTTCTGTGGATTTTATAAACTCACAATATGAGGAAATCAAGGTTGATTTGAACAAAAAGTCAGAATTATGTTGTCGGTTGCAGAAGGAATGTACAGACTTGACCATCGCTAATAGGGAATTATCTGATCGTGTGGCACAAATAGAACAGCACTCTCGTGCCTCGAACTTAGAATTACAATGTGTACCTGAACATAAATCAGAAAATCTGATTCTACTGACTAAGCAGCTTGCAAAAACGGTTTCCTTCGACCTTAAAGAAGAAGATATTCACATGTGCACTAGAATTGCTAAGGCTAATCCTGCCACCACTAGACCTAGATCAATTATTGTCAAGTTACGCAGCCCTCTGATTCGTGATGGATTTTTAGCTTCCGTCATAAAATTCAACAAGAACCACCAATCGGACAAACTTAATTCTAGCCACTTGGGTATTGGAGGTGACAAGAAACCTGTATTCGTGACTGAGCATCTCTCTCCAAGTAACAAAGATCTGCATCGGGCTACCAGACATAAGGCCAAAGAAAAGAACTACAAGTTCGTTTGGGTAAGAGGTGGCCGCATTTTTGTGAGAAAGTCGGAGTCAGCTCCTGTTGTTGTTATTAAGAATTTATCCTCGTTACAATACTTAACCGATTAGATTTCTTCTCATTTATTCATATCTTGCTTTTTATGTATACCTGCACAAAATCTGCTGCCTTAAATTGTTATTACCAAAACTGTAGAGGCCTAAATACAAAAATTAATGAATTTTATAGTAACATGTGTATGAATGAATACGATATTGTTGTAATAACGGAAACTTGGCTACAAAATAATGTTAACGATTTAGAGTTATTTAACGATAATTATGCTGTATATAGACGAGACAGAGACTTGACTAAATCATTTTCAAAGAAGACTAAAGGTGGTGTAATGATTGCCGTCAATAGAAATTTCGACTCACATAGGATTAATAGAAACGAAGGCACTGGGCTAATAGAAGATCTTTGGATTGTAGTTCATCTCAGAAATGGTAAAAACCTTATAAAACTTTGCATATGTGCGGTCTATATACCACCTTCCGTTAATTCAAGGAACTATGAACAGTTTGTAGATAATATTAATAATAATCTTTCCGATTTTGATCACTCATTGGTAATTGGTGATTTTAACCTTCCTAATTTGGAGTGGCTGAAAAATGATAATGAACTATTTACTATTTTAAATGACTCTCAATGCCAATACTTTTATATGATCTCTGAGTTTATGGCCCTAAATAATCTTAAGCAGTTCAATTACATTAAAAACAAAAACTTGAAAATGCTTGATTTAATATTCTCATCAGAAAGTAACGTATGTGTTGGTCAAGCCGACGAAGCATTAACCGCTATTGATCTTTTTCATCCACCTCTTGTATTTGAAATTACTTTCCACTCCATCAATCATTTACAACCATCCCTACAACCTAGACCTAATTTCCACAAAGCTAACTATGAGTCTATTAAAAATGAATTGGATAGTGTTGATTGGCTCAATATATTTGCATTATGTGGGAATGTTGATGAAATGGTTACTCGTTTTTATGATGTATTGCGTGCTACTATAAGTAAACATGTACCTCTCACCACACCTAAAAGCATTAAATATCCAATTTGGTTTTCTAAAGGTCTTATAAGGAGTATTAAAGAAAAAAATAAAATTAGACAACGCGTTAAGAAATATAATAATCCGATGGATAAAATTGCCCTGGACTTGCTAAAACAAAGAACAAAAAATTTAATGAAACAGTGCTATGATAGTTATTACAAACGCCTTGAACATAGTATAGCCTCAAATCCTAAATATTTTTGGACATTTATAAAGCATAAGCGTAAAAATAGTAGCAATATACCATCCCGTATGCAATTAGACCATGAAACTGGATCGGATGAAACAAGCATAAGTGAACTCTTTGCGAAAAATTTTTCATCTATTTATAGTAAAAGTCAAAATCCACAAGTTTGTTACCATAAACGCGATGGTGTCCACTCATTTTCATCCTCGCTTAGTTCTATTATGCTGTCGGATAATTTAATTCTCACGAGGTTAAAAAGACTTGACTTAAATAAAGGTCCTGGCCCAGATGGATTACCGCCGTTGTTTATACATCAATGTGCTAAGCAACTATCATTACCACTTACTTGTATCTTCAACGAATCTCTTAAAACTGGAATATTTCCTACCTACTGGAAAATGGCTAAAATTGTTCCCATTTACAAAGACGGTATTAAGAATAACATTAGAAATTACAGACCAATATCCATTTTATCTATTTTTCCTAAAGTTTTTGAAGTTTTAATCTACCCTTATGTTTACAATTTACTAAAATTTCAAATTACTGATCGTCAACATGGTTTCCTTAGAAATAGGTCCACCACTACTAATTTAATTGCCTTCACCAATTATATTATCCAGCATGTCGATCAGGGTTCTCAAGTCGATGCTATCTATACTGATTTTAGCAAGGCATTTGATAAAGTTGACCATGAGATACTTTTGACGAAATTAAGTAGTTGTGGTATTGGTGGCCCTATTTTGGATTGGTTTAGATCTTACTTAACTCGTCGCAAGTGTTATGTAGTTGTTAATGGGAGCCAGTCTGAACCGTTTAAGGTAACCTCGGGTGTTCCTCAAGGGTCACATTTGGGGCCCCTTTTGTTTCTAATTTTGATCAACTCAGTGACAGAATGTTTTTTAAACACAGAGGTTTACCTGTTTGCTGACGATTTGAAATTCGTTAGACCTGTTAGATCATCAACAGACTCCCAGCTTATTCAAGCCGATCTGGATAGATTGATCGAGTGGTGTACTCAAAACAATATGATTCTGAATGCTAAAAAGTGTTATCACATGTCGTTCACACGCAAACATACTCCTATCCAAACTACATACAAAATTGGCAACACAGTACTCAACCAAGTAGAGTGTATACGAGACCTGGGCGTTTTGTTGGATAGTAAACTGTCTTTTGTACCACATATAAACAGTATTATAACGAAGGCGTCCAAAATGTGCGGATTTTTAGGTAGAAACACCAAACGGTTCAGACATACTCAAACATTGCTACTACTCTTTCACAGCTTAGTTCGGAGCAACCTTGAATATTGTTCTCAAGTTTGGTCTCCTTTCTATGAGGTTCATAAGAGTGGAATTGAACGAGTACAGCGGAGGTTCCTTAGTATGCTAGCATTGAAATTTAACCAATACCGCTCCTTAACTTCATATGATGAACAGCTAAAACATTTCCGTATATCTTCCTTACATAACAGGCGCAAACTTTTGGATTTGAGCTTCCTCTACAAACTGTGTAATAATGGCATCGACTGTCCTCAATTACTGGAAATGGTTAACATTAATGCTCCAAGCAGATTACCACGATTTAATGTCTACAAACTGTTTATGGTCCCACCTCACAGGACTAACCTCGGTCTTAATTCAGCATTATGCAGAATGTTTAGACTGTATAATGATATATCTAGGCCATCTAATTTAGATATTTTCAATGACAATTTAAATATTTTCAGAAAAAAAATGTTACTTTATTTAGAATCTAAGTTTTAGATGATAAATGTAAACCCTTTTTAATTTCTCAAAAATACGCAATTTTGCTAGTGTGCTATTAAATTTTTACGATAATTAACTTTTCGCAACATTACTCTGTGTTAGCTGTGGTTACCTATAACTGGGTGAGCACATTGCATGTTTCTCACAATGCTTGGTTCTTGTTTTTAGTATTTGTGTATCACCTGTCGGTGACCCTTATAAATAAATAAATAAATAAATATATATATATATATATATATATATATATATATATATATATATATATATATATATATATATATATATATATACAATACAATAACTTTACAATAACTTTATTTCAGGCATCAAGGACTTAAAAATTAAGAACATTGGCCCATAGCAATATATACCTTAACCTAAAAATATATATATAAAATATAGACATAACTTAACACTATCTAGGGAACTTTTTTCTTTGGCGCGTCCCTGTATCGGCGAAACACTACCCCAGAGGGCCAGAAATCGGGACCGAGGAATGTCTCTTTATGTTTTGCAGGAACCTGGAGTACGTAGGATTTGAAGTTCGTTGACCTATTAGACTCCAGACGCTGCAAATGTAAAGAGATCGGATCCTCAATGCGGCATCGGCTTCGTTCTTCCACGTAACGCAGGACGTCTTCTCCCGACGTACTTTTGTCCAAACGCGAGATGTAGAGTTGTATAGTTGGCTCCACAGCACGCAGAGTTGTACTCGCGTTTATCTTGGCCGTCCCACGCTGGTTACAGACGAGTCGCGACCGACGTCTCTTCTCAACAAGAGTAAACCCGTCCTTATCAATCTTGTCTTGGGTCACCATTGGAACTGATTTTATTTCCACATTCTTCCGCTTTCGACCACAAGAGGGTGCCGGTTGTAAAGATTTTCGGGCATATATATATATATATATATATATATATATATATATATATATATATATATATATATATATATATATATATATATATATATATATATATATATATAGTGGGTAGGTATCTTTTAAACTCACAATTTTCAATGCTTCATTTTTAATATATAATTAATTATAAAATTTCATAATTAGATAATATATGAGAATACATAATTCTAATATAATGCAACGAATATACCGAATAAATAAATTAAAATACATTTATCGTTGTACGTTGTGTGTATTTCCATAAAATAGTTTATTGATGTTGAAAAAATACTACGTCCGTACAGTAGGTGGCGTCTTACATATTTCTTTCGCGATCCTATATTGTAGCGAGTCGGCGCGGCACGGCACACCAAATGCTCAAGCTCGTTCGCATGGAGTAGCCCCTTAATTTCAAGTGGAATATACATCGGCTAAAACTCTTTTTACTTGAACTTCTCACTCGAGTCGGTACAAGCCACTCGAGTGGTCTGAGTCACTCGTAATCCGAGTTGTCATAAATATCACTCGAGTGACTCGAGTATAACATGGCTCGATTCGCATCACTAATTCACTACCTTACTCCATAGACTTTGTATCTTACCTCTATCTACGCCTCTCCTCAATTGTCAATTTGACAATTGGTAATTTAATTTTTCAATCCTAGCTGATCCTAGCATAATTCCGGTTATATTGATGTTGGATTTCTGAAGTATTTACATTTATTAGTTTCAACACTAGGAAAGTAATTTAGAATGACGAAATATTTATAATGATTAGTTTATATTTATGATATATTATCGAGAAGTGAAGAAAAAAATGAAAGAACATCAGGGTGACTTATTTTCAAGATATGTAAAAATATTTATTGTGGTTTCTTGTTACTGGTAAGCCAAATATTTGTTTTCTACAGCTGTACAACTTATACTACACAATAAAGCAAGTTTTTAAATAACATTAAGAATACTATATTTAATACCATACTGAAATTAAATTAAAACTAAAAGGTTGAGTATCTAAAGATTACTTAATCTTAAACCTACGTAGGTAGGTACTTAATATAGTTCATTTAAAAAAAAAATTAAACCATTACCGAATAGGTACAATAATTATTGCTTTGTAGAATTATAATTACAATTTTTGTAGTAATAACAATGCCTTTACAGTTGTATATATTATCCTGTATTTATTTATCACTAAAAGTCGTAAATTTCATATTAAACTATTATATTGGCATGATTTTTTTGCACATTTCTATTTTAAATCAAACTTTTCTTTTAAGTACATAATACATACATGTTATTAACAAAATAGGTTGTCTTTCATAGTTTAACTATTTGTTTCAGGATTATATCAATTGCTACAGTGTTTGTGAATAAAACATTATTAAGTAGCGACTCAGTTAAATTAGATGCCCCTCTATTTATTACTTGGTTTCAATGTGTGGTATCCTTCAGTATATGTTTTATGTTAAGTAGAACTGGTGGTGTTCCAGGTATATTCAATTTTCCAAAAGGATCACCATGGAGTTTTAAAGTTGTAAGGGAGGTAAGGTTGTAGTATAGTGTATGCATTTTTTTAATTTAAGTATTTGAAAAAGTGATTATGAGAATTATCAGAAAGCTCCACCACACCACTTGACCACAAGCGGTAAAATATTTCTTTTACGAGGGGTGATCCAAAAGTAATGATAATGAAAATAAAACACGGTAATTAAAGTTAAATAATAATTTATTTTTCTACATAGTCTCCTAACAAATCATTACATTTAGTTCATCTTTTTTCTAAACCCAGGATTCCCTTTGAAAAAAATTCTTTGTCTTGACCCTCCCAAAATGCTTCAACAGTGGCCATTACTTCGTTATCGTCTTCGAATTTCTTGCCTTGGAGGCGTTTCTTGAGCCAAGGAAAGAGGTAGAAATCACTAGGAGCTAGATCTGGCGAATAGGGAGGGTGTTCGAGCAGTTCAAATCCCGTTTCTTGAATGGCAGCCATAGCAACTGTGGCTTTGTGAGCCGGTGCGTTGTCTTGGTGAAACAGCACTCCAGCTCGCAGTTTGCCGCATCTTTTTTCCTTAATGGCCTCCCGTAATCTTCTTATTTGGCCTGCGTAGTAAGAGCCCGTAATAGTGGCTCCCTTTTCCAAATTATCCACCATAATTATGCCTTGAGCGTCTCAAAAAACAGATACCATAACCTTTCCCGCCGAACTTGAAACTTTGAATTTCTTTGGCGTCGGTGAGGAGGCTCGCTTCCAAGTCATCGATTGTTGTTTCGTTTCAGGATCAAAATGGTGGATCCAGGTCTCGTCCATAGTCACATAACGGAACAAAAAAATTTCTTGATCTGCTTGGAACTTTTCGAGATTGACCCTAGAAATGTCAACTCGATTTTTCTTTTGCTCGTCGGTTAACATTCTGGGTACCCAACGCGCAGAGACCTTTTTCATATGCAAGTCGTTCGCAAGGATTCTTTGAACGCTGCCATATGAGATCCCTGTGACCTCAGCTACATGCCTGACGGTCACTCTTCGATCTGCCAACACAATATCTTCGACTTTTTTCACGTTGTCTTCAGTGAGGGACGTGGATGGGCATCCTTCGCGATGTTCATCTTCAGTGGATGTTCTGCCCAGTTTAAACTCCTTGGCCCAGCGTGCAACTGTAGAATATGGAGGAGCAGAGTCCTCCAATGTTTCCACTAAGTCACTGTGTATGTCTTTTGAAGACATTTTTTTCAAACAGAGGTACTTGATGACAGCTCTAATTTTGTTTTTCTCCATGTTGATGTTATCTCTTTGACAGTTCGTATTCAAATGAATGTATCTCCCGGAAATCGTGATCTATTTACAGTAGAAAACCGATTATCCGAACATCGATTATCCGGACTCATTCGTCACGGCTTTAATTGCCGATTTAAAAATGTTTTGTATTACGACAAGTTTATTCCCGCCTACGACCGTGTCTCCCACTCTCATTCGTTTGTGCGATAGTGTTTGATACTGATAGGTTGTTTTTTATTTATGTGTACGTTTTTTGTTGGAAATCTAAACTGTCAAAGCGAAAAAGAGTAGTGTTGTCTCTTAAAAAAATTGAAATTCTCCTCAGTTTATACTTGGTTCTTATAAAAGAGCGCATGCGGTCCACCCATATCTGGACCTCTTTTATGTAAAAAAGCAATATATTTTAACCAAAAGCTGGGTAGTGATACCTCTTTCAAGACGAGCTGTGGATGGTTAACAAAATTCAAATTTAGACATGGTGTTCGAGAACTGGAGATTCAAGGAGAAAACTGTCTGAAAAACTTTTTTAAGGAAATTAATTTAAAATATTTTTGTTATATGCTGGTAGAAGCGTGGAACTCTGTGGAATCGCAAACATTATAAAGGGCATGGAATAAATTATTGAAATTAACATCTAATCTTCATCTAATCCTTCAATTATACTGAACAACAATTTCAAAGAAATAACGAGCAATGAAAATTCTTAGCATTGGTGAAGGGTGTGATGAAGAGAATATCAAAGAGAAAATCCTCGATTCCAAATATTAACTGATGAAGAAATCATTGACGATTTGAATAGTAACGAGAGAGACGATGAAGAAGAGACTGAAACTAGGGATGTTTGTCAAGTACCATATCATGCAGAAGCTTTTGAAGCTCTAGATGTTGCTCTAGATGTTGTTGCTAGTGGTTTGAAAGACAGGACGAATCGGATCCCATACAGTTGTTACAACTGAAGTGCATCAGGGACTTGGTTGCAATGAAAAGATGTGATTCATTGTGTCGAAGATCAGTAACAAGTTATTTTTTTTTATAGGAGAGGGGGCAATCCAGCATGCGGCTCACCTGATGGTAAGTGACTACCGCCGCCCATGAACAACTGCAACACTAGGGGAATTACAGATGCGTTGCCGGCTTTTTAAAAAGGAGTACGCTCTTTAGTAGTAGTAGTAGACATTTCCAATCAAAATTTAAAATTACATACATAAAATGTAAGTACATATTATGTACTTCATTATCGTTATAGCTCGTAATTTTTATATCGTATTGTATAAACTACGTACGTAAAACCCATTACATAATAAAAATTGATTAAAATTTGAATACTGCTTGGTTTAACTTTGAAATCGATTATCCGGATTTTCGATTATACGGAATACCCCTGGTTTTATTTGATCCGGATAATCGGGATTCTACTGTATATGATTTTTTTAGGCTGACGTATTGAGTATATAAGCAAGCAAAAAATATTTTTTTTTTGATTTTTATGCGGACCTGAAGTAACCGATTGTCATTTGGATCACCCCTCGTATTTACAACCAAATTGAATATAAATAAACCTAGCAAGCTAACAGCATAGCAAAGTGGCGAAGCAATCAGCTTTGTAGCAGTTTCTAACGGTTGCCGTTGAGCAATCAGTTTCAAAATAGGAGGTTCAGATGCCTGGGTGATCGATTGCTGAAAACAGAATTTGAAAATTCGAAACCATTCTCGAGATAATCGTGGGACAGATGGACAGACATCGTGAAATCAATAAGTGTCTTCGCAAGCTTCGCCACTGAATAATATGAGAACATCATCAACATAGTCAAAGTCAATTAAATACACATTCTTAAAAATAACTCAATAACAACTCTTCAGATCTTGATCAAATTTATGTGGGACCATATGAAAAGCACCAGCATTCAAATAAAAAAAGAATCATCAAAATCGGTTCACCAAGAAAGAAGTTTTGAGGAAATACACATAAAAAAAGGCAGTTGAATTGAGAACCTCCTTCTTTTTGAAGTCGGTTGAAACCAATGCCATATATGCACAGACCAGGGGGGGGGGTAAACAGTGACATCTAGTATTGAAATTCCAGATACAAATGTTAAGAATGGTATTTATAATAAATATTGACTAGAATGGGGTCCAAGATCAGCTGTTGCCATGAGTGATTAAAGACTAAGAAATTTAATTATTGTAAGGGGAAAACATTTAATTCAATTACATCAATTTTTTTTAATTATATTTCTTGCATTTCAGTATTTATTATTTAACAGTGGTAGAGCCAAGTGGCGGCATTGCTGTCGCACGGATGGGCCGGCTCGAACCGGGGTGGTACCACGACCTCACAGAATACCAGCGTGAAGTAGAGGTTTACCTCTGCGTTTCGCTTGCTGAGTGCAGGTGGCCGGAGGCCCTTTTTACTGGAAATGAGGCATTCCATCTTAGTCCTCACGGGTGACAACGCATCTGCATTTTGATTCGCAATCGAGGATAGATGTAGATGTCCATGGGCCGCAGCAACCACTTACCATCAGGTGGACTGTGTGCTCGTTTGTCACCCCTATCCTATAAAAAAAAAAAAAAAAAAATTATATCTTCAAATAATTCACTTTGAGTTCTAGCATAAATGGACGCACACAGTCCACCTGAGTGGTTGCTGTGTTCCATAGACATCTACATCTATCCTCGATTATGAATCAAAATGCAGACACGTTGTCACCCATGAGGACTAAGATGAATATATATATATAAGAGGAATGCCTCATTTCCAGTAAAAAGAGTCTCCGGTTCTCTACACTCATCATACGAAACATAGCAGTGTTGAGCTGCTATTTTATGCTGGTATTTCTGTGAGAGTGTGGTCCTTCCCCGATCGAGCTGACCTCATAAGTGCTATAACTTGTACTACTAATTTAGCTGCAGAATGGCTCTACCACATAAAAAAGTTATTTTTGCTTGGTGGTAATGGTATAAAAGAAAATGAAATTACGTTAGTCCCCAAATCTTATAGTCTTATTTTCTATAGAAAAATATGTATTGTGAAGATGTTGAACAATTTTTAGGTTTTAATTTTTACACAAATGTTTGCTTCTGCTGGAGTTCAAATTCAACACCTGTACCTTTGTCCTCATAATAATTAATATATTAATTTAATAATTAAATTATTGGAAGATTTTTGACCATGCCAATAAATTCCAAATAATTGGAAAACTAATTGAAATTGAATTGAAGGTAATGTAATTTGAACATTACGAGAAACAACCAGATACAATCAAGGGAACATCATAAGTTTTCTGTATTCCCTAAAAAGTTAATCTACACATTATTACTTAGAAGCCAGGTATTTTTAATATTATGTTCATCTCTATTGTTCAAAGGAGGATTTAGTCTTTAATGGAACAGAAGAACTTCCTATAATTTTAAAATGAGAAAATATATATTACTCATAATTAACTTAAATTTTTAGGTCATTCCCTTATCAATTATGTTCACATTAATGATTGCGACAAACAACATGTGCTTGAAGTATGTTGGTGTTGCATTTTACTACATCGGCAGGTCTTTAACAACAGTATTCAACGTTGTGTTCAGCTGGATACTGCTACGGCAAACCACATCTTTTAGATGTGTTTTGTGTTGTGCATGTATCATATTTGGATTCTACTTGGGAGTTGATCAGGAGAATTTATTGGGTAATTAACTTTTTAAATATTTAAAAAAATTAAAGATCCTCGGTAGCATATGGGCTAAGCACACACTGTTAATTTAACAGTACACGAGCAGGCCGGGATTTATTCCCATCAGCACTAACAAAATAATTTATTGCAATTTAATGTCCTATTTATTACGTGCTCGACGGTGAAGGAATACATCGTGAGTAAACCTGCTTGTCTGTCAAATTTAAAAAATATATTTCGAACATATGTGAATTCCAGCAACATGCATTTGACACTTTCTTGCCCTAAAACCCTCTCAGTCATGAAAGGAGGCCTATGCTCACAAGTGGGACGTAAGTATATAGTCTGTAATTTTTTGTCACAATAAAGAACGCACTTTACTTTTAGGAACTATCACCTGCATTGTGACGTCACCACCTACACTAGACTCCTATTTCCTGTATAAAATTTCATTTTCTAGGGTCAAGCTAGCCTATAGAGCGCAATAACTTTTTGTAATAGGAGGATAATAGAGGATGATATGTCTCCCCATTGAGGTTTTCCTCCTATTTTCAACTATTCTAGGTTGACTCTCAAGTTTTCATTGTCTTCTTCTGCCTTTCTCATATTTTCCCTAATCCACTTGTCGTCTAACCGTGTTAACCGTGTAATGGTGGTGTAAGAATATTCAGTACCCCATATAGCACCTCCGATAAAATAGGGTTACAACTTGAAAAGCCTGGATTTTTAGAAAAGCTAAAATAAACTCATGAATTCGTTATACAGTTTTTATTCTTGTGATATTAGTATAATGTGATACAAATTATATATAATTGAAAAGCCGACAAGAAATATGTTTAAATGATATAAGCTGTTTTTCAAATTTCCTGAAAAATCCCAATTTTAACAGTATTTTATATAACTATTTGAACTTTTATTAACAAAAATAGAGTATGACAAATATAACAATTCTTATTATAATAAAAATCAGGCAGGCAGTCAATTTCATTTTAACAAGTATTTATATAGCTGTAGCCTTGGTAACAACATCAACTCTAACAAAAATATTCAAAAATTGTAACTTAATCAAAAATGTAAACAATTCTAGGCATCACAGTTTTATACGTGGGGCACACTGAAATGATCGGGTATAAGAAAAACCACATGCACGGTATAGCTAAATTGTATTTTATTGTTTTTCGAAGTATTCTCCGTTCAACTTAATGTACTTTTCCATTCGTACAAACCAATCATTAAAACAGTAATTCCAGTGTGAAGTTGATGTTGACAAAATGGCTGATTTGTACGCTTCCACAGCTGCTTCGGGGTCTTCAAACAGTTGACCGCGTAATAAATCTTTCATTCTAGGGAATGTGAAGAAATCGTTTGGGCTCAGGTCAGGATGGCGCATCAGCTCAGCGTTTTCCCGCTTCAAAAAATCATTTGTCTTCTGAGCCGTATGGGAGCTCACATTATCGTGATGTAAGATGATGCGACGTTTCGTGTTATTTTTTCGGAGTTCGGCTATCATTTCTTGTAAACAAAACCATGACACTCAGCGGTAACCGTGATGCGTTCCTGTAAAGGAATTGTAGCAACATGCCCCTTTTTCGAGAAAAACGTAGCGACCATTTTCTTCGACACGCTGCGGGAGCGACCCACTTTCGTTGGTTTGACCTCGTTTTCAAAGACCCAAACTGCTGACTGATGTTCTCTTTTAGGTTCGTATGAATGAATCCATGATTCGTCACCCGAGACGATATTATAAACGGCATTTGACTTCCTTCCGTTGAAGCGTTGCAGAGTATTCCGGCACCAATCTACACGAGCCGCCTTTTGCTCTTCGGACAAATTGTGGGCGGGAAACTAGCTTTCTTACACACAGCTCATTATGTAATATCGACTGAATTGCAGTCATTCCGATACTGATAACAGCCCGAATCTGTTCGTATGTCTGCACATGACGGTCATCTAATATAATAGTTCGCACAGTTGCGATGTTTTCAGGCGTGACCGCTGTTCTTGGTCGACCTGCAGAAGAAACAGTGCTGAGCGACACACGACCGCGTCGGAACTCTGCATTCCAGCGGTATATGGTTGTTTGACTCTGTGTTTCAACATCATAAATCGAAACAAGTTCGCTGAGGCATTTATCTTGAGATAAGCCGCGACGAAAATTGTGATAAATTATGGCACGGAAATGTTCACGCGTGAGCTCCGTTTCTGTTAACGACGTGTCAACTTTAAACCAACATAGTTTTTGTTTTTAAACATTTTTTTAATTGTTTGAATGTCATTAAGATACTAAGGGGCCAGTATTCAAATTCTAAAAAAGGTTTTATTGTAACTCAATCCGAAATATTCTATTCCCGATCATTTCAGTGTGCCCTCCGTAGAATCAGCACAGTACAAGTTCCGGTAGTACTTAATTAAGTTACCCTGAAATAATATTTGGTTTAAAAGTTCTCCTTAACCGGTTCAGTGCGGATGGCATCCCAGGCGTGCCATCGATTGTTTTTCTGTGTGGCGTGAGTCGTGTCATTTTAAAAATCGTTATAAATCGCTCAAATTGCGTTTTTGGAAGATTTATCCATAACAAAATATTCATTATTTTGCAAGTAATTCTTGCCTACAACTTCGTTTCTAAATATTTTGCGAATTTGAAATTTTTAGGGGTTGACAACCTTTTTTTAACTTGTACTCTTTTAACTTAGTGGTTTTTTAAAACATGTTGTGGAAAAGTACTCTAATAAGAAACAAATAATAGCTCTCAATCAACATGCGATCGGTACACAGATTTAGTGTGATGCTGTATTTGCATATACATACATGAAAAAAAAGTTTAATAGATATTAATTTTTTATTTTCTAATAAGGACCCAATTATTATGTGCCGCGCCTAGCATTTCCTAAGACGGCTATATATAAAAGGAAAAAATCAGCTGACTGAAGATAGTACTAGAAATAGTATTTTTTGCATACCTTAAGCGAAAGCGCAAGGTAATTTTCTACTATCGCCTAAAAATTAAAATTCCAACATTTTATCGAATAAAATCGTATCTAGCAATCATATTATACATATAAATGATATAAAAAGCACATTGTTAGAAAGATAAATGATGGTTGAACTTATTAATAATTTTTTTAAATCGATTAATTGCTATTTTTAATTAAAAAAAAGGGTTTTAGTGGCTTATGGTGTGGATTTATCATGTCCCTGTGGCTTGTAAACACTATAACTTTTGAAAATATCAATTGTTTAACTCAATCTATTTTTAATCTCTTCATCTATCATGTGGGAAGCCACTGAATGTAAATGGCAGTGTAATTTTGTTTTGTTTAGCTATAATTAATTTTTTTCGGCTCCAAAATGGCGAAATTTTCGTTGAATTCGTTGCCTCGTATATAAATTGTTTCTGTAAATGGGGATCTACAGCCACAGAGTAGTTTAGTTCACAGAGTACCTTTGTATTAAGTTTAGTTCGCCTTCAGTCGCCGTCGTGAGTGGACATTGTTTCGGTTATTTTCAGCGGCTCAAAAAGATCGCTGTACAAATACACAATATTTGAATAACCAAATTTCTTAAAAATACTTGATTATAATAATAATAGGAGATTTTTTTATTACAATATTTAAAAGCACAGAATAAATAATAGTAGTACGTACTAAAAGTAAGTAGTATAATTTTTTTTGTCATGGGTGACATTTTCATGCTTTTCGAGGGTGTCGAAACCGATAGGGTTGTCGAAATGTAAATCCAAGATGGCGGCCGCAATAGGTATCAATTTTTACATCATGGGTGTCATTTTCATGGTTTTCGAGGGTGCTGAAGCCGATAGTGCTGTCGAAATGTAAATCCAAGGTGGAGGCTGCATTAGGTATAAAATTTTTCATCATAGGTGTAATTTTCATGGTTTTCGAGGGTGTTGAAGTTGATAGTGCTGTCGAAATGTAAATCCAAGATGGCGGCTGAATTAGGTACCAATTTATTCATCATGGGTGTCATTTTCATGGTTTTCGAGGGTGTTGAAGCCGATAGTGTTGTCAAAATGTAAATCCAAGATGGCGGCTGCAAAATATATAAATTTTTTCATCATGGGTGTCATTTTCATGGTTTTCGAAAGAGTTGAAGCCGATAGGGTTGTCGAAATGTAAATCCAAGATGGTGGCTGAAGTAGGTACCAATTTTTTCATCATGGGTGTCATTTTCATGGTTTTCGAGGGTGTTGAAGCCGATAGTGCTATCGAAATGTTAATCCAAGATGGCGGCTGCAAAAGATTTAAACTTTTGCATCATTGGTGTCATTTTCATGGTTTTCGGGGGTGCTGATGCCGATAGTGCTGTCGAAATCTAAATCCAAGGTGGCGGCTGCAATAGATATCAAGTTTTTCATCTTGGGTGTCATTTTCATGGTTTTCGAGGGTGTTGAATCCGATAGTGCTGTCGAAATGTAAATCCAAGATGGCGGGTGAAGTTGGTACCAATTTTTTCATCTCGGGTGTCATTGTCATGGTTTTCAAGAGTGTTGAAGCCGATAGTGCTGTCGAAATGTAAATCCAAGATGGCGGCTGCAGTAGGTATCAATTTTTTCATCATGGGTGTCATTTTCATGGTTTTCGAGGGTGTTGAAGCCGATAGTGCTGTCGAAATGTATTTAAACTACTTTAATAATTCCGTATAATCATGTTATACGTAATTTTTTTAATGCGCTTAAGGTATGCCCAATTGGATTTACCAATATTTTTATTTCTATTCATATGTTTATATCTTGGGAAAGCTGTTTTTTATGATTAAAGCATCATTTTAAAATTTGTGCACTGGCTAAAATATGTCACGGCTTAATTTTCCCTCATTTTTCATCACGTTTTTGCAACACCTCGAGAATTTTTTGCATAACTGTATATTTTCGATTAGCATTGAATCTTAACAATTCATTTGAAATTAATTGCTCGAAATAATTGCATCCATGCACATCTCTATCGATGGGTGCTGGATCCTTTTTCTCTTCGACCATTTCAATGCATGTACCACTGTCCTTAAATTTCTTTGGAGCTTGAGAAGTTTCATAATCTGAGTACGTCTGTGAATTTTGAAGTATTTCGTCGTCGTCGTCGTCCTGACATTGAGTTTTGTCGTCATCAACCTCTGTCTCAGGAATATACTTGCGTTTTGATTTAGTTCTAAAAATCATTGCTATGTTACATACATTCCCATAGAACACGCAGCACAGCTAAACCATATTGAAAAGTCTCGACGGTAACTTCGGTATCATAGGTCGCCGAATAATATACCAAATAATAAATATATAACATTTTTATAACTTTAAATAATACATATTATGTAACATTTGTAAATATCAATGAATCATAAACTTTATTTTTTCCAAATTAAGGTTCTTGATTGTTTGATGTTTACAAACGTTATTATTAGGTAAAAATTTAATTTAATAAAAACCAGGGTCTTTAAGGGTGATTTAGCTGTACCTACTTATATAAATGATTTTTTTATAAAACAAAAAATAGTACAAAAGGTTTGCAATCTTTGCATAAAAAAGTCACTTACTCTCCATTTCAAGGAAAACATGCAGAAAAACACTTAGTTTGCTTAGTTACTAAAAACAAGTATCCTTCCGTTTGCAACTGATATTTGATGTCAACTAAACTTAATGAGGTCTAAACAAGTAAAAAAACAATAAACAAGAACATTACTTTTACACATGGCTGATGGCACAATAGACGTGTCATCAACTTCTGTGGCGTTTGCCACGACAGGCGTGTCAGAAATATTTGTTCGCCGCTACGGCTAAAAGTTGTCGAAAATTCGTGCCGCAACGAATCGGTTAATGAAATAATGTTTAAATACTAAGTAAGATTACAGGTCCAATCATCACTATAAAATTCAAAATCGCAGATAAAATCAAAGATTCAGTCGTCTATTAATTAGGGTGCATAAAGTATAATTGGTTATAAAAAGTCGCATAAAACTGTGGTATATGATTACTATTAATGAAACTCATCAAATCAGCTTTCTTTCTCTCGCTTATTGAGAGCTGTCTGATGTAAGCAGGTTTTAGTTCAAGCAGAACCTCAGGGTATTTTCGCCAAATTTTAGATTCCGAAAATCCTACATCTTCACAAGAGTTCTTTTACTAAAGAACACGAGGTGTTTCTTTCATGAATTTAACGACCCTGACGTCCTTCAATTTAATGTTACTCGTACCGAAGCGTAATTCTGCTTGTAATTTCTTAAGGGATATAGAGTCATTAAATGAAAGCTCATTCACCGAGTATGGAGGTCCAGTTTTTTTTGGCTGTTCTTATAATTTGTGCATATTGAGAAGACACGTAAATTGGACCAGATTTAAAACTCCTTTTAATGCATTTCTCAATTATCGAATGAACTGAATTGCCTTCATTTTGCGTATGTCCCGTCACTAAAAAATTGTGTGTAATAGATTTCATTTTATCGTATTTGAGTACACAATAGGCGTATACTCGTAGACCCATTATAAACTTGTTTTTATTTTGTCCTCCGCAGTTGTCTGAATAAAAGGTTATGTCAAAAGCAGAACCATAATTGATTTGAGACAATATTTTTTCTGTAAACTGGAGAATACAATTACCATTTTCATCAGTACCATGATTACCTGTGCCCTCATGCCAGAAGTAAGTTTCAGTTGTTTTAATTGCAAGGTCGGACACCGTAAAGTTAAAGCAGTTCAATATACTTTTGTAGTAAAAAACAGATACGTCACCTTTTGGAACTGGCAGAACAGCTTGACGATCATAAACTGGTACTATATTTGTTTCCGAAGCGTTGTCTTTTTCGCACTATTATTCCTGTCGTGACAATTGCTTTTTCAAAAGGTGTTGATCATACATCTGTTGAAGATGTTGTTTGTTCTCTGCGTTTTCATAAGCAACACAGAGCTCATAGCGATATTTTTTTGGCTCAAAAAACCTAAATTGACCTCTTAATTTTTTTTTCATACATTACATCATTGGTGTGAGGTCTATTATTACGCTTACATTCTTCTACGTACTCACGATGAAGATCAGCTATTGTTTCATGTTGTTGATAAATCCACACCATACGGTGTGGATTTATCATGGCCCCAAGGTTTGAAAACACGATAACTTTTGAAAAGATCAATTGTTAAACTCAATCTATTTTTTAATCTCTTCATCTATCATGTGGGAAGCCACTGAATGTAAATGGCAGTGTAATTTTGTTTTGTTTAGCTATAATTAATTTTTTTCGGCTCCAAAATGGCGAAATTTTCGTTGTAATTGGGGAGCTACAGCCACAGAGTAGTTTACTCACTAACTCATAGTGTTCATTAAACATCGATTGTTTAAGTATTCGATAGTAATCGATAGTTTCTTATGAAACAATCGATATATCGATAGACTATCGATTGTCTTTCAGCAGGTATCACAAATAATAATAACAATAAGTACATAATTATTGCTTTTATTTATTAAAAAAAATTATAGGTAATTAATTACAAAATATTCAAATTTTGTTTTATAATAAGCAATGTGTTTTAAGTTCTTATCCTTTAGTCTATTGCGTTTATCGTTCATAATTTTACCTGCTTTTGAAAAAAATCCTTTCTGCAGGAACTGAAGTCGCCGGAAAACTTAAATATTTATGGGCCATTATACATAACATATTATTTGATTCTGTCCAATATTTTAAGACAAGAATTCTTGTCTATAACATCTTTTTCAAAATATTAACGTAGGTCAATTATAGCATCACTGATCGGTGTAGCAACATGACGCTGTTGCTAATTGGGTAAAAAAGTAGGTCATCTGATTGCAAACTCGTCTCTGTAGATGTATTAGCCGTGCTTGTAGATGCTTCGGTTTTGGGTATTATTCTTCTATTAGTTTCGATTATAGCAGCATACTCTTTTTGGAGTAATTGTGTAGCGTTGTCTGCGTCTTGAGGCGTCCTAAAACCAAGTTTTTTAAATCTAGGGTCTAATAATGTCAAGAGCATATTAACAGACCTTGTATAAAATGGTTTCAGTCGTTGATCGATTGCTTTCATCAAGGAATCTATAACAGTTCGCCCTTTATTAGTTATTAAGGTGCACTGCAAGCTTGTCAACTTAACAGAAATACCCCGAATAAGAGGTATTATTAAGGATGCAGTGACATACGCCTCCCCCGAAATTGTAGTTGTTGCTACTTCAAAAGGTTCAAGAAGACCTATTATTTCTTGTATAGCTATGAAATTTTCTGCTGTAATCAAAGGTGGTGCTTTGGGACATTCATTAATTGCAATAGCTAGCTCATTTCGTACTTCTAGAATTCTTTTGAACATGTAATACTTTACTAGTATATATATATAATAGTAAATGAGCTGTTCCAACGTGTTTATACCTCTTGTATCAACTTTAATTCTTTTTTGTTTGCTCATCTTTAAGCAATACGCAATTTGTCACTGGCTAGTGTGGAACTGTGAAAAAAAGTCACAATAGCCTTTGTCTTCAATAAGATTTCGGAAAATGATTCCACTTTGAAACAGTCTTGTACTGTTAAGTTTATATAATGTGCAAAACAGGGTGAATGACGGATCTTTAACATATCAGCAGTTTTTTTCATAACTGAAGCATTGTCGGTTACTATTGTTACTATCTTGTCGCGAATATTGTATTCCTCTAGTATGTTGCTGATGACCTAAAAATATGATAGGTATTAAGAACATTATTTGAAACCCTCGACTAGCAAAGAAAGGACATCAGAAGCAGAATACCAGCGTAAAATAGCAGCTTAGCGCTGCTGTGTTTCGTATGGTGAATGTAGAGAGCCGGAGACCCTTTTTACTGGAAATGAGGCATTCCATCTTAGTCCTCACGGGTGACAACCCATTTGCATTTTGATTTGTAATAGAGGATAAATGTACATGTCTATGTGCCACAGCAACCACTTTCCATCAGTTGGACTGTGTGCTCGTTTGTCACCCTTATCCTATAAAAAAATACAATACTTACATGTGCCATAGCTTTAGAGTTATGATGGCCTTCAACTTTTTTCACCTTTAATAGGGATGAAAGTAATTTCGCGTCATTAATAAAATGGCAAGTCAATGCTAGTATGCCTTCGTTCGCGGTGCTTGTGCACATGTCTGTGGTAATACTCATACAACTAGTCATTGCAAGGGCCTCTTCTAATTTATTTTTTAAGTTTTCATATTCTTTTGGTATCAGTGTACAATTCAGTGTACTTTTGTCGGGTAACTCGTATCTGCTGTCTAGTGCATGAATAAATTTTTTCAAACCTTTGTGGTCAGAGGTTCTGTAAGGCAGCATATCAATAGCGATCATCTGCGCGATAAGTGTATCTAGTTCTTTTTTAACTTTTGAATTGGTGTCGTACAACTGATTTCTATTAAACTAATTTTTTAGATAGATTTTTTTTAGTGCCACCTCATCTTGAACTTGATGTTCAGACGACGATCCTTCTTCCGATTCTAACATATCTATTTTACTGGCATGCTTTCTTTTCAGGCGATCTCTTAGATTGGTCGTATTTCCCGAATGTTTGTATTCCTGATCACAATGGTTACACTTAACAAACTGACTAAGTATTACTGTCCACTTTCTTGAAATAACTCCACATTAATGATTTATTTTCTCGATTCATTATGAAGTCAAATACGAAACAAATCAGTAAACTATAAAACGCCAGAACCACCGCCCGTTCTACCACTCACTCAAATAGTAACTTAAGTCAGCGTCACACATTTATATTCATCCACATTTCACACAGTTTATTTACAGGGATTTCCCCGACCTTAGACTAAAGGCGGCTACTGACATGCCTGCCGCAGGGGCAATCTAGGGTGTAGGAGTGGGGATGACCCTTAATTGACTCCTTAATTGTGATGTGTGTAGGCAAGCAGGGGCAATTTTTAAGTCTGCCCTGCGGCAGGGCGGCAGGAGCGCAAGACCTTCCTTGCTCCCTGATATAAGATTAAAGACCTAAGATTGCGTGTGTAGCGAAATTGGAGCAATTTCAATCAGTTCCTTGCAACTTTCGCGCGGAGCACACGTATGAGTACAAGTCAGAACCGCAGAAAGAACGTCATTTGAACGTTGTAACTTACAAGTAACATTACTGGGATTTGTTACCTAACTTGTCATTAGGGCTAGTATGGGAAAGAATATATTCCAATAGTATTAAAATTGCTGGAATATAAATAAAATGTCATTAACTAAATAACTATACAAAAATACAAATTTTAGTAATTAAATTTATTAAAACTCATCATTAGAAAACTATCCTGGCTATTTGTAGCACTAGTTAAATTATAGTTACTAAGCACTAGTTAGTTAAGTTATATCACAGAATAAATTGGTTCTATTAAATTATGACGAGTGAAGTTAGTCATATTTAACTAAGACCCGAGAGCAAACCGGTTTCTTGACTGTACGGCGAGCGCGGTACAATGCGTGCATCACAAGATTATGACATAATTATTACGAATAACAATTATTATATGTTTGTTGATGGCATCGGTATACGGTAAAGCTGTATAGCTTATGTTTATACCGTAAAATATCAATTTAAATATTGTCAAATTATTATCAAATAAATAAATAAAAAAAAAAATTGTCTTTGATACGAGGGCAGCACTGAAAATTTCGGGAATCAAGGAAGTGACACAACATTACTATTTACTTAACTTATCTTCACGCACAATCCCTGACGGGGTAGCCAGAGTGAACAGATCGCCAAGTGTCACGATCCTTACATACCTCTTTCGCTTCTTTCAGATTCATTATCTTCTTCATACATGCACGTCTAGGTATCCGAGTACTCTTGACCCTCCCCTCTTCGAGCAGTTTGCTCACATGGTCTTCGAAAGTTAGTCTCGGTCTACCTCGACACCTTTTAATATTAACTTTCGCGCTATATATTTTCTTCACCATTCGGTCTTCAATCATTCGCTCAACGTGCCCAAACCATCGAAGCACGCCCCTATCAATTTTTGTGATAAGGTCATCTTTCAAACCTGCCATATTGCGGATCTCTTCGTTTCGCTTTCGGTCGGTCATGGTAACGCCGCACATTTTACGAAGAGATCGCATCTCCACTGCATTCAACTTGCTTTTATGCTTCTTCTGGTATACCCAGGTTTCGCTGCCATATAACAAAGTCGGTACCAACACTGCGTTATGTATTGCAAGGCGTGCACTCTTCACTACGCCTTGCCTTTTGACTAACGCAGTCAGGGCACCATTGACTTTGTTCCCGGCAGCGACACGCCTGTCCACATCTAAATCACATCTTCCATCCCGGCTAAAAGCACTCCCCAAGTATACAATATCATTTACCTGTTCTAGACATTCCTGATTTACCCATATTTCACACTTTCCCTCTTCGTCCCTTTCAAATACCAGAACCTTAGTTTTATTACAATTCAAACGGAGACCTTTAATTTCACATTCCTCTTTCATACACGTGACTAATGCCTGCAGTTCTGCCTCTGATGGTACAATAAGCACTGCATCATCAGCATACAGCAGACAATTTACTTTTATGTCACCCAATTTCACACCCAAACAGCTATCTTTCAGCTTCTGTAAACAGCTGTCGAGATACAGTATGAACAGCCAGGAAGACATGACACAACCCTGTTTTAAGCCCGTTTGGACGCTAAACATGGGTGACAGGTCATGCCCTACCCGCACACAGGCTTTACAGTCACAGTAAAGTGACTGCACAGCCCTTAGCAATCGACCATCCACACCGTACCCCGGCAACAATTCCCACATTTTCTTCCTTACAACCTTATCAAATGCTTTCTCAAGATCCACAAAAGCACAGAAAATCAGCTGGTTAGCAGCCAGAAGCTTTTCCGTGATAATGCGTAGAGAAAACATTTGATCCGTGCATCCTCTTCCAGGCCTAAATCCGCATTGTGCCTCCCATAGAAATCTTTCCGATTTTAAAAATGTATTTATTGCTTTTCGAAGTATTCTCCGCGAAATTTGGCACATTTTTCCATACGATGGAACCAATCATTGAAGCAACCATTCCATTCGGAAGTTGGGGTCTCCAAAATGGCCGTTTTGTAGGCGTCCACAGCTTCTTCAGGTGATGAAAATCTCTGTCCACGCAATTTATTCTTTATTTTAGGGAAAGTATAGAAATCATTAGGGCTTAGGTCGGGGCTGTACGGCGGATGGTCTAATAATTCTATGTTTTCTTGCTCTAAAAACTCTTTTGTTCTGTGTGCGGTGTGAGAACTCGCATTGTCGTGATGGAGGATGATGCGGCGGTTGCAGTTCTCTTTACGGAGTTCAGAAACGACCTGTGGCAAACAAATGCTAGCATACCATTCTGCATTAACCGTTCTTTGTCCCTCAAGAGGAATAGTCGTAACATGGCCGGTTTTGGAGACAAACGTGGCCACCATTTTTTTTGCAACACTCCGTGAACGTACAATTTTTGTTGGCTTTAACTCATTTTCGAACACCCAAACTCGTGACTGGTTTTTTGTTTCGGGTTCGTACGCGTATATCCAGGATTCGTCACCTGATACGATGTTGTATACAGCATTTGAGGATCCTGCGTGGAATCTTTCGAGAGTTCTGACGCACCAAGTAACGCGAGCCGCTGTTTGCTCTTCACAGAGCGAATGCGGTATCCATCGGGAAAACAACTTTTTTACACCTAATTGTTCATGCAAGATTATTTGTATATGAATCATGCCAATGTCTAAAGTTGCCTGAATTTCGCGGTATGTCACATGTCGATCTTCCTCAATCAGCTTACGCACAGCATCAACGTTTTCTTGGGTGACTGCAGTTTTTGGACTACCTTGATGGGGATCATCACTGAGCTTGACACGTCCACGATGAAATTCAGCAAACCAGCGATAAATTGTGGTTTTGGATGGGGCTTCATCACCAAATGCAGAAATCATCCGGTCAACACACTGTTTTTGTGTTAAACCACTTCGAAAGTCATAATAAACCATCGCTCTTGAATTTTCTCGAGTCAATTCCATTTTCTCAACGACTAAAAAATTTGATAAAACCTTGTGGCAAGACCGAGAATCTTTTTTTGAATAAATAAATGGTATTCGATTTTTAAAACCAAGGAGTTTTCAATTAAAAAGATTTTAATATGACAGGAACAGTGGAAATATTCTATTCCCGATACTTTTAGAGCAGCCCTCGTAGCCTAAAAATAGCGTGGGAGAGCTATGCTGCAGCTTATAAGCACTATATTATGTTTGTAATTATTAATTAATTAGTTGTTTTATTGATAAATGTGGGTGTCTATGGGTCACAGTGTCCACTTACCATCAGGTGAACTGTGCTCATTTGTCACCCTTATTCTATATAAAAAAGAGCCAAGGCTATATATACCGATTCATTGATATTTCGATAAAACTGGCGCCATTCTCAATGCGTGCGTCCAGCGAGACGTACACTCTCATACTGAACGGCAGGCGTGTGTGTAGAGACAGCTCCGATATTGCTCCGATCGCTGTGCTTTCTAGATTGCCCCTGCGGCAGGCATGTCAGTAGCGGCCTTAAGGCCGGCCATATACATACGGAATTCCGTTTCGGTATTCCGATTCGGAATTCCGAATGCAGCAAGTAACACCCGTCACACACGTACGGTAGTTTTCCGTTCGAAATTTTGCAGGCAAAAAGGGATTCCGTATATGTGTGGCCGACCCGTTCGGAATTCCGAAACGGAATCACGAAACGGAATTCCGTATGTATGTGGCCGGCCTAAAGGGACACTTCTACCATAGACAAAAATTACGATAAGGATGCCAATCGAAAGAATAGAATAGAATAATTTTTATTCTATCTTATTGAAAGTCATTTTTTACTTTACCACTGGTTCGAAAAAATACCCTCTGTCCTGGGAAGAACCAGCAAGAAACCCAGCGGGACATTTTTTAAAAATAAATTTTACAATATATCTTTTGGCAGTACTCTATGGAATTTAAAAGTATTTGAACAAGCCTTTACATTTTGTTTGAGCAATGATTCGGCGACAGTAGGAGAAGAATTTAATGATTTTGTTGTCAAAAAAGGAACATCAGTAAAATGTTTCTCAAAAGCCATAGCAACTTCTTGATCAGATCGCGTTAAATTATTGTTAATATTCAATTGAAAATCCGAGTTGCGCGGTTTGACCTTGCCCGTTTCACTATATATTATTCTCCAGGTCATTTTAATTTTGTCGGATGCAGTTTTAATTTTGTTGCTTAAATGTAAAGCCTTAGCAGTAGTGGAGCACACTTTAAATATTTTAGAATATGTTTTTACATAATCTCTAAATATAACACTACTATTATATGATCTTTCATCATAAAGCTCGTATAACCTTCGCCTACTTTTATAAATTCCTACTGTCGCCCATTCATTAAATGATTTGCGACTGTTAAAAGAGAAAGTTTTAGAAGTAAATATTCTACTAAATTCACAACTTATAATTTTAAATAATCTAGCATACATATAATTAGCACTATTTTTAAACGAAAGTGATGGAAGTCTTTTTATTATATTACTTCTAAACCTCTCCAAGCGATGTTCATTTATTGGAACAAACACAACTTTCTTATTTTTCTGTTTTTTGTGTATGTAAGGTAGTGATACCAACTGTCCACAGTGATAGTTAAACCAGACTATCGATAGTACCGATAGTGCAAATACTATCGATTAATCGATAGTCTATCGATGTTTAAGGAACACTACTCACTCAGTTCGGCGTCAGTCGCCGTCGTGAGTGGATATTTTTTGGTTGTTTGCAGCGGCTCAAAAATATCGCTGTACAAATACACAATATTCGAATAACCAAATTTCTTAAATACTTGATTATAATAATAATAAGAGATTTTTTAATTACAATATTTTAAAAGCACAATAAATAATAGTAGTACGTACTAAAACTAAGTAGTATAATTTTTTTTATCATGGGTGACATTTTCATGGTTTTCGACGGTGTTGAAACCGATAGGGTTGTCGAAATATAAATCCAAGATGGCGGCCGCAATAGGTATCATTTGTTTCATCATGGGTGTCATTTTCATGGTTATCGAGAGAGTTAAAGCCGATAGGGTTGTCGAAATGTAAATCCAACATGGCGGCTGCAATAGATATCAATTTTTTCATCGTGGGTGTCATTTTAATGATTTTCGAGGGTGCTGAAGCCGATAGTGCTGTGGAAATGTAAATCCAAGGTGGCGGCTGCAATAGGTATAAATTTTTTCATCATGGGTGTCATTTTTATGGTTATCGAGGGTGTTGAAGCCGATATTGCTGTCGAAATGTAAATCCAACCTGGCGGCTGCAATAGATATAAATTTTTTCATCATGGGTGTCATTTTCATGGTTTTCGAGGGTGCTGAAGCCGATAGTGCTGTGGAAATGTAAATCCAAGGTGGCGGCTGCAATAGGTATACATTTTTTCATCATGTGTGTCATTCTCATGCTTTTCGCGGGTGTTGAAGCCGATAGTGCTGTCGAAATGTATTTAAACTACTTTAAATAATTCCGTATAATCATGTTATATGTAATTTTTTTAACGCGCTTAAGGCATGCCCAATTGATTTACCAATTTCTTTCATTTTATTGGCGCCATATGCCAGGTGATAAAATCTCTTTGGTGGTTAATATCTTTAAGTTCTTACGTTCATAATTCTGAAAAATTTTCTTTGCACTTTAACCAACAGCATTCGCTACACGGTGGCTTAATTTTACTATCATCCTTCTTCACCTTTGTTTTTAGTGTTACGTAAGCAGATCCTGCATTTCTAAGGATTTTACATTTATTTTGTAACTATTCTGTTGGTTTAGCTACTACTAGTCTGGTATTGGCGTGTCATCTGGGCTTGAATTCAATGTTGGTGCTGAAGATATAGTTGCGGGTGTAGCTTCGAAGTTAGCTTGGTTACCAACGTTGTCTTCAGTTTCGGATTCGTCAGAGATTTTAATGGAACGACGTTGCTCAATTTCAAAATCTGGATCTTTCACCGAACCATCACTGTCCTTATTTGAAGTTGAACTGGAAGTGTCTGAGGAACATGTACTTTCTGTATCTGAAGAAGAAGCGGTTGACAAGTCATCAATAGGCTTACCGATTTGCTTGGTCTCTCTAGTCTTGGTCACTCTGGTGTCTAACTTCTATTGAACTTGTAGATGGTATCATTTCGGTATTGTAAGTGACAGAATTTATATTGTTATATCTGTAAATGCAAAATCGAATCAACGACTATAATGAATACTAAACAAAGTCAACTTTTATATCAATTTCACAATAAAAATACCACCATCTTTTTCCCATTGAGTATGATGATCATCTGGCAAATCGAAATTAACTTTCTCGATGGGATAGCTATTGAAGTGTTCATTTGGAGATAACAGTGCTTCAACTTCCGTAGTGTTCTTGCTGGAATTAAATCTGGTCCTATTTTTTGTAAAACACACTTTTACATTAGCACATCGTTTCAGACATCAAAATTGAAACTATCATTGTTCCGATTGCACGATAAAATAAATAAAACCTTTTTTCACTCTCAGCTTCGGGAACTTTTCAATCTTGATTACCTCTTGCGAGGTTACATTATGGTATATCGAAGTCAATTTTCTCGGTTCCTGATAGATTGTCAATAATATAACAATCCGATTATCCTCTTGATTCTGGACAAAAATATTAACGTACGTACGTACCTATGATGAAATTCACCTGTTTACATAAAGTTAGGCGCTTCAATTAGATCATTATACAAAATAACGTATGCTAGTAACTTTTAGAATGAAAAATAACCTGGTAAAAACAAGTAAAGTAATTAGGTAAGTATAGTAGGCATCTTACCTTGCCAGTTTGTTCTCTCAATCTTTTGATAATCATCGGCGGGTATATTTCTTTTATCTTTTAGAGCTAAACGCAGAATTACATCATTACGTTTCATCTTGACCCTAGAGTCATAAGTCAGATTCACGGCAAATATTTCCAAATACATAAACTTTGTTATAAAACAAAGATACAAATCGAAACCGTGCCACCCGCCCTTTGTGTTTGTGATAGTTCTTCTTTGATTTGTGGTAGCACTCTGTCCATTCCTGCATAATTAGCGTCTGTGTCCACTATAAACCTTCCATCTCTGGTTGAATAGCCCAATATGGCGATATACAAAACTGTTTCTTCAGATCTTTGAAAGAACTTTTGGATCAGTTTGTACCCCTTCAAAGATAACGTTCCAGGATCCAAGAAGAACTCACTTTATTTTTGATTAGTTTAAGTTTGCTTCTCGTAGAGGAATGAATACCTTTTACAGATTTTATAGATGTTCTTCAAGATTACGGCCTAGTATAACATCATCCAGGTAAGCTAAGCAAGCATCTCCCAAAAGGCCCACCATAACTCTGTCTATCGGGTATTGAAACGTTGCAGGAGCAATGCACAGACCGAATGGCATGACATTGTCCTCTAGGTTAATCTTGACCTACCAGTACCCACTTTTCAAATCCACCGTTGAAAAGCAGCATTCGGTAATCTTCGCAGTTATTGGGTTTTTCTGTTAAGAAATTTTCAGTACCAGCCCGGGGTCAGGAAGTTAGCGGTCTTTCACCCCCGTGCTTCAGAAAGCACGTAAAGCCGTAGGTATTGCGCCTGATCTCTCTCCGTTCGCGTCGGTATTACCGTCCCATCGGACAATGAGGTTGAGGGAATAAAAAGTGCACTTGTGCTTGCTCATACACTTGGGTACTATAATACAGTCCTGCGCAGATGGCTAGTCTCCGTTGAGACTGACTGCCGTGACCGAAATCCGGTCTGAAAGATATTATTATAGTCTACGCAGATCCACACTGGTGATGACTAAGGACTGGTGATGGTTCAATGTTTTGTAACAGGTATGAAGATCGCTGCTTCCACGACATGTCCGTTTCAAGTATTCAGGTCTCAGTATATTGCGCGATGCTCCTGTGACAATTGTAAATCTGCAGATTTTTCCATTTGAAGTGCCCTCGATGATATAACTGTTGCCATTGCGTGCTTCTGTAATAGTAATAGTAGGGCCTCTCGTTTCCATCGCAGCCATGGCGATATTTAGTTTAAAGCTCCTCGTCTTAGGTCTCCGAGTTTCAGAGCCTTTATTCCTTCTTGTTTGTGCAATCAAGCCATATGTGCCCTTTATCACTGCAACCGTAGTACGTCTGATCATAACGGAGCTTCTTTTCTTCCGTTACCAGTTCACTTTGTATGATTTACTTTGTTTTTTTGCTTTGTATGGTTTCGTATCGCGTCGCTACAGCTTCCACTTCTACTGCATGTGCCAGTTCGCTCTTTATGAGATTGGTGGTGGCCTAGTCATACTGCTGAACGAAGTTCAACGTCATGAATGCCGTCAACAAAAGCCTGTAGTATATTCACCACTAGAACAGATGGTGTTGACACACAGGCGCGACGAACCAGCCTCTCTGTCTCCTCAGCCACACAAGCGCATAAAAAGACACTCCAACGAGTGTCTTTTTATGCGCTTGAACACGAATACGTAGTAAAGCTCTATAAGCGTGTTCTATATGATTGTCGCTTTACCGGGTCTTTAGGGCTTCCATCAGAACACTCAAAGATGTTCCTTCTATAGACAGCCGCTCTAGAATCATCTGGGCATCACCTCGTTTTACGGTTAGTGGTTGCCCCGAAAGGCCATCTCGCAGTAGGATCGTTTTTAAAAGTATATGCCTTGCTTAAAGAGGTTGTGCCACTGTTAATTATAGTTTTCTTAGACAAAGAGTGGTCATAGACGACCAAGGACAGCTTTTCCATCCATCTGACTTGTTTGAGGTTTTGAGCGAGTTTCTCCTGCGTAGTAAGAAAATTAAAGACAACGCAAAATTCTACATTTTTTAATTTGTCTTATACAGGTCAAATTACTTTCCTTCAGCTGCAATACAAGCTCGACATCTACTTAAAAAAGACCGGGTTATCACTCGGGCAAATCTTTCGTTGGTGACAAATTCAGCTGCTTCCGTAATTCTTTGCCGAAGCTCAGCTAAATTTTCAATTGGTTTTAAATAAACTTTCTCTTTCACTGCTCCCCAGTAAAAAAAAAAACTAACGGATTTAGATCCGGGGAACGGGCTAGCCACGAGATCGTACCAGACCGCCCCATCAATTCTGTATTGAGATATTGTGTCACAGAGCGGGCATAGTGAGCTGGGCAGCCATCTTGCTGATACCACATCTCTCTGTAAATACTTAGTGGCACGTCTTCAAGTAAATAATGTCCCGCTGGGTTTCTTGCTGGTTCTTCCCAGGACAGAGGGTATTTTTTCGAACCAGTGGTAAAGTAAAAAATGACTTTCAATAAGAATTACACATGTAATGTATATTGAATAAAAATTATTCTATTCTATTCTATTCTAATTAGTTAAATGGTTTTGTAAAAAATCTAAATAAATTTCAGCATTCAAGACCTCTGGCAACTCAAAAGGTCCTATGACTCTTCCGTTTAAAATTCCAGTCCACATGTTTATTTTAAAACGATGTTGAGATCTGTTTTTTCTCATTAAATTCGGATTCTCTACGTGCCACTCGTGTAAATTATGTAGGTTCATGTAACCGTCTTTTTTAAATGTCGATTCATCCGTCCACAAAATTTTTTCAGCATTCTATTGTAGATTGTAGCATCAAAAACTACCCGCACTACCAGCATCAAAACGCAACACGACGTTGATAACCTTGAGGTAGCAGGGTTAGTACTCTCTGTACATGGTACGGGTGTAACTCATTTTTTGTAAAATTCGGTGAGCTGCAGTTTTGGGTACACCTGTGCTTTCCTGAATTGCTCGTACCGAAGTACTTGGGTTTTCTTCAACTGCTTGTAGTACTATGTCCTCGTAAGGTAACGTACTTCTTCCTTCACCATGTACTTGGTTTGAAAGTCTGCCCTCAGTAAAGAGTAGACGGTGCACATTGTAAAAACTCGATGATCTGGATAGCGATCAGCATTTTGCTATCGCTCGCGATACAGTCTAGCCGCAGCACTAGCATTGCCTCTACATTCCCCATAAATGTAGTGCATGTTTGCATATTTCTGTATGGTGTACACAGACATGTTGGCACTACACAATTACACTATAGTCCAAGAGAAAGCCAAGGTTGTTTTTAAAAGATCGAAACTGCCCAAATCCAAATCACAAACAAACAAGTCCAATAAGCGAATCAAAAAGTCGGTAAGTACGAAATAACACGAACGAATACGGAAAGATGCGTAGAAACGAAGGAGCGTAACGTGATCTACATCGTGATCTACATTGCGTGTGCCAACACTCAAAAAGTGGCGTCACTATCTCGCTCGCATCTCTTAAAATGACTTTCTTGGTATTTGACACATTAGCGTCACTATCTATCTCATTCACCCATTAGCATCTGAATCGAATGCGTCACTATCTGTATCACGTGAGTGATACAGATAGTGATCATAGTGATACAGATAATGAGTGATCATTAGCATCTGAATCGAAAGCGTCATTATCGGTCTCATTCACCCATTAGCATCTGAATCGAAAGCGTCACTATCTGTCTCACTCACACTTCATGGAATGATACTTCCTCTCGCTAAAACTCGAATCTTAGTTAGCTAAGAATTAAAAACAACAGGTTACACAAGCACTACCCAAGATTACACAAAAAAATAGAATCGAAAAAAGTAAAGATTTGTAGCTAAAGGAGCTAAAAAACCATCACAGGTGTACATTTTATTTTTCATAAAAAAAGAAATTACTGTAATTTGAAAATACATGTCTAAGATTTTTTTATATTTTTTTTAAGGATAGGGTGACAAACGAGCACACAATCCACCTGATGGTAAGTGGTTGCTGTGGCCCATAGACATCTACATTTATCCTTGTTTGCGAATCAAAATGCAGATGCGTTGTCACCCGTGAGGACAAAGATGGAATGCCTCTTTTCCAGTAAAAAGGGTCTCCGGTTCTCTACACTCACCATACGAAACACAGCAGTGTTAAGCTGCTATTTTACGCTGGTATTCTGTGAGAGCGTGGTTCTTCCCCGGTCGAGCCGACCCATTCGTGCCACAACTATACTACTAATATAGCTGCAGCATGGCTCTACCACGTAAATTATTCTGGTAACTATTATGATTTGTCCTATCACCCGATTCCGGCTTGACGTCGACTTTTGGGACATTCTGTATAACCCGATGTCCTCGTTGATTAACGCTCAGTGAAGCGTGATCTGGTTGTTACGTTTTACTGCAATCAGGTTCTATGTTTTTAACTTCACTTCATTTAATTAACCCTTACCCTGTCCCATAAATCATATAAGAACGTTTCGATTCTTTAGCTATTGCCGCTATTTCGCAGACAGGGTAACTGTTAAAATATAGGTGTTTAAATTACGCATATCGGATAACGTTTTTATAATCTTAGGTTTGTTCCGGCCGCTTTGATAAGATAAATAGTAATATTTAAAACATGACGTACTTGATTGTACCTATAAATTACTATAGACACCTCAAATTAAATATCCTAAATACTGAATTTAAGTGAGAACGTGAATTACCGTGTAGTGGCGGTGTAAGAATATTCACTACCCCATGTCATTTCGTGGGTGTCGTAAGATGCGATAGAGAGAAACGGAAACAGGTAGCATGAAGATTTAGAAGTATTTTGAGTTGTCATCGGGAAGCCGATGACAACTCAAAATACTACTGCTGTTGCCAATTCGCCTGCCAAGTTTGGCAACTATGCCAAAAAAGCCTTTATGAGGCAATATATGGGTGAGGCTTATGTTCAACAGTAGACTTTGAAGGGATGTAGTGATGATGTCTGATGAGATATTGAATGGAGTACTTTACCTTTTTAATTAGCCTTTTTAAGCGCCAGCAAGTAGAGAAATGCAACCATAAAAGATAAGCTAATACTCACCACGGACACTCCTGTCTCACTGGACAGACCTGTAATATTGCCTATATTACCAGTCCCTGAAATTTGGAGTCGTCATTTTCAAATGGATATACGAGGGCGGCACTGAAAACTTCGGGAATCAAGGAAGTGACACAACATTACTATTTAAAAATGTATTTATTGCTTTTCGAAGTATTCTCCGCGAAATTTGACACATTTTTCCATACGATGGAACCAATCATTGAAGCAACCATTTCATTCGGAAGTTGGGGTCTCCAAAATGGCCGTTTTGTAGGCGTCCACAGCTCCTTCAGGTGATGAAAATCTCTGTCCCCGCAATTTATTCTTTATTTTAGGGAAAGTATAGAAATCATTAGGGCTTAGGTCGGGGCTGTACGGCGGATGGTCTAATAATTCTATGTTTTCTTGCTCTAAAAACTCTTTTGTTCTGTGTGCGGTGTGAGAACTCGCATTGTCGTGATGGAGGATGATGCGACGGTTGCAGTTCTCTTTACGGAGTTCAGAAACTACCTGTGGCAAACAAATGCTAGCATACCATTCTGCATTAACCGTTCTTTGTCCCTTAAGAGGAATAGTCGTAACATGGCCGGTTTTGGAGACAAACGTGGCCACCATTTTTTTGCAACACTCCGTGAACGAACAATTTTTGTTAGCTTTAACTCATTTTCGAACATCCAAACTCGTGACTGGTTTTTTGTTTCGGGTTCGTACGCGTATATCCAGGATTCGTCACCTGATACGATGTTGTATACAGCATTTGAGGATCCTGCGTGGAATCTTTCGAGAGTTCTGACGCATCAAGCAAAACTTTTTTACACCTAATTGTTCATGCAAGATTATTTGTATTTGACTCATGCGAATGTCCAAAGCTGCCCGAATTTCGCGGTATGTCACATGTCGATCTTCTTCAATCAGCTTACGCACAGCATCAACGTTTTCTTGGGTGACTGCAGTTTTTGGACGACCTTGACGGGGATCATCACTGAGCTTGACACGTCCACGTTGAAATTCAGCAAACCAGCGATAAATTGTGGTTTTGGATGGGGCTTCATCACCAAATGCAGAAATCATCCGGTCAACACACTGTTTTTGTGTTAAACCACTTCGAAAGTCATAATAAATCATCGCTCTTGAATTTTCTCGAGTCAATTCCATTTTCTCAACGACTAAACAAGTTTGACAAAACCTTGTGACAAGACCGAGAATCTTTTTTTATAAATAAATGGTATTCGATTTTTAAAACCAAGGAGTTTTCAATTAAAAAGATTTTAATATGACAGGAACAGTGGAAATATTCCATTCCCGATACTTTTAGTGCAGCCTATGTACTGCAATTTGATTTGTAGATAATTAGCAGAGTTCTCTGTATAATGCTGTGGATCCAGAATTCGACTATCAGTCGGAGACAACAGTTGCGCATCCCTACAAGTTGTACCGAATATGATATATAACCCTAGGATAATCTTAACGCATTCAGAATCGAAGGTTCTTCTAACATTTAATTCAAGCCCATCTCCAGTTTCATTACATAATACTTATGTGTGTGTGTACGTGGGGAACACTAAAAGTTTTGCGTAACTCATGAATACAACAATTTATATGTAAACTAATATATTTACTGCTCTTCAAAGTATTTTCCATTACATTATGAACACTTTTCTATTTCTTCAAACCATTTTTGAAATCATAAGGACTATTGGTCTCAGGGCTTGTTTTTCGCGTGTCGTTTGAAAGCGTTACCACGGTCTCTTCTGGCTTCGTGAATGTCAAACCTGTTGTCAAATCTTTGATTTTTGGTAAATTAAAAAAATCGCATGTGGCGAGGTGTGGACTGTGTGCGGTATGGGTCACAAGCTCCATTTTTCAGAAGCCAAAAATGACTTTTTCTTGTTCGCGGTGTGCACCGAACCATTGTCATGGTGCAATGGGATGCGGCTTCTTGGTTGTTTTTCCCTAACGTTTTCTAAGACACTGAGCAAAGAAATGGTGGTGTACGACATAGCATTAACTTTTTACTCAACAAGAGGAATCTTGCAGACAGGATCCGTCTGGGAGAAAAAAATGCAATAATTTTTTGCCCACGCTTCTAGCCTGCCTCAATTTTGTTGGTTTGCTGTCTCCTTCGAGCGCCCATACAGGAGACTGTTGGTTTCTTTCTTTTCATCTCCAGTCACAATGTCATATACAGTACATGTAAAGTACCCCGACTTTCAGTAATGAGGTGATGAATCAATGATAATTAATTACATTAGGCCGCAGACTTATGAGTTGAGCGAAGACGTTATTTTGTGCAGCGTTATTGAATATTTTAAAAACATCATAATTTCAATAGTTAGGCAGGTAGACGTTAATATTTGAGGATCGGAATTAATATTTGAGGTAGGTACTGCTCATTCATTGTTCGTTGATGTATTCAAAATTCCCCCGTTCTACCTCAACTCAATGTGAACTTATCTTTACCCGACTGCCAAGGAAGGGTTTTGTTTTTCGCGCGTATCTTGTATGTATGTATGTGTTTATTTGTAGATTTCTTTATTACCTCGTATCTTCGTAACGGCTGGATGGATTTCGACAGTTAGATATCGTTATATTCGTTTTAAAATCCCAAGTGTTCTTAGATAACTGCTTGAAAAAATATACAAACTGGCGGATTTTTGGCGCGAAATAATAGGTACGGTAATAAAAAAAATTAACCAAACCTACCGAGTAAGGTATCAAAATAAAAGAAATTAAAAGAGGAATTACAAATACAATGGATTTCATTTATTGCGACCTTGGTTGTAGCGACCATTTACCTATAGCGACGTTAAATCTAAGTCCCTTGAATTTAAAGCATATTTTAATACAAAATTCAAGTGGCTATAGCGACTTTGGATGTAATGCCTAGTTCGGGTGTAGCAACTGTTTTTAATGAATTTGTAACAAATTCCTAGAAATCCCATGCAGATATTGCGACCGGAGTCGGCGGCGAAAGACAGAGATTTCTTTCTTTCACAAACATTTCTTATCTTTTGTTAACATCCATACAGATGGTCAGCAAGTGTGAAGACCTTTATGTTTTGTTTATAGATATCAGCTAAGTAGGTAGAGAAGCGTGTAGGTTTCGGAGTTAAATTATATGGTTCAGTTACAAAGTGATATTCTGAGCAGTAACTGTAATGTATTAAATTTGTTACCTTTGCCTGTAACGACTTCCGCATATAACGACGAAAATAGAGTGGTCTCTTCATCGTCGTTATATCCGAAATCCACTATATACACTCAGCGTCACAAAAATCGCACCTCTCTGAGTTTGCGCGAAAAATGGCTGTAATGGCTAGAAACGAATTATATTTATATAAATATTGGTATGTTTGAAATGGGTATTTGAATAGCTTTACATTATTAATAAAAAATCATGAAATCATTAAAACATTTATCATTATAGAGCGTCAAAAATAAACACTGTCAAATGCTCGTTAGTAAGGACGCTAGTTACACCACCTAAAAAGGGTATAAAAGGGTCGATCTGGATGAAATATGGGTCAGTCGTAATTTAGACTTTGCAGTGAACACACGTGAACAAGTAACCCAAGAAAGAACAAGTAAAGATGGACACCAGCTCTGAAGAAGCCGCTCAAGTGATTGCCCTATTGCAGTCGGGGATGCGGCAGTGTGACGTTGCTCGACAGTTGAACCTGTCCCGTTTCTCAGATCGACGGGTGTTCCAACGTTTTCAGCAGACTGGTGGTTATGTTAGAAAACCGGGATCTGGAAGAAAACGGTGCACATCAGAAAGAGATGACCGTTTCATCGTTACGACATCTTTACGAAACCGTTTTACAAATGCTGTTGAATTGCAACAACAGCTTCGATCAACTCGGAGAACATCTGTGAGTGTTTCTACGATAAGAAGAAGGTTACACGAAAAGAGTTTAACAGCCCATAGACCTGCTAAAGGTACAAAACTTACTGCACAGCATCGCATAGATCGCCTAGAGTTTGCTCGCAATCATTGCGAGTGGACTCTAGAACAGTGGCGGACCGTACTCTTCTCTGATGAGACGAGGGTCTGTCTCTTCTGCAATGACAGACGTAGAAGCGTCTACAGAAGACAGGGGGAGAGGTTCACACAACCCTGCTTCGAAGAATCCGTCGAATACCGGGGTGGCTCGTGTATGTTTTGGGGCGGCATTTCCGTCGACGGGAAAACGGAACTTGTGTGCATTTCCCGGACTCGGGGTGGCCGTGGGCAAGGGTCATTAAATGATGGTCGGTACATTACTGAAATTCTGGAGGAACATGTGGTTCCGTATGCTGGTTATGTCGGTGATGGATTCATGTTAATGCATGATAATGCTCGTTGCCACACCGCGGCTATTGTACGGGATTATTTACAGGAGGTCGATATCACTGTTATGCATTGGCCAGCATGAAGTCCAGACCTTAACCCAATAGAACATCTCTGGGATGACCTAAAACGGCGCGTGCGAGCTCGAGATCCAGCTCCAACCACTCTTCAAGAGCTCCAAGATGCGGTATTTGAAGAGTGGGAACAAATACCCCAAGAGGCTGTTGCGACCCTTGTAAGGTCCATGAAAAATCATATGGAAGCCGTTATCAAGCCAAGGGGGGGGGGGGGGGGGGTAACACTAGGTTTTAAGAACTTTTTTTGTATTTATTAAGTTTTTTTTTTAAATTATTAAATTGCAAATTTGTACATACCCTGTCTTTTTCTTTAATTTCTCTTTCGTCTCGTTATAAAAGTAAAATTCAATTAAAATTCCTGAAAGCTAATGAAATTACCTTTCGAATGATACCCTCAAACTACAACATTGCCATTGGCATGTTGTGTTAAAATAATATTTAAATTATTTTTTTCGGATGTGCGATTTTTTTGACGCCGAGTGTATATATATATATATATATAGTTATGTTTAAATTTAATTAGAAATAATAAATTGGTTTAAAAAGTTTTTGATAGCGTAAAAAAATGGGCCATGTTTGTGTCGTACCTCGTGCTATCATATTATGAAATTTAGCTGATAAGAATGTGTCGGGGAAGGTGTGCGGGTATTTAACTTGGGCTTTCAGCTCATAATATAGTCCGTTAAACCGAAGTAGAGTTTACTTTGTTTATAGTTTATGTTAATTTTCTTTTCTATTCTCAATCTTGTTTCGGTCTTTTTAGTGCTTTACTTTTAAATCGTCTTTTTTTTTGTTTTTGTTTTTTTTATTATTATTTATATTTTATTATGTTTTCGAAATATATTTTTTAAATTTATTACACACATGCAGGTTTTCTCAAAATGTTTCACGTTCGACCCTCAAACAGATTACAGTCTTCAAAAAAAAAATACACAGAATATGTATAATTGTAATTTTAATCAGTATTTTGTTAAATACACTACAATATTCTTTTTCCCGTTATAACTCCAATATTTGCAGTATATTAGGTGGTAGCACTCCAAGTAATATACTACAAGCCTAGCTTTTCTTCTGGGTAGATGGAAGATAACCTCTCTTTAAATATTTTTTCTCCCAATCAGCAATGCCTCAACTGTGTTCCAATCTAAAAGTTATGGAGAGCCAATACACACGATCTGTGGAGGCATTCCATCTCCTTAAAAGTGAAAACGCATCGGTAGCCTTCTTTTCATGAAGTTGGTTTTAGCTGTTCATGAGCTGCAGTAACCACTTACCATTAGGTGAATTGTGAGTGTGTAGGTGAGTGTGAGTGTGTTGTTTGTCACTTAAATGTTATAATAAATACTCTTCCATATCTTTTTTTTTTGTCAATAAGCCTGCCATATAGCTGGATTAACTGACAACGGATGGGAAAGAAAATTGGAGTTTTGGCGGGAACTTGACCGGTGGCGGTTTGCTGCTCCTGTATTATTGTTTAAATAATGGTTTGAAGTAGGCCTTGATATGTAAAAGTGGTGCGATTTTGTGTATTAAGTGTCTGCGCATGTGAACTATTAGTGGAAACTGTGAAACAAATGCTCTAATGGTGTCGTGATTCTCAAATAAGGTGTCTGTCTGCTTAGGCGCCTTGAGATACCATCGCCAATCGTCAGCTGTCTGCTGGCTCAAGTTGCCGTCAAAATCTCCCAAGGGCTGCACATTGTGACGCGTCAACATATTGTGAAGCAGTATACTATGAAGGATAATTATTATAATATATTGTAACTTCAGGCTCAGAAGGGCTAGATCCCAGAGCCGTAAAGCCAGTTATTAAGAAGAAGAAGAAGGAAATAAAATTCGATCCCTCTACTAGATGAAATGACCACTTGGAAATACATGTCGTCGATAATAAACTATATCGATAAATATCGACTGCAATAGATGCAGGTAGCTCAGGACCGAACTTTATGACATTGACTTGGAGGGGGCCTATGTTCAGATGTAGACTTGTAAACAGGGCTTGTAAAAATTCATAATAATGATGATGATATTTCTTCCTTTATAGCAACGCGATCTAATAAGAATCATTCTCACGAATTTCAGAGCCAGAAGCAGCCGAAAACGATTAATAACTTTGGCAAAGTCGGCTCTGTATTCAGTTTTGGTTATCTTAAAGATAATTTTTTTTTAATCTGAATACGTGATTAAATGGAAAAAAAGTACAGGAATCACTGTTACTGTTTTAATTAGCATCTTTACGACTACATCATGAAGTGGTTCTTCATTATTTTTTTCTACGAGATCACTGCACTGTTCATTTTTTGTAGGTTCCTTTTCACTACTCGGCACGATATATGGGGTTATTGGGTCTCTGATGCTGTCACTATACTCAATTTTCACTAAGAAGGTGTTGCCAAGTGTCAATCAAGAGGTGTGGTTGCTGTCCTACTACAATAATGCATATTCAATTATTTTGTTCCTGCCTCTAATCGTCATGAATGGAGAGATCGGGGTGTTGTGGAATTATAACAACTTCGACAGTACATATTTCTGGATGCAAATGGTTATGGGTGGTGTGTGCGGATTCGCAATAGGATACGTCACATCATTGCAAATAAAGGTACGGTTCTATTTTAATTTTATTTTATTTGTTTCCAAATTTAATACATGAGATATGTGATTTTTTTTACTATTTATTCGCATTAATTTGTTACATTTACTCTACTCTAAGAGGCATTACCTCTTATGAGATATGTGATTTTTTTACTATTTATTCGCATTAATTTGTTACATTTACTCTACTCTAAGAGGTAATGCAAAATATAAAAAAATATAAATAAGTTAACGTGGTGCTTACATACCATGTGAGTTTTTCCTTTTTTTGGTCCTGCGCCTATCTCTCCGGTTGTGTCGGTTTACCGTCCCATGGGACTATGGACTATGAGAGTGAGGGAATAGAGAGTGCACCTGTGCTTGCGCATACACTTGGGCACTATAATCCTGTCCTGCGCAGATGGCTAGGCTCCTTTTAGACTGGCCGTCGTAAGCGAAATTCGGTCTGAAGGAGATTATTATTATAATTGAAATATTTTGCTGTATCTTGTCACTATTCTGAGTTAAAAAATATAAATAGTAAGCCATAAAAGTATCTCTGTATTATGGCACACAAGCCTTCTCTCTTCATTTCTCGACATATAATATGATAGCTCCGTGGCGCAGTGACAGCATTTAGTTGCGGCACTGAAGATCCGTGCGTTCAGTATTCTCACACATAAACAATTTAAATTGTGGGTGCACGGTCAAACTTCCACGAGTAACGTACTGAACATCTGTCTAAGTCCGGCGGACTGTTGGTAATCTCCGATTTTCTTCAAAATTAAAACTACCATCACGTTAGCAAAATACATTGTTACGAGTCGTTGCCGGAATCACGCGAGTAATGCTGAGCTGGCTGGCGCCGTCAGGGCGCGCCGAAATACGACACTAAGGCCGGCCACATACATACGGAATTCCGTTTCGGGATTTCGTTTCGGAATTCCGAACGGGTCGGCCACACACAAACGGAATCCCGTTTTGCCTGCAAAATATCGAACGGAAAACTACCGTACGTGTGTGGCGGGTCATAGATTTTATATGAACTTGCTGCGTTCGGAATCTCGAATCGGAATATCGAAACGGAATCCCGAAACGGAATTTCGTATGTATGTGGCGGGCCTAAGTATCCGAGCGTCGGCGTGTGCGACGGGTCTTGTGAGAATAATAAGTTCGAGTGTTGAATGTATTAAATGAAACTAAAGTGATTAAATGTATTGAGGTATTATGAACAGTTGATTGTACAAGTGAATTAAATGTATTGAAGCATAAGAAACTTTTCATTTTACAACATGGATTTTACAAACGAGGTGCAGAACAGTAGTACAATTACATTTTCTTTTTTCTTCCATTGCGCCACACAAATATTTGACAATTCACCACCCCATTTCATCCAAACGGTGACAAAGGAAAATGGAACAGTTTAAAGGGCCGATAACGCACCTGCAATGCCCCTGATGTTGTAGTTGTTTATGAGCGGCGGTCGACACTTAAATAGCCAGGTACTCACCTAACGCACAGGCTCGCGCGACAGCCTCGCGAGCCAATGCCTCGGCTGATGTGGACGTACCTCGGGCTGCGTCGGGCGCACGTTGCCTCGGCCGAGCGCCGCTCGACCGCGAGCCATATGTTGTCGGTAAACTTGACGCACTCAAAGCTGCCTCAGTGATCGCTGTTCGTTTGGTGTGTACTATAGTGTTTGTTTTAGTTTTATTGAAAGGTCACTTTAATAATATAATATCATGAGCAATCAGGACGAGTCGATTTGTTTAATTCGACTGTACGGTACGTACAAGATGTTGTGGGCTCCAAAAGATTACAGAACTGTCCATTTCGGATGGTCGAGGACTTATGATGGCTCTGCCTGCCTCGCGAGGCATGCCTCTGAGTTCCGGACAATACTATTGAGGCTGCCTCGCGAGCCTTCGTTCGCGAACTGCACACCGAGGCTGCCGCGCGAGCCTGTGCGTTAGGTGGGTACCCGGCTAATACCATCAGGTGAGCCGCATACTCGTTTGCCTCTTCTTCTATTTAAAGGAAAAAAAACAAAAAGGATTGGCAGCGGCATTTTCCTGATAACAACTCAAAAAATCAAAACTGCCGTTGCCAACCCGCCTGCTAAGAGTGGCAACTATGGCAAATATCCCCCCTATGACGCAATCTATAGGGAAGCCCTATGTTCAGCGGTGCGAATTAGGGTAGGTTGTTTTCCATTACAATCGCAAAATATGTATTTATTATTTTTAGCAGACTTCAAAAAGGGGGGGCAGGGACGTTCATAATTCGACTTTGTTTTTTTCGTATGTATTTTACGAGAATCTTCGCCAATTGGGACCTGATTTTGATAATTCTTTTTTTTATCAATTAGGTTATTATATACTTCATTCGTGGTCTCAAGGATGGCAAAATAGGTTTTTTGGTGTAACTATTTTTTTATACTATAGTACTATTTATTTATACTATAGTAGTAGTATAATATAGTTACAGTATATATACGTCCCACTGCCGGACACAGGCCTCCTCTCATTTCTGAGAGGGTTTTTAGGACAAGGAAGTGTCCGCCGCGCAGCCCCAAGGCGTGTTGGCGAACTTCACATGTCTTCGAAATATTTTTTGTCTTATTTCTCAGATATGCCGGTTTCCTTACAATGTTTTCCTTCACCGCCGAGCACGTTCTAAATCTGCACTTAAAATTGCAATTAACAATTTCATTGGTGCCGGCGGGAATCGAACCCAGGTTGCTCGCGTACTGTGAAACTTAGAGCGAGCGCAAACCACCTGAGCTACCACAACTCACTACTAGGTAACTATTTAGGTAAACTCAAGAGGGTAATAAATAACTTTTAACAAAAAGTAAATGCCGCAAGTTATTTTTTTTTAATTTACGTTTAACTACTATAAATCATGCTGATTTAACAATTCCGGGGTGCTGGAACCGTTTTCCCGAGTAACAACAGTTGTATGTCCAGTGTGCCTAGTGGGAGATTTTGTTTTTACGCATTCGATATCGAGAACGTTAACTACGATTTGTATAGAATAAAATTAGCGCCAACTAGTGGCAATAATTGGAATCACAATTCATTATTAGCTATTTGTTTATGTTTCGTAATTTGATCAAGGTTTTGTTTGGAATTGCCATTTTATTTTAATGTTAATTATTGAAAGTTTTAAATTGAAAGCAAAAGACATGAAGATGTTTTCATTCTAATATGATTTTATGGTGACATTTATGGAGCAGTAAATGGAATATAGTTACTTAGTGTTAAGTGAACTTATGATACTTACTTACTACTGACTTAATTATTAAATAGTGATGGTAGGAACTTGGATTTATCAAACGCTACTTACACAAAAACTTGAACACTTTCTTGGAAAAGGCGATATCTATCCTTAAATTACCTGTCATTGGGGTGTAACAATGGACTAAAATATGCACAAACTCTTGCTTCAACGCTGGCTTTATAATAGCAGTCATCTATTATTATTAGTTATTAATGTCTTTGTGGCTGCAAACATCCTCCTAACGAAAAAAAACGTCCTGCCTAAATTATATATCGTTCTCACAAAACGAAATAAAATTAACTCTTCAACAATTATTCTCACTCTTCTATCTCACTGTAAAAATTTAGGTGAACACTTTTTCGATATCGACCGCGTAAAGTTTTACGTCTCGAATGATTGAAATTGCCGCTCCAACCAATCACGTGCGTTAACGTTCTCACTGTCGAATGAGAGGCAATGCTTGATGGTGATTCCGATTATCGCCACTAGTTGGCGCTGATTTTATTCCATACAAATTGTAGTTACCTTTCTCGGTATCGAGTGCGTAAAAACAACATCTCGCACTAGGCACACTGTTCTTGAATTACAACTAGATTTTCTAACTGTCTGTGTTTTTCTTGAGTAATCTTGCTTTTGGTTTAGGTAGTCCACTAAAGTCTGTGCTATTGTTGTACATTCTATTTTTATATGGTATTTCCGTGGTAGAGACAAGCTGCAGTTATATTATGGCTGCAGTACGAATGGTACAGGGAAGGACCACGCTCTTTCAGAATACCAGCGTACAATATCTGCATAATGTTGATATATTTCGTATAGTGAGTGTAGAGAACCGGAGACCCCCTTCACTGGCGTGACAACGCATAATATACAAATTATGATTCTAAATCGAAGTTAGATGTTGGTGTCTATGGACCCCATCATGCACTTACCATAGGTGGACTGTGTGCTCGTTTGTGCCAACCTTATTATATAAAAAATATTTTATCTGTAAACTATTTTATTTGTATTTCTTTTTATATACATACCCTTATATTTATTTTTTCAGGTGACATCCCCCTTAACACACAATATCTCCGGGACGGCAAAGGCTTGTGCTCAAACTGTTCTCGCGACACAGTGGTACAATGAATCTAAAAACGCTCTCTGGTGGACTTCTAATCTAATAGTTCTAGGCAGTAGCGCTTTGTACGCTAGGTTTAAACAAATTGAAATGGAGGAAAATTCTAGAAAGCCAGTGCCAGAAGAGAAAAGAAGTTTAGTATGACGTTGCTATGTACAGAAATAAAATTAGTATTTTGTTAATTTAGTATTTAAATAGTGTTAAGATGAATGTACATTTATTTAAAGTGAGTTTTATAAATTATTTTAAGCTCCCAAATATGCTACATATTTTTCTTATAAATGTATATTTATTACATAAAGTACTAAGTAACAAAACACTTCTACTTACTCATTTTGAACATCGAGCATTATGAGTTTCTATCTAAAAAAAAAATACTATTGTTTTTACATTCTTACGTGTGGGGTTGAGTAAAAACGCCAATGACTTTTTCTGCTACCAGGGCGGCGCCACTTAAAAGTGAGGTATAATATTTGACAGGTTTCATTACGGGCAAGTTAATTTGTTCGGAAAATGTAAAGGTTAATGTTTCTTTCTGTACTTTTAGTTATATCTTATATTAATAAGATTAAAAATAAATAAACCAAATCACAGATATTCATAAAGTAGAAAAATTAAAAAAAAGTTAAAAATGTGCAAAAAGTTGAAGAGCAAACCACTGAGGCATTGTTCTGTGCATTAATATAATACTCTAGAAACTGATAAACTTTTTTTGAAAACTAACTTAAACTTCTCAATTAATGAGGGCTAATAATCTTCCACTCACCAGATGTCGCTACTAGCGACTGAGGTAAAGTTTTTTGTTACACAGTGTCATTGAATTGAGAAATTAGTTTTAAATAATAGTTTATCATTGTCTAGAGTATTATATTAATATATAACACAATGCGTCGGTGGTTTGATTTTTAATTTTTTGCACATTATAACTCTTTTTTTTTAAAAGTCGTCTTTTAGTTATATTTATAGTTTGGTTTATTCATTTCTAATGTAATTAATATAAAATATAACTAATAATACAGAAAGAAACCTTAAAAATTACATTTTCCTAAGAAATTATCGTCCCCGCTATGAAATCTGTCAAATATTTTACCTCACTCGAAAGTGGCGCCGCCCTGGTGACAGAAAAAGTCGTGGATGCCCTCATTGACACTGTTACAAAAAACTTTACATCAGTGTCAACTAGCGACATCTGGTGAGCAAAAAATTATTAGCCCTCATTAGGTCATCCTAATAACGGATGGGCCGGCTCGAACTAGGGTGGTACCACGACCTCACAGAAAACCAGCGTGAAGTAGAGGTTTACCTCTGCGTTTCGTTTGGTGAGTGCAGGTGGCCGGAGGCCCTTTTTACTGGAAATGAGGCATTCCATCTTAGTCCTCACGGGTGACAAAGCATCTGCATTTTGATTTGTAATAGAGGATAGATGTAGATGTCTATGGGCCACAGCAACCACGTACCATCAGGTGGACTGTATGCTCGTTTGTCACCCTTATCTATAAAAAAAAATTGAAATTGTTGAATACATGCAAAATAGACCGCTCTTTGATCTTTTGACTTCACGTATCATACTATATACTTTCACGTTATAGATATACATATATAGACATTACAAACAGACACTTCCATTTTATTTATTTGTATAGACTAGCGATCATCCCCGGCTTAGCACGAGTGATTTCTGGATCTCCACAACAGCGCCACCTAGTGAGTAGATTATACGGCGCAAGCAATTGCGCCGAATTGAAGCGACCTGGTAAAATGCTGGAAGTCGATGGATATAGGTGGCTCAAGATCGGACCGTGTTTTGTACCCTATGTTTACCAGTAGGTTTATGTAGGGATGTAATGATGATGATGATACGTTTTTACTTTATTTAAATATAACACATATATAAATGAGCTAGATCTAGATAGAAAATGGGTTGAAGTTTTGACCGAAGCCGAAGGTTTCACCGAAGGTGGTTTTTCGGCCGAAGATTGCCGAAGCCGAAGCTTCGGTAGAACACGAATTATTTACTTCCAATCTGTTCTTTTAGCAATTTAGATAATTTCTTTTTCACGCGTTGGTATGTAGGTTCCAAAAACAAATTAATGGATTCATCGGGATTAATGAGGTGGTCGTACAATTCAACGCCATAAAGCTTGTTCCAGTCTCTTGTAAACAATGTGTTGTTGAATGATATCCATTCCGTGTAGCGGTAACGTTTTGTTCTTATACTATATCCCATTATTTTTATATCCTTTAAACGTGGCTTGTCAGAATTACTGCGAGGATGGATGGAAGGTCTGGGATATTGACTTATGGTAAACGTTTCATGTTTTTCCCCCTGCATTAACGGAACCAAACTTTTTCCATCGAAACACGTTTTCGTTTTGTCTTCCGTATTCCGACATTTTGGTATTCCTGTTATGCCAGCGATCTCGGTCAATGTTGGAAATATGTCGATCAATTCGACTGGTGTAGAAATGGTTTTCGGCGACACTCCTGGGACAATAAATATGAGCGGTACGTTTACAGCGACATCGAAGTTGCTGTATTTCGCCCATAAGCCGTTTTCACCTAACGACCAACCTGTAAAGACATTGCGGTGGATAAAATATATAATATGCTAGTAGGTGTGGCAGGCGAAGTAAAATATTATGAGGAAACATATGTCTTATAAATAAAATACCAAAACATATTTGACGACATTTTGCAAAGTTCGTTATCACAGGCATTGAGGCGGAGCGGGAGACTTCCTTTTCCTAACACCATCTCAGAAATTATAGAAGGCTTGTGCCCAGCGGTGGAACGTAAACAGGTTGTTAATTTAGTTTTATTATTTTACGCAAGCGGGACCGAATTTTAGAAGTTGTTCACATTTTTACCAATAAGTAGTAAATATAAAATTATTTTGGACGCAGTAAAAGTAGACTGACAGAAATGTCAAAAAAGGTGAATGTGATAGTTGGCGGACAATTGATAGCTCAGTAGCGGTAGGTTCTATTCCTTACGGTTAGGTAAAATGCTGGAGCTAATTTATCCAATGTGATCAAGCAGACCACAGTCTGAAAAGATAAGGCGAGTTGCCGCAATATGACAGACAGCAATTTATGTAGATAAAAGACATCCACGATACAGGAGAATTTGAAAAAGAGAAGATGATCCTTTTATATAAACTGTAAAAAAAATTAAACCTAAAACGTATTACATCACATCAAAAATGCATTGCACATCATTGATTCTCATAGACGCTGCTTAGCATGGTGCTGAGCAACTTGCATTCATCGATCCCAGTCGGTGAAACGCTGCCGCTCCTTCGTGAATAATTCATATAATACTACAGATTGGGCTATATAGTAAAATATGCTACCTTCATGGACGTATAAATAAGACGAACTGAATCTCACTATACAACTCAGCGAGGTAACCATAATAAGTCAGCTCGCGTGTACGTACAAGGGGTCACGCACACATTCACACTAATAATAAGTCTAGCGCCCGCCATTACGCAACAAACGTCGTCCGAGAGATGTAGTTGACGTAGGTAAAAACAAAAATCAATATACCCGTCTTGCGTCGTTAAATTTTGTAAAAATCATAGTGGTTTTATCAAAAAACATCAAGGAATCATCTTTCATAGGTGAGTCAGTAATTATAATCACTTATTTGAGAATTTTGTCTTAAATTAAAATGCTATTTTTGGAACACAAAACATGAGTCACGTGATCAGTGTTGTTAATTATATTTATAGGGAAAATTACCCGAAATTTGGGAAATTGCTATTTTTACCAACGTTGACACGGATACGGTATATATGTTTGCCCAACAACCTCTTAAGGTTGTTTTATGTGCACTTTTGTGTTACAATTTTCCTGAAAAGTTACTCGATCGATTATAATACGGTTTTATGCATTTTTAGTAAGTTAATAATAGGATATCTGGCGGGTAGCATTGCTCATTATGCAACAAAAAAAAATGCCAAAAATGCACCGCGCGTTTGTATACTGGAGAAAGGCATTTCTTTCATAAATTAATAAATTTGAAAACTTTAGGGAGGTTTACGTTTTCTATCTAACGATTTATTTAATATTTGTTGCACTTGCGAAATGGTTGTACGAAAGATTATTAAGGAAAACATTACAATGTACAATGGAAGACAACAAAAGTATATACTTACAAAAATATTAGAAAAGCTTATTGCCAATGACAGGGTTTTTGTAAGTTCGGAATTCGAGCACACATTTGCAGGAATAGAGCACAAGATAAGAGTTATTTATATATATATATAGGGTGGACGTACCATTCCCAAACCAGTAACCTGTAGTTGACCATTTGCGTCTAAAGGTCAATATTTTAAGAATTCGCGCCAATATCTTCAGGTTTTTTAAGTCTGTGTTACTGTATCATATCTTTGAGAATCTAATGCTGTGAAATTGAGGTAAATGAAATAAAAAATATAGCTTTCTTTTTCATTTTTGTCGCCACGTATCTCGTTCACTCGCCGTTCGGCCGCCATTGCTGTTAGGAGCGTTCAATGAAAGGTAAAGTTAAATTGATTTTAATCGTAATATTTTTGAAGTAAATTGCAAATATTTTATGAAATTTAGCTAATATATTAATCAGTGTAATGATAGCAGATATAAATTTGAACCAAATTTTATATTTTAATAGGTTTCTGAGACCGGTTAACTACTGGAACGCATGTTGTATAGGGTGCCTATAGTTGACCATGTGGTTAACTACTGGTTATTTCTTTAATTTAATAGGGTGCCTATCATTGACCATATGGTTTACTACTAGTTATTTCTTTAATTTTCTTTATTTGTCATTATTAATGATCTTTCAGCAATTCCTTTTCATTATATTGATGCACAATCCAAAATTAACGATTTTTATTAACATATTCAAGTAGTTGACCAGTGGTTTGGGATTGGTACATTCATAGTGTTCGTGGAGTTGACCAGACATTTTTATATTCTAAGTGTCCTACTAAAATTGACATTGACAACATACAGGATGTCAAGTAAATAATGGATAAGCTTGAAATGGGTGATAAGAGCTTATGACCGCTCCAAAAAAATTACAAGAAAATTCTATCCTTATTAAGTAAGTACGTAGTTTTCGAGTTATAAAAAAATATTACCTTAATTACCTTACCTTACCTTAATTACTTTGCTTTAAGTTTTTTTACACAACGGGCACAAATTAATGAATTTTTTGCGCTTAAATTATTTTGCAATACATTTGCTAATAAATAGACAACTGGTAATACGGTTATCAGTTGCATGTTTCGTTTAAAAAAAATTGTTTTTCTGTGAAAAAATTGCAAGCTTTAGATTTTTTCCTATTTTTCAGCTTCTAGGGTGTAAAAAAGTATGACCTAAGTAGCCAATTATTTTAAAAATATAAATAGTATTCATACGTGTTTTACACCGCTAGAAGCTTAAACATAGGAGAAAAAACTAAAGTTTGCTAACTTTGCGCAGTAAAAACAAATTCAAACATTTATAAAAAGAAAACTTACAACATTTAGCCGTATTAGGTTCCTATCTATTAGCACAGTTATTTAAAAGTATTTTAAGAGTGAAAAGCCGGCGCAATGCATTAATTTGTGCTTGCTGGGTTAAAAATGTAAAGCAAGGTATTTTTTGAAGTCCCGCATACCTCGAAAACTAATTAGAATAGTTTTTTTTTTGGAGCGGTCAAACCAAGGGATAACTCATAAGCTCTATTATCACCCATTTCAGGCTTATCCTTATTTACCTGTATTCAGCGTACAGCCTGAAAATTTCATGCTTACTTTTTCTATGGAAGATTTTATTTTAGTGTACTTAACTTCAAATATTGTTTACTGTGTTGTAGCCACGAAATGCCACCCAAGAAGATATTTTTCAAGTATAACCAAGAAGATGTTTACAAAGCAATTGAAGAAATTCAAGTGACTGGAAAAATTAGGGAAACCTGTCGGAAATATAATATTCCTCACTCGACAATAATAAATAAACTAAAAATGAGGCACCCATTACAAAGAAAAATGGGGCCCCCAACAATATTAACGCCTCAAGAAGAAAAACTTCTTTGCAAATGGATAAACGCTTCCGCAAAAAAGGGAATCCCTCTAAAAAAAGAACAGTTATTAGACGCGGTGCAAAATATCATTAAAAGCGACAATCGTCCGAACCCTTTTAAAGGTAAGCCTCCAGGCCGAAAGTGGTTTAGTGGATTTCTAAAAAGGAATCCAGACATAGCTCAACGACACGCTGAATCCATTAACTCTGCCCGTAGCCGTGTAACCGAAGAAGGATTGAGAAGGTGGCATTCGGAATTGAAGGAATTTCTCATATCGCAAGATGTCCAGGACATCCTTGAAGATCCTGACAGAATTTTAAATTGCGACGAGTCTGGTTTCCATATTACTCCAGATTCAGGATTGGTATTAGGTCCCAGGGGAATGACAAATTTCTTTGAAATTAGAGACAAGGAAAAGGAAAGCATAACCGTCTTAGGCACATTTTCTGCATCAGGAAAGTTAAAGCTTGTTCTAGTGATTTACCCTTATGATCGAGTGCCCTCCGAAATCACTAGAAACTTTCCTGAAAATTGGTGCATTGGAAAGTCTCCAAAAGGATGGATGACTTCTCGAGTTTTTTACGGATATATCGGCAATTCATTAATACCAGCTTTGCATGAAGCAAATATTAAATTTCCTGTCCTTTTGCTAGTTGACGGTCATAGATCCCATATATCATATGAGGTGAGTCAGTTGTGCAACGATAACAAAATAATTTTATATGCGTTGCACCCCAATGCAACACACATAATACAACCAGCAGATGTTTCTGTTTTTAGGCCGCTCAAACATGCATGGAAAAGTAATGTACAGAAATGGAAGTTGTCAACAGGGAATAGAGTAGTGACAAGAGCCCAGTTTGCACCACTCCTGAAGTCGTCTCTTAATGCAGCTACTAATGAAGTCATTAGTAACGGATTTCGCAAATGTGGCTTATTTCCGTTCGATGCAGATGCCATTGATTACACAAAATGTATGAGCGATCCTAGCAGACATGATGTTGTTGATAAACAGGCAGAGTTGGGCATAGAACATTTGTTATACTTTGAATCACTAATGTCCCGAAAACGGGTTGCAGAGTTTCGGGCTATGAAAGAAGGCCAACCATGGGTGGGTGAGGAATCAGCCAAAGAACTTTATGACGTCTGGTGCAAAGTGTATAAAACAGTTACTTTATCGGAAACACTTCAAGGTATGGAAAAAACATCAAATTCCACAGTGCATGACTTAAATAATGCAGAACTAAGAAACAGCGAAACAGATCCGAGATCCCCACTATCAGAAACTGGACCGATCATATTGGATTCGATGTTAACGAGTCACCATACAAAAGATTCGGTTGCTGTAAACCACATGGTTGCTAAAACCACATACGATGCAGGAATCCCAGATTCAAGAACACTATCAACTTCAACATTGGTAAATTACCCCATGGACCAAGATCTGCTGTATATATCACCGAGTTCCTCGTTTCTGAATTTTCTTGAGACTAGTACTAGAAACTCTGTTTATATGACTCCTTATAATTGCATCCCTGCCGATTTGAGTCCTGAGTCACTTGCATCAGGAACTGTTCCTGAAACAGGAGTAACGGATTTACTTCAACGACGAGTAATACGTCCTTCAACTCCTATGAATTTACCAAACTACTCGCTTCAAAAAGTTTTAGAAACAACTCCTTTGAAAAGGCAAGCTATAATTACGAAAGGTTTAAACTGAAACATCATCAACATATCAGCCTGAAACATCAAAAAGCAAAAATTCACGAGAACACTTTGTGGTTATTTCAGAATTATTTACAGATCAAGATATCTTGTTTCCATCTACACCCCAGCAGAGTTGTCCGTCAAAAGTTCGTAATGATGAAGGGGCGACAGCTATTGCTGAAAAGAGTTTCAATTCAATCGCCGCGTCATCCTTAAAACCTACAAGTTCAGAAGAACCTCCAGCCCATTTTAGTCAGAATCCACTAATTAATGAGTCATACAACCAAGAACAACAAACAATACCCAAGATTCGCACAAAGCGTGGAATGCCTATAAGTCCTGCATTTGCATCTGCTCTGATATGGCTAACAGACTCGCCACTGAAAAAGGGTGGGAAAACTAAAACTCGGAAACAAAGATTTCCAGATGCTATAACTTCACCAATGTGGAACGAATATTGGACAGAAAAACAAAAAGAAAAAGAAGAAAAGGAAAAGCGAAAACTTGCGCGCGAGGAAAAAAATAAGGAATAAAGAGAATATTGAAATAAGTAAAGTAAAGACTAAAGCTCTTGTTACAAAGCGGACTAAAAAGAGAGTTAAACCTTCAATAGAGTACAGTTCTGAAGAGGAAAACACAGTTGTAACCGAAAAACGGTTTAGAAAACGAATTCTGGCTAGACTAGAATCTGATTCCGAAGGGGATGATATTCCTTTGGTTACCTACAAAAGTTCATCTGAAACAGTCGATAGTGCCGGAGTGGGGTCATATGTGATTATAAAATATGAAGGTGAATATTTTCCAGGTATCGTCAAAAATATAAGAGGCGATAGCAAAGAAGTTAGTACCATGGTACTTGCTTCACCCACCACTTTTAAATGGCCTGAAAAAGAAGACAAACTTTGGTATGATAAGGAAGATATCAACGAAACTATTAAAACTCCTATTCCCATGAATACGCGAGGCTCTTTTAAAGTCGAAGAGATGGCCAAATATCTTCTGTGGGTATAGAAAGCTACAACATCAAAAATTACAATCGAAGAAGACTGTAGGTAGTTAAGTTTAAGTTTGAAGATGAATAGGTTAATCGTCATAATTTAAGCCAAAATGTACAAAAATACTGTTGCTGTGATGTGTCAATGACTTTTAAAAGTGCCAAGATTTTATCTTGACAATAAAGTCAAGTTTTTTTTTGTCAATTTTTGTCATATTATAGTTGTTTCGTTTCAATAAATTGTTAATAGAAGAGTAGTTTAATAAGTATAGAAAATATTAATATAAGCTGCACATGCCAAAGTATACTGTGATGTGGATCTCAATGACCTAGGTACAAAAGTTAGACCTCAATAAACGTTGATTGTGAAATTTAATAAATGCTGTTTTATTTTATCCACCCTGTATGTGTTAATACGTTGGTCAATTACTGGCTCAATCTTGGTCAATAACTAGCTACTGTTGGTCTAACTAAGGAACAGTTCATCTTTTAGGATTTATGCCATAATTACAGAAATTCCTAGATACTTATGCTGCTATGATTTATGGTCCTCATTTTGTCTATAAATAAACTTAAAAAATAACATAGAACTAAGGTCTTCCGTTCAAATCTGTTAAAATGACAGCTAATTAAAGTCAAAATATCTCCTTAAATGGTTTGGGAATGGTACGTTCACCCTATATATATATTTATAGCAGAAAAATATTTGGCGATTCGATTTCACCATATTTCTAAATTAGAGAGGATTTCAAGAACCTTCGAAAGTAAAAGACATTTGTTTAGAAAAATTATTCAACATAAAGGTTTTTAACGTTGTTGCTTGTCATGAAAATGATTAATTATGGTAATTATTTATGACTTGTCATAAATAATAACGAAGTTGGTAAAAAATTACCTTTTTTTTATAGGAGAGGGGGCAAACGAGCATGCGGCTCACCTGATGGTAAGTGACTACCGCCGCCCATGAACAACTGCAACACCAGGGGAATCGCAGATGCGTTGCCGGCCTTTTAAAAAGGAGTAGGCTCTTTTCTTGAAGGTCCCTAAGTCGTATCGGTCCGGAAAAATCGCTGGTGGTAATCGATTCCACAAGGAAGTTGTGCGAGGGAGAAAACTTCTTCTGAATCGCACAGTGGTGGACCGCCAATCATCTAGATGATATGGATGGTATCGCAAGTTCTGTCGCGATGTGCGATGGTGAAATTGAGCGGCTGGAATTAGTCCGAACAATTCCTCAGAGCACTCCCCGTGGTAGATGCGATAAAATACGCAAAGAGATGCAACCTCTCTACGCAGTGCCAGTGAGTCAAGCCGATCGGAAAGAACTCGGTCGTCGACGATTCGAACCGCTCTGCGCTGGATGCGGTCAAGTAGAAGGAGCTGGCACTGGGGGGTCCTTGCCCAGAGATGGGAACAGTATTCCATGTGAGGCCGAACCTGCGCCTTGTAAAGTTGCAAGCGGTGTGCCTGCATGAAATACTGTCCCGCTCTGCTGAGCACGCCAAGCTTTTTAGAGGCCAATTTGGCCTTCTCTTCCAAGTGACCACGAAACTGCACGTCACTCGATATGTCGACACCGAGGATTCCGATACTGGCTGAGGCAACAAGGGGAGTGCCTTGAAACTGAGGAGATACGACAAAGGGAATCTTTTTAGCGGTAAACGCGCAAACTTGTGTCTTCTGGGGATTAAACTGGACTAGATTTAGTCGCCCCCAGTCTGAGACTTTGTTCAACAAAGTCTCGACTTCAGACACAAGTTTGTTCCGGTACTCGGCGACGTTTTCCCGAGAAATATTGGCACGACCGGTGTATAAAGCATCACCAGTGCTGTCCGCATAGCAATGAATGTTACTGGTTTGCAACATATCATTGATATGCAGAAGAAACAGCGTTGGTGATAGCACGCAGCCTACCTTGCGTACATCCGCTCGATAAAATAAAATTATGTGTCTTACCTAGTTTGAAGAGCACCTCCCGCCCTCCCTCAGTTACGTGCACTATCCCCGTCACTTCGAATTAATTTTAATAAATTTAAGTTTTCGAATTAATTTTAAAATAATATAACACAATTTTTGTATAATATAATGTTTGCAATAAAATTAATTTAAATGGAAATTGATTGAAATAGAATAATTCGAATTCAATCAAAATCTAATTCTTAATTTTTTTTTAATAGTCAAATGTATTATTTTTATTAGTTAGGTAATAATAAATTAGTATTTCGTCAAAGTGGTGTTATATTTTGACAGATTGTATTATAAAAAAAAAATGGAAAAATTTTGTTTCACATGACAACCGTATATAACACGCAAACATACGTGCACCGCCGCCATGACAGTGCATCAGTCAATCAGTCCTCAAAATTCTGTCCGCCTTATTTATACGTCCATGGCTACCTTGTGTCTCTAAAAATGCCATCCTTACGTACAAACGTCGCAACTTAATCATTAACGGACAGACCTCTGACGACCAACTTTGTCGCAGAAAATCCAACCAAAAACACTGGACTAAAATTTTAAAGACTGGCGCCCAACCAACAAGCTTGGGATATGATAAAATCATCCAATAATGCTTCAAGTTCAATGCTTCAAGTAATGCTTGTCAGATGGCACATTCTTGGAAAGGCCTATATGTCGCAATGTACCTACTTTGGACCCGCTATGTATTATTTAGTTGAATATAGACTACAATATTTACAAAGGTGTGAGACGTCGGGTACAACGATCGCCAAGCCACTTGCTAAGTGAGGCGATAATAACTAAATTTTTTTTTTGCAAATAAATTGTAAATATTTTATTTTATCATTATAACGCAGTCTTCTACGATAGACTATGGGCTCCACAACATTTTTGATTAAAAATTATAATATTATGATGTTTTATTATGGAAACAAAATGCATAATATAACTCGTCATTCAAAATAGAAATGGATCTCTCATTATTACAAATGCACTAATAATTTAGATTAAATTTGCTGTGAAACATAAATCAAAATGGAAGAATAATATACTTTTTTTGCAGATTTAAAAAAATCTATTATTTTTCGTTATTCGTAAATTTGTTGAGAACGTACTATTTCAATATTCGCAATGCTTTTTACTCTAATTTCATATTGCACGTATTTACATTTAAAACTCTGCAAACTGACAGTCAAATATAAAATGAAAAACTAGGGCACTATTTCCTTTAAAACCTAGGGCACTATTTCCTTAAAAACCTAGGATACAAAAATGTTAAAACCGGCGCTGTATACAGACCATGATCGCTTGTCAAAACCACGACTGTGTTACTTTTATTTACATAACGCATTAATCTTCCAATTAAATCATCAATGTATGCAGTTGCAGCATAATAGTTTTGCCTTATTTTAAGAGTCCATTTCGGAGGCATAATTCCCATCGGATAAGATATATTGAGTCTCTTTATGTCGTCTCTTTTACGCACATCTCGCCAAGGATGCCAAGCAACTAGTGGCATGTTTTTAGGTTTATAAGGGTAATTAGGTGGTTTTACATTTTCTAAAGGAATTCTGTCTGAAAAGAAATAATAAATTGTAAATGCCTGATTTTGCTGTCACACAGTTTTTGCTGGCAAAATAAAATAAAGCTATATAAAGGAAAAATTAAAAATAAAACTTACCTAAATAATGATTTGGAAATTTTAATGGTATGTGTGGTTTATGAAACCCGACAGCAAGTAAAAATGGTTTATTTTTATTTACTTTCAACATTTTAATGGCATAGGCAAGAGTTTGCAAGTCCGGCAAAGATTTATCAGGTTGTTCGTTTACCTTCACAGGGCATATAAGATTTCTTTGTAATTGTTTAGTTATATTGTCCTGACATACAGCGGAATCTTTAAATATTTCAGAAGGAGGGTGATAAGGCAACAGTGACCAGCTGTATGGATAATCATCGGTGTAATTCGAACTCGCACCAGGATGAAAGATTTTGCCCACTGAGATCGTATTGTAGCCATTTTCTTTAAACAATTGCGGCAATGTTGTAAAATTTCCTACATCATTCCTCCAATAACTATAAAAATCATAAAGTCGTATTGAATCAGGACGGCGCCCCGTTAACATTGAATTTCTACTTGGAGCGCACAAAGCTTGCTGTAATGAACAACATCATAATTAAATAATATGCATGAAATCAGGATATGAAAATTACAAAACTATGTTGTACCTTATACCTGAGCGATTGAATTTTTAAAACTTATTCCATTTACCGCCATTTTCCGAATATTAGGTAAGTTCACATTTTTTTTATGTAGATGGCGTAAATCATCCACGATAATAATTACAATGTTAGGGTTTGAAACCGTGCTTTTAAAACACTGAACTAATTGCATCTTGTTCACAAAAATCAACGATAAAATCAAACTGTTAATAATAATCATTACGAGTAAAAAAATAACTAAATCTAACATCCTATACTGCTTCAAGGTTAATTAGCTCGCTACATATTTATTTATCTCTGAAGTTAATGTTTTGAGTAGGAGTGGTAGTTACAAAACGTAAACAGTTATTGGAACTATCTATTCATAAAATAGCGGGTAGCGGGTTATTGCAGTCCAACGAAACTATCTAATATCTCTTAGATTATTGATAGGTCTTCGCGCGCTTTAGGGAGATTTAAACGGAAGGCCAACAAATTGTATACTGTCTATGATGCCCGGGCTACACTAACGAGAAATGCCGTTAATTATCGCGTTGATGGGCGTTGAATGTAGGTGTGGCCACCACTTAACGCGATAATTCTACAACGCCAAGAACAATGCCGTTTCCCGTTGAACGATAACTCGAGTGTCGGTACATCAAAGAGATTAACGCACGAATTAACGCGTTGAAGCGGCCACACTACGTTTGTCTCATTGTGCACGGTGAGCGCAACGGAGTCGCACGTATGGTTACGATAGAGTGGAATAATGAAAAAATTATTACGTTTCTTGAGATTCTGCAAACAGAGCCATGCTTAGGCAATGATAAAATATATTCATATAATAAAAATTTACATTCATCAAACATAGAGTAGCAGCGTCAACGTTCATCTTGCTTGAAATTCAAGGAATATTAACGTAAAGTGACCATACGTCCCGTTTTGAACGGGACTGTCCCTTTTCTCGGTCACCTGTCCCGTTGTCCCCAAACAAAGATCCGGGATGCAAAATACTCCCGTTGTTCTAAACCGCGAGAAAATTTAAAACTATGAAGTTCGTCAGACACGAACGGTGCGAGAGCGGGACCGACCAAAAAATAACCGAATGGGATAATTTCAAAGTTTTCGCAGAAATTCGTTGGGTGGAAGTATTCAAACATTTCTCACTAACAATTTTCAACATAAATTCTCTTGTATTTTAATCGAATAAAACTACCTTGTACAAATGCTCCAGTAGAAAAAGTATTTTTCTATTATGAATAAATTGTGGACGTCTGAAAAAAAATCACTTACAGGTTCCAGTTCTAAAGGCGATGTTGTAAAAAAACTTGCCCTTATTTAAAATCATCACCAACTTTATTAAAGCTTTGTTCCACTGACAAATATAAATATAATTAAAAAATATGTTGCATTTAATAATTACTGTCTGTACCATTGCTTTAATAAAGCTGGTGAACTGGTGATTAATTTTTATTTTTCACAATTTTTTAAAATAAAATTAATTATAATTAATGTGATTATAATTATAGTGAATACTAATTGTATAAAGTTACAGTTTTTTAAATAAATAACATAATATTTTTTTTATTGTTAACCTGCTAACTGGGGAGTATAAATAAACCCATGTCCCGTTTTGAGTTAATAAATAAATGGTCAGTTTACTTTAACGCCGTTGAACGGCGACCGTTCCAAGTGTAGCCACTCAGTTTATCGCGTTAAAATTAAGGCAATAATTGTTGCGTTTATGGGCATTGACGTTGCACGTTACTGTGGCCCCAGCATGACAGGGGTGGTGAACCAATGGCACGCGTGCCATCGATGGCACGCGACACAATATTTTGGGCACGCGCACGCCACGGATCACAAAGTTCATTATTAAGTATGTATTGTATTACGAACGAAGGCGAGTAATCAATCCTACGCAAGTGTGTGTATTCGGGCGTGGTGCATGAGACGGCGGTAATCACGATGTTAAAATATTTTAAGGCACGTCTATGGCCTGATTAAATATTTCTTTAGAAAAAACCACGTCAATACGTAAAAGTTCGCCATCACTGGTCTATGACGATAACATCTCAAGGCTAAGGCGAGCCTTACTATTTTTACTTGTGATTTTTGATTTTGTGGTTTGAAAAGCTTTCTTCTACTCATTTTTAAAATAAATGGGAAAGTTGCTTCGATTCGACCAATCTTAACAAGGATTCTATGACAGAATATGCCAACTTAGAGCGATTAGCGCCATATTTTACATATTTCATTGACTACAGCGCTAAGTCTATAGTTTTTTAAAATGCGCTAAACGTACAATATTGGAAAGAATCACTATATTATAATTATTAACTTCTAGGTAACAGCACTGAAATGCGTATAGTGGCGCATCGTATGTCGTTATGTGCGCTAGCACTTGTTATTAGTTTGTGGTCGTTATGAGTAGGGAATTTTCCGTTGGTTATTTTGTCATTTGCAGTTAACTAGACTAACTTTATTTCACGGCCCTTTAGGTATACTTTCTCATGATTAATACTTTAATAATTTTTGTTGAGGATAAATAAATATTGTCTACGGATGTGAGGAGCTACATACAACGGTCATACAGAAGCTCCCCACAATTTTCTTCTTATGAAAAAAAATTGTCAGATCATTGAAGTCTATAAGTTGAGACTTGAGAGCGTGCCAACTACCAACAACATTTAAAGAATGAGCTGGATTTTATAAGATAAAGCATTTACCCACTGGTTGAAACCTGGTGATATTACTGTGAGATTTATTCTTACACTATTTTTCATGTTATGAATGAAGTGCTTATAATATTATGTTAGTTACCTACCATTTATTGATTGTAACGCGAATTAGCGATATAGAAAGTAAGAAGTTAACAGCTTGTTTTTATTTAGAGGAGTTGAGAGTGCTGATAGTTGTTGATATCTTTTTAGGTTGATATTGTAAAATCACTACTTATATCTATTATTTAAAGCAGTTAGCATATAATGTACTCTATGGTTAGAATTATAGCACCTTTAGATTGTCGGACGAATAACTCTTTGAGTAAGCGGGTCGTACTTAAGAGTTATTCGTCCACGAATATCTCTTAAGTTATTCGTGGACGAATAACTCTTAAGTTAAACAGTGGTAGAGCCACGCGGCAGCTTTTGCTGTCGCACGGATGGGCGACTCGAACTGGGGTGGCACCACGACCTCACAGAAAACCAGCGTGAAGTAGAGGTTTACCTCTGCGTTTCGCTTGGTGAGTGCAGGTGGCCGGAGACCCTCTTTACTAGAAATGAGGCATTCCATCCTAGTCCTCACGGGTGACAACGCATCTACATTTTGATTTGTAATAGAGGATAGATGTAGATGTCTATGGGCCGCAGCAACCACTTACCATCAGGTGGACTGTGTGCTCGTTTGTCACCCTTATCCTATAAAAAAAAAAGTTATTCGTGGACGAGTACGACCCGTTTACACTGACTCTATATTCCATAAACTAATAAGAAGTGCTAGCGCATCTGTATTAATTCAACGTAGATCTTTTAAACATAGATGACGTGCGTCTCGTTGCTCTACGACTTTATGTCGCACTTAATCTTTATAGACTCACAAATATTTAATTTTATTAATATTTATTTCCAACCGATTTCTAGGATTCCATATCACGAGTTCTCTATGATAAAGTTCTATAAAATTAGTGGATGCGTTACTCTAAAACTCCAATCCATCACAGTACCTAGATAGGTATTTTCCTTATTATTTATTTATATTATTTTGTTAGAAAAATAATAACATCCTCCGACAAAGTTAAGAAAAAAAAGTTCACAGTTCAAGCATATAATGACGAGTATGTATATACCACCTACGAATACACACGAGCATTTCTTTTGCCAAAAAACCGATATCGAGTGGAGAACGAATACTCGGACCGAGTAGAGAGAACACCCGAACAACGCCTTTACATACTCGTATTCGTACTTGTGCCTACTCGGTACTCGCTCGTTTGTACTCGGCGAGTATCTAAAATCCAATGCCTCCTCTATACTACTCGCGAAGTAGATCGAAGTTGGACGAGGCAAATAGTGTAGAGAGGTACTTCGATTCGCTTTGTACAACCTCGCTTCGCTTCGGGCGACTTCCGATCGCTGTCGGTTTTTTGCGCCAGAGTCAAAGGACTTCGCGAAGTGGCCCGAGGTTACACGAAACGTCTCACTACAATACTCTGCTTACGCCAGTTATGAATATTTTTTTATATATAAATAAGTAGCGTTCTACATAATTATTTATTTAGTTAACCCATTGACGTCGTACTGTTCACACAATTAGGTACCTATAGCAGCTGCCTCTTGAACGTTATTCATGTTAAGGGTTCGGGAGACTCAAGACGACTGAGCTCTTCGCGAAGTAGCACGAGTGTGTAGTTCACGTTCTTCGGACTGCGATAGACTTCGACGAACACTTCGTCAAAGTTACTTCGCGAGTAGTGCAGAGCATAGATAAATAAATATTTAGCGAGGTGTAGAGGAAGGATAAACGTTAAATAAATATTGCATAGGATATTTTATTATTTAATCTGTGATTAGCAGATAGCAGTTAACAGTTATATATATTATAGCACTTAGCATTAGCAGCGCTTAGCAGCTCAGCAGCCAGCTGGTTCTTTGTATTTGTGTTTGTGTAATTTTGTGACAGCTTCTACACACTGACAAGTACAAATAAATACACATTACCTAAATCAGAAGTTGTAGACATAACATACATGCACATAACGAAAGAAAAGTGCAGAAGAGTGGGCGTTAGGATTGTCAAAATTATTCACTAAATTGTGATTTATTTGTTACAATAGAATTTTTAATTTTTATATATTTCTTTAAATCAATATAAATATTATTACTTTAGATTTAGACAGTGTAACAGTGTTTTTAATTTTGCGTGACGTCATTGTTTTGAAATACTACGCAATTACAATGTTTTTAGAGATGGACCTAAAATGAGATTTCTAATAACGAATAAGGTAATTATTAGGTCTAAATTAGTATAAGTACATATAGGTCAATCATAAAAACTGGTCAAGTTTCTGTTTTAGCTTGAGTGAACATTATCGATTTCCTTTGTCCTCCGATCTTTTACTTCGAAATTACACAAAACAAAACAAAATAATTTAAACGTTATTACGGAAATATTTCAATATTTGTTTCAGAAATGTAAATATTGTTTGTACCCATAATTATAGTTTTTAATACAAACAGACTGCCATTATTATTGACACTTTTTTGTATGTATTATATAAACTTTAGTTTTTAAAATAAAATTATTTAATAGTAAAAATGTGAGATTTTATAATTATTACCTCGTTTTGATCTTGGATGAATTACTACACTGAACAGTCTTGATTTAATGCTTCACATTCACTTTCACAATTCACATTACTCTAGTGGCATTCTAGCACTGGATTGATAGCATTCCAGTGCTAGAATGCCACTGGAATAATGTGAACTGACACTGCAATGCACTGGAATGTACTTATTCCAGTGAGTAATGTAGTTCAGTCACTGGATTGGATTACTCACTGGAATAATTTTTTGTTCCAGCTCGCCCATTCCAGCGTCACTGTAGTGACTGATTTACACAGGGTCAGTAACTGGCTCCAAATTCCTAGCAAGTCAAGAGAGATAGAGAGTCAGACCTGATACTAACATAGACCTGATAACAACTAATACAGCACTGTCGTGCCAGTGCTGACTTCAGTATTCCTGCTTAAATATTTTAGAGTCAGTCCACTCTCCCCGCCACCCGCGCCAGTGCTATAAACCTTGTCTAAACAACTATGTCAGTACTTGGTCAGGCGCTGGGGCTACATTGTAGGGTGATGTCACATCGACACAAAAGCAGGACCTCCAGTTTCTTTTTTGTTGTCTATCTATTTTTTTATCCAAAGTCTAATCTTTTCAAATATCCCTTCTTCTAACATTTCTGTCAACTCTTTCAACAGCAGAGAGGAACATTTTCTCAATAAATATTTTAATTGCTTGTAAACTCTGCCGTGTCCCTGAATTAATTTTTACCCACTGACTTCTATAATGTGCGTACACCCTAAAGAAGTTACCATGACTACTGGCATGTAAACAGTGCGAGTGAGTCCTCGATGCCAGCACTGGCGTCAGTTACTGACCCTGTGTAAATCAGCCTTAGTAGACAGTAGTAGACTAGTATAGACAGCCAATCCAGTGCTGGATTGAACAGTGAACATGCATTGTTGTTCTTTTGGGAACGCGCATTATTGCAGTTCTATAAATTCCTAATAATAAAGTTGACTGAAGACCAAACTCTTCAGTTTGTTTCTTTATATAGAGATAAAAAGGAAATAGTAACTTCTAGGTTTATTTCTGTCAGTGTAGCATCTCTAAATAATGTATTGCTACATTAAATATTATTTGAAATTACTGATAACACTCCTCAAAAATGTCTCCCTTCATTCTCATTGCTAACCTGTATTCAAAGAGGGATCGTCTGCCTGTTGCCTTGCCTATCAATAGAATAATGCTTAAATTAGTAAAAGGGTAAGGTCGTCAAAAAATGTAATATAACGCACTGGAAGATATAACACACGACAACATAAGAACACACTGGATAATGTAAAGGTCAATGTTCACTTGGAAATAGGTTCAAATAAAATCCATTTAAAATATTATGAATTATTTATTTTCATAAAATTAAAATTCAACAATCAAAAATTAATCTTAGACTATGCATAGACATTTTACAGCTTTCAGGTTTCGTGTTTGCGAAACAACACCAAAATAACACAATTCAATAGAATTAAAGTCTTTAACAATATAATGTGCTTACAACAAAAAAGAGTAGGTAAGTACTAATTAAAGTAGGTATTATTCATAAAAGAAACCTCACTAATTTAATAATTATGTATTTATAAATCAACAATTAGTACAGGTACTGTAATTATTACCACGTGTCACGGAGTTTTGTTTACGGTTTTTTTTATTATGAGGGCTATCCCATTTGACACCACTCGCGTTCGCACAGAGCCGTATATAACAAGAACTTTCACTTTAAAATGCGTTTTTTTTTAATATAATCAATAGCCGAACTATAAAATAGTATTAATTTAATAGGTAATGATTTAAAAAAAAACTTTTATGTGTTTATTTAATAAACTCAGCATAAAAATGTAATAAATGCCACAATAAAAATGTGTTTTTAATAATAACTTATTTATAGTTTGCCGATTAATTACATCTTAAAAATTACTTCTTATAATTTTTTTTAAATACGGTCCTATGCGACTAGAAAAGGTGACAAAAGGCGACGACCCTCTTAAAAAAAGTCTGACGTACCTAAGTACTTAGTTGCTGTAATCGCCATTATTGGCAGTTGGGTTGACGAGGTGTTTATATAAACATTGTCATGTAGGTACATCAGAATAACATTACTATTTTTTTTTATTTCGCCGTGGTCGGTTAAGTTATGTTAACAGTCTCCTTTATAACATTCCAGTGTGTGTCATAACAAACACCATAACACACATAACGAACTGGAACAAACACACTAGAAAATTCAAAACTCAACAATGAATAACGGTCACAAATCATGCGTGATTTCTTTTATTAAAACTTGATATACTCTGGTCATTTACTATAAATTTCGAATCAGGAACCTAGTAAACAATATTTTTGTACTTACCACGTAGAATTCACAGACACACTGCCCGAAATTTATGCACTAAATTATGGAATTTACAATGTTTACGGTCGCGACCACAAATGAAAAAAATATGTCAAAACTGACCTTTGACAGTAAGACTATGGTATTACCACATCAAAATGAACTAAATAATGTTGTCTACTGTTGAAAACAAAAAATCTACCTCGTATCGAATCGGAATAACACACTGGATAACTTTTGGAGACACAAATTAGAATAGGTTTTTTCCCCACTAGCATTGTATTATTGAAATAATTTATACATTATCACACGGCATCTATATTGCTTTAAAAGTAAACTACAATTTTAAAACCATAATGCTATTTTATTATTTTTGATTAAATTTTTTCGTCCTCTAGGTTGATAGGAGACAATTAAATTTTTGTATGCAGCTTTATTTTGTTGATTCAAAAATATTTTTTATGTTTAAGCTTCTGGAATATTCTGGTTATTTCTACATTATTCTAAGCATGATTACCAATGTATTATTAAATAATAATATTATCATACTATTTGTTAGCGCATGGTATTCACAATCAAACATGGGGTCACCTCAAAACTTTTAAACAGTACATTTTTTTATGACCTTACCCAAAAGATGTTTTATTTGGATAACAAATCTTTAAAATAATTTTTACATTTACAATGCATAATAATTCTGCTCACACGCAAAATACGCGCTTAGACGTGGAATTGCCGAAAATAGCCTTTCTTATCTTATCATATAAAACAGACTGACCAGTGGATCTCTAGATTTGAAATTTGAAGGAAATATTTCTTGGGTACTCTAGAATTGTCATTGTAGATAAAAATCCCAAGAACTAACTTTTTGCGAATCAATGACAACATTATTTATATAGATTGCACTTAAAATAATTAGTACAATGGCGAACTTGCCGAATAGCCATTCTCTACCTGCTACCTTTGATAATGAGATGAAAGCTATGAAAATATGTTAGTTTATACATATATATACACATTATACCAATAAAATACATAATATAGTATATGAATGACAAATTCATGAGGAAATCAACCAATAATACTAAGCAAGTAATTTTAAATAATGTGTCTCAACCATATATTTGAATGAGTTTATTGTGGAGGCTTCTTTTATAACATGTGGAAGGGTAGTTGCATTGTATTTAAAATTTCTTAAATAATCCATACTCTTTTATAAGCCAATATGTTTTCTCAAGGTTTTTTAATGTTTTTTTTGGCATTGTTTGTTTGTATCCTTATGAGTAAAGATTTTACAAATTAAATAAATCAAATAAATTGTTAAATATAAAAATAATTTCTATAGTTGCTTCACAGTCTACAAACCCTTTTCGATAGTTAATTTCAACAGTGGTAACTGGTATATACAATTAGTCCCCCTTTGAAGGAATGCTTATTCAACATTCAAAGGTTAGTGTTTACAAGCAGTAATAATAGCAAAGTTTTGTTACCATTTGGCTGCGTTTCCAGTAGAGATGTGAGAGGATGCGTAGTGAGGGATGTGTTTGTTAAGAAACAATAGAATCACTTCATTCACCTAGCCTCGCTCAGTGCAGCTCTAGTGGAAACAGCTCAGTGGAGCGAGGTTTTCGTATATACAAAACATGGGAAGAATGTGTGCAAGGGATGTGTTGTGAGAAATGTGTTGCGAGGAATGTGTTGCGAGGGATGTGTTGTGAGGGATGTGTTGCGGGGGATGTGTGCTAGGAAAGGACGCTAGAAGCAGCGGGCAATGGTACGCGCAGCTCCATTCCCACCACACCTCATCCCGTTCGCATGAAACTAACCCACTACATCCTTGCACCGCTTATCTGCGCACCGTTTCACAGCGTCGTTACGCATCCTCGCACCACTCAGCAGCCTAGCACATCTCTGGTGGAAACGGTCACATCGTTCCACACCCTTGCTATGCACCGCTTAGCTACTTTGCACATCTCTGGTGGAAACACAGCCTTCGGCTTCCCGATAGATTGCCTCATCGAGGGGTTCGCAACTGCAGTTTAGCTTAGTTGTCATTAGGAAGATGCCACTGTCCATCTCCTGGCTTTTTTTCCTCTGTCGGCTCTTACGTGTCTTACAGGACGATATGGGGTAGTGGATATTATTACACACTACGTGGTTGAAAAGTACAGTAGCAACACAAGAAAACTTACAGGTTGATAGTATGACTTGATATTGTTTTAAAAAAAGATTAGTACTGTGTAGGTTTCAAATTTTTTAATTTATAAGCTGGCAATGTAACAGGAAGATTCTTGGTTATTACCTGTTACAATTTTGATTCACTCATATCGTATTTCTATGCATTTTGTAAACTTAAAATAAAAGTGTTGTTAAATTATAAAAACGAAAACTAAAATGTTGTGAATAAAGCTAAATTAGTTGATGTAGGTACATCACTAGCACAGATGCCTGATACAATTCATTTAAAATTACAATAATTAATGGTTTTCCACTTAATTTTTATCATTACCACTTAGAACTAATAAAATGTAATTACTACAAGCTTTTCTGGTAAAAAGCTCATTGTTATAGCATGTAAAAAGATAAGAAATGTTTTCAAAGACAAATGTATGAAATAATAATTTTGGGTCTTTTACCCTTTGTTGTTCTTGATGTACAAGACACATTTTCACCATTTCCAAATAAATTTTAGCTAGATACTGAGATTTCAGTCAATTTTGTGATAGTTCTATAAACTTTACGTGGTAGAATCATGCTGCAGCTATATTATGATTGTAGCACGAATAGGTCGGCTCAACTGGGGAACGAGCATGCACGCAGTGTTCCGTATGGCGACTGTAGAGAACCAGAGACACTTATTACTGGAAACGAGGCATTCCATCTTAGTCCTCAGGGGTAGATGTATTTATGTGATGGGTGGTGTAGATGTAGATGTCTATGGGCCACATCATCCACACCATCAGCTAGACTGGACTGTGTGCTCATTTGTCACCTTTATTGCATTAGAAAAAGAACTTCTGCAGTGTTTTAATCAACTACTTGGTCATGAACTGACACAATTTACACAGACAGTGCAATGTTGCCAAACTACATGTACTATACCTTTTTTTATATAGTTGACATCAGATTGGCTTTTACCTAGGCTCTGTGGGATAGCGAAAGATACTTGATCACTAGTTTGATACACAGATATAACAGTGGCAACATTTTATGACTACATCCAGTGTGATAAATGCTTAAAAGTTTGCTAACCAGTGAAAACTTAATAAACATTAAAACTAATTATGAAAATCTATCATATTCTATCTTAACTATACATCATGTACTCATAATATATTCTAACTTGCACTTTACTTGATTAATATAAATAAAGTTGCTAATTTTAATTGGATTATCTGGTAAAAAAAAACTAAAGTGCACAATATTGTTATTTCAGAAAACATTAATATACAATTTTTTTTAAATAGGCCCTAATCCAATATGTCAGCGGAGTCACCGCGGCACATTCGCTCTGGGGGTCCCCTAACAGTGCCATCACAGCCTCCAAGTGATAGAGGTATCATTGATGCTGTTTCGGGCTTTATCAATGATGTCACCCTCTCCTCCTCATCCAATGTTGACCCCAAGGATGTTATACAGTGGGCTAGGTAAGATAATTTAAAGTCTACTAAGAATAGAAGGTTATATACAATGTCTGATATATGATGAATGTTATTTAAGGAATGATTCAAGATTTTCGAATTAAATAGCTTTATAGTAAGTAATAAAAAATAATTGTGTTTGTATCAGTTTATTAGCTTATATCGTGGACATAAAGGTTTTCAAGGTGGTTAAGGCCTTTTTTATACATCCATGGCTTATAAGCTAATTTAACTGCATGAAAAATGCATTTAATGTAATTAAAAGCAAAATAATGTTGATAGACTATTATTTTTCATTACATTAAATGTTTAATGTTTTAGTGATTATACTTAAAAATATTATTCAACCCAAACAGATTCGAGACTGCTGATATTAATGAACCAACACCAGAAGGAGATAGTGATAAAGATGTATCACCTCTATTATTGATCCTGGGGTATGGTTCTGGAGTTCAAGTATGGTTAATACCACATACTGGCGATGCTCAGGAAGTACTTTCTTGGCGACAAGGAACAGTGAGGGTGCTCCGTATACTGCCAACTCCGCAGCACGGCGACTGCTTTGCATCGAAAAGGCCCCTCATAGCTTTGTGCGATTCAGCTAGCCCTGGTCCGACTTTTTGCTCACTCAGTTTTATTTCAATAAGGGGAGGTGAACAGGTATGTTCCAAAACAATATTTTTTTTGTATTTTACTCGTAGCTCTTAATCTATGGATAGCCAAAGATATTTACTCTTATTTATAAAAAGTTTTAAAGATGAGATTAAATTTACAAATTGTTCTGTTTTGTCAATTTAATGAATAAAAGGTGAACTTTAATGATAGTTCACATACCGCGATTTATTCATTTATATTTTTAATATATTATTTATTACTTATACTATAATATATTTATTTTATTTTTTATTAATATACTTTATATAACGATTTGTCGCAATTAATCTAATACTACAATTTAAAGAGAGTTAAGCTGTGCTAATGCCATTATCATATTGTTAGATCCAGTTAAACACCGTAATTTAGTTACTTTAATGTATACATGTATTGTGCTAGGTAGCTTTACTACCTCATAACTAATGACAAAATGGTGGACTTAACCAACATTAACTAAGAATGTTATGCAAGTACTCACATTCATAGCTATATTATGTGAGTGTAGTATTCATAAATTAGTTATTGGGTTTTCCTATCAAGAAATTATCAGTAGCAGCCTGTAGTCAGGAAGGTGGCCATTATCCGGAGATGTACATCCGACTGAAAGTGAGGGAATGAATAGAGAATGCACTTGTATTTGCACTCACATTCGTGCTTTATAATTCTGTCTTGCGTGGATGGCTATTTTCTGTTGAGACTGGCCGCCTGACCGAAATTCAGTCCAAAAGAACATTAATATACTACTATGTTTTAAGTAACACATTGCAGGCTAGGTGTTATTTTTTTATACAAATGTCGTCCTGGTATGAGTGTTATTTAACTTGAAACTTATTTTGATAGGTGAAAAGCATCAAATTTAAGAATCCAATCCTCGATGTACTGGCGAACAAACGATCCGTGGTGGTGTCATTCTCGGAACGCTTCGCTGTCTTCGACGCTGCGACGCTCGAGGACCGCTTGGCGATCACCACGTGCTACCCTTGCCCGTGCCCGCTCGGCGGAAATTCGCCTATAAATCCACTTGCGCTTGGAGATCGATGGCTCGCTTACGCCGAAAAGAAATTGATCCCGTCGAAAAGGAGCAGTGGAGGTTGCGAAGGTATTTATTATCATTGTTTATGTTAGTAGTGAGAATAGCAATTTAGCATTGACACCTGTACATAGCTCGTCACTTAGAGGTCAGTTCTCTCACAATATAATGTATGTCATTGTCATTTCTTTAGCTAACAGTGTATAAGAAAATAATGGGTTGTAATAGTTCTAATGCTTCATCAACATCATCATTACATCCTTTCACACATCCACTGCTGAACATAGGCCTCCACCAAGGAATGCAACAGAGCACGGTACCGGGTTTGAAAGTTCAGTTTTCAGTTCAGTTTGAGTCCAAAGTGCTATTGCTTGTGGCACAATAAATAAATGGCTCTGTAGCGGACATCAATGTGATCTACCATATTTGCCAGACTTTGTTTCTACTGATTACGAAACTGTAACGGTTAACTTAATATATACCAATGAAAATACTTGAAGTGTGTATTTGTAATGTCAGATTAACAGCTTTTTACTAAATGTAAATGCATATGATGGTATAAACGGTACTTCTATTAGTTTTAACCCTTTCCTTGTACCAATAATCATATATGAACATTACGATTGTTTAGTTATTGTGTCTGTTTCGCGGACAGGGAAACTGTTAACTATATTAACAGGGCAAAAGAAATTCAACTCGGATATGGCTGTGAAAAACGTCTTTAAAGAACTAATCCTTCTTCCTTTTAATTCAAAAAGCATCAATTATTAAAATGGCATAAGTTAAGAAATTCAAACAGCCTCTAGTGACCATGATTTACGTTAATATTTTTCCAAATATTTAATATTGTACTTATGAACCTAATAAATAAACACGACTAGCAAACATTTCTTTGTCTATCAGCTGCATTTAAATATACGTATGTATGTATAATATAATGTTATGTAGTGCCGGCGTAATACACTGCCCTATATCATCCATCTAAGTAGTAAGAGACGACAAGAGTGCAACAGCATCTTTCTGATAACAACTCCTCAACAAAAACGGCGATGGAGAAGCAAAAGAGGATGCAAGATCTGCCCGGAACCGAAGGCGTGTTGTGTTTGTCCAGCCTAGAAAGGGAGAGTGGTAAAACGGGACAAGGAGTAGAGTAAATAACTTGTAGCGAGTCAAGAAAGTGCACGTGGGAGATTCGGCCTGTATAACCGCGAGGTTGGTGGGCCCATGGGAAGGTGGAGGGTCCTCAGCAAAGAACTGCGTTTGCAAAACCGTCTGCCTAACTCCACTACTATGGCAAATATCCCCCCTATGGACTTTGACATGTCTGTCGTAAGGAATAAATTATTTTATATGTAAACTTTATAACGAATTAGCCTCAGTTTTTTATTTAACTTTAAGACTAGTTTACCAACCGGTTGCAATTTCTTTAGACATAAAAGTAACTTGATCTGTCGGTTACGAAGGTCATATTTACGCATTTATAGAGATACTGTAAGTCTAAATAAGTTTTAAGTTACCTACACGAGCAAACCGAATTCGATTCGATTTTAAGTGGTGAATAGGTAAATCGCAAAGTAAAACATCATGATGAAATTGCATCTCCAAGAATTAAAATAATTTACCTTGAGGACATGCTATTGCATTTCAGTGGTACACTAACAATTGTTTGCACTCGTATTGGTAGCGCGGCTGTCCATTTCAAACTCCAAAAGGTTCTCTGAAATGAGAAATCTCTGTTACTCTGTACGTAATATAGATTTTTATCGTCTTAAAAACTGTGTTTTTGATAGTCTTGGGTTTAAACTGGTGTCAAGAAGAGTCTTCATAACTAAAGAAGTGCCTTATAAGCCGCGGTTCCATTGTCTTCGCAGAATTTCATATTTGCTGTTAAATTCCATAGTTTAGGTTTTAGTTTGAGTTATCCACGGTATTTCTTTCATGGAACAAATTGTAGTTTCTAAACCTTAGATTAATTATACTAGGCCGGGCTAAGGTTTGTAGTTAAATTATTTCCCCGTGAAATATTGTTGCTTACTTAAGAATCTCTATCGTTGTAACGTTCTCGCAGAAAATATTTTATACGAGAGATTGCAATAACCTTAAAAGTTATGTGATGGCGCCACAGTCGCGCCACAAGCGAAACGAACCGAAGCCTAAATTACGCTATCAAAGTTCCGAAATACAGCGAGTATATATAGAATAGCTCCGAGCTAGCAGATCGAGAAACAGAAACAGAATTTTTTTATTTAGATTATAAATAATAGTTATTGAAAGTCATTATTTTGTTTAATTACCACATCCTCGAAAAAAAACCTTTCTCCTGGGAAGAACCAGCAAGAAACTCAGCGGGACTTTTTTTTTAAATAACAGGTTACAATCATGTATGTTACACAGTTAACCACACAAAGCAAATTAGAAATAGCTTGGTAGCGATCACCTCATTCCCAGGGGTTATTATCATCCATAAAATAATTTTCACTTTTTTGGCCAATGCTAATTCACAAATTAGCATTGGCCATTCCCCGGGCCGGTCACCAAGCCCAGCGGGAGATCTCCCGTTTTCGTTCAACGACCAAAGTTACATCCTGTACATCTACCCTTGCTGGGCGCAAGTCTCCACTCACTTTGAGAGGTTTATGTGGTCAGAACTTTTTGGTGGACTTACGCCCTAGAATTTTGTTAAGTTCATAGATAGGTTTCCTCATGATGTACTCCTGCTCCGCTGAGTATGTGGTAGAGATCAGCAATTAAAATTGCAACTAACAATTTCAGTAGTGCCGGCGGGCATTAAACTCTGATTTCAAACCACTCAACTTCAACTCTGGATAGGCTCGCAATCAAAGTTAAAGTTACAGCCTCTATACGTCCTATAGCTGAACACAGGCCTCCTTTCATTTTTGAGATGGTATTAGGGCTAGGAAATGTCTGCTTCGGTGGCCCCAATGCGTTTTGGCAAACTTCACATGTCTTGGAAATATTTTTATTCCTATTTCTCGGACATGCAGGTTTCGTCACGAACGATGTTTTCACCGCCGAGCACGTGGTAAATCTGCACTTAAAATTACAATTAACAATTTCATTGGTGCCGGTGGGGATCGAACCCGGGCTGCTCGCGTGCTGTATAATTTACAGCGCGCGCTTAGCCCCTGAACTACCACGGCTCTCAATAACAAAAACTGAGACATTCATATCAAAAATGATATCACATTTTTGTGTTGTTTGTAATTCATTATTTCCGTAGTGATTGGAAAACGGTGAACAGCTGTATTTTTTTATTATTTACATTGCGTGTATTCATTGTAATTGTTTCTTTGTTTATCGTTCGATAAAGAGGTAATTCGAGCTATGCGTTGACCCTCACAGCTGCTGAATGCAGTGCGGTCTCGCGTATCTTATTGCCACATACTACGCGATATCGTACACATATTTCTAATAGCTACTTTTTATTCGCCTTAATTTTTATTTAATGCCCTCACATTTTTTATATATTATATTATATTAAAGCTTAAATATTAAATGGATATAATGATTTTTTGTGGTACTGAAAATAAAAATTAGCAACAAAGTTCATCTGATAAGCACTGAGGTTACTGTCAATAACCCCTGCTTATCCATTTAACTCATATAGAAGATGCGTTATTACCCCTGGAAATCAGGATGGTGAAATATTTACTCGGGAGTAACTAGGTAAAAGATAATATATACTCTAAATCATCTCGAGGATGCCTTAAGAAGCGATTGTAAGATAATCGAGATAAAGATGATGCGAGAGGAAGATCTCATGACCTCTGATAAAAGGCGGTGTAGCGATCTGGGGTATGCTGGACATAATATAACCAGCCCGGTGATGGAGAGCAGCGTCAAAAGTGCGAGCCGTCTTTAATTAAATTGTTAATTGAAATTTTACGTGCTGATACCAAGTGACAGGTGGGGAAGTAAAACACGTGATGAAACCTTTCTGAAAAATTAAAAAAATATTTAGGAGTAGTCGTAGAATACACGAACTGGGGCAGAACGGTGGACATTTTCTTGCTCTCTTTACGAAGCGAGAGGAGGCTTGTGCCAATATTTAGGCTGTAAAAGTCCTTTACTTATTTTATGCATATTCAATTAACATCAAATGTTGCCAAAAAAAATATCTATACTGTACAGCAATAGAGAGAAAGTACGCTAGTTGAAAGTCCGTCAGGTGAGTCGTATGCTCGTTCGCCCCCTCTACTATAAAAAAAAGTTACACAACACATGTTAAAATAATTCACAATGAATCTAAATATACGGTCGACCGACTGATGACTGATGCTGATAACTTCTTCATAATGCAATAAAACAACGGTTATTAAATCCGAGTTGTTTTATCGCTTTTCACGATTTTATTTTATTATTGTAACAAAAAATAATTCTTACTTTGTCACATAAAAGAACGTGTATATAGGAAAGCCGTGTCATTTATTGAAAAGTAACTCAAGATTAAGATGCTCGTCTATTTATGATAACATACAAGGAAAGTAAAAAAAAAAATATTTTTTTGAATTTTTTGAACGGGGCGTAAAGCGGAGCGGCCGAATGGGCATCTGATATTAGTAGATAATTTGGCACACACAAGTACTTACACACTTACAAGCAAAGGGTACGGAAAAATATAAAAATAAATGTTATAGTTTCATTAATTTTTAAAATATTATGTAAAGACTTTTACCGATTTATAATATTTTTAAGATACTATAATAAGAGTGTGGGGTAAAGGGGTGGATTTTTTTTTAGCGGGCAACAGCAAACTTTCTACGCCACTGCGATATGGTACTAATTATGAGACTTATTATAATATGCCTTTACCTATGAAATTGTGGATCTGCAGTTCTGATTGTTCTGTAGTACTGGCCATTTTAAATCAATATAGTTTTTGTTTGGCTAAATATTCTAATTTCAAATTAATTTTATTTTATAAACATGGAATTCTTTTTGAAAAATCAACCCCGTGGCCGTCGAAAACTTTGGTCGACAATGACGAATTAAAGGCGATTGTGGAAGCTGATGATACTCAATCTACGGCTGACTTAGCAGCAGCATTCGACGTTAGCATCAAAACAATATTGGTCCATTAGCGTTCAAATTGGCAAGGTACAACGCGAAGTACGCGTCGAGACGTGACTTGCACTGCTCAGCAAGCATACATACGAAGGAATTTTGGATCGCATTGTTATCTGCGACAAATAATGGATTCTGTTTGTCAATCGTAAGCGCTCAGCAAGTTGATTGGATCCTAGTTGAGCATCTAAACAATAACCTAAACGAAAACTTATCCCTAGAAAAGTGATGGTCACTGTTTGATGGTCTAGTGCCGGTGTGATTCATCACAACTTCTTACAAAACGGGATGAGTATTAATGCAGATGTGTACTGTGAAGAACTAAACACAATGATGAAGAACACGTATCCAACCAGCTTTGGTTAATCGCTTGTTTCCGTTGCTCTTGCACGACAACGCGCGACCTCATACTGCATAACAGACGGAACCCAAGTTATCAAGAGCTGGGGTTGGAAGCTCTCCGTCATCCGTCGTACTCACCAGACCTAGCGCCTACACACTTCTTCTTTTTCCAGAATTTGAACTTTATGACTGAAATAATTCAATACTCGAGAGGCAGTATAAAATCCCTTTGAAGAATTTGTTGCCTCCCGTGCAGTTGATTTCTTCAAGAAGAACATCAATAAACTGCCACTGCGTAGGCAAAGATGCGTCGATTGCATGGGATTACTTTGATTCATCATCATCATCATTGCAGCCTTTCAAAAGTCCACTGCTGAACATAGGCCTCCCCCAAGGAATGCCACAAAGCACGGTCCTGAGCCACCTGCATCCATTGACTTCTTTCTTACTTTGATTAATAGAAATGAAAAATATAGATAAAAAGTACGTTAACTTATTTAATAAAAAACGGCAATATCGTAGGTAAATACCTAATATTTAGTATTATATTCTAAGTTTGAGGGTAATCGAGTCATTATACAATGAAAACAACGAGGTCTTAGATTTTGGGTGCCCGGGGAACTCAACCCTGTAAAATGTTAAGATACGCTTCTCTGCAATCCGTTGCGATAAAATGTATTATATAATATTTATTATAATAATTACCAGATTTAATACCTATATATATATATATATATATATATATATATATATATATATGTATATAAAAATTGCAATATTTTTGCGGTCTGCTCAAATAATTGCACTATTGCGATTGCAACTTAAGTTTAAAAACCGATACTAACCATATTAATACAAAACCTGGTATATTGATATTCTCGGATTTAAATGATGGTTTAAGAGGCACAAAAAAGAGGCACAGACCTCATTTCTGAAATGCGTTATGAAACTCGCTGATATAAATTGGCATAAATTTATTAAACGCTCCAAGGTAACGTGTGCCGTATCCTCGTATTTACGTGGAATCATTGCCGTCGCGACTGGCCGATACAAGGTGATGGATACTTTTTCCTCTACCGCAGGTTATGTATTCATTATCAATGTATATAATCTATTAGTGCAAGAATGTAATAAGTATAGTTATTGAGTGATATTGTTCTTCATTTAAATGTTTTGCTTCGTATTTTTATTATTTAAGGCGAAGGCGCAACAAGCTACACGGCGACAGTCCTCCATGCGGCAAAGTCCCTGAGCAAAGGTTTACGAGGTCTCGGAGAAAGTGTAGCGCACAGCCTGGCTGGGGGGCGGAGCACCTCGCAATCGCCGTCGCCGCCCCACGCAGATGTCCAGCAGCCTGGAGTCATTACTGTACTAGATATCGAGGTATGTATGTAAAGTTATTATTAATGTTAACCGGTGGAAAGTATAAAACATTAATTTTAGTTTAGATTTGGGCATAACTTTTGTCGTTTTGAATTGTTTTCCTCATGTCAATTAAGTATATTTTAAGATGTTGTAACGGAAAGTTTATTTCTAAATTAGGGTAACGAAGAAGAAGATGGTCAAGAAAGTGAAGAACTATGCGACCCCATCGTGGCTCATTTCGTAGCGCATTCGGAAGCGATCATAGCTCTTAAGTTCGATCCCAGCGGCATGTTGCTAGTGACGGCGGACCGGCGTGGTCATGACTTTCACGTGTTCCGAATCAACCCGCACCCATTTGGACCTACACTGGCCTCCGTACACCACCTTTATATATTACATCGGGGAGATACTACAGCCAAAGTGCAGGTAAGTGGTATACTACACAACTGTGGTATTCTATTGGTTAATAAAAAAATATAAATTAGATATTTTCTAAATAATATGTGGATATACTTATTCTATTTCACGATGAAGTTTTAACTTTCGTTGTTGTTAGTGACAACCAAAGTTAAAACTCCGGAATGCTGTATGTGCATGGTTAACAACAATCGAAGTCAAAACTTCATCGTGTAATAGAATAACTATATCATTGAATACTGTTTCAACTTTTTAATTTACCAGTTCATATTATTGATTGAAATAACTATATCAGTTGAATACTGTTTCACCTTTTTAATTTACCAGTTCATATTATTGATTGAAATAACTATATCAGTTGAATACTGTTTCACCTTTTTAATTTACCAGTTCATATTATTGAATGAAATAACTATATCAGTTGAATACTGTTTAAACTTTTTAATTTACCAGTGCATATTATTGAATGAAATAACTATATCAGTTGAATACTGTTTCAACTTTTTAATTTACCAGTGCATATTATTGAATGAAATAACTATATCAGTTGAATACTGTTTCACCTTTTTAATTTACCAGTTCATATTATTGAATGAAATAACTATATCAGTTGAATACTGTTTAAACTTTTTAATTTACCAGTGCATATTATTGAATGAAATAACTATATCAGTTGAATACTGTTTCACCTTTTTAATTTACCAGTTCATATTATTGAATGAAATAACTATATCAGTTGAATACTGTTTAAACTTTTTAATTTACCAGTGCATATTATTGAATGAAATAACTATATCAGTTGAATACTGTTTCACCTTTTTAATTTACCAGTTCCTATTATTGAATGAAATAACTGTATCAGTTGAATACTGTTTCAACTTTTTAATTTACCAGTCTATATTATTGATTGAAATAAATCAATGACGGTCGCGTGGCTTAGTGGTCACAGTATCCGGCTATTGTGATACAGGCTTTGGGTTGAAGTCCCGATCATTAAATCTAGAGCCAACAATTAAATTCAATTTAATAACAACATTTAAATTTGAGTGTTGTTGTGATTTTTAGTCCCTGGTAGATCAAGAAGCATGAGAGATTCTGTGTTAGAGCGTGTACATGTGGCTGTAACCTCCTATGATGCATTTAAAGATTATGTTTGTAATTCGTTACTGTCTGAAATAAGTGTATCCACGAGTTTGTGTAAATGAGGTGTAATATTTGTTTGTTTTCATGGCATGGGAAGTTGATTTGTTAGAAAATTTTCCAGGTTAATATTTCTTTCTGGAATATTAGTTATATTTTATATAAACAGAACGCAATTAAAAAAGTAAAAAATGAGTAAAATCTTAAAGAACACAGCACTGAGGCAATGTTTTGTGTATACTATGTATATACACACATACCCTAGCAACCGATTTTTTTTTAATTTAAAACGTAACTTTTCAATGATGATGACACTGTGTGACCATTTGCGAGACAAATACTCGTAAGCTTTCCTCAGGCCCAATAAAATGTTTTGTTGTGCAGGATATAGCGATTTCGGCGGATTCGCGCTGGGCGGCGATTTCGACGCTTCGTGGAACCACCCACGTGTTCGCGATCAGCCCGTACGGCGGCGCGTGCGGCGTGCGCACGCACACGCCGCCGCGCGTCGTCAACCGCCTGTCCCGCTTCCAGCGCTCCGCCGGCCTGCCCATACACTCCGTCGCGGCCGCACACAGCCCCGTACGCATACACTAAATCGTAATATGTTAAAAGAAAGCATGTGACGTAATAACAAGGCCAGAAAAAATAGTTGATAAAAATGATTGCGTCTAGAAACAACTTATATATTATACGTGTACTTTTATACGTGGTAGAGCCATGCTGCAGCTATATTAGTAGTACTAGCTGTGCCCCGCGGTTTCACCCGCGTCATCACGTGTCGGAGGTGCGTGACATGACATTATTTTACATTATCTCTTAAACTATGCGTCCAAATAATATGGTATAAAGAACAAAGTTTATCTTCATAAAATTGCCTTGATGATGAAGTAACTTTCGTTCGTAAGGATAATTTTTTTTTTATAGGATAAGGGTGACAAACGAGCACACAGTCCACCTGATGGTAAGTGGTTGCTGCGGCCCATAGACATCTACATCTATCCTCGTTTGCGAATCAAAATGCAGATGCGTTGTCACCCGTGAGGACTAAGATGGAATGCCTCATTTCCAGTAAAATGGGCCTCCGGCCACCTGCACTCACCAAGCGAAACGCAGAGGAAAACCTCTACTTCACGCTGGTATTCTGTGAGGTCGTGGTACCACCCCGGTTCGAGCCGGCCCATCCGTGCGACAGCAAAAGCTGCCGCGTGGCTCTACCACTGTAATAAAGGCCATGCCTTATAATAACGCTCATAAATCACTTTTAAATTTTATTTATTTTTTCTAGAACATTGTATTTACGTATCCCTAACGATAACACCAGCGTACGCGGATAAATCATTTCGGGAGTGATTTTTCACTACACACACACTAGCGCCCTCTAGTGTCGAGTAGCAGAACTAGGAGAGTCAAGATCCTTCCAGAAATTTCGGGACCGATATGTACTCGAACATTCTAGATGTCGCTACAGTAGAAGGTTCTGGAAACTATCTGAGGCCCTATATAAGGCCAGTATAAACCACGAACGAGTCAGTATTGAATTGGCGATACAAGAGAATACTTCGAAGCGAGATAACTGCGAACTAAAGTGATTGTGTTTTATTATTAGTGTGGTTTTAGATTGTAATTAGTGTAGTGTAATTAAAGTGTCAATTTTGGTGATTCAATCGGCAGTTTTTAATTGTCTCGAACCCCAAGCTCGTAACAATATTTAAGGCTAGCTGAGTGATATAGCTTAATGCTAGATAGCCTATACTATTCCACATGAATCTGGCTATAATATACAAAAAGAATTTTTCAAATCGGACTGGTAGTTCCAGAGATTAGCGCGTTTAAACAAACAAAAAAACAAAAAAAAACTCTTCTGCTTTATTATACATATTAGTATAGATAGTTGTAGCACGAATGGGTCGGCTCGACCGGGGAAGGACCACGCTCTCACAGAATACCAGCGTAAAATAGCAGATTAACGCTGTTGTGTTTCGTATGATGGGTGTAGAGAACCGGAGACCCTTTTTACTGAGAAAGGGGCATTCTATCTTAGTCCTCACGGGTGACAACGCATCTGCATTTTGATTCGCAAACGAGGATAAATGTAGATCTCTATGGGCCACAGTAACCACTTACCATCAGATGGACTGTGTGCTCGTTTATCACCCTATCCTATAAAAAAATATAAAATGAGTTTAATTATTTTTCTATGATTTTTCAAATAAAAATGTATTTTAATTGAAGCCACAGAAAAACATACATTTTTGGGAATATCAAATGACTAATCATATTGCGCTATGCAAGTGTTGCCATTTACTATATTCATACTATTTTTGTATACACTTTGTACAACAACAAACAAACACATTTTTTTTTATAGGAAGTTATTATTAGTAATAACTATACTATAAATAATAATAAAAATAAAAGTGATAAGGTTGAAAATAAGTCTCTTACGAACTTCTTAAGAACTTCCTGCAATAATACAATAACTCAATCATAGTACTATGTAACAATTCTATTTAATGTTATGGCAACACTAATTAAAACAAACTGTCACTGTTACAGATTAATAATATGATGCTTAAGCATGTCACTGTATGGCACAAAGGCCCAGAAGCCATGCCAGAAATATACATTTATAGTATGCAAATATGTAATAGAGATACAATAATCTAAAAACTCTCAATTATGTAAGTAACATTATGTTGAGAATGTATTAAGCTGACATCAAACAACCACAGGACGTATGACTTTTTCAAGTGACATAAGACAACCTAAAAAGGTTCAAATCTAATAATCTTTTTTTGATGCCTTCTCAGGACAGATTCTTTGACAAAGTTACTCAGGGATTGACGCTTAAGATTTTAAGATATTTTTGATATATAGAAGCTACCATTTGTTCTCAACAAATTTTATGTATTAAAGTCTGCTATTGTTCATTGCGTCTGAAAAAAAGTTCGTAATTCGTGAGCGCAGAAATGGGGAAGGGGATATATGCAGGCTGTTTGTTCCGTTTAACCAATAATCATGGTGTTCCCAGGTATGCGAGGCGGGCTGGGCGACGCCGGCGGGCGGGCAGGGCGCGTGGTACCCCAACCCGCGGCTGCCGCCCTTCCCCGCGCCCACCGTTACGCAACCGCTGGCCCAGCTGCGCCCCACCACTAACCTGCCCACGCACACCATCACGCGCAACAGTTCCGGTGAGACACCCTACTAGAACTCATGTCCCCCTGGTCACCTGCAGTTTCAGGCATACCTGTTAAATGTTTCTTCATAATAAAATACATCAACCGATTACAGGCGGTGATGTTTAAAATGAGAAACATCTGGTATTGCCATCTTCAATCCGCTTGCCAAGCGTGACTGACAATTTAGACGAATTCAAACTCCTTTACTGTCTTTCCGTCTGAAACGTAAAGAAAGTCAGTATTATTACAGACTGTGAGGCACTCCTTCCTAGTTCCCAGTTATGACAACGCAACTGTCGTTGTAAACGTTTGAAGTTGGTAGCAAGTGTTCATGTGCTGCAGTAGGTAGGTACATGAAAACCCGATTGTATGTCGGCACAGGTCGGCAGCGGCTGTCGTCGTTGTCGGAGGAGAGCAATAGCGCGCCGCTGCTGGCGCGCGCGTGCTTCGGTACGGGCGGCGGCGGTGCGGGGGGCGGCGCGGGGGGCGGGGCGGCGGCGGCGCGCGGCGCGCCCGTGCCGCTCTACCTCATGGCGGCCAGCGGCTCGCTGCTGCACCTCGTCCTGCACCCGCGCCCCGCACGCAGTAAGTACTCCTTTATATTCATTTCACATTCCAACCGGACAGAACGCTACGTATACAGGGTTATTTTGCAATATTCAGAATAAGTAACGTGTGACCGTCACTAAACCGTTTCATACGAAGCTTAATTGCGTATTGAATACGAGATTAAGTTTTTTATTACTTACTATAAAAATGTACTTCCAATAATTGTACAAATTAGTCATAAAATGAAAAATTGGTAACGAAAGCAGACCGGATCGGTCACCAACTTGTTTTTTATACTTTAACAAAAGAAAACAGCTATTTTTTTTATGGTATTTTTATACAACTATTATCGCTAGGTGTGCCAAAGGAGAAGATTTGCGACGAGTCACCGGTGGAGCTAGAAGTAGAGCCGGCGGCACAGTGGCCGCTGCAGCGACCTCCCGCGGCCGCTGACCTATTGGCGCCGCTGCCGCCCTCCAACCCGCTGCTGCAGCCGCTCAGCTGCCGGGTAAGTGTGTGCAGCTGCAGCCGCCACTCTGCTGGCGCCGCTGCCAGCAGTCAACATTTCAAACAAAAACATCGGGGTGTGGCTGTGTCGTTGACACGGCCGTGTGTTTTACGTGATTACGTATACATAAAGAAACGACCTCAAATGGCGGCGCACCCACCTCCGCCGCGAGCGATGCGCCACAATCCTCAAGCGACGTAATGAATTCTTTTGCTATCGAGTGAGGTAATTAAATTTTGTAAGTAGTAAGGCATGCAGGAAGTCGATGGGTGCAGGTGGCTCAGGAGCGTGGTTTGTGGCATTCCTTAGGAGAGGCCGATGTTCAGCAGTGGACTTTATAAAGGGCTGTAATGATGATGTTGATAATGATGCAAGCAAATTTAAAGACTTATTCACGCCAAAAAAATTATATCATACTTACCACAATAAGCAAAATAAGTAAGTTGATAACCGTAAAGCCCTTTTACTGCTGACCTTGCTGCTCATTACCAGTCTATAGGATTTGGCTTTGGTATTTCTGTATGGTTCATTACAATCTATGAAACGCCACATAGGTCTCTCCCATAGATTACCTCATAGGCCAGGTTGGCAACCGCAATATTTTATTATTTTCTGCTGTAAACAGGATTATGCTGAGTGTTCATCTCCTGTTTCAGTTTCCATCTGTCGCCTCTCGACCCCTTATAGATATCATTGCGCAGTGGATATTCTTGCGACACCATTACACAGCATTTTGGATGGTTATTTCACCATTAATCAGAGCCTCGTCTGTCAGTCAGCAGGGTAGCTGTAGGTGAGGTTGACATATTTGTAGAAAAATTTTGGTCATTCCCCTTTATGTGTTACTACTTATATCGTGGTTTACTTTATTATTACTATTTTATCAACAGCAATGCGCAGATATGTGCATGAGCGAAGAAGAACGATGGCTCTCACAGGTGGAAATTGTGACCCACGCTGGACCACATAGAAGACTCTGGATGGGACCGCAGTTTGTGTTCAAGACATACAATTGCACTGGGTATGTATTATTAAAACATTAACCACTGCTTCTATTATTTCTCTTTCATGTTATCTGGCACGAAGGACCATAATTTGAAAACTTTAAAATTACGATTAATATAATATCAGTTATAAGGTATTTGTGCGTTGGTATGTGAAGAGTAGGCTAAATAGTGATTTCAAAGCCGGTACTAATTCTAAAAAACTGAAAGTATACTTTTAATCACTTATCTAAGTTTTGGTGTAGAATCGAATTGCATGCACAGCTTGATGAGTATCGGCATAACTAAGCTCGTTTGTGATGATTGAGGGATGTTCTTGATGTTTCTTACCGAGCCCGTTGCTGAGTACATATCTTGATTGGTTTACACTACTCAGCATGGTAGGCAATACTATTCTTTATTTAGTTATTTTATAATAATATCATTGTCAAGCGCAAGCAAGATGAGGGTGTGATTTATACTTATATTGTTGATGATGAGTAGCAGTAGGTATCAACGGTGCGAGACGTCTGGTACTGCGATTTCAACCTTCGCTAAGCGTAAAGATGGATGGTCGCCCTTACAACGGGAGAAGCCCATGTCTAGCAGTGGACTTTTTCTGGTCGGAAGAATATGCCCCATACAGTACCATAGGTGTCGTAAGAGGCGACAGAAGGAAACTGATACAGGAAATGGGCAGCAGATTTTCCTGATTCAAAATAATAGGTGAGATGGGGTATGTTGATATATGATAACTAAATAAAAACAAAAAAAAACTGCGGTTGTCAAGCCGCCTGTCGAGCGTGGCAAAATTCACCTTTTGAGGCGGTCTATGTCGAAGGGGCGTATGTTCAGCATTGGACCTATATGGGTTGTAGTGGATGGATAGATGAAAATAAAAAGAAGAGCTCACTTTGTCACTAAGATGGTTAAAGGTCTATAATCAGTAGTTGTAGTTTAAGTTTTGAAATAGTTGGTATTTGCGCAGGTCGAGCTCGTCCCTGTCGGAGGCGGAGACGGTGGAGGTGGAGGCGGGCGCGGGGCGCGGCGCGGCGCGCTCCACGCCCGTCAACATGCCGGGCGCGCGCGGCGCCGTGCCCGTGCTCGTCGACTCCGGCTCCGCCAGTCAGTGCACGCCCCGCTCTCGTAGCTCCCTCGCCACCGCTGTCCTAGCTCCGTCGTCCCCACGCCTCGCTCCTAGCTCCCTCGCCCCCGCTGTCGTAGCTCCCTCGTCCCCACGCCTCGCTCCTAGCTCCCTCGCCCCCGCTGTCCTAGCTCCCTCGTCCCCACGCCTCGCTCCTAGCTCCCTTGCCCCCGCTGTCCTAGCTCCCTCGTCCCCACGCCTCGCTCCTAGCTCCCTCGCCCCCGCTCTCGTAGCTCCCTCGCCACCGCTGTCCTAGCTCCGTCGTCCCCACGCCTCGCTACTAGCTCCCTCGCCCCCGCTGTCGTAGCTCCCTCGTCCCCACGCCTCGCTCCTAGCTCCCTCGCCCCCGCTGTCCTAGCTCCCTCGTCCCCACGCCTCGCTCCTAGCTCCCTCGCCCCCGCTGTCCTAGCTCCCTCGTCCCCACGCCTCGCTCCTAGCTCCCTTGCCCCCGCTGTCCTAGCTCCCTCGTCCCCACGCCTCGCTCCTAGCTCCCTCGCCCCCGCTCTCGTAGCTCCCTCGCCACCGCTGTCCTAGCTCCGTCGTCCCCACGCCTCGCTCCTAGCTCCCTCGCCCCCGCTGTCGTAGCTCCCTCGTCCCCACGCCTCGCTCCTAGCTCCCTCGCCCCCGCTGTCCTAGCTCCCTCGTCCCCACGCCTCGCTCCTAGCTCCCTCGCCCCCGCTGTCCTAGCTCCCTCGTCCCCACGCCTCGCTCCTAGCTCCCTTGCCCCCGCTGTCCTAGCTCCCTCGTCTCCACGCCTCGCTCCTAGCTCCCTCGCCCCCGCTGTCGTAGCTCCCTCGTCCCCACGCCTCGCTCCTAGCTCCCTCGTCCCCACGCCTCGCTCCTAGCTCCCTCGCCCCCGCTGTTCTAGCTCCGTCGTCCCCACGCCTCGCTCCTAGCTCCCTCGCCCCCGCTGTCGTAGCTCCCTCGTCCCCACGCCTCGCTCCTAGCTCCCTCGCCCCCGCTGTCCTAGCTCCCTCGTCCCCACGCCTCGCTCCTAGCTCCCTCGCCCCCGCTGTCCTAGCTCCCTCGTCCCCACGCCTCGCTCCTAGCTCCCTTGCCCCCGCTGTCCTAGCTCCCTCGTCCCCACGCCTCGCTCCTAGCTCCCTCGCCCCCGCTGTCCTAGCTCCCTCGTCCCCTCGCCTCGCTCCTAGCTCCCTCGCCCCCGCTGTCGTAGCTCCCTCGTCCCCACGCCTCGCTCCTAGCTCCCTCGCCCCCGCTGTCCTAGCTCCCTCGTCCCCACGCCTCGCTCCTAGCTCCCTCGCCCCCGCTGTCCTAGCTCCCTCGTCCCCACGCCTCGCTCCTAGCTCCCTCGCCCCCGCTGTCCTAGCTCCCTCGTCCCCACGCCTCGCTCCTAGCTCCCTCGCCCCCGCTGTCCTAGTTCCCTCGTCCCCACGCCTCGCTCCTAGCTCCCTCGCCCCCGCTGTCCTAGCTCCCTCGTCCCCACGCCTCGCTCCTAGCTCCCTCGCCCCCGCTGTCCTAGCTCCCTCGTCCCCACGCCCCGCTCCTAGCTCCCTCGCGCCCGCTGTCCTAGCTCCCTCGTCCCCACGCCTCGCTCCTAGCTCCCTCGCCCCCGCTGTCCTAGCTCCCTCGTCCCCACGCCTCGCTCCTAGCTCCCTCGCCCCCGCTGTCCTAGCTCCCTCGTCCCCACGCCTCGCTCCTAGCTCCCTCGTCACCACGCCTCGCTCCTAGCTCCCTCGCCCTCGCTGTCCGAGCTCCCTCGTCCCCACGCCTCGCTCCTAGCTCCCTCGCCCCCGTTGTCCTAACTCCCTCGTCCCCACGCCTCGCTCCTAGCTTCCTCGCCTCCGCTGTCCTAGCTCCCTCGTCCCCACGTCTCGCTCCTAGCTCCCTCGCCCCCGCTGTCATAGCTCCCTCGTCCCCACGCCTCGCTCCTAGCTCTCTCGTCCCCGCTCTCCTAGCTCCCTCGTCCCCATGCCCTCGCTTTCCTAGCTCTCGCGCCGCCACGCTCCCGCTCTCCTAGCTTCTTCGCCCCTGCTTCTCTAGCTCGCTCGCCCCCGCTCTCCTAGCTCCCTCAACCCCATGGCCCCCGCTCTCCTAGCTTCCTCGCCCCCGCTCTACTAACTTTCTCGCCTCCGCTCTCCTAGCTCCCTCGTCCCCATGCCCTCACTCTCCTAGATCCCTTGCCCCCGCTCTCCTAGCTTCCTCGCCCCACGCCCCTGCTCTCCTAGCTCCCTCGCTCGCACGCCCCCGCACTCAGTGCACGCCCCGCTCTCCTAGCTGCCTCGCCGTCGCGCCCCTGCACTCAGTGCTCGCTCCGCTCTCCTAGCTCTACAAACAGCTTTATCTTGTTTATTATCACGTTGCTATTCTGTTAGAACGTTAACGTACTTCCCCGGTCAATATTTTAAAAGCTCCATTTGTAAGGGCTCTATTTCACTTGTAATAAATTCAGTCAGGTTGACTCTACGGACTGATCACGAAAATATTAAGGATTGAAGCTTAAAGTTTTTTCGTGAAAGTTAAAAGACAACTGAGAGACGTACCAATTTTCGTACCAATTATGGATATCTGGATAGAAATCGTAATAAAGAGAACGAAGTTGACGGGTGCATAACACGGGGGAAGGTGACGTTAAAGGGCTGCGGGCTTAAATCACGCACGGACATGTGTTTGTATGAACTACCAATAATTTTTCCGCGTCTGGACTTGTGTTATTGTGCAATTTATGTATTTAAAACGCGTCCACGATACAGAAGAAAATCCTACAGTGAGTAATGTTTAAAAAAATCAAGTTCGAGCATACACATTTTCCATTAAGCATAAAGGCCTGTATTCACTTTGATTCGTGCTGGTGATTACTGCAGGTGCTTAGTGATTAGTAACCTGTGTAGTAAAGTGATTAGAAGCGTGTTCTATTTTTTGCGAGTGGACTGTGGGTATCCACGCCCCGCGCGCCCTCCCCCCTCACTCGCACCACGCTGGCCACTAAACTAAACACGTCTGGACCGCAGTGTAAGGTGTTTAGCGTTTAGCATCGAACACTCACTTGTGTTGCAAAAAATGGTAAAGTGGACCGAAGACATAACCTATAAATTTGTGCAGGAGTACTAAAGCATAAATGTCTTTACAATAGTAAACACCCTAACTGCAAAATAAAAGTAGCCTGAGATGCGGCATTTTTAGTTATAAGTGAAGCTATGAACATACCAGGGTTTGGAAGTAAAAAAGTTTATACTAAAATAAGAAACTCTATGTCTACCTACATATTCGCGTCCATACTTGCTGCTCCGACGGCTAACAACTGAATTTACTAAACACAGGCACTAAACAGAATTGGACACTACTCACCTGCACTAATCACCTGCACTTGCACTAATCAAAGTGAAAACAGGCGTTAAAACATCAAGTAACTGGCGGAACAATTGGTTGAAGAAATATACAACAGCCTCGCCCCCAACCTTGTACTGCACCCAAGTCTACTACTGCTCCGATTAAGGCTGTGCTTACAACTAATGTCGTCGTCTAATACCACCATAGAGTTTATCCCAAACCATCGTATTCTTTTAAATTGCAATATATTTCAGACTGCGAATCCACCATATATTTATTAATCATATTTATCTTAATTTAGTTATCTAAAAATAAGTAAAGTTACAGCCTATATATATGTCCCACTGTTGGGCACAGACCTCCTCTCACTTAGAGGGTTTTGTTATCTATAATTCCTCTGAATTTCACAATACCATCAGGACGAGATGGATGTCGATTTGACGTAGCAGATAATTAAAGAATTCAACACCCGCTGATTATTTGACTTAGAGATGTAACAATGTATCGAAGTAATTCCTTGTGCGTAATACGTATAACTTCCGTAGGTTCGTTGGAACACTCTCCGTCTGACAGTTTTCGCCGCAAGTCCCTGTTAGCAGAGAGTGGGAAGGCGACCTCCGGTTGCGATGTGCAGCTACGTGAGGACCTAGCTGAAGCCATGAAGGAGGAACATGGTATGTTGTCTTTAATAATGCCCTTTGTAAAAAATCACATCACACACAATATTTAACTTCCATGGGATCGTATATGGTACAATTTTCTATGCACGATTTAGTTCCGTCCATTCATTTGCATGCTATTAAAACAGTTCATTATTAATATTACAAGTTTAATGACTAATGTTATCCATTACATAAATTATTACATTTACTTGAGTGAGGATATAAGTTATACCACGTCAAAGTATAATATTATATTGTTTTTTTTTTCCATTCAATTTGAATGTAACAATTATGTTTCCTGATGCATAAATATAACACTGCAAACGTTTTTAACCCACACAACTCATTAAGTGTGTTAGTGCACAAGAACGAAGTAACATGAGCGGAGGAGACGAAGAAAGCATTAACACAAAACGAAGGAATGCACTGCGAAACGATACCGAATGCAGAACTTCCGTCGAAATCCGTTCGGCTTAGGTTGGGTCCGCTCACACGGCCACCATATCATACCGAAGCCAAAGGCATCCATAACAATAATAACTCTCTTGGCTTTCAAACGTAATGCTTCCTTCCAAATCTCCTCCGTGGCGAGATATTAACGTGGTTGCCTTCGGTTTCGTATAGGGTGGCCGCGGGAGGAGAGTCGGGAGCGAGTGGGACGCAGCCCGGGGATAGTTCGCGCCGTGGACCCGCTGGGGACCGTGGTGGTGCCGCACGAGGAGGCCCCCCCGGCGCCCGTCGACCCCGACGCCTACACCACGTCTAACGCCGACGAGGCTACGTTCCGCCCCGTCGTCCGGGCGCCGGCCTCGCTACCCCTGCAGCCCGAGCTAGTGCTGCGCCCCCTCCCCCGCACCACCACGATCCCCGTGCAGACCGTCCCTCCCCTGCCGCACCTGTCGCCCGACGACGCCCTCCCGCTCAACTTGAACGTCATTATCCCGGCAGCGTTGAACGTCGAGAATTGGCTCTCCAACAATTTTTCTCATAGTGAAACGAATGTAACTGTTGACATGGCAAAATATAAAGCTAAAAACTATGTCGATGTTGATATTAGTGCTGGGGATGTCCTACAAAAAGTAGATAGTGTCAATTTAGTTAAAAATAAATTAAATATGGATCTCAATAGTGAGCAGATTGAGTGCAAGCGTGACGTACGTGTGAGATCCTCGACAAATGTCGAGTTGGATTGCGAGGATAAAGAAAAATCACTGCCAAAATCAAATAAGTTGTCGGATGATATTCAATCGACGGCTCGAGTTATAAGTAAGAAGCCTCCCACCAAATTGTCAGTTAGTGAGAAAGCTGCTAGTGACATTAGTTTTAAGGATAAAAAAAGTATTGATGAAAAAAAAATATTAACAGAAGAGCCTAAGAAAGAAAAAGGAAATAAAGATATTAGATCTACTAAAGACTGCAATCTTATACAAGAAAACACACAAACTAAAGATTATAAACAATGCAAGGACTTTAAACCCGATAAAAATGAGAAAGGTACAAAAGAAATTAATGATCAAATTACTGTCAACACCTTGCGTGAAAATGAAAAAGATTTAAGAGATTCTATCAAGGAAATAGCTGATGTTTCAAAATTTCACGAAGTTAAGCAAACAAAAATTAATGAAAATCCAATAAAAACAAGTGATGTAATACAATCATATAAACAAGCTCCTACTATAGACGTTGAGAATGAACCTTCGGTTGCAATGAAGAAAAAACTTAGCTCAAATAAGGGTTTTGATAATCCTAAAACTGAGGGACTGGTTTCGGATAGCATTACAAATGAAGATCAAGCTTGGGATATGCTGCTGACTGAAACAAAAATTTCTCAAGAGAAGTCTGCTTTGTTAGTGGAAGAAATTGAGGAGACTAAGGTTAAAACAAAGAAAAGTCGAAAATCTCGACGGGAGCAAGAAGATAGTCATTTAAAAGAAGATGATGATAGTTTTGTAGAAATTCATAATATAGAAGAAAGACATCAAACTGATGCTGACGAATTGGTATCCATTTCGACTTCATCTAAGGAATATGAACCATCAACGTCTTTGAATGTATCGAGAATTAAGAAAACACGTACACGAAAAACCAGTAATAAAGAAAAAAATTATTATGACCAGAACTTCAATGAAACTAAACAAGAATCAGATGAAACAAATAGATCAAAATGTAGGCAGAAAACTGACATAGAAATTCCTGAATTGGACACTTTATCCGATTATAGTTCTGTCCTCAAAGAAAAAAGCATAAAAGAATTTGTATCAAAAGAAACAAATAACAAACATGCATATGAGTGTACTGTTTTGGAGGATGCTAATGTAGCTACTAACAGTATGATAACACAAAAGTCAAGCAAGCAAAAATGTCAGTCAACGGGTATTGTTAGTCATAAATTAGGAGAAAAGTCTGGATTAGAATGTGCACAGGTATATGTTATTAATACTATAGATGATGATTTTCCTGACATTCAAATAACTAGGGGTAACAAAACACGTAAAAAATCACCACAACCTTCTATAGGAATGAAAAGTCAGGAGCAACCGATTATTGAGCCACCAATAAAATCCTGGAGTACGATAGCGGCATCGAAAAGTATGAAAAAATTTGAAGAAACCGAAATGAATATATCAACAAACGAGAAAACAACTGACAAGAAGAATGAGTCTAAATATGAAACTTCTTCAAATGAAGAAAATCAGAAGTCTTCCACAGTATCATTGCAAGATAAATTAATAGAGCTTTGTAAGAGGACAGATATTATAGTAGCAGAGTGTGGTGCGCCTTCTGAATTAAATTTTGTAGAGGAGCACCATTCTGTTGTGCAGGAACTTCCGCCATTAGAAGATCTAGAATTTGGTTTGGACGAATTTAAACTTGAAGTCATGAAAGATAGCTTGCTTGAAGTAGCAGATGTTAAAGTGACAAGTCCACTTTGCAAAATCAATATAGATGATATACTCTCATCAATAAATGGGACCAACTATAAAGAACCTGAATCTAGTACGTTTAATTTGGTTGACATGGAAAATGTCCCGGCGAAAAAAGAGAAGGGTTTCAGTATTATACAAACAGATAAAATTACGTCTCAAGAAGTTCAAATTAATGACGAGGCAAAAATAGTGATTGAAAGTGAAATTATGGAAAAGTCTTCAGATGATGATGTTGCATCACCAGTCCTATCAACTGACAGTGATAAAGAAGAAAAGAAGGTTATCGGGATTTCAACTTTAACCCAGCCATCATCCAAACAATCTAAATCAAAAAAATCACGCAGAAAGAAGAAATAACGTATAAAATATGTGTTCAAAAATCTTTAAGCTTCAATTTTAGCCTAGGTTGTGTTAAAGGTTATTTGAAATTTTGCTGCTATTATCTATAAAATTTTAGTTAAGTGTGGAAATTATAAGAATAAAATGCACCTATAAAACTAAAAAAAAAATCTTAAATTCTGTTTAAATGCGTTATAATATATATAGATACGTATTAGGATTTTTTTCTTTTGCCGAGACAAGCTGTATCTTAACTATTATATTCTTAAAAAATCTTATAAAAATTAAAAAATGTAGAAAATAACAAAAAATGTTCTTTAGCTTCTCGTGAAGATTAACAATTTTAGATCTTTTTTTTAAAAATTGGTTGCTATCAGCGCTGTACATTGAAACATTAGTCGTTTTTAAATCACTGTTTTTACTTTTGTTAATTGAAAATGGCTTTTTCAATTAGCCCGATTGTAACTTTCATCTTCACAGGATATACTTTAATATAGTCTAATTAAGTGCTCTTATGGTACTTATTTTTCTTATTAATTTAGTTATTATACTTGTTAGTTTAGAAAATGCTTTTGCATTAAAAACTAAAAAAAAACCGGTCATCTAAACGGTGAAATGTTTTCTTTAGCTCCTTTTTATTATGCTCTTAGCTGAATCTCTAAAATACTATTGTGATATAATAATTATAAGACTACCTTGCTTACAATGTTTTGTCTCATTAAATTATATATGTTCGATTTATCTATGTAGAATGAAATGTACATGAATTTTCTTTATATTCTAATAATGTTTATATCCACTATACCCATCAATCACTAATAAAAAAACTAGATACACAATCCAATGCAAAAGTTCTCTAAGAACTGTCGCCAAATGTTTTGACGTAATTCTAGTTGAAATAAATATACATTAATGTAAATTCAACCTTAAATGCATTGGCTAAAGTTGTATTCACAAAGCTACGTATAAATTAAAAGAGCACCCAAATGTTCGAGTGGGACTCATTCGGTAAGGATATTTTTGTCACTGATTGTATATCTAGTTTTTTTTTTATTAGCGATCGATGACTATACATCACAATACATTGCTATCAATCAATTGACCAAAAAAGCAAAGACATCTGAGTATACCTACATGGGCCTTAATACATTGCGCTCTAAAGTACGTGCAATTTTCCGTAACTCCTTTAGTACACTGCGAGCGGGCGAGATGATTAAGTTCTTTGTTTTGTAAACCGCGAACGTTGTTTTTGACAATCTAACACTATCATTATTTATGTGGTCGCTTTGTGATCGTGATTTGAAATTTATTTCAGATAAGTAAAAGAGTGTAACTTTATTTCGTATATACCTATAAACGTACTTTTTGGAGCCAGCTACCGGCTGAGCCTTCTCGATCCAGAGTTGTGGCACAGTTTTTGTTCTCAATTGGCGGTCTAGTGACTAAAAACAAGTAGTAGTATATAGTAATTAGTAGTAGCATACATAAAGAAAGAAAGACGAAGCGCTGCGTGTATTTCAAGTGAAGCAAAAATCAATTTAAAACCATGTTCAACTTATTACAAGAACATATATACGTACACATATGTTTCTAAAATCATTTGCAATGGTTTTTAGTATATTAGTGCATATGTGTGCGTCCGGCAGTTAACTTTTACGGGCTGTTAAATAAAGAAAGAAGAAAGACGTTTGCGTGAGTGCGTGTCAAGAAGCTAAGCATTTTTAGGCATCACTCGTACGCAGCTCTCAGTCTTGTGTTAAATGAATTCATCATATATTTTTGATTCCACTATTCTATGTACCACTACTGCACGTCACTATATTATGTAGAGAAAAAAAATATCGAAAATGAGATTCAAACAATCTTTTCTGTTTATGATTTATGTATTTGTATATAACAATGTTAATTTTAACAATGGCACAGCTATAGTTCAATTAAGTATTATGTACAAAGATTTTTTAAATTTTATTTTAATTAACTACCATGTTGTTGAAACACGCAAATATTTATTTTTGTAAAAATATACAGGACATATTTATTTCACAATATTTATTAATTAGTTTTAAATAGGAAAATGTAATTGGTGCATAATATTTCTGAAATATTGTCAAAATTTAATTAAAATTTTATTCACTTTATTTAGGTTAATAATTAATATTATGTTCGTGAAACATGTGATTAATAACACAGATGTTTAAAATAAAATATTTAATTTGCCACTGGTTAAAATAAAAAAATCTAGAAAAAGTTAAGTCGGCAAAATGTTTTTAAGCCATCTAATGTAATTTTTTTTTGTATAATTCGTTTGTTAAAAGACCCTTTTTTGGACCATAGATATTTTTTAAATATTTGTCAATGGCTTTAAAATACTGACAGTTTTTTTTTTAAATAGTGTAATTAATTTATGTCAAATTGCTTTAATGCACTCTGCGGTGTCCGAATAATTGTTTAACTGTTTAAAAATTTAGTGTTAAAAAAACGTTTTAAACTTTCAAATGTAGTAAGATTGCAGCATTTTGATTAAAATAAGAATGGGACCGAGCGTTAAGTATATAAAAAAAAGAAACGTTTTTTTTTTATTCTCTCAAATGAGTAGTGGGCAAATAAATTTCGTTGTTAATATTACGCCACTGTCTGTAACTTATTATAACTATTTTTGTCAAACAATTATTTAACACAATTAATATTATTTTAAATAATTAAAAAATTATTATTTTAAAATAATCACCACAGTAAATGCTGTTTTAGAAAAACACTAAATTTGATGTTAAGTATAATATATAAATAGTTGCTACATTGTTCTTTTAAAATATCGATATATAGATTACAGAAGCCTTTGATTTTTACTCTTTAGACTTCTGTACAAATAATATCTTATTATCTTTTGCCAGTATTTAAAAGATACAAATAATTTAAATTTATTATTTTGTTGTATTATATTTTTTGTAAAGTTAGTTAGTTAATTTGTAGTGTGACAAAAAAGGTGGACATACTGCTCCCATTGTTATTTTAATTGTGTAGTAAAAATGGTTGTTTACTGCCTTTCATCAGATTTCTTTTGTTGATATTGTCATGGAGTGTTTGAGCATTAGAAAAGATTAATAAAATGAGTATTCAAAATTCAAAAAACCATATATGTGTTTTCTTTTAAACCCTTGCGTTTTATGTTAACTGCCGATTTCAAACCTTTCTCGATGGGTCGGTGGTGATGGTATCTAGGAAGGGCAAATACCTATATAACAAAAAAAATCAGTTATAATCCGATATTCATACATAAACACAAAAGATTTCCAAATTTTATTAATCCTTGACACTCTGCTGTTGTAGTGCGTGTTGGTGGATTTCTCACGTCCTTAAAGTTTTTTTCAGATTTAAATTGAATATTCGTTATCTTTCGCATTATTCAATATATATTTTAACAATTTCATGGTCTCAGTACCAGAAATAGAAATTGATTACTGAAAAGAAGAGAGAGAAGCGAGTGTTCGTCTTTTGACATATCCGTTATTCCTTTTCTCACTCTGAAATCAGGGTAGACATGTACTCGTACTTTTTGTTGGGCGTCGTAACTATATAGGCTCTTACCATTTGTTAATTCATCATTATTACATCATTTGTAAAACTGGAACATTATAAATATGATGAGTACTGCAATTTAATCTATCAATCAAGATTTCAATAATATTTTAGTACAAAGAATTCCGATTAAATAAAGCGGCGATAATGTTCACTGTTAATCCACTGTTAATGCCAAGGTCGACGAAAAATTTAATATTATGTAATGTTTCAGGCAATAGGATGAAAAGGTTTTATCTGTACTTTCTTCATATTTATTTTTCTGTGGTTTACTAGGCCAAGCTAGCAGCGTGCGTTTCGAAGCAGAACCGGAGGAATTGAGCTCGAGCAGTTTTAGCTCGGCCTCCAGGGCCTCTTTAGACCCTCCTTCTTCGCCTACGCCCAGCTGCAGTGGCGACAATCTTATGCACTTTCCGGGTGACTCCAGCAGTTCTGTATGAGACGAAACTTCAAAAAGAAGAATGGTGTAACTTGATACGAGAAAAATGGATTCTTATAAAAGAAAAGTCCGTCTTAAGATTGTAAAACGTTTTCGAAAGTACTAAAATTGATTTATCGTGGCTCCGTTATTAATGTGCCATCAATAATTCGGCTATACTGTTTTAAAATGTTCGGAATATCGTAAAGGACTTCAAAGCTATGAAATAAGTGAATGTTGTGAAGTTTTAATTATTAAATAATGTATACCTTTATACTATAGATATTTTTATATCGCCACAAAATATAACTTAAAACTGTTTTTGATAAGATTTTGTATTTCTCGGTAGGTTTTCTAGACATATGTAGCTGATATATATATATATTTTCATAAGGATAATAAATATTGTTTTGTTTTTATTTTGTAAATTTACAACAGACAAGATACGCAAATCATCACAAAAATGAAGAATGGTTACAAAAAATCACATATGTTAATAACGAATAATTTTGAAACTTGGATGTGACGATGTAAACAAAAGCTTGGAAAGCTAACATAAATATAGTATAATATATATTTAAACATTTGACGTGAAGTTAACGTCGTCGACAGGACAGTGAATAAGTTTCGTCAGCCGAGTGATTTGTTACTTAATTTATACTGTTCTATGTACACATTCTATCTTTTTTTGCAACACATACCGGGCACTACTGGTATAGACGATTATATTTATTTATAAAACTTTTTTTTGTGTTTTAAATATAAATTATGCATTTTTTACCGTAACTGTGATAAATCTAGTAGACATTATTATATAATATCTTATAAGTTCGCGAATGAATTTGAAATTACTTTGTTCAAAACTATAATATGCCCAACAAAGTTATTGGCTATTCTGTTGAAACATTCCAGTTTTCTGTGTATATCTGTTTCGTCCAGATCGTAGAATTGTTCATGTAATAAAGTGTCCGACCATTTGATGAAACACAATCATTTATACGAAATACATAAATACGAAAGCAACCATCTAATAATATCAGCTACATTAGATTGAGGTGCGGCTGGCTCTTGGACCATCCCAAAGCCACATACATTTATAATAATATATAAAGCGCTATCAGGTATCAGCGCCTCTAGCGGTTAATAATGAAACTATTTTACGATACGACCATAATAATAATAATATAATGTGTGGATATAATCATGAATTAGCCGTGTGTTTATTTGTTTATATCGTCATACGATCTCTTTACATTGATTCGGTCAGGCTATATCATGGTCAACAAACAGTATGATATTTCATACACTGACACAATTTCACTACTTGGTCGACTACTTTATGATATGATCAAGCCTCTCTGGCCGCAACGTATCATTTATGTAATTCAGTATATTTACATTTCTTAAGTTGCTTAAATTCTTCCCTTTTTAAGTTGTTTCAATTTTTTTAACTATTTATTATTGTATTTGTTATTGGAAAGAACATCACACCTTGTCAAAGGATGTAAATCATACAATCAGTAAGTATTCATATTTATTTTATTTCTTGACAGGAATATTTCGTGTGTAACTTCACATAGTAGGTCTCATTGTAAGTGTTAATAAATCATGATTAAATTTAATTAATGGTATTTATTAGTAATACCATAAATAATTATAAATAAATTTTCATTGAATTTTTGTTTCATTGTTATTACAATTTTTGTGTGATTTCATTTAATTGTATTTTTAAATTTTTATTTTGCGCAGGGCTTACACTGCATATTAGCATCGTTTTGTCCATATATGTTATAGATTCAACATAGTATGTAGATGTATGTTTAAAAATTTAATGTGGAAGAGTCAAAATGTAAGTATATAATTGTTTTTGATATAGTGTGTATTTTCATGAAAGTAGTAAAAATTGGTTTCCGTTATAAAAATACCAGTTTTAGTTGACGGCTCCGTGGCGCAGTGGCTTAGCAATGAGTTGCTGTGCTGGGGGGCGCGGGTTCGAATCCCGCACGGAACAAGTATTTGTATGGCCTACAAATAATTGTTCCGGGTCTTGATGTTTGCCCTTGTGCAATTTGTGTTTGTAAACTGCCTCCACGATACAGGAGAAAATCCTAGTGTGGGGGTACCGTTTTAAAAAAAAAAGAAAAAAGTATAATATAGTAGCAACATGGGTTGGAGCTTCTGTACTATTAATCGTCTCAACTTCTAAACGTTTACAATTGCTCCCTGCCAACTGAAAACACGGTATTCCTACATTACTTACGACTTAGTGGTGACATTAGATATCTTAAGTCCATATTAAGAATAATTATTGATTATTACACATCATCATTATCATATGTGGATTCAATAGTCACTCTCATATAAACTAAGTTTCATATATATATAGCGGGATGAGGAGACTGCATTATCATCCAAGATAAGAAAAAATGACCTGTGCTTGCAATAACAATAAAAAATATTTTTGTTATATAAAGCCGATGGACATTACCGGATTCCTTTTAAATGTTCTTCCATTTTGTAATATTATAATTATAAATTGATGTATTATTTTTAACTTAATACTTCTTTTAGGATTTTTCTTCTAGGTTCATTATTTTTTGTTTTTATTTTTATGATTTAATTTCCCACAGTATTCTTTAAATTAATATTATTACTCTCTTGTGTATAGCGGAATATCTATCGTACAGGTAATGTAACTTCTCTCTACAATCAGTCTGTTGAATAGAATATAATAATAATAATTGAAATACTTATGACGAGCTGTTGAAATGAAACTTATATAGAAAATGTATGAGGGTAGTAGAAGATGACGTCAAATTTTTTTATAGTATAATATCTTATTTTATATTTGACTATAAAAATAACGTCATATTTTGCGAAAATGCTACCGCGGCTTTGCACTCAGTGAAAGGCGTTGGGCTTGGTGACACCAATATGGTTAGAACCAATCTCACCAGTTTCGAGCACGGGCGCAAAGTAGCCAGTCTTTCCAGCCGGAGTGTGCGCTTTACGATCTTCGGCTGCATCACTACTTTCAATTTGGTGGGATAGTAGTCAAGCCATGGCTTATAATGGTTAAAAAAAATATACTTTCGCAATTATAGAGCGTCAGGCTTTTCGTAAGTTAACAGGGGACACAGTGTATAGGTGAGATTGGCTTTTCGGGAAATGGTGCATAATATCCTCCGTTCACGTCATTTCCTTACATATTTACGGCACTGCCCTATCTTATATCAGAGATTTGAAGTATCACTCAAGTGTTTTTTTGCGACCAAAGAAAATTTGACACTTGTGTTTGAGAACGAATAAATTTATTATATCATTGTGGCGTTTACGTTTCCACGTACGATCGAAGTTTCATCCGTGGTATTTAATAGTCTCTAGTCAAAATTAATCGACCGTGTGGTGTTTAAAGTAATCGGTTGTTTGACTGATAAAAACTTGCATCTTTTCTATTTAAATATTATCGATATTTTTTGTCCTTCAAACTTTTCCAAATATTTTATTTTCAATTACCATAACAATGCTTTTCTTTTCATCTATTACGTTAATAATATGTTTGTGCATTTGACGAAACTTAATGGGTAGGTACTAAACTTAGAATTTTACAAAATCATATGTATAAATGTAATTAATTTATTCTCTTTTGACGAATATTTATGCTTTTAATAATCGCTGTAAATGTTAATATAATGACGCAAAAATAATTTTCGCATCTTCAAGCTTTAACATTCTAGTTCTTGCCTTTCTCCATATTAAATTTCTATCATTAATGCATCATTTTTGTAATGCCATAAAATGTGTCAAATTGTATATTATAAAAAGGAATAGAAGGAATAAAAGATAGAAAATGTGATGACTGGATGTGATATGAATTTGAATGGCTTTAGAAACAATGTTTATTTGTGTTTGTAAGATGATATTTCCTCATTTTAGAAAGACTTGTAACTGTAACCTTATTTTATATAACTGCTTAATAAATTATGGATTCGTAAAAGACTTTAATTTTTATATTTTTTAAACGTAACCCCACAGGACTTTTTCTTGTATCATGCAAGCTTTTTGCAGATCTAGGGCACAAGTGGACGTAGCGTACCAATGTACTTTTGAGCTAGGAACAACACGATTTTATGGTTTATGGTCGCGTTAAGATTTTTTAACTTTTAAATTAAACTTCAATACCTTTTATTATATTTGGCTTATTTTAAATATTCAAACAAATAACAGTATAATTCGTAAAAATGTATATACTATAACAATAAGGCACCAATATTACGATCAGTTCAGAGGCAAATTTTTTGAAGTGAAACTTCTTTGAAATTCTGTTCCGCAACGTTTTTGTATGACGAGAAGTGGTGGCGGTAAACACTACGTACCGAGTCATTCAGGTCGATCATTCAAATCGCGAAAGTAGGCTATTACATACTATAAAGTATATAGTAATACAATTACAAGATTATAACGGCCTTTAGTTAAAATACTAATCTATTAATTTTATTTAAGACAGTTACCAAGGTACACGTATTTAGAAAGAATGATCGCATTTGAGAAATAGCGCCATCTACTACATTTTCTACGTACCACCATGATAGTTAATCAATTTTGATATTCGATAAAATTACTTTACTAATAGAATGTAATAGATGGCGCTATAAAAAATGAACAACGCAGTAATTTTTGAAGCCCAATAAAGGCAGAATAGCGTTTATTTTAAAATAACAATTTATAAATTTTCATTTAAATAAATTTTTGTTAACATTATATAAAACTGGTATAATTAAAATAAAATTATATAAATATGTAGATAATTTACCCATAATTAACAACATTGAAATTAGTATTTTGTATTATACTGGGATCTATAAAAATTACTTCATTCACTGTGCCGAAGCCTAACCGATAATTTCTCTTCTTAAGATCAAAGATGATGTACGGTGACACATATGTATTTAATTTTATGTAAATAAATGAATGTTATGCACAATCTATGCTATTCAAAAGTCATTGATGAATAACTGAAATGTTTCCCTGTAATAAAAAGTTTCACTTCTATCGTGTGTCTTCACGACACGTACTGTTTTTTTATGTGTGAATTTCTAATATTAATTTAAATACAGTTTTCATAAGATTTTTTGCATCGTAATAATATAATTGATTAACATTGAATGCCATTGCTGATCGTATATTTACAAATATTTATATTTATAACTTCTACACACAATTGTGCAGGTCTGCTTAGAAGACCTTATCACCATATAAAAAAGTTTTAATAATTTATTAATAAGACTAAACAATAATCTTACCTAATATAAGTTGCAATAATACTTTTACAATACTTGCACTAACCTTTTAATAAGTTTGATTCTGATACAAATGATTGAATCAAGGGAATGATTCTGATTGCACACGCCATTTTCTTAATATCTAATGGACGTTAACAGTTACTGAGCAAGAGAACTTTTTATAAGTATATAATATGATATATAACAAGAAAGAGCCACACTAGCGTATCATGGTTGCAGCAGGAATTAGGTACGCTCGACGGAAAGACCACGCTTGCCCCTAATACTTCTGTAACTCGTATCTTTCAGCGTATATTCTTTTTATTGGAATTCAAAAATAAAACTGCTGTTGCCAGTCTGTATTGATTCGTAATCTATAATAGATGCAGTTGTCTATGTGGCACAGCATCCACTTACTATTGGGTGTGCTGTGTATTCGTTTGTCGCTCTATATAAAAAAATAATATAATGTACATTTTGCCTTCAGTCTACTACAGGACTGCGTGCATTATGTAGTTCGGTATTATAGATTAAGTAAAGTAAAGTAAAGTTGCAGCCTATTTACGTCCCACTGCTGGGCACAGGCCTCCTCTCATTTTTGAGAGGGTTTTAGGGCAAGAAATTGTCCACCGCGCTGCCCTAATGCGTGTTGGCGAACTTTACATATCTTCGAAATTTTTTTTTACTTGTTTTTCAGACATGCAGGTTTCCCCACGATGTTTTCCTTTACCGCCGACCACGTGGTAAATCAGCACTTAAAATTGCAATTAACATTTTCACTGGCGCCGGCGGGGATCGAACCCGGGTTGCTCGCGTACTGTGAAGCTTACAGCGAGCGCTAACCATCTGAGCTACCACGTCTCTTATATAGGTTAGTCAGTTATTAATTTTTTTAACAAATTAAATGTTATGGTTATACACCACTATTTTGTAAGTACCAAAACCATAATTAAGCACAGTTATAGCAGAGGCTACTATTGATAATGGCACTGTCAGAATCTTTTATTATTTATCTATCCCAATGTTATCGAGATTTGTATTTATCAAAAAACTGGCGTAATTTTATTGGCACAGTACTAGAAAATACTACACAAGTCAATAACTTAACGCACTCCATTCATAAGACGCTCCCGTTCCATCTCTTACAATTAGTACAAGTACCTTACGTCACAACTGCTTTATCGCTCGTCGTATTCTCTGAATGCCAGCCGGCGCGTGAGCGAGACAGCAAGCGATATATGAATGGATCGAATAGGAGTCAATCATCTCCTATTATACGTTACTACTATTACTGCTACGAGTTTTTTTTTTGAGATATTTTTTTAATTCATTATTTTAACTTTTTTTTACCTAAATGTGATCAATAACAGACACAGCACTTATTTTTTTGGTAATTTCAAGATATGGGTGTACTACTAATATACTATAGTATACAACTTCATCGTCAGCTCCTTGTTGCCCACTGCAGGACATAATAAAAATGTAATTTTTATACAGTACAAAATTAAATTTTAAATAACTGGTGGCATGCTGCCAAATTTTATTTGTGAGGTCATGTGGCTTTAATCATGCAATAAATAACAATTTATTTAGTAACCATTTAACATTTTCAAGTCATTCGCAGTTTTGTTGGTAATAAACTAATTTTTAGATTTTATAATCTAAGCTAGATGATTTTAATATATATATTTGTATGTGTACGATCTTAGCTTGACACAAACACACCAACATTAAATGCACTTGCATGGACTACGCGTAAGTGACTCCCATATTACTTACCTTAATATTGATATGCCGAATACAAGTGAAAAAATAATTTAAGATATATAATTTCTGTTGTTTTTATCATTTAACTTCACTTGCCTGTGGCGCTTTAGCTAGAGCTGTACCTATAACGCTATACTTATAACCTTATTATGTTTATATGTTATTACAATAAAGTTTTGTATCACTATTGTACGTGGATATGTGTATGTATACAATAGAAATAAATTGACTGTCGACAAATTTACGCCTTAAACATTACATTACAGTTTTTTTAGACTATATTATAATTATTAAATTATATTCTCCACTTAACATGCTATATGTTTACACTCATTGCGTATGTAAGTAAATACATTTTAAAATCACAAAAGTAAAGTATAATGAAATAACAGAGAAGTTTTGAAGTACACATACAGGATTATTTTTCAAAGAGTAGTCACATTTTATTAAACTTAAGTTCAAATAATATATAAATAATAATATACCGTTATTGCAGTTTTTGAAAATAAGGCTTCTAATTTTATTTGAAAATTATCTCAAGTTGAATGTGATTTATGGACAACAACGTTTTTGCGAGAAATCAGTTACAAAAACTATATAATTATAAATTTATAAGAATTGGTCGCTAAAAGTATAGGATTTGAAATAAGTGCGATTATATTTTTCCCATCCGATATATGTAACTAGCTAACAAGCAGAAGGATATTTGACAGAGTTATTTCATGATGATTGATTGGCTAATAATATGTTTTTTTTTTAATAGAATAAGTATAACAAACGAGCACACACCCACCTGACAGTAAGTAGATGCTGTGGCCCATATACGTATGCATCTAAACTCGATTAAGGATAAACTCATTTCCAGTAAAAAGGGTTGCCACTCTTACCATACGAAACACAGAATTATTAAGTGGCTATTTTATGTCGGTATTCTACTGAGAGCTGAACCATTCTACAAAAGCTACAACCATAAATAGCTCTGCAATGTGGCTCTACCGTGTAAACTTATAGAAAGAAGTGATAAAATGTAGTTGATTTAACAGAATGTGCAATAATGAACAATAGAATAGCTTATTGTGAGGAAATTTTCTGTATTATTCACATTTTTTCTGATTTCATTTGAAATGAACCTTAGAGAAGAAGGGCATTATTAACTAACCAATAAATAATTTAGGTACAGTCATTTGTATAAATGCCGAAAATTAAGCAAATAATATTTGTACTCTGAATTTATACTTTTGGATAAAAGAAGAAAAGCAAAAATAACGGATCGACGGAAAAATAAAATATTATGTGAAATAGTAATTTAATTGAAAAAGAATACCATGAAGTATTTATTAAAGACTGTTAACAAATGACCTGTGAACTGCCATTTAGTAGTTTTTTGTTATACAAGGTTTTACAAAGCACAAAATGTATATACAACTATTATCTTTCATAAAAGAAAATAAACGTATTTCTTAGTAAATTGGTATGTGAAAGTAGCAAAGTAATGTTAATTCAAATTTCGTCTTTTATGTTCGTGACTGTTCCACTTCTACGAAAAACTAAAAGAGTACAGTTACTGTCATACACATTTAATATTAACTTTAATAATAAGAATATCGTTTTTAACGAAACCGTTCCTCACCACGTCACTTACCACTGCATATTCAGTGTAACCGAAACCTCTTACACATATTTCCGCTGTTGGTTTCTTAAATGCTACGAGACTTGAGTTGGACATCATAGTATCCCTTTGCGTCATTTCAGGGTCGTATTGGTTGATCATCGCGAAGGATATCCTTCCGTTAAACGGCCACTCTAAGCAGTCGTCGTTTTCAGTCTTCATTAGATGTACGTGCAGAGCAAAACATAGAGGGTTTTGTGGGGATATGTTGAGACGAACGCAGAACCTGAAATTGTAACGTATTTAATGCGTCTGAGCTATTTCGACCCTAGACTGTTGGTAAAGCCAAAAATATATTATGGCTTTCGATAAATAGTATTATAACTATATATGAGGTAGAGCTGTGCTGCAGCTATATTATGGCAGTGGTAGAGCCACGCGGCAGCTTTTGCTGTCACACGGATGGGCCGGCTCGAACCGGGGTGGTACCATGACCTCACAGAATACCAGCGTGAAGTAGAGGTTTACCTCTGCGTTTCGCTTGCTGAGTGCAGGTGGCCGGAGGCCCTTTTTACTGGAAATGAGGCATTTCATCTTAGTCCTCACGGGTGACAACGCATCTGCATTTTGATTGGCAAACGAGGCTAAATGTAGATGTCTATGGGCCGCAGCAACCACTTACCATCAGGTGGACTCTGTGCTCGTTTGTCACCCTTATCCTATAAAAAAAAAGCAAGAATGGATCGGTTCGACCGGGATAGTACTACGCTCTCACAGAATACCAGCGTAAAATAGCAGATCAATGCTGCTGTGTTTCGGATGGTAAGTGTAGAGAACCGGAAACCCTTAAATGAAACTAATTTTTATGGATTTTGTCGCGTTTACTTTAACTTTGTAATTCCCGACGTTTCGGGTTCTTTTCAGCACCAGTGATCACGGGGGGGGGGGGCGACTGAGGTGTTTGACGTCCTGATGTCATCACTGAGGTAGCCCGGGTACCTTCAGTTTTTGAATATTAATTTTTGGTCCGATCTACACAGAATGAGCTTACAGTATCTTGAAGTCTTGCAGTGGTATGCTTGTGTTTGGATTTAATTTTATTAATTATAGAATCCCGAGCAGATGGCAGCACCCATTCATCTTCCCTATTGAAATTAGGATGTTTTTTAATTTTAATAGCCTCGCGAATCTTCCTTGGTAGGAATCGGTGTTCTTTTGCGAGGATTTGTGGTTTATCAAATCGAATGTAATGGCGGGGACGTTCTAGAACATGTTCACACACTGCAGACTTCCCGGAACGTCGGTGGATTATTCACTGCTGTAAAAGTTCAGCTTTTTTTTCTTGCAGCTTTTTTAGAGGCTTATAAAGTTATTTTCTCTACAATGGGTTAGAGAAACAATGGCTTTTTTGTTATATAATGGGTTATATATATATTACGATCTCGTGATTCAAGTTTTCAGGGCTTTAGCCCTGAAGTTGACCAGTTTTCACCTTCGCTATTACTATAGTCCGTTCGCGTTAAGAAAATAGTGAGTCATCAGTGCAACTACAGGGTAAAGGTGTATTCACAGTGGAGTAAAAATTCTTTTTTTCCCAACATTTAATTAAGTTTAATGGAAACAAATTTTCTTAAAATTACTTAAATCACTAATCAGTATCGCTAGATTCTCCAGTTACATTAATTATGAAAGAATGTTGTTCTGCAAGTTCCATGATGTCATCCAAATTCCACATGGTATTTTCTTCGCGTATCACGTGGTCGCAGCGCTTGTTCCAACGATTAGCGTCTATTAATGCTATTGCGTCATCTGATATTTTTTTTATGTCACTCATTTTGAACGTGGAGTTATTGGCACCAAAATAATTTTTTTATTTGGGCCCAAACCAATTCAATTGGATTAAGTTTGCAATGGTAAGGTGGTAGGCGAAGAATTGTAATGTCATTACTTTTGGCAGTCTCATCTATTAAATATTTATTATATTGTGGGGCGATTTCGGCAACTTTCATTAATAATTCTTTTTTTAAATAAGTCATGTCCATGGATTTGGAACTGGTCACTGTGAATTCGACTTTCTAATTTCTTGCATTTTAATTGGCTGCGGGGCGTGGTCAGTCCCGCGGACAACGATGACTTACTATTTTCTTAACGCGAACGGACTATAATACATCACTAAACAGTTGTTGTCTGCTCGCTTATTTTATGTCGAACCGTCGGGGCAGGACCAGGACCACTTTCTGTGGGTATGCTTCAGAAAAAAAGAGCTTATCACAAAAATTTCCTCCTTCTCTATAAAGTCAGGCAGCTGTTCGGTCAGTCAGGTACCACTTGGGCTCCGTTGCCATATTTCTATATTAAACACTGTATAGTGGATTTTGGAAATCCAAAATTCTCATTTTAAAAGTGAGTAAAAAAAGTTAGTTTCTTTGTACAAGTGTAATTATACAATATGTAACAAAAACCCTATGGTTCTCGTTAAGTACGTTATCAGGATCATTATTCAAACGTATAGAAATAACTTTTTAAAAACTCGAAAAATGTTTATTTTTATTTTATTATGCAAATTTTATTTTAGTATGCAAATTGTATATGGTTTTATTACCTCTGCATTGTCCGTGGAGTAAGAAGATTGTCAAAGACCCCGATTTACTTAGCTTTAGGCTAGTGTCAGTAAGAGGTAATAAAACCACGTAAAATTAAATTTTTTTTTATAAAATAAAAAAAAATATGGTCAAGTATTTAAAAAAAAGTTATTTCTATAGGTTTGAATACTGATCCTGATAACGTACTCAACGGGAACCACAGGTTTTTTGTTACATTTTGTATATGTTGAACTAAAACTTGTCCAACACTAATATTTATTAATACCAATTTAGTTGAAATATTAGTATTACCTGTATCCATTAGGCGAAGTATAAAATCCAGGGCTGTACAGCATCTTAAAGTGGTCCTTTAACATTGCATCCAGTCTGGCTTTGAAGTTGTCTATCCTCCAGATATAGCTGCCCATACAGTAGCGCAACATCATGTCGCTGTTCTGCTTCATCTTGGCCACGGCGAAAGCGGACAGTTGCTTTGATATATTCGCTATGACAATGTCCTGCTCTCTGTTCCTCTGCTCGAGTACCACTACCCGTTCATATAGAGCTCTGGAAATGTGTATTATATAATTATTGTTATTACGCAGAATATAAAACCCATTGACCAAGATTTATACTAGGTGGTAGGAATTCTTTACTATAAGTAGCGGCACGAAAGTCTAGCGGACCGTTATTGCGCATAAGTCGCGCTGATTGGCTTATTGCGCATTTGCCGCGACTTGTACCTATAGGTCTATTTCAGGGTTTCCTAACCTTTTTTGACCAGGGACCACTTTGACACACTTTTTTTGTAGTTAGCACGGACCACAAGGTGCTTATTATTTATTGTTAGATTAACAAAACAACTTAATAAGCACAACTTTTAACATAATTATATAATAAACTGGAAAGAAGCATTCATTAACAGTATTATTTGTGTGTTTATTGTAAAAGCTAGTAGGTACTTACTAACTAGGCGCGCGGTGTTGCACTGCCCGCGTGACGAGTAATTAATAAATGTGTTATTTAAAACGATTAGAAAAGATTCGAAAAGTTTGTAGTTAGTAGTCTATATGGTACCACCTTTTTTTCTGTTTCAGACGTCATATAGCAGTGCCTCTACTACTGTGTTCCAGGTCTGAAAGGTATAGAAAGTCAATATAATTAACAGACAGCTTTATACTGCACTGTTTCATATGGCGAATGTAGAGAACCGGAAACCCTTTTTACAGGAAACGAGGCATTCTTCCCCTGAGGCGTCTAAGTCCTCACGGGTGACAACTCATCTGCATTTTGATTTTTTATTGAGGATAGACGTAGATGTCTATTGGCAACAGTGGACTGTGTGCTTGTTTGTCACCCTTATTCTATAAAAAAATATGCTTACCTTATAAGAGCACTCGTATTGGTAAGTGGAGCTGAAGTACCTTGAGCACTATCCTTGTCAGGCGCCTCCCAAAGATTCATAGCCTCCTGCTCTTTGGCATCAATGCTTGCGTTTGATATGTCATTATTGATTTTTATCTCTGAATATGCATTCATGAGAAACTAAAATAAAATAATTATTTAGTTTAACATATGGGTACTTCTAGTAGAATTCTTGTAGAATGTGCAGAATTCCTGATAAATTACAAACACTGATGAAACGTGTGTAGTAACGGTGCAAGTGTTGTTTTTGTTTTTTATAATCATTAAATAAAACATTCATTTTGACAGTACTGAAACTGTAATCACTATGAACGAAAGTTAATAAATCATTACAAATCTGTTATTATAACACTACATACATTAGTAATTCACACATAACAGCAGGATAACACGATTATGTACCAACAATTGTTTATACTAACAATAAATAAACAATACTGAATAATTGATTTCTGACATAAATTATGTATAACAATAAATAAACAATACTGAATAATTGATTTCTGACATTTATGTCATGTTGACATTTATGTCAGAAATCAATTATTAGCTAAAGCTATTATTAATCGATTTCAAAAATGTTTTTTTGCAAGATGTTACCCGATATCTTCACAGATTGTGAACCAATTTTGACAATTGTTTTTTTTTTAATTAAATAGGTTATACTTCAAGGGCAATCCCATATAAATTTGGAGAAAAAATTCCACCACTATAGGTAGCAAAAAAAAAAACTTCTTTTTTAGCAATTTGAATTTGGGTTTCACTTTTTGTTAAGAGTTAACAGTTAACAGGTAACATCTTTAGAGTTAACAGTTCACCTAATGGTAAGTGGCTACTGCAGCTCATGAAACTTGCAACCAAAGATTATCAAACAAAAAACGAAAGATACAGATGTGTCATCACGTCTAAGGAAGACCGCTTAAGATGTAGTGTAATTATAATTATATTGAAGCTCTATACCCTTCAGTAAATGTACTGATGAATGGTGGCAGAAATAGGTGAGAAGGTAGTATCTTTCTAGAAGACATCCCAGATAAAAAACAGACCTATCATCTAGGAAAATATAGGAATATTAAGATAAAACAGAATTTAAACACAAAAAAATCATTATACTTACGCTCATATGATTCTGTAAATCTTTATGAAGGTGATTGTTCATCTCTTCTTGACTTTCAAAGGTTTCTTTACAACCTACAGCCTGAAATGAGCATGGCACTCTGATTTCAGATTGAGACGAAACTTCGGGCTGATTGTACTCACAGCTAGCTATATGTGCATCAAGGTCTAATGGTGTTACTTTAATATTACAGCCTGGAATTTCAGAATTAAAATGATAATTAATTTTGGTGAAGTGTTACTAAACAGTCACCATCAGCAATGATGATTATAGCCCCTTTCTTTTTTATATAGAATTAGGGTGACAAACAAAGACACTGTCCACCAGATGGTAAGTGGATGCTGTGGCCCATAAACATCTACATCTATTCTCAATTAAGAATCAAAATGCAGATGCGTTGTCACCCGTGAGGACTAAGATGGAATGCCTCTTCTCCAGTAAAAAGGGTCTCCGGTTCTTTACACTCACCATACAACACATAGCATTGTTAAGCTGCTATTTTATGCTGGTATTCTGTGAGAGCGTGGTCAGAGTATTAAGGATAATAAATCTGTATATTAATAAGTTACCTTTGGCTGCAAATGGGCATGACATTCTTTGTTCCTGTATCTCCCGTTTTGTGTAGTTATCAGGAAAAATATCCACCTTCATACTAAGGTTTATATTGTCAATTGGACAGTGGCCACTATTCCTGCAACATGAATCATTTATCTATATTAAGTTAATTTAGACAAGAGGTATCTATATTCTCATATGTCATGGTTTTAACACAGCTGTCTTTTCTAATATATTACATTTATAATCTATACAAATAAATAAAATTGAAGTATCTGTTTGTAATGTCAAAATAACAGCTTTTTACTAAATGCATATGAAAGTATATACGGTACTTATAACAAAAAAACAATATTTAAAGTTTGGCAGGAAAAGGAAAAGGGGATATTATCTCACACCAGGCAAGATGTTCAGCCCGGGGAGCAGCCAACACTCCGTGTGTTGTTTTTGAGATATTCTCTATAACACAGCATAGTAACTTCGGAACTTTAATAGTGTGGTTTAGGCTTCAGTGCCTTTCACCTGTGGTTTGATGATAGTGCCGTCACATACACTTTATGTAACAAATGATGCATTTCTGCTCTGCATGTTATATTTTCAGGTTTGAAATATTGTAAGTGGCCCGATGGCAAACATATTTTTTAGCAAGTGCTCAAATCATAATAAATTGGATACAAGTATGCTAGGACCAGTAAGTTTATCAGAGTCAGCTTAAATACTTATGGCAAAATGATATTTATGATCTGCACATTTGAACTCTACTAAGAAAATTTTTAAATTGTCACAATAGTCAAATCTGAATAGGAGAACAAAAATAAATTCATAAAGATGAGTCTTTATGTGTGTTTCTTATGTTTAACACTAAATTTTAAAGTAATAATTACCGGAGCCATGATGTAATGCAACTTTTGCAGAACTTATGTCCACAGGTAGTAATGACAGGATCTCGAAGCCAGTTAAGGCAAACGGGGCACTCATATCTTGATTCTGGCTGGTTGCTTAGAATTGTCTCATTGAGAGTTGTAAGTCCCATAGGCTAAAAAATATATTGCATTGCAACAATAATACTATTTTAATATATTACAATGTACAGTGAAATTACATGTATTACGTTTAATCATATAAGACAGGAGAGTAGCTTTTAACATGTCCATTGCAAATGGAACAAAATTAATTTTAAATTTTTCAGAAATTAACATATGCTATTTCTAGGTGAATCGAGTAATATTATTGAGAATAATAGTTAAGCGTTTGCATAAGAACATACTTACTGCTATACCTTCAGAAGCGCTCTTTGTTTTATTAGGATCCATTACATTCAAAAGTTAGGGTATTGAAACACTCAGAAGAATAAAAATCAAGGATTATAAATGCCCTATTTAAATTACTTGGCCTATCTATGATAGTGGTTCAAATTAGAATTAGATTATGTTATGTATCGAAACAGTTCTCAAGATCTCAAGTGGGTGGTGTCAAGCTGTCAAGCTGTCAAGCACCCACAAGCACCTGTCATTCTGTCAAGTAAAAATGCCAAACCAAAACAAGTTTTTTTTTTGGAGTTTATGGCCTGGTATCCAGACCTTTAGGCCAAGTCTTGAGTATTTTTATTCGGTTTATTATAATTTCCCCAAGCCTTGTCTTTATATATTATTATCCTTCATAGTTCACTGCTTCACAATATGTTGATGCGTCACATTGTGCAGCCCTTGGGAGATTTTGATGGCAACTTGAGCCAGCAGGCAGCTGACAGTTGGCGATGGTATCTAAAGGCGCCTATGCAAACAGCTTATCTTGAGAATCCATCACCATCAGAGCACCTGTTTCACCGTTTCCACTAATAGTTCACATGCGTAGACAGTTAATACATAAAATCGCACCACTTTTACATATCAAAATCCACTTCAAACTATTATTTAAACTATAATACAGGAGCAGCAAACCGCCGCCGATCAAGTTCCCGCCAAAACTCCCCACCAAAACAAGTTAATGACATAAGAGGGTTACCGAGTCCTCAAAAATATACCCCTAAAACAAAGCGAAATAACCCTAAATAATCCTAAATATTTCGAACAAAATCATGTTAAGTCTACCAAAATGCATTGGACCAGCGCAATAGACTACCCTCTCACAAATGAGAGGAGGCCTTTGTCCAGCTGTAAGACATTTATTATAAGCTGTAACTTTATTTTTAACCACGAATTATTAGTCTCCATAAACATAATATTAATTAGCTTTTGAGATACATTTTAAAAGCACTCAAATATTTTTAATACATATTAGAACAGACTTTAATCTTTATCTATATGACATGTAACTAACACGTTAATAATTTGATAATGTCTTTGTTCAAAATCAAGTGAATTATTTTCAGGAAAAGGCATACAGGTACAATGTTAGAACAGATAGATAGAAATAGAGAGAATGAGAATATGAAACAAATCACGACGACGAATGAGAAAGGAATATTTTAGAAAACAGATGATGAGAAAAGAAAAGAGAGATGAGAAAGAGAAGATGATGTATTTAATTTTTTTTATTAGGTACATGTATTATTTCATCCTACGATTAGAGTCTCACTGCATTACTATGCAGCATTAAGTGTAAATTTTTTCTTGCGCTAATAATAGTAGTGATTACTACAGCTTATTTAAAAAAAATCTTCGTTCGCGTGGAGAGCACCGTGGTTTGTGACATTCCTTGGGAGTGGCCTATGTTCAGCTGCGGACTTGCGATGGACTGTAATGACGAATGTATTTTTACCCGACTTCAAAAAAGCTTATACACGGTGAATTGAAAACCTCCACCTGGTTCTCAATACATCATGTCTGCACCATATGTTTGTATGTAGTCCCATATAAATTTGAAGAAAAACGTAACCCATAAGGGTGAAAAAATTTGGACTTATTTTTTTATTTTAGTTATTTCATATTTAAGGTTCTTACTTTTTATTTAAAGACTAGCTTTGCCCGTGACTTAATTCGCATAGAATCTTTGTTAGTAATTTATTTGTTTTGAATATTTGTAAAATTTTTTAAACGATACATATACTACGGATCACTTAACCACAGAGCAACTACAAAAAATACGATTGAGCCTACAGGCCATCCCTGGGACTTCTAAATGGAAATTTTAAATGCAAAGCGCATTAAATTCTAACCATTATGATGGTTTTGAGCTCTAACTGTGAAAAACCACGTTTTTTAAATTTTAATCAAAATTGTATACTTCACGAAGAAATCAGCCGAATTTGAGAAACTTGACGGCGTTCGACGTAGTTCTTCAGCACTTATAGTTATTTTATTACATAAAAAACTATCGAAAAAGAAATTTCAAAGTTATTTAAAAAAATACTTTTTTTGAAATTTAATAAAACTACTTTTGCGGATTTTATCGCGTTTAATTAAGTTATTTTATATTCCCGACGTTTCGGTTGCTTTCCAGCAACCGTGGTCACGGGGGACTGAGGTGATTGACGTCCCGATGTCAAAGTTAACCCGGAGTACTAAACGTAGTGGTTATATTCCCTTTGCGGAGTACCTTCAGCTTTTTAATTATTAATTTTGGTCCGATCTACGCAGAATGAACTAACTGTGTCTTGAAGTCTTGCAGTGGTATGCTTGGGTTTAGTTTTAATTTTATGAATTACATGATCCCAAGCAGGTGGTAGTACCCAGCCTCCCTCTCTATTGAAATTAGGATGTTTTTTAATTTCAATAGCCTCACGTATCATCCTTGGCAGGAATCGATGTTCTTTCGCGAGAACTTGTGGTTTATCAAATCTAATGTAATGGCGGGGGCCATCTAGGATATGATCACAAACTGCAGACTTCCCGGAACGTTGGTTATTCACGTCAGCTATGTGTTCTTTTACGCGGGTTTTTATTGATCGTTTTGTTTGCCCTATATATGAGAGACCACACTCACAATCAAGCTTGTATACTCCTGCATCTTGTAGAGGAATATTGCACTTGACGGATGGTTAGAACTGACTAATCTTCTTCGGCGGCTTGAAGAATGTTCTAATAGAAGCTCGCTTCAAGATGTAGCCAATCTTGACTGTGACACCTCTGACATATGGTAGTACAGCAGGCACACGCTCGACTGTCGCTGGCTTCACTCGGTCACTTTTTTCGAAATTTCTCGTTTACTATTTTTCTTCGTCAACATTTTTGTTGGGTACCTCCCATACAGGTCATTTTGTTTCACCCGTCCATCGTGTGGTGTGTCATTGGATTTTGTTATTTTTTAAATATTAGTGGTATGGAACAATATTCTTTCGATTCATGGGTCTGTTTGTGAAATATTTAGCGTTAACAGTTTCCTGTCCCCGAAACAGACACAATAGTTAAACAATTGAAATGTTCATAATGTATATGATTCATGGGATAGCAAAAGGGTTAAAGTGGTATTTTTTATGAGTCATGTGTAGTCCTCTACCAACTACAACGCTTAGTGACTTCTTATACACCAATATTTTGTAATTACCAAAAAAAAATTCAGCAGATGCTACTAGTGATAATGTATAACAATACCCACTATCCCATATCTTCCCGTGGGTGTCGTCAGAGGTGACAAAGGGAAACTGAGACAGAAAATGGGCAGCAGCACCTTTCTGATAACAGCAAAATTATAACAAAAATACTGCGGTTGCGCTCACCAAAAGTGGCACCTATGGTAATACACCCCCATGACGAAAGTTACAAATGACGGCCCCCAGTCCCTGGCGGCCCTACCTTTCCTAGCTACGGTGGCGAGCATGGTAACGGTGAGGCAGGGGGTGTTAAGAATCTCCGGTGCAGGTTTGGTTGCCACCTAAGACGACTCGACCTGGCAACATACAACGCACGCACTCTGAGGACTGACGAGAAAATTCTGGAGCTGAAAGAACAGATAGACAAGTTGCGCCGGAATATTATAGGATTATCTGAGGTCCGAAGAGAGGGAGAGGACACGGTAATCCTTGAATCCGGCAAATTGTTCTATCGTCTGTCCCAAGTAGGTATCGGATTTATCGTCCACAAGTTTCTCGTTAACAACGTAGTAAATATTGTGTGTCGACGAGGGTTGTGTACCTTATACTCAGATTCATCAAAAGGTATTTGTTGAAGGTCATACAAGTTTACGCATCGACCTCGGCACATCGCGATGAGGAGGTGGAGGAAATGTATGAGGATATCTCTAAAGCCATGCATTAGTCTAAAATCCACTATACGGCTTTAATGGGAGATTTTAACGTAAAACTAGGCACAAAAGAGAACGGCGAGCTGAGGGTAGGGAAATTTGGAAATAGGGCAACGGAACCCAAGGGGCCAGCAGCTGACCGACTTCATGGAAAAAGAGGGAATCTTCACGATGAACTCTTTCTCCCAGAAGCGGCCCCACAGGAAGTGGGCCTAGTACAAAAATGACAAAAATGACCTTGGACAAAAAATGAAATTGACATCATTATGAGGACTAGGCGGCAACTGTTCAGTGATGTCTCAGTGATCACGAGGGTGAAAAGTGAAAACTGGTAGCAATCACCGAATGGTTAGCGGCACACTTACCTAAATGTTGAGTTGGAAAGGTGTCGTCTAATGAAGTAAACGCTCCGTCCGTGCTGTATGTCCGAGAAATAAGAAATTTCGAAGTTCGCCAACACGCATTGGGGCAGTGCGGCGGACATTTCCTTGCGCTAAAATTTTCTCAGAAATGAGAGGAGGCCTGTGCCCAGCAGTGGGACGTATATAGGCTGTAACTTTGGGCGGTACTGCAATCCCTTCAGCGGTGCCCAACTTACTGTCGGTATATCGAAATGCTGAAGTGTTTGTACACTACGGCTACGATGGCTATCCGATTACAGAACCAGAGTACGAAACCTATCGTACTGCAAAGAGGTGTAAGACAGAGTGACGTTACATCCCCGAAACTATTTACCGCTGCATTGGAAGACGTTTTCAAGCTACTGAATTAGAAAAGATACGGTATTAACATCAATGGCGAGTACACCATTCACCTTCGCTTTGCCGACGACATAGTCCTTATGGCAGAATTGCTAGAGAACATAAACACTATGCTCAATAACCTCAATAGTGTCTCCCAACAGATAGGTGTTAAGATGAAAATGGACAAAACAAAGATCATGTTTAACGTCCATGTCACACCTATGCCGGTAGTTGTTGGGAGCACTAAAGTCGAAGTTGTTGTCCAAAAACTGAAAATGTAGATATGCATTAAATATATTTCGTATTATATATCTATATATATATTTGACAACTGAAGGCGGTTCATTGAGTCTAGGTCCAAAGTAGCCGAAAGGAAACTAGGTCCTTGCAAGAGTGCGGCGGTACTTCACGCTAGGACAGCTTCTTACCTTATATCAGCTTCGAGCACAGGCACAGAGTAGCCAGCCTCTCAATATTCTATAGGATGCATTTCTGTGAGAGTGCTCAGAAATTACATGCTTTAATTCCTCCCTCTCCTTTCCACCAACGGACAACCAGGCGGTCGGCGGGTCTTCACACGTTTGTTGTCTATATTCCACGCATTAGAATCAAACGGTTAGAACCAAAAAGCACTGGCTTATGATAAGAAATCAAAAAATATAAATATAATAAACATAGATTTTTAAATATTCAAATTTAACCTAGTCCTAAGCTAACAGTGCGCGTTATACTCGATTTATCGCATGTTATCCTTCGCGCCTCGGACAAGGGTCAAATACGATCCATCAGTCTCATCGGATTATAGTCGTGATCTTGTAATACACAATCGACTTACATACTGTAAGACAGTTTATATTGTGTTTATTGCCTTAGTTTGTGTGCCTTAAGGATTTACTTTTTGTAAACAACTCTGGGAAAATATTTATATGTATTGTAAGCAATCCGCTCTGTGCAAAGTAATATTTCTAAGTCAATGGTCTTGTGTGTAAATAAAGTAAAATAAAGTCAAGTCAATAATATTGCCATGAATAGCATCTAAGGAACAATAATAGTAATATAACTATATATTATTAGAACTGCCTCGTTGGTCTAGCGGTTGTAGTAGTGCGACTGCTGATCATGAGGTCCCGGGTTTGAATCCCGGGTCGGGATCAAAATCGGTCCAGCCGTTTCGGAGATTAGCCGGAACAAACAGACAGACAGACAGACGGAGAGACAGACAGACAGACAAAAATTTTAAAAATTGTATTTTAGTTATAAGTACCGTATATACTTTCATATGCATTTAGTAAAAAGCCGTAATTTTGACATTGCAAACAGACACTTCTATTTTAATTATTTGTATAGATATAGATATAGATGTATAGATATAGATAATAATACTTTTTTCAATCGTCACCTTACTTGCGTGCGGTGTGCTCTGCTAATTGAAGGGCCAGGTTTCAGTGGTGAAAGGCTATTGATGGTAAGTCCATGTAAATATGTCTCACCTAAATCCCACATAAATTGTCTTGGAGAGCAGCATCACAAGCGCAAAGGTATCGGTTCTTCACTGACTACATATCTGTATATCTCTTTATGTTCTGTGGTAATGACCAATGCTCAGTTACAAGTGGGGTGAGCACAGAAAGTCTGGGCAGAAATGCGTCATTTGTGACATACTTGGCAAATTCCTTGTACAGTATTTAATTTAACGTATTCAGGTGAAGGTCGCAATTATCTTATATAAAGTCAGGTAAGAATTCATGACAGGTACACATTAGAAAAAATATTGCATGTGCTTTGAACTAATTTTCACCTATTACATACCCGACTGCGCGAATTAAAGGGTTTATTCCTTTATGGCAATGAAGAAACCAAATTCTTACGTTAATCGATTTGTCTTAATCTTGTGAGTATTTATAAAGATATGACACTAATCAAAATTCTATATGGCGAGAATCAGACGCCATAATGTGAAAAAGAAAAAAATTAAGTTGACTGACTATGGCAAGTGGGGTATCATTCAATAGGTCATTAAAAATCATCTTTAGGTTTCTTATATAATAATTTATCATTTTGAATGAACATTTAGAATCTTTAACTATTTAAAGTAGGATAGCAACCATTATCACTTAAAATTTCAAAACCCATAATTGATAAGGATGTGAAAAAGTTCTTATATTATAATCGGATCATAATAGTACATTTTTAAGCATTCGGGTTAATAAACAATTACTTATTACATTATTTACTTTATATAATGTTACCTGTATATTACATTATAACGTCTCAAGTTTCTGTGCAAATACAAATACACATTTATTCTAACTATACCCCTGTCCGATGTAATAGAGATAAGATAGAAAAAAAACACAACGATTTCAGAACTGTTGTGCTTCTTTCCAGGGTTTTCAACATTGTATGTGGACCTTTACCTGATCTTATCGGTACTAAATGTTCTGGTTAGTGGGCAGGATCTTTGTAGTTGCTAGTAGTAGCTATCACTAATAAATGATTCCATCGTATAATGTGAATTTGCTACATTTAGTAGTGTTTCAAAATTTGATCGGTTTTCCGTGTTATGTTTTGGATTTCTATTATTCAAAAATATACAAAAGGGATGTTTAAAAGACTGCAATAAACTAGAAACTCGTTTATTTGTATTACCATACATTTTCTATAGAAAATTATTGTTTTGACACCTCTTTTAAAAGTATTTTAATTGACATGAATGCCCTTGTTGTATTAAGATGTTGACGCCTTGGTCAAAAGTAATAGTCGTCGGAGCACCATCCTCTTAACGGTTTACGAGAAAAACATCTACATGGAAGTCTAATGCGATGTAGCCCACACAACATTTGTATTTTGTTGTAGAGGTAGTCTTACTAAAGACATGGTATGACCTGCCATGCTGCAGCTATATTAACAGTATAGTTGTAGCTGGAATTGGCCGGCTCGATCGGGGAAGGACCACGCTCTCACAGAATACCAGCGTAAAATAGCAACTTAACGCTACTGTGTTTCCTATGGTGAGTGTAGGGAACCGGAGACCCTTTTAAAACCTACCCTAGAAAACAGACCCTAGAAAAGATTCCATCTTAATCTTCACGGCTGACAACGCATCTGCATTTTATTCGTAAACGAGGATAGATGTAGATGTCTATGGGCCACAGCAACCACTTACCACCAGGTGGACTGTGTGCTCGCTTGTCACCCTTATCATATAAAAAAAAATACAAGTTACACTCATTCATTTATCATCGCTATCATCTTTGCAGCTTCTCAAATCTTATAGAATGCTTTATGAGGGGAATGTTTGCTATATTTGCTATGTTTGTAGATGAGTTGGCAACTGCAGCTTGTTATTTCCTACTTGTTCGGAAGATGCTGCTGCCCATCTCCTGGTTTGTTTCCCTCTGTCTCCTCTTACGACACCTACGGGACGATATAGGTTAGTCGATATTCTTACGATGCGAATATACGGTCGATTAGCACCTTCATATTATCCTACTCTTTTGGCCTTCACTTTATGGCAAGAACAAAAAATAATGAAATAGTGAACCCAGTGTGTATTACTAAGAGTTTAGTAAGTGACAGGAATAAGTCAACGCTTGCGACGAGTTATTTACGAAACAAGGACTGCAGCTTCACTCCGCATTGTATGTAAATAGTTGAAGCTTGACTTTCATTTAGCTTGTATCCGGCATCGGTGGACAATTACGTGCGATTTATCATTTCATCATTGCACGAACGAAACTATTAACACATGTTAGGGTAATTGCATACTGATATACAAAGTTTGTTCCTTTTTAATTCTACAGAAATTGAAATTCTTCACAAGTTACTTCAAAGGTATCGACGTATTGTGTCCTGAGCGACTTTACTCAGGGGGATTTTTTTAAACTTATTCCCGCACTGTCCTATAATATAGTGGAGACGTTTTACATACACAAATTGTACATGGACAATCATCTAGACCGGGACACATATCAGGTCGGGGCCCATACAATTAATTGCTTCGGATTCGAAACCGCAGGTCGCAGCTAGTGCAGCCAAACCACTTAGCCTACCGAAACGTCAAATGCTTAAAGTATACTCTAGGTTATGTCGGTAGGTATGTATTGATTAATATCTCATGGTGTTTTAGCATTGGGATTGTTAACAGACATGTTCATAGCATCATCAGCACCACCTTCCACTGGTTACAACTTTTCCCTTTCTCCATACTAGCAAGACACACGTCAATAAAGGGATGTCAATTGATAGCTTACTGTAAGGCCACCATCGCCGAGTGGGTGGGTTTCTGAGCCCGGATCGTAGTATTTTAGTGATATTTGTGCTGTTAGGTTAACTAATGCTGATGAAGCAAGTGATAATGATGGTTTTTGAGATGATGGGCACTATGACTCTGATCGTGAAGGTTTCGGCGTGGACTCTTTCTATGTGTACTGATGATTTACCCAACCGACATCCGTATGGGGTATGCGGACCCTAATACTGAAAACTAACTGCTAGAGTTGCCGCTTTCCATTAATTTTTTCTTCGACTAGTCAATGTGCAGTGTGCAGCAATGTGCTTCGGATCTCTTAATTAGAATGGCGGTAAGGAGAAGCTAATTGCGGCCGACACTCGCAATGGAAGTGGTAGTACTGCTCATCTATTTTCTATGATGCTGGTGCTATTAGCAGCTAAGAAGCCGCGAGCTATGTGGGGTGCGAGTCATCGCAGAGGCCATGACAGGCGTATTACACCTGCCATGAGATAGACAGTTCCTCTCCACTTGCGGTCTAACCGCTACCGTCTACAGCCACCAGCATTAACTGACTCTCATTATTCAGTTCAGCATTTATTATAAACCGTAAGTAAATTAAATTATAAAATAGTTTTGATGTGTTACGTTAATATATTTATAAAACTATTAGGGTATAGTTTTCTATTATTGCTGTATAAAATATTTTAGAAAAAAAAAAACATTATTTTATACAAAAAATTTATCACTGATAGTAAAATTTTATTTATACGTATACTCGTATTATCGAAGAAGTTAAAGTTAGAAGAAATTGAAAGTAGCAGAAGCTAATAAAATAATGACGCAGCTAGTAAAATAATCACTTGGTGAAACTTACTCAGGTTACCCATGATTTCGTAAGACAAAACCGGTCGGTTTTAAAGTGATTATTAAATTATAAGTGAAACAAGTACAGTGCGAAATCAAAACACTAATAATTTTTTTATAATTATTATCCGTCATCTTGTCTGCTTATGAAAGTACACATATAGGCAAATCCACTATACAGCTTGTCAACAGAACTGCTCAAGACGATGTCATAGTATCGTTTCTTCTTGTTTTAATGAGCTAAAATGAAATTTTTACACGTTTAGTCAAGTTATGCAGGGGCCGGAAGAGGTCTTGAAATACTAATTTATTAATTAAAAGATGTTTAATCGCTACCAAAACTCGCTTAAGACTAACTTAATATTCTATGCTTCAAACAATGAGAGCCCATGCAGAAACTCAGCATTTTCCATCTGTCCGTGGTCTGCATTCAGAACATTCTGCTGATGTAGATATCTTACTGGGTCTCGCCACCCGTAAAAATCTAGTTATCAATTTTGGTCAAAATAAAAACTCTATTAAATGTTTTTACACAAACGATTTAGTACCTAGTTACTGGTCATGCGGCTCTGGTCTCTTCAATAAATATAGCTGTTTTAATTATGTAAAAGTAAAGAAAAAATAATTTACAGTTTATGAACATTTACTTTTGTAAGGGTAAGGAAATGTCCGCCACGCAACCCCAGCACGTGTTGGCGGATCTTTGTAGGTGTTCAGAATTTTTATTTTTATTTTCTCAGACATACAAGTTCCTCACGATGTTTTCCATCACCGTCGAGCACGTGGGAAATCAGAATGTAAAATTTTAATTAACAATTTCATTGGTGTCGGAGGGGATCGAACTCTACAGCAGTGCTGAGCGAACTTTACAGCAGTTGTGGCTCTTTAAGGTACTTTGTATAGAAATTGTTATTTGTATAGAAAATATATTTTTTTTAATTCCTTGCGGGGCTGGAACTGTCATCTGAAATCAAATGGACTTTTTGATTAAACGTAGTGGTTATATTCTCTTTGTTTTTGATAGTTAAATTCCGTGAGAGTTACAGAGTAAAACAACAAACACTATTTGTTTTATCAGTGATACTGGAATAATTTTCGCCATAGGAGGAAAATATTTGAAGAGATTATGCCGCCGTTGTATCGACGTTTGAATTCTAGAAATTTTTGATATAGCTATTCAACATATTATGTACATCTTATTGTCTTGCCTTCATTACAGTTTAGCTAGGCTTTGATGCAGTTTGGGTAAACAGAAAACATTCTGATCCGTAACCCGTAAGCCAACGGTTTGTGCTATTACAAGAATATTTTCTTCGCGTGGGATTGCTTGCTAAGCACCCTAAGACTAGATTGAGGTTATTTACGTAGGTGGTTGCTTAGGTTGAAAGAGTGTCAGATTTGAACTTGAATGAACAATTAGCAGAATGCACTGTTTATCGCAGATTGTCATATGATGCTTGATAATTAATGAGATAAACTAATCATTAAAAAAAGTACTTTGTTGTTGTTTTTTTATTTCTTAGGTGTTCTTAGCTATTACAAATAATGGAGCAAGTAATTTAGATTAATCAAATTTTTAATAATAAGGAGTTACATAAAACCTATGCATTATTTTCTCTCTTTTATTTCTTAGATGATGTTATATAACTGCCAGTGACGCAGCGAATAAATTAGATTAATCAATTATTTAAATCAAATTCATACAGACCACGTAACGGTAACAAAATATCGCAGATCGCATATATTAATATATCTGGCCTACATAACAGTATGAAAGATATTTAAAAAAAAATGTCAAGTTATCTCATTTCACCAATTTCATTTGTTAATTTATGATAACTCTTTACAAATGTGCCTGTGCTTATAACGTAACGTTAGGCATGACAGATATACTATAGAGATAGACTTTTGAAAATTATATTTTTCTTTGAGATACTTTTGTGTTATGTGCTGTTTATCTTGTTGATTTATCTAATTATTTTATTAAAAATATGTAATCATGTACTTCAACTCTAAATAAAGAATTATGTAGATTTATTAATAAAATTGTGGTTGCATTTCGATGTGCTCTTAATATTAAAATTCTATTTAGTGGTTAATTGCGAGTTTGATATAGATAACTTAATTAGAAGTTCCTTATGCAAAAAATTCCTTATAAAATAATTTGGTTTTGGTAGTTCTTTTTTTTACAATTACAATTTCTTCTCAAAACATGTGACAGGAAAAAAATAGTATCGGAATTCAGGGACATCAAAACGTGTAAGAATACGAGTATTGAAACTTCGACTTTCGAATATCGCACTCATTCCAAAAACTTCCCAATACACTTGCAGCTGCTAGCTGTGCCGCTCTAATTAAATTCAAACCCTTAATTCGCAAACTTGATTTCTATGTGGGTAATTATCAAGCTTAGAGGAATGATAGGTGTAACAAAACATAGGTAATCTTGCATTTCGTTGAAAGTGTGGGGCTTAGCGGTGATTTAAGAGTATAACCAATGTAGCGATCACAATAGATCATACTGATTGTGGTGATACAAGTTTAGTATGCATAGCTGCTCCAGGGTTGGAAAAAAAACAGTTTTTTTAAAAAGAACAAAACATCATGTTTAAATCAAAAACCAAAAAGAAAACACGTTTTAAATAAATTTTTCATAAATGTTTTATTTGAAATGTTTTAAACATGTTTTAAACACGTTTAAAACATGTTTAAAACATTTTTTACACTACAGTCTCACTTTCACTAGTCATTACAGTCTCACAGAATAATCTACAATGACAATAAAAAATATACCGCAGTACAATATAAGCGGAGCGAACTATCTTCATCCCTTTCCCATTTACTCAGAGTAGAAAAATACCTTACTCGTTCGCTCATTGTAGTCTGCTGGGGTAATCCCCGTCAGCCGCCAGCTAGAATTGCCATCACAATTTACAATATACCTTAAAATTATAATGTTGCCAATAAAAAGTTTTAAAAAGTACGAAAAAAAATAGTTAGGATTAATTATAATGTTGTTTTTTATATACGTTTAAAACATGTATAAAAAACTTAACGTTTTTTATACATGTTTTAAACGTGTTTAAAACAAAATGTTTTAAAACGTGTTTTAAACAGGTATGTATTTTTTCCAGTGTTTTAAACACTTGCTTTAAACAAACATTTTAAACATTGCCAACCCTGAGCTGCTCACAAAAAAGTTTGTGTAGTTTATATTTTAGAGTTGTCCCTTACCTTAATCATCAGGTTGCCGTATATTATAGAAAAACATAGAGTACATTTACACGTTATTTTTCATATTTATTGGGTGGACATTACACACAGGCATCATGACAAAGTTAGTCAGTGCTTAAACAGATATTTTGTGTTGTCGATACTTTCGAGTTTCAATTTATGATACTTAATATTAGGTATTGTGAGAGCATACACTAGTAGCTAGCACTAGCATTCATTAGCTAGCACAGAACAAAAAGGAATTTGCATCAACGGACATTTTCTAAGCAATCTTAGATTCGCTGATGACATTGTGTTTTTCTCTAAAACAGCAAGTCAGTTAAGAGAAATGATAAAAGAGTTATGCACGTTCAGTGAAAGTATAGGTAAAAAACCAAACCTCAAAAACAAAAGTGACGACAATCGGCACTCAGGACCCTGTAATATTAAATGAAGCCTCGCTGGAATATGTGGAGACTTACTTATACAAACACATATCTTTTAGGAAACCCAAGCAAAGAGAAAGAAAACCCAAGAAAACAATTTTGAGACTAAATGAAATATTAAAATCTAAGCTACCTCTAACACTACAGAAAAAAGTAATGGACTCTTGCTTACCATCCTCCGTATGCTATGGGTTCTCAAACTTGGATATTCAACAAAAAGACAAGAATTCAAAATACCAACGAATCAAAGAGCAATGGAGAGAAGCATTTTAAGCATCCAGTTGAAATACAGGCAAAAAAATGAGGTCATTCGTAAGAAAACTAATATTGTGGAATGTTGATGCCCTCGAACATACCCAGCGCTTGAAATGGAAATGGGCAGGTCATGTTGCAGGCATACCAGATAAAAAGTGCACTTAAAGAGTTACGGCGTGGTCAGAATCAACCAGTATAAGAATAAGAGGTCGCCCAGTCGAACGCTGTGCCGATGAAATACAAAGAAATTGCGGGGCAACATTGGATAAACAAAGCCAAAAACCGAAAAATCTGGCACGAACTGGAGGAGGCCTGTTTCCGAAAAGGGGCCTTAACAACATAAATAAAAAAAAAAACAATGTATTTTGTAAATATAAATATGCATTTGTTAAGGAAATAAAAAACGCTGATTATTATTATTTGGTATTGTTGTGTTTCAGTTAGATGGTGCATGTTTTTTTTTATTTATTTAACATTTTTATTTAACGTAGACGCCCATTCTTACTTATAAAATGACCATCTAGTGGTGGTGTAAGATGAATTATCACTCCATTTTTTTAGTCCTAAAAGGCGACTAGTAAATATCATACAGATCTTAAGGCTCGATAGATGATAATATAATCATTCCGTTTATGTGTTGAGGGCGCGAGACGTTTGGTACTGTGACCGCTAATTCACCTGTCAAGCGTGGTGAATATGACAAGTACTCTATACGACGGGGAGGCTTGTGATCAGCAATGGATTTTACAGATTGATACGAATAGTTGTTCCGCATGGGATTACCACCCGCGGTATGAACAACGTATCCCTAAAATGCTTAACACTCTTTCGAACAGTTAATTGTAAAATACCAATTAACAACAACAATTTACAATTTATTTATTTTTACCTCTGTCTTTAAAGGCGTACCTAACACGACATTGTAGGCACATAAAACTATCTAATTTAATAAGGACAGAACATAACTTATCTACTATTATTACGTGGTAGAGCTATGCTGCAGCTATATTAGTAGTATGCACGAATAGGTCGGTTCGACCGGGGAAGGACCACGCTCTCACAGAATACCAGCGTAAAATAGCATAGTTGGCACCCCTGAGGACTAAGATGAAACGCCTTGTTTCCAGTGAAAAGGGGTCTCCGGTTCTGTACATTCATCGTACGAAACACAACACAACAATTTTACGCTGCTGTAAGTGCGTGGTCTTCCCCAAGTCGAGGCGACCCATTCGTGCTACAACTATAATATACCTGCAGCTCTCCATCCATCCATTATCCATTACAACCCTCATAGGGGGGATTTTGTCAACCTGCAGCTCTACCACGTATTAAATAAAGATCAAAGGATTTTGTTTATGAATCAACAGTCTCTTACGGCATAATTTGTTGGCATGGTTTCTGTTCAGGCTCGCCGTACAGAATTATAAAACAGTATTATCGACTTATATAACATGTCCCGCTAATCTCTTCATCGAGTTGCTCAACACGACTTGCAATGAATTTTTATAGAAATAGTCGTAGGACCTTCTTTAGTCATTATTTATTTTTATCGGTAAGGTGTTGTTGGATTGGATTGGAAAAAACCTAAAAACAATGCAATAATTTAAAAAAATCTTTACATCAGTTTGATATTTCAAATCTTTACTTAATTTTTAGAAATAGGACTGTAGTACTTAGTATTTAAAAGTTTCTAAATCACTATGAATTAAAAAGAATATTTTGTAACAGCTATTTAAAATAACTGTAAATATTATAAAGAAGTATTTGCTATGGGATAAATTAATCAACTTTCACATTATTATAACAATACTCGTTACTTTATTATTGTCATTATAAGTTTGTGTGTTTCTGTAGTTCTGTACACCTAAGGTTGGCAAGGTAACCCAATTAAACGGTTTATTCAGGTGGATATTGGCGCAGTTACATCGCAAATTAGTGATATGGTCATTGTGTAGATATAGGCAATGTGTGTTATTTAGTGATATAGCTATTGTGGCTTCATATCTCACAATTTATAATATAAACTAGCTGGCCAGGCAGACGTTGTCCTGCCCTTTTCGACGATGCTTCATATAAAAATCCTTAAATTCGTAATAAAAATATTGAGTGTCACTCATCAGGATAAAAACTATCCTATCTCTCAAGTTGGACTAAACTGCACAGGATGTGCAAAATTTCATTGAAATCAGTTCAGTAGTTTAGGAGTTCATCGCGGACAAACAACGTGACACGTAATTTTTATATATAATGATTAGAAAATTAGTGTCTTTATAGAAGTTTAGGTTGATAAACAAGCACATAGTGCACCACATTGTAAGTGGATGTTGTGACTCATAAACACATATCTATATTCGATTGAGAATTAAACTTGAACCCTTACGTTTGATTGCCCCGTTTCCAGTAAAAAGAATCTCCATTTCTCGTCACTATACGAAACACAGCAGTGTTATGGTCGCTAAACACGGTCAGTTAATAAGCTCAGTTGAACTGACGTACATACAAAAACTGATTGTGAGTATGCAAACTTAAGTTGAAATTTTTAACTGACGGCAACCCACGGATTTTTTCGGGCATTCTGTCAGTTAAACTGCTCAGTTGAACTGACGTACATTCAGAAACTAATCGTGAGTGTGAAAACTTAAGTTGAAATTTTTAACTGACGGCACCCACGGATTTTTGCAGGCGCACCGTATTCCGCTGGCTTCAGTTCGTTTCAATAATTTGTAAGTACTTATACTTTCTTAGTAGCTACGTACATTATTTCTATGCTGTTTAGATTTTTTATTATTTTATATATTTAGAGAAATTTGTTTGACGGAATGTGGAGAGAAGACCAAGGTGACTGTGATGATGTCACCTTCATTATAGTGGACTCAGAAGATGGGTAAAGGATCTCAGTGATGCTACTATGTAGAACCATCGTGTTTGGACGCACTTTCAAAAAGATTAATGGAGACCTAGATTACTGTGATGATATCACCTTTCTAATGGTACAATCCGAAGGTGGGTATAGGATCTCAGTGACGGCACTAGATAGAACGATCGTGTTTAACCTCATTTGAAAGGGCTCATAAAGACTTAGGTGACTGTTATGACCTCACCTTTTTGATGGTGCAATCCGAAGGTAGGTATAGGATCTCAGTAACTTAACTCATTAGAAATGGCTCATAAAGATCTAGGTGACTGTTATGATCTCATCTTTCTGATGTTGCAATCCGAAAGTAGGTATAGGATCTCAGTGGTGGCATTAGAGAGAACGATCGGGTTTGAACGCATTTGAAAGGGCTAATAAAGACCTAGGTCACTGTGATGATATTACTTACGTGTGTGGACTTAGAAGGTAGGGTAAATGATCTCAGTTGTGCCACTACGAAACACCATTGTGTTTGGGCTCATTTGAAAGGGCTCAAGTAGACTAAGATGAATGAGCAAATATGCCATGATTTTAAGAAGAAGTAACTAGTTGAAATACCCTTTCAGATTTATTGTGGTTTGTGGCTTATTACCAAACTGAGTAATAATAAAAACAGCATTATTATTCACTTATTATATTTTACAGGCATTAAAAACCAGGGCAGACCGGAAAAAACGTAACCAACTACAACCAGAAGGCGAAAATATCTGCGTACTTCAAGAAACCTACAAGCACCATTAACACCAATTCCTATAAATGTCAATAGCTAATTACGTAACAACTTAAGACAGAAGGACCCTTAAGTAGGGACTGAATAAATTAACCGATTTGGTATTACATGGATCTCACAACTTTTCACGGTAGAAGAACTGAGTTGCGAGGCTTGGTTTTTTTACAAGTTATGTTTTTGATGGCATATATTTTACAGTCATTAAAAACAGGGCAGACCGGAAAAAGCATAACCAACTACAAGCTACAACCAGAAGGCGAAAATATCTGCGTACTTCAAGAAAACCTACAAGCACCATTATCACCAATTCCTATAAATGTCAACTTACCTGTACTCGGTATTTAGAATTAAATGATTTTTGACTGGAAGTAATATTTTTAGATTTAGTAAATAAAACAATGTTGTACTCAATGATTTATTACACGAATACTAGACATTTAATAAAACAAATTTTTCGGATTTTATTTTGTTTAATTTAACTTATTTTAATTCGTGACCTTTGGGTACTTCAGCTTTGTTTTAGAATGTAACATGTAACGTGCTCAATTAGATAAATATAGAAAGCTAGGCCATCCTAACTATTTCCGTCACTGAAAACCGATAAGCATTATCTGGTCATCATAAGACCTTCAGAATGTGCTCATGTCCATGGATTTTTATCGAAATATCGAAAGTCCACTGTTAGTCTTAGGAATATACAGGTCCCTTCTTCTCATAGTCCAATGGGACAGCGATCCGACACGATCAGAGAGAGATCAGATGCAGTAACAACGGCTTAACGAGCGTGATTTTCGAGGCACATTGGTGAAATACTAACAAGTTTCTGATCCCGGGCTGCTACTAATATTTTCTTGATAGAAAAATTCAATAACATATTTTTGTCCCGACTTGGAATTCGAACCCGGGCCCCCAGGAACCCGGGACGATCAGCAGTCGCTCTTACGACTACTAAGCAGTCAATAAATTATGTAACGCATTCAAAAACATCCTGTTTTGTAATGGCCAGTCTTAAAAAATTTAAATAAAATTTAGATTAAAATTGCCTATAATATGATGTGACCAGTTCGATACAAAATTTATGATCCTTACACGAATTAAAAACCGGTTTTTATTTTACAATTTTAATGCAATAGCTAAAAAAATATTCTATACTATTAATAGGTCGTTTAAAAATCCCTTAGCTAATAAAAAACCTATACTAGGTAATAAGAATGAATATTTTAGAAATTTACTGATGACGGACAGACTGAGTCAATAATATTATATTTTGTTTTTGCGATCATTAATTAACTTGCCAAGCGTAGGCATTAGTCTAAAAGTGTTTGTTACAAGCTCATAATGTTGTGGCGCGTTGATGCCGCAGAAGAAATAAGGGTGGAAATATCGTTTTAAATTTGGAAGAGTTATATTAAACCAGGAAGAGTTATATCAAATAAGAACGTATAGCTGACTTGAAGCACCGATATTCCGTGAAATCTGCAGTTTGTGAACATGTTCAAGATCGTCCCCGCCATTACATTAGATTTGATAGACCACACATTCTCGTAAAAGAACACCGATTCTTACCAACAATGATTCGCGAGGCTATTGAAATTTAAAAAAATCATCATTATTTCAATAGAGAAGATGGATGGGTGCTGCTACTCGTATCTGCTTGGGATCCTATAATTAATAAAATTAAATCTAAACCTAAGTATACCACTGCAAAACTTCAAGATACTGTAAGTTCATTCTGCGTAGATCGGACCAAAAATAAATATTCAAAAACTGAAGGTAGCCGGTATAACTATGACATCGGGACGGGACCTAAGTCCCCCCCGTGACCTTTAGTATATATGCAGTAATCTATGCCCGTGACCATGGGTGCTGTAAAGCACCCGAAACGTCTGGAATTAAAAAGTTAAATTAAACGCGATAAAATCCGTAAAAATTAGTTTCATTTAGAGTTATATTGCTTAATTAGGGAAAGATGATAATACATTCATTGAAATTGAATGATACATAACTTTCAAATAAATTTGTCGGTACGATTCGCGCACCACCTACTGTAACTTAAATGTACTATGCGTTTAACCTTCACACAAGTGCAAGGGCTAATTTTAACAAAGTTTTATCGCAATCTGATAAACGCGAACGAACAAACAAACAAACATTAATATTTATATATTAAGATCAAATACTTCTTCATAACATTCACAGATTTAAAATGTTTTTGAAATGCGAAAAAAATTAATAAGTCCATTAGTAAACATGGAAGCAGTAAAAGGAAGATTACATAATATTTATAATTGCATAATCTAATTACTTGAATATACATAATCGTATTTAATTGAATATTAATGTGTACTGGTTACTGTGTTACTGGAAGAGTGCAAAATAGTGACATAAAATTTGACTACGTAATTTACTTATTAGGATTCTAAAGACGTTCTGGATGTAAATATTGTTCAGTTTAGTTTTGTTTGGTACTAATTTTGTTATATACCTAATATTAATTTTTGAACTCCCGATACCATCCACACCATCTGGATGATTGGCGGTCCACCACTGTGCGATTTAAAAGACGGTTTCTTCTTCGCACAACTTCCTTGTGGAATCGATTACCATCAGTGATTTTTCCGGACCGATACGACTTAGAAACCTTCAAGAAAAGAGCCTACTCTTTTTAAAAGGCCGGCAACGCATCTGCAATTCCCCTGGTTCCCCTGGTGTTGCAGTTGTTCATGGGCGGCTGTAGTCACTTACAATCAGGTGAACCGCAAGATCTTTTGTTCCCTCTTGTATAGAAAAAAAATATTTCTATCAAGAAAAGCTAATAAAATACAAACTGATGATAAAGAAATAGGAGGATATTCGTATACTTAAGTTTTAATGCAAACACCACTGCCTCTTCTAGTGCCTGATAGACTAATTGTACGTTGCAGCTATATAATGACTAGTGTGAACAGTTTGGAGACTGTAGAACGAAAACGTGCTCATAGACTACCAACGAGTAACGAGAAATGGACACTCCTTTTACTGATCACGAGGTCCTCCGAAGTACAACTCAACTGCATTTTATGAGATAGGTAGGCTATGTGCTCGATTGTTGCACTTGTATAAAAACACTCTAACCCACGGCTGTTGTTGACTTGTTCTAAATGTCAAAAATTTTGTCGTCAGAATGCAGAACAATGGGAAATAGCGGGAGATGATTTTATCCACTTTAGAAAGTTTTTTATTATGTAACAAAGAGCATTTACAAATTGCGCACAGAATACAGAAAAGATTTTTCAGAATCTATTATAATAAGGGGTTTTTGTTATAGGATAAGGGTGACAAACGAGCACACAGTCCACCTGATGGTAAGTGGTTGCTGCGGCCCATAGACATCTACTGCGATTACGAATCAAAATGCAGATGCGTTGTTACCTGTGAGGACTTAGATGGAATGCCTCGTTTCCAGTAAAAAGGGGTCTCCGGTTCTCTACACTCATCATAGGAAACACAGCAGCGTTAAGCTGCTATTTTACGCTGGTATTCTGTGAGAGCGTGGTCCCTCCCCGTTCGAGCTGACCCATTCGTGCTACAACTATACCAGTAATATAGCTGCGGCATGGCTCTACCACGTACATAACGTATACAGTTCGAGTGACTCTTGCTCAGATAAAAAGTTAGAGTGACTTGTTAGGATAACTAGGAATGCCGATTTCATGTCACTGACGTTATAAACTGCATTGTTAATTTTAATTTTAATTTTGTATAACTTTAGAGATTTTTTTTTAATTTTTTAATTTATCCCGTTGGACGTCTTTAACAATACTCATAAATGTACTCGTAACCCTGTAATTTCCCTGGTGTTGCAGTTACTAATGGACGGCGGTAGTCACTTACCATCAGGTGAGCCGTTCTTCTATAAAAAAGAATCATCAACTCGGGTGGACTTTACAGTCCTCTCATAGGGTTTTTTTAAATATAATTATGAGGTAAATAATCATATTATGTTTGTGTGTTAAAATAACCGGCCAAGTGCGAGTCGGAGTCGCGCATGTAGGGTTCCGTACCATCGTAAAACACGTTTCTAGTAAGGGAGCCCCTTAAATTTTTTATTTATTTTTATTTTTGTTATTTTTTGCTATAGCGGCAACAAAAATATAGATTCTGTGAAAATTTCAACTGTCTACCTATTATGGATCATGAGATACAGCCCGATGACAGACACTTAACTCACAGCGATTTTCTACTTTTTCATTTTTTTTAAATAAGCAGATGTCTTCTCAATTCTGTGTCACTCTTTTTAACTCACAGCGATTTACCATACTCTTTCAAACATTTATTTACATAATCTAACCCTTTCACGGCGTTCACATAAAAACATTGAGGATAATGTAATGCGTGTTGCATCCACGGATCATCGTAAATCTCCCAATATCTAATAACTCCTCCACAGGAAAAACTTGCAGCTGTACCATTTATGCTATCGCCAAAATAAAAGAATCCCGCATCAGGAAGCACAGCGGAGGCTTAGTAATAACTAGGGTCCCGTTGGTTACCTTTCGGGTATGGAACCCTGAAAAGTGGTTTATTGAACCACTTTTAGCAATTATTTAGTAGTATTATTTTATTTTATTAGTATTTTAAACGTTAGTTAAATTAGGTTAGGTTAAATTAGGAAAAAAATGCATTTAAAAACGTTATAATATATTCTGTATTGTAATGTAGAAAATAAGGTAATTGAGTAGAGGGAAACTGTCTCCTGACATATAGGATATCCTAGTACAGGAGTCAGTGCATCAATGAATTAGATATTAATTATGTGTTTAATAAAGTATCATTATATTATTATTAAATAATATAAACATTGAAGAAAATCTGCACATTATCTTCTTTGCACTAGTGACGTCTTTTTATCTGATAAGTTACTTGCAAAACTGTTCGTGGCAGAAATACTGTAGTTTTTTTTGTCGTTATCGTTAGCTAACGTTCCAGGGACAATAGTAAAACGGTTTACTTTGTACGGGCGGCGACGTTAGTTTTTATTCCTGCTATAGGCCGACGAGGGTCGATCAACCTCGTTTAACGGTACAGTGTCAAGGTGGTACTGAGCAGACTCACTTGCGAGCTTGCGACACCGTGTAATGCGTTAGCAAGCGCGGGAATGGTAGGTTTGTGTGCGGTTGATTTTTTCTAACGGTGTTCGATATAGTTTTTTTGTTCATTTCGATATATCGATCATGGCAGATCAGGTAGTTGTTATCTTATGGATATAGTAAAAAAAGAACCATCAATCTTACTTAGTTTTTGATGACGTGTGCGGCATAAGGGAAACTGTTCCCTATTCCGTCCCGTGTGTGTTTTAAGACGGGACTCACTAACTCTCTCTTTAGTCTAGTGGTTTGGAAGCACCAGTATATAAAGAGTACTCTGCGGAAGTACTGCTACTAATAATCATGTGGGACCAGGCCCGAATTCCATGTTGGACTAAAATCAGATCCTGCGTTTTTCTGTCAGAAAATTCTGAGTATCTGTCCGGAGTCAGGAAGTTGTGGTGTTTCACTCCCGTGCCTTCGAAAGCACGTTGAGCTGTCGCTGCTGTGCCTGATCTCTCTTCCTCTGGTCGTGTCGGATTACAGAGAGTAAAGGAAGAGCAAGCACACCTGTGTTTACAAACACACTCTGGTATAAGTTTATTATATATAATATGACCCAAATATTGTCCAAATAGTTGTCTCAAATATATTATGTGATAGAAATACTCTGTGTGATAGAAATGCTTCTTACACCGTTATATTAATTTAGCGTGGTACTTTGATTGTCAATTCGTTATTCGCACAGCACAAGAATACTTTTCTTTGTAATGCATAGGGTTTACGCAAGTGTCCCCACTAATGTCTAACGTACTAATGAAATAAATCTCAGGACGTAATTCAGACGAGTAATTTAAAGTGGAAAACACGACTACATTTTATACGTGGTAGAGCCATGCTGCAGCTATATTATGGTTGTAGCACGAATGGGTCGGATCGACCGGGGAAGGACCACGCTCTCACAGAATACCAGCGTAAAATAGCAGCTTAACGCTGCTGTGTTTCGTATGGTGAGTGTAGAGATCCGGAGACCCTTTTTACTGGAAAAGAGGCATTCTATCTTAGTCCTCACGGGTGACAACGCATCTGCATTTTGATTCGTAATCGAACATAGATGTAGATGTCTATGGGCCACAGCAACCACTTAGCATCAGGTGGACTGCGTGCTCGTTTGTCACCCTTATCCTATAAAAAAAACGACCACAGGAGTAATTTCGTGCAGTACATCACCTTAATTATCGGTCATCTAGGCCTTAATAGTACTTTATCAGATAAAAATGCTCTTATGGAATGATCTTGATGATTCGATATCCTGAAAGAAGTAATGTCGAAGGCCCAATCGCCCAATATTTATTCCCAATAATAGACGCCTCATCATCAACAATATTAGAACTTACATGGTAGAGCCATGTTGCAGCTATATTAATAGTATAGTTGTAGCACGAATGGGTCGGTTCGACCGGGGAGGGACCACGCTCTCACAGAATACCAGCGTAAAATAGCAGCTTAATGCTGCTGTTTCGTATGGTGAGTATAGAGAACCGGAGACCCTTTTTAATGGAAAAGAGGCATTCTATCTTAGTACTCACGGCTGACAACGCATCAGCATTTTAATTTGTAAACGAGGATAGATATAGATATCTATGGGCCACTGCAACCATTTACCTACCATCCGGTGGACTGTGTGCTCGTTTGTCATCCTTATTCTATAAAAAAAAAACTTCGTGGTCGTGCGGACTTTTCATTCCCCTGAAATAAAGGTCGGTTTGAGTCTACTTGAGTACCAGATAAATTTGTTAGAATTAAAATATATATATAGAAAATATTAAGCATTTCTAGTCGTTAATGTTAGAGATAGATGCTAGTTAGATCATTTCATAAACTGCTCTGACATAACGTTAACATAATTAGAGTCTTCAGACAGCGGCTGAGTCTTGTTAGCTCGTCCGATTATGGTCCATCGACCGCTGCTCGACGCTAGATGTTATCGTCTAATTTGAATGAACGGTACATTGCATTTACTATCGGATTCTCGTTCCGTCAGTATTGCTGGATTGTTAAAGGTAACCAACGTTGTTATAGACTAACGGGTCTGATTTTGCTTTAATAATTTAAAAAATGTAAATAGTATTATATCTTCACTAACGTGAAAGAGTCATCATGCAGCTGTATTTTGGTTGTAGCACGAATGGATCGGAATGAAGATCGAGCTCGCTAGCTTCCTCGTTCACTCCGATCTATTATTCCCTCTATTATACACTGGTATTCCAGCGTAATATAGCAGATTTATATCGCTATGTTTCACATGGTGAGTGTCGCGAACCGGAGAACCTCTTTAAAGGAAACGAGGCATTCCATCTTAGTCCTTAGGTGTGATTGCGCATCTGCAATTTGATTCTTAATCGAGGATAGATGTAGTAGTCTATGGACATTCACTTACCATAAGGTAAATTGTGAGCTCGTTAGTCACTCTTATTCTAGAAAAAAATAAAGTTATAAGGAGTTTGTTGGAGGAAATCTCAAACTGGAAATCTGATTCTGAAAATCTTGTCATTAGTAGAACAGATTGGTTGTGTGTTGGTAGATATATGTTTTATTTTGATGGAAATTTGTTTCTTAGTAATATTTTTATAAAAGTAGAATCAGAGAAAAGTGAGTTGATTAACTATGTTATTGGCGTCCGCGAACCAAAGAGTTTTATAATATGATAGGCCTAGGTGACATCCACAAGTTGCATAGGTACATTGAAGGATGGTAAGTTCGAAAGTACAATGGGAAATTTGGACTCTGCAGTGTTAGAAAGAAGACAATGAACGAAGAAATGAAATTCCTGTGAAATTTTATGGGAACCTACGTGTAGGTAATACGTGGTAGAACCATGCTGCAGCTATATTAGTAGTATAGTTATAGCACAACTGGTTCGGCTCGACCGGGGAGGGACCACGCTCTCACAGAATACCAGCGTAAAATAGCAGCTAAATGCTGCTATGTTTCACATCGCGACAAAACTCGCGTTACCATCCATATCATCTGGATGATTGGCGGTCCACCACTGTGCGATTTAGAAGAAGTTTTCTCCCTCTCACGACTTCCTTGTGGAATCAATTAACACCAGCGAATTTTCCGGACCGATACGACTTAGGAACCTTCAAGAAAAGAGCTTACACCTTTCTAAAAGGTCGGCTACGCATCTGCAATTCCCCTGGTGTTGTGGTTGTTCATGGGCGGCGGTAGTCACTTACCATCGGGTGAGCCGCATGCTCGTTTGCCCCATATTCCATAAAAAAAAATGTTTCGTATGGTGAGTATAGAGATCCGGAGACCCTTTTTAGTGGAAAAGAGGCATTCAATCTTACAACACTGCTGCTGGCTGACAACGCATTTGCATTTTGATTCGCAAAGAGGATAGATGTAGATGTCTATGGGCCACAGCAACCACTTACCATCAGGTTGACTGTGTGCTCGTTTGTCACCCTATCCTACAAAAAACCTCTTATACTGCTTTCTTTAGGAAGAAACGTAGTTCACACTTCTTGAGTCCGTAAATATTTCAAATGCATAGGTTTTGCAAGAGCTCAGATAATCACACTTGAAATTATCAATTACACTGCTGTTTACCTATCTACTATTTAAGACCAATAATCGAGACTTTCTTGAATTTAGAGTTAACAAATGGAATCGACACTCACGGTATATGGACCGGCTCGAAGTGGTCTCTCCAATTGAGCCATTTATTTAGTTACTTGTGTAGAATATTGAATTGTCACGTATTTAGTAAAGTCGTGTGGTGGATGCTTAAAATAATACATCAATCCATTTCATCCTGTTGACGAAGTAACAGTCGACTATGGGCATGCCATAATAATCTTGTGGCTTCCGATAAGTGGCGGTAAAAACATCTCATTTACACCGGGCGCTAATTTTCAGAATGATAATCTGCTTGCCAAACCTGCCAAATACTCCGTACAATGGGAGAGTCCCAAAGAGAGTTCAGCAGTAGACTTTTTACATGAGCCATGCTGCAGCTATATTAGCAGTATAGTTGTAGCACGAATGGGTGGGCTCGTATACCAGTGTAAAATAGCAGCTTAATGCTGCTGTGTTTCGTATGGTGAGGGTAGAGAGCCGGAGACCCTTTTTACTGGAAAACAGGCATTCCATCTTAGTCCTCACGGGTGACAACACATCTGCATTTTGATTCCTTATTGAGGATATATGTACATGTCTATGGGTCATAGTAACCACTTACCTTCAGGTGTACTGTGTGCTCGTTTGTCCCCCTACCTATATAAAAAAAACCTACGTGCTGAAAAAGAAGAAAATAATTATGTAAAGGTTAGGCTTTACTTAAAACAGTCACAATCGCCGCGCATGGTAGAAGAATTGTCGATTGTAATACGACGCTGGACATGATGCTTTTATAAATTATCGATGCCTTATATATATTTTTTGTTGCTTGATTTGTTGCTTAATAAATTCAAATTCTATAATTTTTTTGTGTACGTTGACAAAGTTGTTAATGAAGAAAATCAACATTTCTGTTATATCATTCCATGTGTCATTTGTCAAGAGTCTAAGAAGTATTACGTATACATATGACCATGTGTACAGATATAGTACAATTATATAATTTTAAGTTAAAATTTGAAGTTTAAGGTTAGATAGTAGTAACTTTTGTGAGTCGAAACCTCGAAACTCGATTAAAAGTTTATCTCATTCATTCTAACCGTAGCGTGTAGTGGCGGTGTAGGAATATCCACTACCTAATATCGTCCAGTGGATCTCGTAAGATGCGACAGAGGTAAAGTGAAACAGGACATGGGCAGCAGCATCTTCCTGATAACAATAAAAGAAGAAAAAAAAATAAAAAATAATAAAAAACTGCGGTTTCCGTACAGTCAAGCATGCAACTATGGCAAAATACTTCCAATGAGGCAATCTATGGGGGCTAACAATCCTGCAGTAAATATGTTGTAGCCTCAAATAATAAATCCTAAAAGAAATTCCTAAACAAGCAAACGTTTTTATTTTCTCAGTTTCTTGAGAAATAAAATGGGAAATTATACCAAATCCTGGTAAAGCTGTGATTTAGGAGCCAGTGCTTGACCACAATCCCACCTAGTGGTAAGCCCTAGATTATATATCAAGCAGTCTTAGGTGTTAGCGTAACATAAGCCACTCTTGCATTGACGCTAACTATTTTTGAAATCTAATCAAATAAGTATTTCTATATTATTGAAGCTGCTGTGCAGGTTAACAGAATTCATGTAGCCCTGGAACATTTTTTTTGCAAACTCTCCCTTGTGTATTCCATTGAACGTGAGAAATTATATTCATCACTATGACCATCATAGCAGTCTTTCACAAGCCAACTGCTGAATATAGGCCTCCCCCAACGAATGTCACCAAACACGATCCCAAGCCACCTACATCCATCGATTGCATGTGTTACCAGGTTATAACATAATCTATTTAGGTTCGCCCTACACTTCGCTTGTTCGCAAGTCTGCCACTCGAGAACCTTTACCATCGGTTATTGGTTCTGCCAGCTATATGGTTAGTCAATTATTACTTCAGCTTATTTCGTGGTAGAGCCATACTACACCTGTATAAATAGTATAGTTGTAGCATGAATGGGTCGGCTCGACCGGGGAAGGACCGCGCTGTCACAGAATACCAGCGTAAAATAGCAGCTTAATGCTGCTGTGCTTCGTATGGTGAGTGTGGAGAGCCGGAGACCCTTTTTACTGGAAAAGAGGCGTTCCATCTTAGTCCTCACGGGTGACAACGCTGCATTTAAATTCGTAATTGAGGACCGATGTAGATGTCTATGGGCCACAGTAACCATTTACCATCAGGTGGACTGTGTGCTCGTTTGTCACCCTTATCCTATAAAAAAAATTCGTCTGTTGAGCTATGCCGATAACTCTGGTAACACTGCGGATATCTTCGTTATAAATTTTATCACGCAGAGAATCTCCGAGCAGAGCCCTCTCCATAACTTGTTGAGCGACCTATCATTCGCAACACTCTTTGTTTGTACACTCTTTTTGTCATGTTTTGAAGAATACTTTGAAGAGATGCGTAATCTTCTGAACACTGCCCAGCCGATGGACAATTTGTTATAGGTAAATATATACATATAAATTATTTTGAGCTGAAAAATTTATTCAACGCCTAATGTATCAGTAAATAAGAAATAAGTTAAAGAGAAATTCCTAAGCTAGGCGTTCAGTACTCATAATAAATTTGATTGTAAATATACGCACTGTCTTTCAGAATACGTAATAGACTGACGCTTAACCACTAGAGTAAAAAGCTCTAAAGCGCTCCAGTGTTCGTTGTGACGGCACGCACGCCGCAGGCGGTGCCCGCTGCTCGCGTCGATCTATCCAGTGTTTGCACGTGTCATCCGCGTTTGTTCCTAGGATTTACAATTAAAACTTTTAAATATTGAAAAAAAGAAATAATAATTTATTAGTCGTAAAATAATTAATTAAAGGCATAGACGAAAAAATACTAAGGTGTGGACCTTTCCTATAATATAACTTTTATTAAATATGCACGAAATAATTTCGACGTTTTTAATATAAGTACATTATGCGTACACAATAAAATCGATGATGCTATTATTAAGTTAAGAAAATAATTATAAAATATCTCAGTACACAAACTGCTTAAACATAAACGTGTTTTGAATAATATATTATCCTTTTGAGAAAATTAATGTAGAGGACCTACGAGTACTTTCAACATTGCGTTCATATTTAGAGAATTCTAAAATACGTAGAGATTTAACGGAATCTAAAATAGTGTTATCTGCATTAACTATAAACAGTTCTTAAACAAAAACTGTATTTTTATCATTTACTATTGTTGAAGTTCAATAGTTCGTCCTTATTTTTATGGAAGACGTTTTCTGCTGATTTCGATTGGAATCTTTTTTTCAGTAAGCAGACTCCACTTTAACTCGCTTTAACCAAAGGAATTTGTTACGTGTTTTAGTGAACAGATGTCTTTCTTATTTTACTGTAAAGATTTCCTTTCTCTATTAGTGACTTCATAGGACTTTAACTTTTAATTAAAAAGTCACATTATGAGATAGGACTTTCATTCGAATGTCTCTTTTTATTTTAATTAGATGACATGGAATAAAACTAATTCTATGGATTTTATCGCGTTTAATTTTAACTTTTTTTTAAAGTCTCGACGTTTGGGGTGCTTTCCAGCGCCCTTGGTTACGGGGGGAGGGGGGAGGGGCTGAGGTATTTGACGTCCCGATGTCATAGGCTACCTTCAACTTTTAATTATTTGGTCCGATCTACGCAGACCGAGCTTACATTATCTTGAGGTTTTGCAGTAGTATACTTAGGTTTGGATTTAATTTTACTAATTATGGGTTCCCAAGCAGGTGGTAGCATCCAGCCATCTTCTCTATTAAAATTGGAATGTTTTTTAATTTCAATAGCCTCGCGAATCATCCTTGGTAGGAATCGGTGTTCTTTTGTGAGGATTTGTGGTTTATCAAATCTGATATAATCGCATAATATAATAAATATTTAATAATATAGAGTGTCGGTGCTTCAAATTAGCGATATGTTATTTCACGCAGGTTTTTATGGATCTTTTTGTTTGTCCTATTTATGAGAGACCACATTCACAATCAAGCTTATATACTCCTGCATCTTGTAGAGGGAATTAAAAAAAGTTAAAATTAAACGCGATAAAATCCGTAAAATAAGTTTTATTCCATGTGGTATTCGCGTAAATTTTAATTATGAGACTTTAAAAATTAATCTTTTTTTATTTTGTTGAAAAGGACTACGTTGTTTTTATTTCATATTTTCAGTTCAATTTCAGTTATATTGACTTTCATCATCAGTTGAAGACCTATTTCTTTAACTTTTAAATTTTACTATCTTATTGCTTTTTTGTTGGTTAAATTTATTGATCGATTACTAATTTCTTAAATTTGACTTGGCTAATAGCATATTAACATAAAAAATATTTTTTTTTAAATCAAGAGCCTCTTCGGCTTCGGTCACTTATTTTAGTGTTGCATTAAAATCTAATAGAATATCTATTTATAAAAGTATTTTGTGTGCAATATTTCTGACTGAGAGCTAAGTGTCTTAGCTGACTTTTTTATTGATTTTCATGGTGAATGACATAAATGAGATTCACTATGGTTTTAGAAAGAGTATAAAAGTGGGGTGGGAAGGTCGCCTTTTGCCCAAATTTATTTAAAGTACGTAATTTGGAAAGACTACTACCGTGCAGGCATGTGGTGTGGATACGTGTACATGCGAGATATCAGTAATTGAATACCAATCTACATTTTGATTCTTCACTAATCAGGAGGCGCAATATGTGCTTGCTTGCTATCTTTAATTCTATAAAAAAATTCTAGTGCGTCCTTGGACGTAGAAGGGAGGGGTAGACCAATGTTTTTAATGAATGCTTAGCAGTAGACTTTTGATAAGTCATCTGAATAAATGATATTGTATCGATGATTGATGATAATTTTAGGCGCAGTAGCGGTGCGCCACTGCAGAGTCTACTACACTTGAGGTTGCCTCGTATAAAGGCAAAATGAGAGTAGTGGTGCTGGGATTAGTGGTGATGGAGATAGTGCACGCAGTTGAGGGAAGGCGGAATGTGCTCTTCCAGAACTCAAGAGAAAGAGCAAATTGTAATTTACATTTGTCCTTAATTGGTAGGTAATAGTATTTTATCGGACCCGTTATCAGATGATGCTAAAAACTGTATTTGTTAGTTAATAAGAGATTAAGTAACTAGTAAAGTAGAATAAGTTTATTTGTTAGTAAAGATTTTTTTGTAACTACCAGGGCGGCATAATCGCATCAGCGATAAAGCCCTTTATTTATGAATAAAAAAAACAATGTAAGACATATTTTTTTTATTTTATTACGCTGATTTTAGGAAATTAATTTTTAACATATTTAATTTAATTGCTGCCGGCGGGGATAGCATCAGCATTGCGTGGGTCAGGGTACTACTGTGACCTTTACGGTGAGCTCTTAGCTCGTGAGGTAACATGACTCTTAGTTAAGATATAAAGGCTAAACGAAATGAACTTTTGTTGAAAAATTGAAAAAACAATAATACATTAAATTGGTATACAAATGCGAACAAAAGCCACTCAAAGTTATTAACATAAAAATTTGAATGACAAAAGATATTATACAACTGCTCTTTTGCAATGGCTCAGCTATTATTTAACTGTTGCCACTCGCAAAAAATCTTAACAAAGTTTAGTTGGAATAATTTAAAATGAGAAAAAGAATTGGCTTCTGTAGGTTTAACTCAAACGGTCTACGGATTAAAATTTGTTTGAATTCCTTTTTTGCGGTGTAATTTACTTTGCTGGTATGAATTTATATTTTCAAACTTTACATACTTATTATACAATATCAATAAAAACCTTATGAGGTTTTCTATCTTTGTCTTCAGGAGTGAGAACGTACGTATCTGCATTTTGATTCTTTATCGAGGATAAATGTAGATTGCCTAAGGGCCACATTCATTTACCATCTGGTGAACTGTGGTGATCGTTTATCAGCATTATTTATAAAAAAGATATTCACTGCTTTAGAAAAGTTATAACTTTTGATCACAAGTACTGCACTTATCGTTTGAACGGGTGTTGGTTTTAACTTCTCGGACTAGTGTGTAATTGACTTATCGGGATCGTGCTTTGTTGCATTCCTTTGTTTGTGAGGAGTGAATTTGTGATGGACTGTAATAATGATGATGATGATATATGAAATTTAGATGATATATGATATTTTAAAGGAATGTTCAGACAAATGCTATACAATAGAATTTACACATTTTTTTTACTGGAAATGAGGCATTCCATCTTAGTCCTCACGGGTGACAACGCATCTACATTTTGATTTGTAATAGAGGATAGATGTAGATGTCTATGGGCCGCAGCAACCACTTACCATTAGGTGGACTGTGTGTTCGTTTGTCACCCTTATCCTATAAAAAAAAAAACACATTTGCTTAAATAATAAACTCTTTGAACAAGATCGGATTTGTGGAATTTATCAATATCTGACTATGTGCACATTCTGATTGAAATATTAAATTGATTTGTTCAATCCAATAAATCATTTATTATTATTATTATATTTAATTTCAAGTAATTAGGACTCATTATTACATTTATTTAAAATTACAATTTAAAAAAATACTCTATTACTATCTTAACATTGAATACATGCAATATATTATGCAATTTTAATATTATTAATTTTTCATTTTTACATTTCCTTGTTTTTGTTGACTGTGCTATAACTTGTGGCTTAAAGGATGCTATATATATATATTAAAATTAGTTTCAAAATTCATGCAATTAAGTCACAAATAAAGCTTGCATATAATTATGAAATCAGCCGTGTTAGAACCAAAATACATGATAATTTATTCACTAGGGCATTTTTTTAGTTTAATGATGTAGTTCTGTGATTCTGTGATCTATCTCACGTTTTGTTTGACGTAACAACTTTTTATGTCTTTTGTTTAATGGGTTGTTCACATTGAGAGAATTTTAGTTGTGTTGAAATAATATTCAACTTCCGTATTGTACGGTCGTAGTAAACTTGTGCTTATTTTTTAATTACATAAGTATTTTATGTAGCATATAGCGAATCTCTTATTTAACGTGTATGAAATTTAATTTGAAAATTCTTTAGCTAAAAGATAGTACCAGTAAAGCAGGATTTTAAAATCTCAAGAAATACTAAAATAATTCCATTTTAGTATTTTTGAGCGTTCAGTACCTATTGATATGGTTATAACATTCTTGTAGCGTATATAGTAAAACACTCAACTTGCTTCGGAGGCTGTTTTGAACAATATTTTTTTAACAATTTATAAACTGTTATGCCCTGTAGTGTTTGACCGATGACAGTTGTTTTAAAAAGAATATTGTTTTTCATAAAGATAACTTTATTCAAACTGATTCGAAATTTTTATACATTATCAGCATCATCATCATCATTACAGCCCTTCACAAGTCAACTACTGAACATAGGCCTCCCCCAAAGGAATGCCACAAAGCGCGGTCCTGAGCCACCTGAATCCATCGACATCCTGCATGTGTTACCAGCTCATCACTCCATCTAGTGGGGGGCACCTACACTTCGCCTACCGGAACGACGATGCCACTCTTCATCAGGACCTTTCTTTCCCATCGGCATTGGTTGTCGGTTCTTCGAGCTATATGGCCAGCCCATTGCCACTTCAGATTACTTATCCGTTGGGCTATGGCGGTTACTCTGGTCCTACCGCGGATATCCTCATTGCTAAGTTTAAGAGATTTTTTTATACACGTATGATTAAATACTGACCACTTATAAGTTGTACAATAAAACATGTATATAATCAAAGACAACAGCAAACCGTTACGGTGAAACAAAAAATAAATTACTGTAGGTATTTCATTTTTCTTATTAGCCGACAGAAAAAAAGTAGGGGCATTTCAATTCGACTGTATTTTTTGCGTGTATGTTATAACTGTGTGCCGTAAACCAATTTTTGATAATTGGAAAACATTCCATCCTTAAGTGTGAAAAAACAGGAGATAAAGTTTTTAAAGTAACTATTTCAACGACATTCTAGTTCTAAATTTGGGCTTGTGATATTCCTGAGTCTACTCAAAAGGGGTCACACATTTAAACTTGATGATTTCTTATATTTACGCGAATACTACACATTGAATAAAACTATTTTTACGGATTTTGTCGCATTTAATTTAAACATTTAATAAAAAAATAATTGTATAATTCCAAGAACAAAATGAATAGGTACATTAAAGTTACAGCCTATATACGTCGCACTGCTGGGCACAGGCCTCCTCTCATCTCTGAGAGGGTTTTAGGGCAAGGAAATGTCCGCCGCGCTGCCCCAATGCGTGTTGGCGAACTTCACATGTCTTCAAAATATTTGGTTTTTTCTTATTTCTCAGACATGCAGTTTTCCTCACGATCTTTTCCTTCACCGCCGAGCACGTGGTAAATCAGCACTTAAAATTGCATTAACATGGGTACCGGCGAGGATAGAACCCGCGTACTGTGAAACTTACAGCGAGCGCTAACCATCTGAGCTACCACGGCTCAATAAATATAACAGGTACATTAATATTCACATAATATTTGAAAGTTGGGGCTTCAATTCTTTCTACGCTACATCTTGGCATCGACCGGAACAACTATTATAAGAAATTACTTTATTCTCTTTAGTTATTTCAAGTCTGCATTTACTTTTTATTAAAAGTTTTATTTTAACTGATACTGCTGATGTCTTACAAAACGGCATGCGATTGGTAACGAGTTAAAGATGTGTTTCAGTAAGTGGGTTAGTAATTATAGCTTTGTTATTCTCATGCGAAAAGATCGAACGGTAACCGTTCGAAAGACCGTTAGGATAAGTAAGGCCAGCGGTGGTCCGCACAGTTAGTGAGCTAGGATATTATCATGGAATTGGATTAATACTCAGAGTAATTACGTATATATTATACGATATAAAATGCTGTAAAACTGACAGAGTTATTTTTTTTATAGGATAGGGTGACAAACGAGCACACAGTCCATCTGCTGGTAAGTGGTTGCTGTGGCCCATAGACATCTACATTTATCCTCGTTTGCGAATGAAAATGCAGATGTGTTGTCACCCGTGAGGACTAAGATGGAATGCCTCGTTTCCAGTAATAAGGGTCTCCGGTTCTCTACACTCACCATACGAAACACAGCAGCATTAAGCTGCTATTTTACGCTGGTATTCTGTGAGAGCGTGGTCCTTCCCCGGTCGAGCCGACCCATTCGTGCTACAGCTATACTATTAAAATACATGCAGCATGGCTCTACCACGTAAGAAATTTTCTGTCGTTAACTGACCGGAAATAGGAAGCGGTATTTCTAATAGGCTCTTGATATAATTCCTTTATACTTTTGAGTGATGGTGAGATGATGGTTACAGTTTTTTAAGAAACATCACTGCGCGTGGCTGTAGCAGTAGTTCCTTCAGCAAGTGAGAACAAACACACTGCAATTTATCTTAGACACTCATTTGCGATATTTATTTACGAGGTAGAGCCATGCTGCAGCTATATTAATAGTATAGTTGTAGCACGAATGAGTCTGCGCGACCGGGGAAGGACCACGCTCTTACAGAATACCAGCGTAAAATAGCAGTTTAATGCTGCTGTGTTTCGTAAGGCGAGTGTAGAGAACCGGAGACCCTTATTACTGGAAAAGAGGCATTCCATCTTAGTCCTCACGGGTGACAACGCATCTGCATTTTGTTTCGTAATCGAGGATAGATGTAGATGTCTATGGGCCACAGCAACCACTTACCATCAGGTGGACAGTGTCCTCTTTTGTCACCCTTATTCTATATAAAAAAATTGTTTTCAATAAACAACAAAACATAATGTCGCAAACAAAACGTTAAACTTTCGTAATTAAATATTTATTTCAAAAAGTACATACATTTTTTTAGACTTTTAAAAGGTTTTCAATAAACAAAAAAAAAAAACAAAATGTTGCAAACAAAACATAACATTAGAAGCTTTGCTGTCCTGAAAGTTTCAAATATACTGTTGTGAAACTATAAATGTGCTAGTAACCTGATATGACGTGAAATGTACACAGACGTAAAAGGTGTTAAATAATTATAATCGAGTGTGATAGCATAAACTTTTGTAGACAATTAAATAATAAAAAATAACTAATTGGGAAGTAAAAACTTTTTGATCGGTTAATTATTAATTGTGAGTTACATTTGAACTTGGAACATTTTTATAAACGATATGAAAAAATAACTAGTTAACTATGATTGTTATTGGCTTGAAGAAACATAGTGTGGACTTAACGAAAATGGGTGTATGGGTGTGGTTAGCAGCGTTGATGTGTGGCTCGCAGGCAGCAGTGTTGCCACCACCATGGGCGGATGCAAGGCGAAATCCTTGTGCTACTCATCCAAGAGGGTGGCTTATGTTGTATTGGCCTTCTGATGGAAAGTGTTACACTATTTATAAGGTATGTATTCATTATTATTATTATACTGTAAATTTATGTTTACAAAAAGTCCATTCTTGCTGGTTCTTCCCAGGACGGAGGGTTTTTCAAATCAGTGGTTAAAGCATAAATGGCTTTGAGTAACTATTCTTGTAAATTATATTGAAAAAAATGATTTTATTCTATTATATTCTTTTCTATTTAGTCTACTAAATAAATAACTAAATTAAGTAAAGTATCAGTCAAACAACTTGACATATTACTATACTGGGTGTATAAGTATAATAGATGTAAAAAAATTCTGTCCGATGCGTGAGGATTTTAATCGGTATCATTATTTATTTATCTATAATATGTTATCCTTTTCTTAAAAAAAAAACCAAGTAAACCAAGAAAAGCATCATGTGGTTTATTAAATTAAAATTTAAAAATAATTTATTAAACTAAACCAATAAAGATTCAAACAGAGTAAATGTACCATTTTGATCGGTTTTAAAACGATAGAAAGAAAACATTCTAAGCGAACGCAATCATGGGTATACCTAGTAATAATTAAAAATAATATTTAAAAATATTAATTGAATAATTTAAAAAGGTTTTGCAAAAAGCTTCTAGGTAAACATCCACATTTATTCCTTTTGCTTGAATTAACCTAAGACTTTTAAATTAACATGAACTCTACGAACGTATCTCTCAGTAATATTTTTGAGCAGACGTTGCAAAAACGTTTTACTAAGATAAAAGCAGTAGGTCAGTAAGCCGTTACAGAATTATCCGGTCACGGCCTTTCATAAGTCCGTCGACCAAATGAAACCGAACTGGATAAACCGGAATTCAAACAACAATTAATACCTCGTGAGAATTGCAATAGTAATGTTTGTTAAGTATATATATCGTTCATTAAACGTTACACCTCTTGAAGTGTAGATATATTTGAGGGACGGTATTGTTTATTGCGTTAACTGTTACTCACGTATTTCGGAATTTGTTTGCTATTACGTTGGTGATCATCACCGTCATTATACATACGTATTATTTAATGATATCTTGTATTAAAATATCAAAATAATATGGATTCCCATGAAGAATGATTCGTAATGCTATTGAAATTAAAAAGCATTCAAATTTTCAATAGAGGAGGAAGCTAGGTATTGTTAGGGTTTCTTCCACCTATATTAATTGATACAATTAAATCGAAACGCAAAGAATATCACTACAAGACTTCAAGATACAGTTAGCTCTTTGTACTACTTTGTAGGTTTAACTATGAAATCGGGACCATGGGTGCTGCAAAGCACTCAAAACGTCGGGAGTTAAAAATAAAACCGGCCAAATGCGAGTCAGATTTGCGCATGAAGGGTTCCGTACCATCGTAGAAGGTTTAAAACTATATCAAAAAACACGTTTCTAGTAGAGGAACATCTTTTAATTTTTAATTTATTCTATTTTTTATTATTTGTTGATATAGTGGCGTTAGAAATACACATTCAGTGAAAATTTCAAGTATCTATCTATTACAGTTCATGAGACACAGCTCGCTGACAGACAGACGGACGGACAGCGGAGACCTAGTAATAGGGTCCCCTTCGGGTACCGAACTCTAGAAAATAAAATAAATCGCGATAAAATCTGTAAAATTTTTGTCCAATATAACATAATATAATTATTATTTAAGTAAGATTAGAGTAGTGACGTATTAGAAATTGTCACCCCATTTAAGCCCGTAGGTGTCGTAATCAACTATGAAAATGCCAGAATATTTTTATGTCTTCCGGTAGATGAGTACCATCTTGAGGTAAAATACTTAGCGACGGACAGCAGGGTCAAAGGTGCGGAATGTGTGACGATTAAGGAAAATCATCCCTACAACAGGATAGTCCCTGTATCTAACTTTATGTCCTGATGAAGAAGAGAAGGGGAAAAGAAGATGCCTAAAAGATTCAAAATACATGCATAATGTTTTTACAATATTTTTGCCGCGTGACTTTATGAATTGAAAATGAAATTAAATATCGTTCCCTCCTTTTCACTGAAGTTTGCGATCCGTAAAAGTGTATATATTTTACCGACTTCAAAAAGGAGGAGGTGCTCAATTCGACTGTATGTTATTTTTTACTGTGTGTTACCTCATATTTTTTTTCTAGGTGCATCGATTTCGATTATTCTTTTTTTATTTGAAAGCTGGTGCTTCTCATGTGGTCCCATATAAATTTTAAAGTTCGACCAATTGATGAATACTTTTTGAGTTATAACTAATAACTTATATTGAAGACGGTTGTTCAAAATCTTTAATTTTAAATTATTATTGTTAATTAGTGTTGCGTCTAAAATAGATAACTCGTAATGCGATTGTTACGAATCCTCCCAACGACAGGAGAGGCTTGGATAAAGAATAAAGAATGGTTCCTGCAAAGAAAACAATACAGTCACGTCAACTCAATGAAAAAATAAAAAGTTGAGCGAATAGACTGCCGCAATTATCTACGAATGGATGAAAACACGTATATCCAACTGTTATCAGCGGTGGCTGTTTTAATTCAAAAGCAAGATTTAGTAATGAGAAAAGCTATATCTAATTACCACACTAACACTAAGACTAACAGTGGCGTTTAGATTCCTTGCAACAGGGAACATACGAATGTTTCAAATATTGTAACATGCCCTAACATGCCACAACTGACGCCTGCACAGGCAATCGCTACACACGCTCAGTTTCGCATGCACAGTTAAACTGCAGTGGTACCCATGGGAACAAATATCATAATTCATATATTTTCGATTTGCCTGTAAATCTGCACAATTATGCAATAACATACACGCTTCGGTTTACCTGGTAAAACTGTCAGGTACACTCTAGCGTGTATGGCTTTATTGTCCAGAAGTGATAACGCACGTTCTTTATTTGATTACAAGTTTCGGTCAAGTTATGCAGGGGCCGGAGGACGTTTTAAAAATACTAATTAATTTATTAATTAAAAGATGTTTAATCGCCACACGAACTCGCTTAAGACTAACGTATTATTCTATGCTTAAAAAAATGTATGAGAGCCCACACAGGAGCTCGGCAGGTTCCGTTTGTCCACTCAGCACATGTCTGTGGACTACAGAATACTCTGCTGATGTGGACATCGTGGTGGGTCTCGCCACCCGTGACACCTTCCTCCTCATGTTCGAAGTTCTCGTTTACAGGAGAACTTCGGATACAAAAATTAAAGTTTAAATGATACTTATGAACTAACACGCAGGTTACAATAATGAATAACAGTCCATTCAATAAAATGGTCCATAGAATAACACTTTTAATTACCACAATTGCCTTTTCACTTTCACTGTTTTTAATTTCACTTTTTCTTAATGCAGCTGACGGAAGTTTGAGGTCCGTAAGATCTGTTCCTTCTGCGTTTTTTTATAGTATAGGGTGACAAATGAGCAAACAGTTCACCTGGTAGTAAGTGGTTGGATGGATCATTCATCCACGATTAAGAATCTAAATGCAGAATGCATTGTCACCCCTGAGGGCTAAGATGGAATGCTTCGTTTCCAGTAAAAAGGGTCTCCGTTTCTCTACACTCGCCATACGATACATAGCAGCAATAAGCTATTATACAGTATTTTACGCAAGTATACAGTGAGAGCGTGATCCTGCCCCGTTCGCGCTGATCCATTCATCCCACAACCATAATATAGCTGCAGCGTGGCTCTATGGTATTGAAATATAAATGTCCTTAGTGACGAGAGGTATTTCCAAAAGATAAGTTACGTTATTTCCTTTTAATTAAGCGCTCACTACTATAGTTCGCTCTATCTTAACTAATCAAATAATAATGTACTTATAATTAGTGTGAACTGAGACGTGGTCCTTCACTGCTGGCCGGATGAGGAAGCTCAAGGTCGCTCAGCGAGCTATGGAGAGGGCTATGCTCGGAGTTTCTCTGCGTGATAAACTCAGAAATGAGGATATTCGCAGTAGAACCAGAGTGACCGACATAGCCCAACGGATTAGTAAGCTGAAGTGGCAGTGGGCCGGCCATATAGCTCGAAGAACCGACAACCGATGGGGAAGAAAGGTTCTCGAGTGGCAGCCTCGTACCGGTAGGCGAAGTGTAGGGCGTCCCCCCAAGAAATGGAGTGACGACCTGGTAAGACATGCAGGAAGTCGATGGATGCAGGTGGCTCAGGACCGTGCTTTGTGGCATTCTTTGGGGGAGGCCTATGTTCAGCAGTGGACTTGTGAAGGGCTGTAATGATGATGATGATGATGAATTAGTGTCTCAATACGATTAAAGAATTCTCTTTCGACTACATTACTTAAGTTATGTGATAATGTTATATTGTCTTTACTAATTTGGATTAGACTTTCATTTAATTTTAATGTAGAGTTGGTCAAATATTGTACTATTTCTGTGATTAACGTCATCCTGTTGTCATTACTATTCTGTCTAACTTTTAACGGAATCATTATTATCGAGGTTTCCAGTGATTATCTTAATTAATAAACCTAATGGATTAAGTATAGCGCGTCTTACTCTAAAAGAATAGGTTATATTTGTTCAAGTTTATGAAAAGTTAAATTCTTAATATATGGCGTATTAGCATCTGCAAAGTTATATGAAAAATTCTTATTTAAATTATTAACTAACTTTTTTAAATCGGAATACCTCAGAACATTGACTTTTACATCCTCAATGAATGGTTTGAGGTCTATTATTTTATCAATGATCCATCTATTATTACTGATGATAGCAGTTCCTTGTTTCACGGGTATTATTCCAGGATTGCTATTTGACTCCTGAAGTTGAAGAGTCTGGAGGCGTGTTACCGTAGCTACTACCAGGACGAGCAGGAAGTGCCTGTGAAAGGCATTTTACAGGCACCTCCTGCTTGTCGTTAGAGGAACTTTACTATCACGTCTTTTAATGTTTACGGGAATAACATTTCTACTAATGGTGAAATTGAAAATTGGTGGTTACTAGTACCTTTTGAAATCGTGGCTTATCTATACTACTCCTATTATTAGTACCATTTGCATAAATAGTGTCTCCGGGTTCTATCTTCAATTCCGTTTCTCCACCTCTCTTTTCAATAACCTTTTCTTTCTTTTGTATGGCTTGTACTGTTAGATGTTTATAGAGATATTAACTAAGCTTTGCATGTTCATTAACTGACTGTTGTAAATACTGTTATTCAAAATCTACCTCAAATGCATGTTATGAATCTGTACGTCCAAATAAAACTTCAAAAGATGTTAAACCTGTTGTAGAATGTATGCTATGATTGTATGCCATTATTGCGTATGTCGATATGGAAGAGCCGTATGTACATTTGTGTTCATGCTTTGCTAGTCTATATATTTTCAGGATGATTGAGTGGAATGTGGCAATATGAAGTTCTATTTTATAAGAGGAAAGTAATATTTTAAATAACGCATTGTGAAACTTAAATACGGGATCTGAACTTATTTTGTGGGGGACACCGTAAAAAGAAAAATATTTAAGAAGAGCTCTGTGAACTTCGGGAGGCGATCTATTAATTATTTAAAGGCCGGTCCTAATTTACTAAAGGCATCGATTGTTAAATAATAATAACCTTCGACTTTAAAGAGATCTATGAAAATTTCTTCCAGAGGTTTATTTTGGGTTTGCGTCAGTTGGAGTTTAGATTTTATGGGGTTCTATCATATTTCATATTTTTACATGCTTCACGTGAATTTATGACACTGCCTATGATTTGGGCCATATTATGCTAAAAGTATGAGCTAGGGTTGATTGGGTTATATTTTAGATATGGGCTAGGGTTTCCAATGTGATATTTCTGAACTATGTCTCTTTGTTCCTTTTCATTATCTATGTATACGACTCTTTAGGGCATTTGAAAAATTGTACAAGTTCCTTTTTAAACAAGAAAATTAATAATTCCGTGAATTGTTTATGATGTTCTTCATTTTGGAAGTAAATGAAGTATTTAGTTTTGTTCCTAGTGTTTTCTTTCAGAAATTGTTTTACTAAATCTGGTCGGTTTAACCCTGCAGTGAACGCACCTTATAAAAAAAAACGTAAATTGTCGCGTGGATTACGTATGTAGTCCAATTTAAAATAAGAAGAAAGCTGTAAAATATCAACTAAAATGTATTTTTATTTTATTTTAAATATGTAACAAGGTAACATTTAGTCAACGGTAAATCATATTTAATAGACAAAAAACTCTTTAACAAACTCTTTAACTTTTATTCTAAATATGTATAATATTTAAAAAAAAACTTACATATTAATATATATGAAAATATCACATTAATTTCAAAGTGAGATTACGAATCAGTTTACATATTTATTTCTAATCTAATCATTTATTTTTAAACAAGAGGAACATAATATCGACGGTTAAAAGGTAATAGGGTATAAGCGACATTTTGGCCTAAAATGAGTCTTGAATGCCAAGCTACTTAAAATTTTCCACTTTTTCGAATACGCTTACTCCCATGGCTCTACAAAGACTTTTTTGTTGCTTATGACCAAGCAAAAAATTGCGTTTACGAAGTGTCATTTCGGTATAACCGACCGCGTTTTAGGCCTTTTTTACCCTTAAGGCGCTTTTAACCCTGTAAAAATAGCATCACTTCTGGTTTAAAGTCGGTTATGTATTTTTACTTCTCACTGGTGTGTAGATTCTGGTCGCATACTGCTCTTTACCATTAGCACCTGTTTTGAAAGTTGGAACTAATGCCTCTTTACCTTTGTCGTCACAAATATTAAGCGTCGCTTATGTCTTACTACCATTTACAAGTTTACCATTCACTTGTCGCTTATACACAATTACTAAAATCTAATTTAATATTGAACAGTCGGTTATACCTTACTACTATTTACAAGTTTACCATACAGTTGTCGCTAATACGCAATTACTATAATCAAACTTGATATTGTAATGTCGGTTATACCCTACTAATGTCGGTTATACCTACCATTTACTATTTTAATACAACTCTGTCGTTTATATCGTATTACTTTACAGTGATCATTTATTAATTGGTACTTACGCCAATTTGTGTCACTTTGTTACAATCAAGCAGCTATTTAGAAAGTCGCTTATTAAAAAATCCGTCGATTGTGCGCAGTACCTTAATTTTCTTCAAGTTATTGCGTACCAAAGACCTACTTTAATTAATCTACAGGAGATACCTTTTAAAGACTGAATATGAAATTAATTGATTTTAATATTGATCTCGATTAGCTGATAAGTTAGTCTTTGTAAACAATAGACCTGTTGTTATGTAGTCGATTTGTTGGTAAACTACTAAGTATAAATAGTTCCTTTAACCTTCCTACCCTTTATAATTATTTTTTTTATATTGGAGAAGGGGCAAACGAGCATGCGGCTCACCTGATAGTAAGTGACTACCGCCGCCCATGAACAACCGCAACACCATGCAGATGTGTTACCGGCCTTTTAGAAAGGTGTAAGCTCTTTTCTTGAAGGTCCCTAAGTCGTATCGGTCCGGAAAAATCGCTGGTGGTAATCGATTCCATAAGGAAGATGTGCGAGAAAGAAAACATCTTCTAAATCGCACAGTGGTGGACCGTCAATCATCTAGGTGGTATGGATGGTATCGGGAGTTCTGTCACGATGTGCGATGGTGAAATTGAGCGGCTGGAATTAATCCGAACAATTCCTCAGAGCACTCCCCGTGATAGATGCGAATAAATACGCAAATAGATGCAACATCTCTACGCAGTGCCAGTGTATCCAGCCGATCAGAAAGAACTCGGTTGTCGACGATTCGAACCGCTCTGCGCTGGATGCGGTCAAGTGCAAGGAGCTGGCACTGGGGTACCCCGGCCCAGAGATGAGACCAGTATTCCATGTGAGGCCGGATTTGCGCTTTGTAAAGTTGCAAGCGATGTGCCCGCATGAAATACTGTCTCGCTCTGCTAAGCACGCCAAGCTTTTTAGAGGCTAGTATGGCCTTCCCTTCCAAGTAAACACAAAACTGCACACTATTCGATATGTCGACGCCGAGGATTCCGATGCTAGCTGAGACAGCAAGGAGAGTGCCTTGAAACTGAGGAGATACGACAAAGGGCTTCTTTTTAGCGGTAAACGCGCAAACTTGTGTCTTTAGGGGATTGAACTGGACTATATTTAGTCGCCCCCAATCCGAGACTTTGTTCAGCAAAGACTCTACTTCAGACACAAGTTTGTCCCGGTACTCGGCGAAGTTTTCTCGAGAAATATTGGCACGGCCGGTATATAAGGCATCACCAGTGCTGTCGACTGTATAGCAATGAATGTTACTAGTTTGCAACATATCATTGATATGCAGGAGAAACAGCGTTGGTGATAGCATGCAGCGTTGTGGAACACCAGCGTTGATAGGCTTAAAATCAGAGTATGCACCATCTACTACGACCTTGATGCTCCGATCAGCAAGGAAACTGGTGATCCATTTGCACAATTTCTCGGGAAGCCCATAGGAAGGAAGCTTCGAAAGAAGCGCTTTGTGCCAGACCTGATCGAAGACCTACGCTATGTCCAAACTAACGGCCAATGCCTTCTCCTTGGACTTTACTGCCTCCGTCCATCTATGGATCAGGTAGACCAGAAGATCACCAGCTGATCGACCCCGACGAAAATCGTACTGTCGGTCACTAATCACCTGGTGATCCTCAAGGTACCTCATGAGCTGGCAGTTTATAATGTATTCCATTATTTTGGAGAATAAGGAGGTTATGGCCATAGGCCCGTAGTTGGACGGATCTGAGCGGTCGCCTTTTTTAGGGATCGGATGGACCAAAGCTGTCTTACATGAATTCGAGACTATGCCTTGGGAGTAGGAGTACCGGAAAAGACGCGTTAAACCGGTGCCAACTCCGGAGCACACGTCTTCAGCACAATGAGAGGGACTTCATCAGGCCCACTCGATTTGCTGACGTCCAAAGTCCAAAGTTGTACTTAGTTTTAATTTTTTTTTATTTTTGGAAGTGAATTATATTGTTTCATTAAATTACTTCTTTTTTTTTGTTACTATGCAGATACTAAGTACATCGTGAATACTACTTTTCTATTATAATTGTTAATAAATAGTCAAAAAACGTATTTTGTTTTCATTTAATCACATCAAATGATAGGTCAGATCATACTTAATATATAGAGCATTATTAATCTAGTTTGAATGATGATGATGATGGGTAACACTAACAGCCTTTAAATGAATGCAGTTACTTAAGTTTTATTTTAAAGGAGAATCATGTTTTTTGTTAACCTATTATTTTTAAGACGTGACATTTAATTCACATTACCAATTTCCCAAATCATACCGTATGTTGGATGTTCTCGTTTTCCTATTGGTATAAAAATATTGATGTGTGGATGTACCACGTTACCTTTTTTTCAACAAACTTACAGTGTCGTTAATGTCTAACATACTCACGATGTTTTTGCTAGACACTGTTTCTTGTGCTCCATTACCTATTCGCATAATGATCTGAATCGTCACGTATACCTCTTTACCCATTTAAGTTATTCTACAGTCATGTGACATATGCCCTTTTACCTCTTGGTATACGGATATAAAATGTAGCTAAGTCTTCTAAACTCTTTGTTTTTTTCTGTGTAGATGTAACTTATGCCAAATTACCTTATATGGAAAAAAGGATCAATTGATTTAAGCGACATAAAATCAGATAAAACCACATCGAATCAAATAAATAAAAAAGTCAATAAATGCTTTTAGCTTTGTTGATTTTAGAGCTGTTTATATTCTTACGTTATGACAATAAATAAAAAAGTTATGTCCATTTTTCTGCAATTTCAAACTTTAAACTGCTCTCCTGAACAATTTGGTTTTTGTTGCTTATACCCTATTACCTTTTAACCGTCGATATGTGCTTTTAATGATCTCGACAAACGAATTTGCTACATGCAACGCACTATCAGCGCTTATTTTTATTGGGCGATCTTCCACAGTCGTAGTAGAAACTTACTCTCCTAGTTTGTGATGATGCTGAGGTGGATGGCTGAATATCGGTTTCAAGAATATCTAAATTTGATATTATTTTACAGTGGATTACTATTGTAATCCACGCCACCACTGTAGAGTTAAAGGTAAGTGTACAACTAATATTCTTTGTTTTTCCTTAGACAAGTTTTTTACAGATAATTTGTCTATTGAATAAAACTATTTTTACGGATTTTATCGCGTTTAATTAACTTATTTTATATTCCACGGTTGCTGGAAAGCAACCGAAACGGCGGAAATGTAAAATAAGTTAATTAAACGCGACAAAATCCGTAAAAATAGTTTTATTCAATGTGTAGTGTTCGCGTAAATATAAGAAATCATTATATAATTTGTCTATGTTTCAGCTGAACACTAAAATTTGATTAGGTTTGGTGTCGATCGCTTTCTGTAAGATTGGAATTCCCTGTGGTTCAGTGTCTTGTCCTGATTTCTATACTAGAGGGTTTTTCAGAGGTTGTAAATGTGCTACTAGAAGCGTAAGGTATGAAATAATCGGATTTAATTGATGAGGTTTTATATGAATCTGTATCCTCTATAACAACAACATTTTCAAAGTCTGTGTCTGAAATAGACATAGATTCCGGAGGTGGTAGTCTAAATGTCCTTTTTTTGCAATTCGTCTAATTCTTTAATATCTTTTATTAAGTCCTGAATTTCCTTATTTTTATCTCTGTCTTTATCAACATTTGCATGAGTGGTTTGATAGCCCAAATTATTGTTAGCATTTCCTTTTCAGTTACACTGTAACGTGTTTGGGGATCGTTACGGTTCCACTAGCATAAGGAATGGGTTTGTCTTGTCCTACTAGTAATTGTGAAAAGACGGCACCTAAAGCAAATTATGAAGCACCAGCAGTTAATATAAATGGCTTCTTAAAGTCTGGGTACATTAATATGGGGGCATTTGTCAGAAGTTCTTTGCATTTTTGAAAGGATTCTACGTATTTACTGTCGTCAAGAGGCACTGAGCGTTTCTTTTTCAAGCGTGCCGTCATAGGTTGAGTAACTTTAGCGAAATCTTTTATAAAACGTTGGTAATAGCCTATCAAACAGATGGATCTTTTAATATCGGTTGTCGTCTTTGGTAAGCGGTAATTTAATACGGCTTTAATTTTTTGGTCATTATTGGGTTTCAGTCCGTCGAAAGTTATCGTGTGTCCTAGGTACACACAAAATTTGGTGTAATTTAATATAGCTTCTCCGTTTAATAAATTGGTTGGTAATCTAAATCTTTGTTTGCAACGCGGGGCTATTTTAATTTCGTTAGTCGGATTATAAATTATGGGTATATTTGCGGAATTTGTTTGTAATTTTGATTTTTTTTTTGTAATTTGATTTTGGAATCTAATTGTTTAAGGAGATCGCTTCTGATAAGTCTGACATAACGGCTGTCAGCATCGTATATATAAAACTTATGTATCTGATGACTATTTGACTATATAATTATTACTTCATCGTGTAAATTAGATGCGTAAGTACTGATAACTTCAAATGGTTCGTTGTGTTCGTTCGTTCGTTCGTAATGTTTAAAGTTCGCAAATTATTCGTTTGTTTTAAAAGGACTTTTGAAAGATCTAGAACTCCCGGTATCAGTCATAAACTTAGCATTAATTTCGGGTATTTCTATATATGGTAATTTTAATTTAGGCTTATAATTTATGTGTATTTTCTCTGTGTTTGATTCGAAGCTTCTATTTGAAAATTTTCAATTTCGTTTGTTAATTCTTGTTCATTATATTCGGATATTTCAGGGTATTAGCAACAAATAATTTGGTCTTTCCTTTGGGTGTAGTCTACGTCATAGTACTGGATGTCGTCGCAAGTATCGTCACTATTTTCGTTAAGCGCGTATAACTCGTTTATACGAAAGCTTTTTCACTGGTAGGGCTGTACGCATGCTTACATCGGTCGATTGAAATTGTAGTCGTTGGAAATGAAGTGGTGGTCTATAATTAGTGGGTTGGCGATCTTGGTTAAACTCTAGTCTATATCCAAACTGTGGTGTTATACCTGTTTGCGGCTTATATCTTGTGGGTTGTTGAGGGGGTGTTGGTCTAATTCCAATTTTTGGGGTTGCTGTGTTTGTTAATTTAATTTGCTTGCTTGGCGGTATTCCAAATTTAAATCTTGGTTAAAATTGCATATTATGTTGGTGTTGAAATTTTTGAAGCTGTCGAAAGTGAAGTCTCATGTTTGGTGTGCTTTGTGTGTTAAATTTAAAACTTTGCTGTGGTATTTTTATTTTATGTAACAAATGGTTTCATTGAGAATTTGTCAATAAAGAGATTTTGAGACACTGGCTGAGGTTTGTGTGGGGCGTTGTTCGGTAATCGTAACATTTTATTTCTCGCCCGATATTGGTATAAGAAATTAACTTCTTCAAGCACTATGATCAATGCGCTTTCTAAGGTGTCACATTCTTTTAACCGTACAATGTGCAATGAATCCTCAGGTAAACTATATAAGAAAACAGTCGTGGACATATGTTTGTATATAGTAATTTTACTCTTACGAAAGTTAATACCTACTATTCTATTAAATATTAACTTTCTCAATTACTTAATGTACTCTTTATACATTGTATTCTATTGCAGAAATCGAGATATGGTTCGCCTTTATTAGTTTTTAAAGTTCCCAATTCGATCGCGATACACTCTTCAGCCCGTGGATCACTGAAGTGTTGCTCAAAAATTAGTTTTAATTCTTAACGTTAGAATTAAAACTGTGGTCTTTCATTAATAAGAGCGCCAGCTCTGCCTACTAACTTTGATGTAATCACTTGAAATATATGCAAATCTTGTTCTGTATTTCCTATTTCTCTACACAACTGTATAACGTATTCACATTTACGAATAATAATTAATAATTAAATACGTTAAGTAAATTTTCATCACCCTTCAAATTTTGTGATAATACCAGAAAGCTCCTTGGGAATCTGTGTTAATTTAAGAATTTTTATTAAAGTATATTTAAAATTAAATTAATTTAATACTAATATTTAATCAAAATAATATATTAATAATATAATAAAAATACTTATTTCTTATTAAACAAAATAATAACGCACTTCGAATTTTGGAAATAACGCTACGACTTTCTAGACACTTATAATTATAATTTAAAATTAAAAATTTTGTACAGCCGACTTCAATATAAGCGACTTCAATATAGGTTATTTAAGAATAACTCAATAACCATTAGTCTGACCTTGATCAAATTCATATGGGACCACACGAAGAACTATCAGCTTTCATATAAAAAAAGAATCATCGAAATCGGTTCGCCCAGTACAAAGTTATGAGGTAACACACATAAAAAAAACGAAAAAAAACATACACTCGAATTGAGTACCGTCTTCTTTTTGGAAGTCGGCAGAAAATGGAATAGGATAGGAAAATACAAATGGAATAGCGATTGGGTACTCACATACTGCCCATGTCCCTCCGACGAGTCTTAGTTCTGTAGCGTGACGTCTTCGCTGCTGTTCTTCTCGACATTCGTGGATTTTTGTTGAAAACGTTAGAAAACGTTCGTCGTATTTAATTGCATTAAAGTAAAACGCGATTCATAGATCCTACCGGCTGCGCCAGTCAATTTATACAGGGGCCGGAGGACGTTTGAAAAATACTAATTTATTAATTAAAAGATGTTTAATCGCCACAAGAAGTCGCTTAAGATTAACTTAATATTCTATGCTTAAAAACTAATGCATGAGAGCCCACACAGGAGCTCGGGAGTTTCCATTTGTGCACTCATCACATGTCGGTGGTCTACAATCAAAATATTCTGCTGATGCGGATATCTTGGATATGATGCGGATAACCTTGTTAGTGGTATCCACTGCTGTTGTAAGTAAATACTATGAGATGAACTGTGCACGCGAATGCGTATCTGCATGCTTGCGTGCGTGTGTTTCTGTTTGCGTGCATTCGTGTGCATGTGCATATGTAAGTGTGGGTAGCTTACCCTTTTCAACAAAATAGGAAATAAATTAGAATAGGGCAGATCGAATCGTAATCACACAGATAATTTTTTAAACAATTGAGCGTTGAAACACATCACTATCGCACATTTTTCACACAATTACACTGTTGCGTATCATATTGTCATGCATCTTGTCAGTTATGTATAAAAATAATTGTCGATTGTATTGCGTATTATATTTTTAGTTTAGTAATTACTTACTTGCAACAACGAAATCAAAATTACTGTTATTCATTTACCGTTCAGTGGGTCACAACACTTTCTAATTTAATGTCAGCGTGTCTATAAACATATAATCTTTTATAGAATTCATAGAGTTCTGCAATTTAAATATATCACAGACATCTTTACAACTATGGATAACTCAAGGTGCTACTATAGTTAGCAGAGTAATAATACTTTTCAAAATAATTTCGAAAAGATCAACGTTGATCTCTTTGAAGGACTTAGTAGAGCTATACTGCAGTGTATCATATCAGCAGCACGAATGGGTCGGCTCGAGCGGGGAAAGACCACGTCCGCACAGGATACCGTAACTTACCGTATGAAATAGCAACGCGATTCTGCTGTGTTTCGTACGGTGAGTTACGAGAACCGTAGAACCTTTTAACTGGTAACGTGACACTTTATCTTAGTCTTCTGGGGCGACAACGCATTTGCATTTTAATATTTAACTAAAGATATATGTGAAAAGATAAAGGTGGACTGCATGCCCGATTGTCACCTTTAATTCTATAATAATTTATAATTTAAAATTAAAAATTTTGTACAGCCGACTTCAATATAAGCGACTTCAATATAGGTTATTTAAGAATAACTCAATAACCATTGGTCTTACCTTGATCAAATTCATATGGGACCACACGAGAACTATCAGCTTTCATATAAAAAAAGAATTATCGAAATCGGTTCGCCCAGTACAAAGTTATGAGGTAACACACATAAAAAAAAAAACATACACCCGAATTGAGTACCGTCTCCTTTTTGGAAGTCGGCAGAAAATAAATAGATGGCAGAGTTTCTTCGAAAAGAGTGACACTCACCTAAGCAAATAGTAAAGTAAAGTAAAGTAAAGTACAAGACTATGAAGAGACTTATGAACTACAGGGCTGTGCCCAACAGTGGAAAATATGTAGGCTGTAATTTCTTACTTTAGATATATGTACCACTAAAATTGAGGTTTTATTATAGAACGATATACAAATATAATGCATTCAAACCAGACGGTTTGCTTTGTCGTTCGTAATACGAACTGCAGGATCGAGATAATTTGCCAGTATCCGTCTTTCCATTCGATTACATTTTTTTATCAATTATAAGCCACTGCTTGACTATTATCCCAAATAATCGTAAGTAGTGGTGTAGCAGCCGAAGATGGTTCAGAGCACGGGCTGTGCTTTACAATCCTATTCACCCTTGTGGCTGTCTTCAAGGCAAGAGTGAGTAGCCTTTTGTTAGGCGAAGTCAGTGCGTTTTACTATCTTACTCTTCATCACCACTTATTATCAGGTGTGTAGACTATTAAATAAAACAATTTGTGTAAGTAAGTGTGGCAACTATGTCAATAAATAAATTTAATCCTGCCTCATTGGGATTTGGGAGACAATCTTTGGGGAGGCATACATATGTTTAACTCTGGCTGTTAACATATAATTAAAAATTAAAAATTTTGTGCAACCAACTTTAATATAAATAAACCTAGCAAGCTAACAGCATAGCAAAGTGGCGAAGCAATCAGCTTTGTAGCAGTTTCTAACGGTTGCCGTTGAGCAATCAGTTTCAAAATAGGAGGTTCAGATGCCTGGGTGATCAGTAATCGATTGCTGAAAACAGAATTTGAAAATTCGAAACCGTTCTCGAGATAATCGTGGGACAGACGGACAGACGGACGGACAGACGGACAGGCGGACAGACGGACAGACATCGTGAAATCAATAAGTGACTTCGCAAGCTTCGCCACTTAATAATTAGAAAAGAATAACTCAAAAACGGTCAGGCCTTGATCAAATTTATATGGGACCACATGTGAAGCACCAGCTTTCAAATACAAAAAAAAAACATTGAAATCGATTCACCCAGTAAAAAGTGATGATGTAACACACATACAAAACCATACAGTCGAATTGAGTAAGTACCGGCTCTTTTTTGAAGTCGGTAGAAAAAATAATGTATAATTTAAAATTAAAAATTTTGTACAACCGACTTCAATATAAATAAACCTAGCAAGCTAACAGCATAGCAAAGTGGCGAAGCAATCAGCTTTGTAGCGGTTTCTAACGGTTGCCGTTGAGCAATCAGTTTCAAAATAGGAGGTTCAGATGCCTGGATGATCAGTAATCAATTGCTGAAAACAGAATTTGAAAATTGGAAACCGTTCTCGAGATAATCGTGGGATAGACGGACAGACGGACGGACAGACGGACAGACGGACAGACGGACAAACGGACAGACATCGTGAAATCAATAAGTGACTTCGCAAGCTTCGCCACTTAATAATTAAGAATAACTCAAAAACAGTCAGGCCTTGATCAAATTTATATGGAACAACATGTGAAGCACCAGCTTTCAAATACAAAAAAGAATCATTGAAATCGGTTAAACCGGTGAAAAGTTATGAGGTAACACACATTAAATAATTTAAAATTAAAAATTTTGTACAGCCGACTTCAATGTAAGTTATTTAAGAATAAGTCAAAAACTATTGGTCTGACCTTGATAAAATTCATATGGGACCACACGAGAACTATCAGCTTTCATATAAAAAAAGAATCATCGAAATTGGTACACCCAGTACAAAGTTATGAGGTAACACACATAAAAAAACATACAGTCGAATTGAGTACCGTTTCCTTTTTGGAAGTCGGCAGAAAAAAAGTATGCGATGCCTTTGTTATTTTATTCAAGGTTCAAAACCATCTCTTCTAATTATAAAAATAACTATCAATATTAACAGCCCCCGAGTTAACCTCTAATGACACTTATATTGTGAAGTGACTATTGATTTTTTTAATAACACCTACACAACTTAATTTCCAATCGTATAATAGATCATAAAACGGATTAAAATAAAACAGACGTAAAAATAGCAGAAATGAACTTTATAAAATACAAAGTTCTCATTAGAGTATCAATTTGATGCAATTATTTTCAATAAAAAAATGTGATATTTGTAACGCTTTAAATTATGGCTATGATCCCTAGACGTTTTTCTTGCTTGTTGTGTTGGCCAATGGTGTATTTTTATTTATGGATATGATAATAGGTGCCGAGATCGTTAAGGTATAAAAATCGTTAAGGTTAAAAGATGTCGATAAGAAATAAAATATTTTGATACAGCTATTATAATATCAACGTTTTACCCAAGTTGCTTCAATTTTCAGACTGTTGTTATAAACCGTATATTTAGCTCATCTTACTTCATTAGTTTAACGGTTTCCAGGCACGTGACAAAACTTAAGTGCATAAACAGAGTAATAGCGGCGATAATGGCTTGACGTATTAGGTTCCTGTCAGGTTTAAGGGTCGTTTGGTATAACACCGTACGCGTGTTTAATACAGGTTGTTTAAAAAAACGTACATATATATTAAATACAGGCTGTTTTAATAAACAACATTTTTGTAATAGATTTTTGTATTTCTTTATTTTGATCACGCTGGATAGATGGGTAGGTGAGTAGGGTTGCCAGATCGGAAGACCAAAATATCTGGACAAAATTTGAAAATGTCGGGATTTTGGGGTTGTTGTCGGGAGAAATAAATGTTAAAAATAAAAATGTAATACAAAAATATTATTTTTTGAATAAATGGGCTACAAATATACTTCACATTGTTGACAGACAATTAATGTAACTACACTTAATTTTGAGGTTGCCACAGGTATTTGGCATTGGACTTTACTGGATCCACCAATTTGGATCTTTTAGTGGTATTCAGAAAAGATTTAAAATTTAAACAATTTTCGACAAAGTTCAGTCATAGGCCGGCCAAACACATACAGAATTCCGAAAATCGAAATTCCGAAACGGAATCCCGTATGTATGTGGCCGGCCTAATTAGTAACTCAGCTTTTATTACATCAATAGCCTTACGATTTCTCTCTTCGGTATATAAATTATTTAGTAAACTAAACACCCTTTTACAGTAAGCATTGCTTACAGGAATTGACAACACAAATGGTATAATTTTTTTTTAATTTTGATTTAATTTTGGTTGCATTTTTAAAAAAATATGCCCAAATTTTGGCATTTGACATGTCCTTGTCTTTCGGAATATGTTCAAATATTTCTCGAAGACAACAGTAATCAGTATACAAAGCATCTTGGTCAATATCGTTTGAAATATTGAGAATATCGGGTAACGCGGTAGCGCTTCCCACGTAAATAAATTTGCACCTTTTAGAGACAATATAACGAGTTTTTTGTATAAAAGAGTTTTCAGAAAAATCAGAGCGTTCTTGCACATTCATTTTTTTTATAGGATAAGGGTGACAAACGAGCACACAGTCCACCTGATGGTAAGTGGTTGCTGCGGCCCATAGACATCTACATCTATCCTCGTTTGCGAATCAAAATGCAGATGCGTTGTCACCCGTGAGGACTAAAATGGAATGCCTCATTTCCAGTAAAAAGGGCCTCCGGCCACCTGCACTCACCAAGCGAAACGCAGAGGTAAACCTCTACTTCACGCTGGTATTCTGTGAGGTCGTGGTACCACCCCGGTTCGAGATGGCCCATCCGTGCGACAGCAAAAGCTGCCGCGTGGCTCTACCACGGCTAAAATGCTAAATGTTTACAAATTCCCATATCTCCTTTCGACATTCGTCTTCCCCTTTCAATAAAAAAATACTGACTAAGCTTTAAGGGCGTATTTGACGCAATTAAAAAAAAATAACATGGCAGTTACAGTTTGCTTTAATCAGACGATCGTTTGTCTGTTTTAATTTTTGGAACACAGAGTTATTTACGCCATAATTTACTGAAGCGTTATCCGCGCTGTACGCAGTTAACTGAATCAATTTTAAATCGTTATCTTGACAGAAGATAACGATTTCAAATTTATTCAGTTTTTTTTTGTATATTTTGACAATTTAAATGGATCCTCATAAAAATCTAACAGCTTTTTTAGATATCCCTGTCTTTGTATTAAAAAACTGCACAGCGTACGGATAGGTTTTGATATTTTCAACATTAGAAGAATCGCTTCCTACCAAAAAATACTCAGCGTCCTTAAGTTCAGTAACGACTAGTGCCTGTGCATATGGGGCGAGCACATTCCATGCTATTGCTGCAGCTTTTGTGCGTCCTTAAGATATTTTAGAAGCAATTTCGCTATCAGAATACACAGTAGAAGCTAGTTTCATCTGACAGTCGAGACTGCTATAACCATGAGTTACGTTGTGAAATATAAGCATTAATTCAGCTTTTGAGAAGATCTCATTTCCCTCATCGCTATCTTTCTTTACGAAGAAATTTTGAAGATTACCTGATACTTTCTATGACGGTTTCAGTTTATCGTAATTTTTTGTCTGCTTATGTTTGTCTAAACCAGAACTCCCATCATACTTGATTGAAATATCAGTTTGACACAATTTGCATACAACGGTATAATCATCTTTTTTTGTATCCACTTGAAGTAGTCTGGATAATTTTAGTCTGAATAAACCTACGAATCGGGCCAACGCGGAGCTTACAGCGTTCCATGCCACGCCACCAGCCCACGGCCCCCGCTTAACATGACCCAGGAGTGGGAACGTAGGACACGTTCCGTTCGAAAATGGAGTGAACGTGAAAGTGCGCGGCAATTTTAAATTATTATTTTGTATAAAACTTTTCGGGGAGCTGTTTGTCTGGAGATTTTGAGTTTTGTCGGGAGTCGGGAGATCATTTAAAATGTCGGGAGAATCCAGACGAATCCCGACCATCTGGCAACCCTATAGGTGAGAGTAGCACAGATGTCTTCACACTCATGATCAGCATTACTATATATTACATATTAATTTGTATCCAGTATTTAAACTGTATACTAATAACAAATTTTGAGACTTGTTTATTATGAAGCGACATGCAAGTTGCGTTGTCAATTGAAGTTGTAGTGAAGCAGTTGATAGATCAACTATTAAAACTCTCAGATTTTTTTAAAATTGATGAACAGTATAGAAAACGACCAAACAAATTAATATAAGGTTACGTTACACACATAGCTATAATACATATTATTATTATGTCAAATATAAGGTATATATTTCAAATACAGCCGAAGTCAGGAAGTTGGCGGTGTTTCACTTCCGTGCATTAAAAGCACCTAAAGCCGTTGGTCCTCCGCCTGATTTCTCACGGATCGTGTTGGATTGCAGTCCCATCAGACTGTTAGTGTGAGAGAGTAGAGAGTGCACCTGTGCTTACGCACACACTCGTGCTCTATAACGTGGATTGCGCAAATGACTGGCACATGAGTAAATAAACGGAGCTGAGATAAAGCTTCATACAACCCCGCGAATCGGTTGCATTACTACAAGCACACGGGGCATGTGTGCGTGACCACTGGCCGCTTGTCGCGTACGCGGCGAGACTGGAAAAAATCGGTTACGCTGGCACAGCCAGTGGGCAACAATCTCAGGGTCAGTGCGACGCACCTTGTTTGTTTTGTTAGTTGCAAGTTTGAATATTTTAATATAAAAACGTGGTATTATTAATAATGGCTGATTATTCCACTGTGTGTATGAAAAATAGTAGAAAAAATAAAAATATAATATACTTTAACTATCCCAAGGAATAGAATAGGTAATATTTGATTATTACTAATACAATAATAATATAATATAATATATATTATATATAATATATAATATCATATAATATAATATATACCCCTAGAGTGGTTTTAAAGAGCCGGAGGCGCGTAGGGGGAGCAGCCTCCGCCTGCTGTCACAAATCGTAGGCATCGGACGACGAGGAGGGATGCCTGCGATTTGTTACGCTAAGGCGTAGAGGATGCTCTTCCCGCAGCGCCGGAGACGTAGCAGTCTCACAATAGATACAGGACTCCTTCGGAATCAGTCCCCCTATATTTTATGGTGAAGGGGATTTTTTTCTCATATAATGGATTTATATTTACATTATAAATGATGAAAAAATATAGATATTTTAGAAATCGATTTTTTGGGAATCGATACATCAGCTTACAATTCGAATCTATTTAAAAAAATCGATCTTTTTCGGAATTAATCGACATCCCTACTGACAATAACAATAAAAATGGCGTCAAGCGTCATTTTTATTGCAGGATTAGACATAAACAATGCAAGAATAATTGATTTTCAATAACTTTTTTCTCAAAAATTACGCGCTTCCGCATGTTGTATCTTTGTGTGTGTGCTTATAATAGTGTAACTTTTCTGTAAAAATACGTATCAACCCCCAACTCGAGTCAATGGAAAGTCGTACCAAGGGCTGTAATGATGATGATGATGATGAATAAAACTATCTAATAAATGTTTTGTTTAATTTGTCTTCACCTATTGTTACAACCCTACCAAAATAGGTAACAATTTTGCAGGTTCTTATCAAGCTTTGTCTCTGTTCTGTTTATCTACTCATGTGTGACTCTGTCTCTGTTGAGACTGGTCGCCGACACAGAAATTTGGTCAAGAGGATATTATTGTACTTTTACTGAATAGTTAGTATACGTAGGTTCGAATACCCGTTGAAGCCAATATTTGTGTCAAGAGTTGTAAAATTACGTGCAATATTTGTGTTATAATATTTCGAAGGCGTGTGGAAGCCATTAATATGCGTTAAGGTAGCGCGGCGGGCTTTTGTAACCTTAAACCCTCAAACATACTCAGTTGGCTAATTCTTGGAAAGAGTTGAGGGCTAAAAGGGTTATTGAAGTGATGTATGGTTATTTTACCGTGTCTTTGACATTAAATTAATTTTGAATAAAACATTTCGGGTGCTCTGCACAACCCAGGGACTGAAGTGATTGAAGTTCCGATGTCAAAGTTAAAAACCTAGCAAGCTAACAGCATAGCAAAGTGACGAAGCAATCAGCTTTGTAGCGGTTTCTAACGGAAAAAAAATTCAAAATAGGAGGTTCAGATGCCTGGGTGATCAGTAATCGATTGCTGAAAACAGAATTTGAAAATTCGAAACCGTTCTCGAGATAATCGTGGGACAGACGGACAGACGGACGGACAGACGGACGGACAGACGGACGGACAGACGGACAGACGGACAGACGGACAGACGGACAGACATCGTGAAATCAATAAGTGACTTCGCAAGCTTCGCCACTTAATAAGAAGTACCTTCAATTTTTTAATTATTACTTTTGGTTTGATCTACGCAGAATGAACTTACTGTGACTTGAAGTGATATGTTTAGTTTTAATATTATTAATTACCAGGATCCCTGATCGTGATCATGATCTTATTAATGTAACATACCTCAAGATGCGGCTTATGTATACGTAATCAGCTGAGTGACGCACTATTTAATAAACGAAAATCAACTATCAAGTACATCATATAGTTAATTAACGCTGAGTGCAGGAGGTCCGTCACTTGAGATCGTAATTGTAGCAGCGCGAATCATGTAGTTTGAAAATATTTTGAGTGAAATTAATTATTACGATAAAATAGAGTATTATCATGAAATTTTACGGATTTTGCGAAATTGTTTACTGTGTTTATGCGAAAATTAACCCGAGCTCAGATTATAAAAGTAAACAAACAAAGATTTTAAAATCTCGACGTCTGTTTTTGTCACTGACGCTGTCGCTTTATTGCGTTAATTTGTACACATTGAGGTAAGTAGGTAGTTTTTTGTTATAGGATAGGGTGACAAACGAGCACACAGTCCACCTGATGGTAAGTCGTTGCTGCGGCCCATAGACATATACATCTAGCCTCAATACGAATCAAAATGCAGATGCGTTGTCACCCGTGAGGACTAAGATGGAATGCCTCGTTTCCAGTAAAAAAGTTGGTGTTCTGTGAGAGCGTGGTCCTTCTCCAGTCGAGCCGACCCATTCGTGCCACAACTATACAACTAATATAGCTGCAGCATGGCTCTACCAGGTAAGAATAAACATTTAACAATTTATGTAGAACTTCTTTACGTGGAAAACAACTTTATACCGTGAAATGTTATGATAACATTCTAAATTTCTGTCAACGTTACGTAATTGTTCCCGAGATCACAGAACGCTATCTCAAGTACAGCGCTTTAAGGGGCTGATCTTGGTAAGTGAGATACTGTTTTTATGTGTTTATTAATAAGGAAAGATCTTAGGATGCTGATATCGTAATGAGGGCGTATCAAACGATTACCCACTTGAGTTAGCCGTTGAGGAACGTTATTATATAATACGGACCTAAATACCAAATGAAAGAAAAATACCTTCTTACAAAATACGTTCATAAAAGTTTAGAAACGTGTTGACAAATTTAACAATAAAAAATATTTATACGTGAGTATATTTGTATCCATATTGCGTATGGGAGCGCTTAACACACTTATCCAACGTGTATGTGGCGTATTAAACAGCTGTTAAAATCAAATGTGATTGTGCTACCGACCCTATTTTAGACTTTATTGATGTTGAAATTGTGGTTATTTTACAGTGACAAGTATACATTTTCATGAACTTATAAGTGCGCTTTTGAGCGTGATTTCCGTCTTATACAAACCGTATTCACTGAAATCTACGAGCATTAAATTATAATGAGCTCTTTCTATATGAGAATTAAACAACTTTAATATTCAAACTTGTGTTTTATTCGTTTACATAATATAATGTCCTTATTGACGACCGCGAGACTAGAATACTTTGCTGTTGTAGATATCGGGTTCGAATCCCGTCTGAAGCCAACATTTGACATATAACACAACTTTATAATACTGATGACTGATATGAGAGGCCCGGCCAAGGGTTAGTTACCACCCACCTGGCAAAGACATACCACCAAATGATGCAAATCGTGTTCCGGTATTACTATATGTCAGGTAAAACCCATTTGTTACGCTAAGCCAGTGTGATTTACGATCTAGGGCTGCATTATCACTTACCACCAAGTGGGATTGTGATCAAGCACTGGCTTATAATAAGTAAGAAAAAACCTAACTAATCTCTAGTTTGAAAAGCCAAGTTGTTTTTCTACAATATTTGTATGGTTATTAGTGCTGACAACTTGAGCCCTTTGCGCTAGATCTAGCACATTTCATTGCTAAAGCACGTTTCAGCGCATAGAGCTAGATCTAATTCTTTTTAAAATTATATCCGAGAAACGTATTAAAATCACAATCTTTTTTAAAATTTGCAGGACTGTAACGATGAAACACGTGTATCATTAATTATACAACAAATTCTATACTCAAATACGTAAAGTGTCGTGGTCTATGACAAGGGAATTTTCCTTTAGATATTTTGGCATTTTGTAGTAAACTTGACTAACTTTATTTCAGAATAATAAAGTAAAGCTAAGCATTATTTGGCAACAAGGTATACTTTATCATAATAAGTAAAAAACAAAGGTTTACGTTACCGAATTCTAACATAGAATGGCATTCCATCTTAATCCTCAGAGATGACAACGTAAATTGCTTTAAGTGAAGTACTTTCTTACATTGTACTTTCTTCATTATAGGCCTGTAAACAACCATACCTCTTCAGTTAGGAAGCTTATCCTTAACGTACACGCTTGGAAGTTATATTGACGTTGTTGCTTGTCACTGGTCTAGGTATTTTACATCAAGCGTAAAGTTAAAGGTTTTTTTTTATAGTATAAGGGCGACAAACGAGCACACAGTCCACCTGATGGTAAGTGGTTACTGCGGCCCATAGACATCTACATCTATCCTCGTTTGTGAATAAAAATGCAGATGCGTTGTCACCCGTGAGGACTAAGATGGAATGCCTCATTTCCAGGAAAAAGGGCCTCCGGCCACCTGCACTCACCAAGCGAAACGCAGAGGTAAACCTCTACTTCACGCTGGTATTCTGTGAGGTCGTGGTACCACCCCGGTTCGAGCCGGCCCATCCGTGCGAAAGCGAAAGCTGCCGCGTGGCTCTACCACTGTTGGTTAAAATAGCAACAGCTTATATACGTCCCACTGCGGGGCACAGGCCACCTCTCATTTCTGAGACAGTTTTAGGGCAAGGAAATGTCCGCCGCGCTGCCCATATGCGTGTTTGCAAACTTCACATGTCTTCGAAATATTTCTTTTTCTTATTTCTCAGACATGCAGACTTGCTCACGAAGTTGTATGATGATGTGTAAATCAGCAATTAAAATTGAGATTAACAATTTTATTAGTTCCGGCGAGGATCGAACCCGGGTTGCCCGCGTACTGTGAAATTTACAGCGAGCGCTTAGCCCTTCAGCTACCACGGCTAGCGTAAACGAGACGGTTATACTGTCTTCTTTCAGAATTCATTTGATTTTTTGGGCATTTCTCATAGTCATGCGATATTCGACATATATGAGACAAAAGGGGGTGATTGATCTTACGTCACCACTACATCGTGAATGTACAATTTAATTGGTCAAAAACTTCAGAAGGTGTCGCTATGTTTGAAATCGGCCATCAAATTAAAGATTCCTTTATTCTTTTGTCATACTTTGTATTTCTTAACGGAGTTCAAAAGGATGAAGGATGTACTCAATTCGACTGTATGTTTTTTTTTGTGTGTTACCTCATAACTTTTTGGTGAACCGATTTATATGATTCTTTCTTTATTTAAAAGCTGGTGTTTTTCATGTAGTCCCATATAAATTTGATCAAGGTCTGACCAATAGTTTTTTTTTAATTTAACGCTTATTTTATTTTAAAAGCAACTTAAAATATGTTCCGAACAGTTAGAATAATACAAAGGAATTTGCTTTTCTCAAACAATGTCTTCCGCTTCGATGCTTCGTGACGTAGGCCCTTCGATACAAAGTCACACCACTCTCTGACCTAAATCCGAGCCGACGGATTTCGTTTCCTTATTCCGTATTCTGAAAGGGAAATTTGCAACGTTGAATGCTGACTCCGTAATCTAACTGCATGCGCACGTTTTTTTTTTAAATAATGTTTAAAAACTAAGCTAGCACCTAAGTACTTGATATTGAAGATATTGACCCTTCTTCAGTTCTTCAGACGGCTCCGTGGCGCAGTGGCTTAGCAATGAGTTGTTGCGCTGGGTGCCGCGGGTTCGAATCCCGCACGGAACAAGTATTTGTATGGCCTACAAATAATTGTTCCGGGTCTGGATATTTGTCCTTGTGCAATTTATGTTTGTAAACTGGCTCCACGATACAGGAGAAAATCCTAGTGTGGGGGTAACGTTTTTTTTTTAAAAAAAAGAAGAAAAAAAAAAGAAGAGTTTTATTTTATATTCGTAGTATCTTTATTTTTTATCAGCCTCTATCATTCCACTGATAGACATGGACCATTCTTGTTGTACGAAGGATTTCCTTTAATCCTCACGCTTAGCAGACGGGTTGACGATCGCAGTATCTACCAGACGTTACGCATCTTCAGTCTGGGTACAATAATTTACGACTGATCCTTCCCTGGTCGAGCCGACCCATTCGTACACTATACACTAGGTTTTAGGTGTCGAAAAAGTTCTTTAAATAAAAATGCCATGAAAATCTCGCGTTCACTAATAGCTCGCGTAAAAACCAATCAAATATGCTAACGTTATATTTTCTCCGTTTCCAGAAAGGATATCCATGTTCAGATACTCAAGAGCTAAGTCCGGGGCACTGGGGAGGGAGGACAGTGGCTGAGTGTAAATGTCCCCCTGGCACCGCACAACTGCCTCAGTCGACGACCTGCCACAAGTTGTTCGAGCGCGGTCCATGCCATCCAGGAGAGTACTTTGCTCCAGTGGAGGAATCCTTCAACAAGCGAGGGTAGGTAAGCATCAGAATAAAGTCTGTATGTTCCGTTTTCTTAAATTTCTAAAGAATTTTTCTTCTTCTGCTTTATCAGCTCGTAAAAGTCTACTGCTGGACATGGTTCTTTCCCAATATGGAGTGGATTTGAGAATCTTCCTTTAAATTGTATTAATATTTATCATTGCAATATTACTGATATACTATGGCAGGTAAAGGAGGGTTATGAGATTAATTTTAGGGCAGGGTTAATTATGGGACGGGATTTAAATGTTCTTTATATGTATACTTATAATAATATAGTTAAAACAAACGTCTCCGTGGCGCAGTGGCTTAGCAATGAGTTGTTGCGCTGGGTGCCGCGGGTTCGAATTCCGCACGGAACAAGTATTTGTACGGCCTACAAATAATTGTTCCGGGTCTGGATGTTTGTCCTCGTGCAATTTATATTTGTAAACTGCCTCCACGATACAGGAGAAAATCCTAGTTTAAAAAAACAAATTGCTTTCATTGTAAAAGGTGTTTAGCAGTATCGTAAGTGGCTACTAAGTGGTATGACTCCTGGCATAATGGCTGTGAGGCATTCTATCCTAGTCCTCGGAGGTAACAACGCATCTGCCTTCTTTCTTTGAAGTTGGCTCAGGTGTCCATGGACTACAGTTGCCACATACCATCAGGTGGACTGTAAGTTCATTTAATACTTAAATTTTATAATAAAAACTAGCTGTTCCCCGCGACTTCGCCCTCGTGTAATTTAGGGTTTTGATTTTTTTGTGCGGAACCCCAAGAAAAAAAGTAAGTTACTCATTATAACATCAGCTACCTGCCAGTGAATGTCCCATCAAAATCGGTCCAGCCATTTCGGAGATTAGCCGGATCAAACAGACAGACATTTTTTTTAAATTGTGTTTTTGTTAGAAGTAACGTATATATATATACACTTTCATGTGCATTTAGTAAAATGCTGTTATTTTTACATTACAATCAGACACTTCAATTTTATTTATTTGTATAGATATAGATGTTGGGTGTAGGCCAGACTTGGTTCTTTTACGTTTATTTTAAATTTTTTTTCATTATAAAATAATCGCCTGTCCAGTTTTTTTTTCCATAGGAGAGTGGGCAAACGAGCATGGGGCTCACCTGATGTTAAGTGACTACCGCCGCCCATGAACAACTGCAACACCAGTGTAATATAATATTGAAATATCTTTCAACTAACGTCTGTGCATTTTTGAAAAGACTTCTTTTACGTTGTAGATGGCTCTATCGGAGATGGTTATAGATTGGACCAACTATTGGAAGTTTTACGTGATAGAGCCATGGTGCAGCTATATTAGTAGTATATTTGTAGCACGAATGGGTCGGCTCGACCGGGGAAGGACCACGCTCTCACAGAATACCAGCGTAAATAGCAGCTTAAAACTGCTGTGTTTCGTATTGTGAGTGTAGAGAATCGGAGACCCTTTTTACTGGAAAAGAGGCATTCCATCTTAGTCCTCACGGGTGACAACGCATCTGCATTTTGATTCGCAAACGAGGATAAATGTAGATGTCTATGGGCTACAGCAACCACTTACCATCAGGTGGACTGTGTGCTCGTTTGTCACCCTATCCTATAAAAAAAAACGTATATACATTAGATTTGGCTGTTGACGGTGATGGGGATGAAAATTTGATATAGTATGTTAGAGATCAGATTATACAGATTACTCAATTCACTTACGGAGAGCAAACTTTAATTACTTTGGGTACAAATCCCCGTTTCCACTACTGTCGAATCGAACTAATTATTCAGCCTGTAACTAGTTCTAGACTAATAACGATTTCAATCCATTGAAGTTTTAGAATACCTTTGACATGTAAATTAGCTAAAAATAAACATATTTTGGGTTGACAGTAAAAAGTTTTATCTTTTAAGTTCTTGGATCGGAAGGTTGTCATTAACTTTATTATGATAATCATCACACTTCATTAAATATTCCACGCTATGTAGTTATAAAAATGTTTTAAAAGATTTCGAGACAGCAGACAAAGTTAAAGAGTAGATCGTTATGCGATCTTGTGTAATTTGTCTATGTAGATCGTGCGAACCGGTTGGTTACCGAAACGTGCACAAAATATCAATATTGTGCAAGATCTATTGGCATGACTAATCTGATTTCTCCGCTGTTTGGTATTCCAGCGTACGGCAAGGCATGTGTGTGAGGCCTCAGCAGTGTGCGGATTCGACCTTGCTCTACTGGCCTGCTGACGGCCGCTGCTATCATCGACTGACTCAGGGCCCATGCTACCCTGGCTCTATTCTCGACATCGGAAACGATGGATTGGCGAATTGTACCGTAAGTAATATTTTAAAAATTATACATACATATTAGCCTCGTAGGCGGTTCGTAAAATAAATATTAAATGTTAGCTTACGTGGTTTGTTAGTTTTATGTGGTTCAGCCATGTTGAATCTGTACTATAGCTGTAAAACGCACGCTACAATTCTGCTATGTTACATATGTTGAGTCTAAAGAACCGCAGAACCATTTAACCGGTAACGAAACATTTCATCTTAGTCCACAGAGGTAGCAATGCATGTAGGTTTTGTTTCTTCATTTTGGTATTTTTCGCAGTTTTATGATGTAGCACAGGGTTTTTAAGTGTATTTTTTAAATTTATGATGTTGGTAAATACATCGTCATATTTATGTTTTTGCCTATTTTTACATTTCGTATTGCATGTTTAAATTGGAATAAACACATTTCATTCTTTCTTTCTTTCTACTCGAGGATAGATGTCTATGGGCCAAAAAAATCACTTACCGCTTCTTGCGTACTTATTCTTTTCAGCCTGGGTTGTTCTGGTTTGAAGGGTAAGAGAACCAATTTGAGTAATAAGGAAGAAATAAATATCCAATGACTTTATTTACATAGTGTAGTACTATCTCAAAACATTTAGACATATATTACTCGATCATATGTTTTGTAAGATCTTCGCTTATTAGTTACATTTGATGAATTAACAAGATGAAACGAAAATTGTTGATTTTCTAAACATTTTTTAAAGCTTAATATCACTAAGTTGTTCTTTTTCTATACTGAATTTGTAAATTTCAAGATTTGGACGATTATTTAAACTCCTACTCTAAAATAACATTAGTAATGAAATAATTATTTTGGAAGAATTTAATAAAAAAAAGTTAAATTTTTTACTTGCAGTGTGCCTCTGGAAGTTCCAACTATTGGCCGGGAGACGGTGGCTGCTACGCACATTACACTAGAGGTCCTTGCGAGAAGGGACAGTTATTCCTGCCTGGTTCAAGGTGTGGCTGTGACAAGTATCTACCGCATTACCACAACGAGACATCATCATGTTACGAGCTAGGTACGACTTAATTTATATTTAAAAATTTTGTAAATATGCAATTTCATTATGTTATTATCGTAATATTCAGCCACCGTAGCTCAGGGATAGGGCACACTTTAAATTTCATATCATATTACCTATATACCTGAAACTGATATTGCGTACAGCCACCACTGACACAAATGAAATTGTCATATAAAATATCTATTCTTGGTTTTTTTTTCTTATAGAATAAGGGTGAGAAACGAGCACACAGTCCACCTGATGGTGAGTGGTTGCTGTGGCCCATAGACGTCTACATTTATTTTCGATTACGAATCAAAATGCAGATGCGTTGTCATCCGTGAGGACTAAGATGGAATGCCTCGTTTCCAGTAAAAAAGGGCCACCGGTCCTCTACGCTCACCATACGAAACACAGCAGCGTTATGCTGTTATTTTACGCTGGTGTTCTGTGAGAGCGTGGTCCTTCCCCGGTTGAGCCGACCCATTCGTGCTACAACTATTCTACTAATATAGCTGCAGCATGGTTCTAACACGTACAATATCTTATCACGTATTCGATGGTCAGACAACATTGTGACTAAAACCATATTTTGTCAATTTGTAATTATGTAAAATGGCGGAAAATGTGCTGCTGCAACACCTTTCTAGAAAAGGAAGAAGGCCTATGTCCATCTGTGGGATATAGTCGTCAACATTATAATCGGACTCATACTTACCCTACTAAGTAAACTGTTTTATAAGCGCAGAGAACATCGTATCTCAGTACTTTCCCCATTACCGATTCCGTCATCAATCGCATGCTGAAGACGTGTACGTTAATCATCGGGTTAATATATTGACAAACACGTTTTTAACAAATAAATGTATTAACGTGCCAAGTCGGAATTGCAAGAGACGATGGGAAGAGACCGGACGGTATGAGTTTGATTCCATGGAAGATGGACCGGGTGCTGGTATGGGATGCAACATGTTCAGGCACGCTGGCCCCTTCCCATCTACATGAAACCAACCACAGAGCTGGTGCGGCTTGTGAAGCGGCTGAAAAAGCTAAAGCATGCAAATACAGGGGTCTAGGTTCCGAATATGTTATTGTCCCATTCGGTGTCGAGACCCTTGGTCCGTGGAGTCCTAGCGCTATAAGGCTTTTTAAGGAAATAGCAAAAAGGTTAGTCGACATCACAGGAGACCGAAGAGCTGGCAGCTGCCTCGGACAAAGAATTAGTCTAACTATTCAAAGGTCTGCCAGTATCTTCGGAACCTTGCCTAACGGGACTCCTTTTTAATAATATATTTTAGTTATTATATTATACTTTTTAAGGTTTTTAGTTTTAGGTTCATTGTTCTAGTTTATATTTTATTTTATAAAATGTATTAAATAATGTTGCAAGCTGTGTAATTGAGAATACTTTTTACGCTGAATAAGTAGATTGCAGATTGCAATTTTCAACTTCATTGATGCCAGATCAAAAAATCAGATTAGAGCTGCTTTAAACAAGAGTCCCCCTGAGCTTTTACGATCCTATTAAAACAATTAATATGAATTTTATTAGATAAAGTTTTGTCTATTTTCAGATACACTCGGACCGTGTACGAAAGGGCAGGTGTTTTCCATATCAGAGGTGACAGAAGAGGGATCTACAGCGGAGTGTCGTTGCAAATCGTTTCATGCGCGCGCGTACGATGGCGCCTGCTATCGACTTTACACGCGGGGACCGTGCAAGCACGATGAGATGATAGCGAGAGGAGGCCGCTGTACTAAAGTAAACTAAAACTTTAATCGTATATATATTTTTTTTATAGAATAAGGGTGACAAACAAGTACACAGTCCACCTGACGGTAAGTGGTTGCTGTGGCCTATAGACATCTACATCTATTTTCGTTTGCGAATCAAAATGCAGACGCGTTGTCACCCTTGAGAACTAAGATGGAATGCCTCGTATCCAGTAAAAAGGGTCTCCGGTTCTCTACACTCACCACACGAAACACAGCAGCATTAGGCTGCTATTTTACGCTGGTATTCTTTTTTTTTTTTTTTAAAACAATTCTGTGAGAGCGTGGTCCTTCCCCGGTCGAGCCGACTTATTCGTGCGAAAACTATACTATTAATATAGCTGCAGCATGGCTTACTATATAACATGGACACCTGCAGCCAATTTCAAACAAATAAGGCTATATTATATGTGTTGTCACTTCTGGTGACTAAGATGGAATGTCTTACAGTCTTTCATTATACCCCCCCCCCCCCCCCCCTCTCCGACAAGGTGGGAACCCTTAAGTCGGGGAGAGGGTGGTACCTATCCAGGACAGGTTGGTAAAAGAGTCCTACCATTTAGTAAGCTAATTTTTTACTTTATTTATTTTGATGGTGGTGTAAGATAATTATTCCCTCCAGTGGGTATATTAGAGGCGGCTATGTGAAATGCTTGAGAAATCTTCTGATTTTCTATAGATATTGGCACAACCATCTCGATTATTTAGAAAGGTGTAAATAATCGAGAAGGTATAATCGTCAATCCGCCTGTCAAACGTGACGATAAAGGCAAGTCCTCCCAATATAAAGTGACTTTCATTTATATTAAATCCTTTCAGAAATGATAGGAGGCTTGTACTCTACAATGGGTCGTATATAGGCTGTTACTTTTATAGTTTTAATTATTTAAATAGAACACATAAAATATTTGCTTATTTATTTATTATATGTCCACTTAGGACTATAAATATTATAGCTAGATAGGTCATAGATTATACACTAATGAGTGGCTCGGCTACATAAAAGTGCCGAGTGAGCGTTCTATACTGACTTACTCTGTGGCACAGCAGCGTGGTTTGGCTACGTGAAAGTACCGAGTGAGCGTTCTGTGCTGACTTATTCTATGGCGCAGCAGCGTGGCCCTGTTACGTAATTGTACCGACTGAGCGTTCTGTGCTGACTTATTCTGTGGCGCAGCAGCGTGGCCCTGTTACGTAATTGTACCGACTGAGCGTTCTGTGCTGACTTATTCTGTGGCGCTGCAGCGTGGCTCTGCTACGGAACAGTGCCGAGTAAGCTAATTTCGTATGTGGCACAGGTGCCATGTGCGCGGGGGCGTCTGTACGTGCCCGAGCGGCGGCGCTGCTACCGGCCGGGCGCGGGCGAGCCGTGCCCCGCCGGCGAGGTGGTCGCCTTCGACTTTGACGCCCGCCCCGCTCTCGACGGACTCAGCCACAACGGCGTCTGCGTCTGCGGCGGCGGCGCTTGTGCGAGGCGCGAGGTCAATATGATTAACTTAAAAATTCAGTTTTCTATGGAATTATGAACGTAGACTCCTTTAAGCAGCGCCGCTGACGGATGTGCTTAGAAGCAAGATTTATTAACCAGCTTGGTCAACTAGTTTACCTCCAGGCTGCTGACCCCCTTGTACCCTTGTCATTCCGCGGGTGTCGTAAGAGGCGACTGAGGGAAACAGAAACAAGAAGTAGCAGCATCTTTCTAAAATAATGAAATACAGTGGTTGCAAGCCCGCCTGCTAATCAAGGTAATTATGGCAAAATTTGATATATGAGACAATCTATTGCGGAGTCATAATATGTTCAGCGCGATATAACATAGTTCATTACCCCGTTTCGTTCCTTGCGTGATGTAAGAGGCGTGAATGAAAAATGTCAAGAAAATCAAATGACTTCCGATAGATAGCAGTATAACGATTTCGTAAGCGTGCGAGACGTCTAGCACTGCGTTTGTCAATTCGTCTGCTAAACGTGACAATGGCAGCAATCCATGTCCAACTGTAGATTTTTACGGGCCGATCAAGTTCAATTACATGAAGGGTAACGAACGCTATTACAAATATCTATTTGCGTAGACACTTTGGCAGACTCTCATCTCAGGCGTACCTTGATTTGAGCTGATGCAGAATCAGTGGCAGCTGAACTAAGTGGTGCAAATATGAGTCTCTGAGAGATGACCACAAATTTGTGTCATTTGCTGTAGAAACTATCTGTCCGTGGGGTCCACGTGCAGTGAAGTTCCTAAAGGAACTGTGTCCGCGACTGGTTGTCGCTACTGACAAGAGCGCGTTTTTGCCAACCAGCATTTTTGGCATAAGGCCGCGGGGAGTAGAACTGTATGATAATTTAAGTATGTAGTTTTAGGTTTTATATTAAGGTAATAAATATTAAATATATTTTAATGTTATGTAAATAAATTATGTATAATGAAATATTGACATTGTTATAATAAACAATATAATGCATAGCAGTTGGAGACAACATATGCAAAATGTAAATAAAGGAAAGAAAACAAATGAAAAGAGATCAACAAAGTTTGCCATGTTTCGCGTAAGAGTATCTATTACCCTATTTCGTCTCGTGGGTATACCATCTTAGCATTAACAACGTGACTCGCCTTTCAAGTGTAGTGATTGAGATAAATCCTCCCTAGACGGAATAGGTTATTCGAAAATAGTGTTACGGGCATATAAAGAAAGAAAGGAAAAGTCAGTTGAATCGATTATCTTGCTCGTAAACGTTACCGTTACAGCTTATGAAAGTCCAATGCTGAACATAGGCCTCCCCCATAGATTGCCTCATAGGGATATTTGCCATACTTGCCAAGCTTGGCGAGCGGGTTGGTAACAGCAGTTTATTTTTATTTTTAGTTGTTATTAGGAAGATGCCCACTGTGTGATACTACCCGTGTAGTGGCGGGTAAGAATACCCACTACCCCATATCTTCCCGTGGGTGTCGTAAGAGGAGACAAAGGGAAACTGGGACAGAATATGGGCAGCAGTATCTTTCTGATAACAGCAAATTACAATAAAAAACTGCAGTTGCAATCCGATCGCCAAGCATGGCAACTGTGGCAATATACCCCCATGACGAAAGTTACAAAAGAACGGCCCCCCCAGTCCCCGGCCGCCCCGCTATACCTGGCTACGGTGGCAACCACGGTAACGGTGGGGTAGAGAAGAATCTCCGGTGGAGGTTCGGTTGTCACCTAAGACGACTCGACCTAGCAACATACAACGCACGCATCCTGAGGACTGACGAGAAGATCCTGGAGCTGGAAGAAGAAATAGACAAGTTGCGCTGGGATATTATAGGATTATCTGAGTTCCTAAATGAGGGGGAGTACACGGTAATCCTCGAATCCGGTAACTTCTTCTATCACCGGGAGGGCAACTATCTGTCCCAAGGAGGTGTTAGATTTATTGTCCACAAGTCTCTCGTTAAGGGTTGCGTATCTTGGGTTGCGATTGGGAGTGTGTAGATAGGGGTTGCGTACCTTATACTCAGAATCACCAAACGGTATTTGTTGAAGGTCATACAGGTTTACGCACCAACCCGGCACATCCCGATGAGGAGGTGAATGAAATGTTTGAGAATATATTTAAAGCCATGCATTCCTCCAAAACCCACTATACGATGTTAATGAGAGACTTCAACGCAAAACTAGGCACAAGAAAGAACGGCGAGCTGAGGGTAGGGAAATTTGGAATAGGGCAACGAAACCCAAGGCCGACTTCATAGAGAAAGAGGGATCTTTATGATGAACTCCTTCTTCCAGAAGCGGCCCCACAGGATGTGGACCTGGTCAAGCCCCGACGGTTGGACAAAAAATGAGATTGACTTCATTATGACGACTAGACGGCAACTGTTCACTAATGTCTCATTGATTGCGAAGGTGAAAACTGGTGGCGATCACCGAATGGTTAGAGGCACACTGAAACTAAACGTTAAGTTGGAGAGGTGTCGTCTATTGAAGTCAACGCTCTGTCACTCTCGTGCTTTAATCCAAAGTGCCGAAATCTTTCAGCGCGAGTTACAAAATCGTTTAAGTGCCTACAAGATTTCAATGCAGTGGACGATATGAATGAAAAGCTCGTGAAAACTGTCCATGCGGTCGGAGCTAAGCTCACCGCAGAAGAACACAAAACTCTCCGATCACAATCCTAATCTCATGGCTGTTAGACGGGAAATGAACCTGCAGGCTTCAATAGATTTGACAGCATACATGCAACTGAACCGACAGATCTTCAACTGCATGCGGCGGGACTTACGCAACTTTAATACTGGTCGTATTGAAGAAGCGACCGAGCGGAACCAGGGCTCCAAAGTCTTTGTCAGAGATCTGTCTGCCAGAAAGAGCCAACTGTCCGGAAATTATAACACATCTTTTAGTCAGGTATACCTCAAAACTAGAAAACGAGACTCTAAAACCAGGGCGTGTTGCCAGTGATGACTTATGGAACTGAGACGTGGTCCTTCACTGCTGACCGTGTAAGGAAGCTCGAGGTCACTCAGCGAGCTATGGAGAGGGCTATGCTCAGGTTTCTTTGCGTGATAAACTTAGAAATGAGGATATCCGCAGTAGGACTAGAGTGAACGACGTAGCCCAACGGATTAGTAAGCTGAAGTGACAATGGGCCGGCTATATAGCTCGAAGAATCGACTACCGATGGGAAAAAGGTTCTCGGGTGACAGCTCGTACCGGTAGGCGAAGTGAAGGGCTGTAATGATGATGATGATGCTGCCCTGGGCAACAAATCAGGATATGGGCAGGTTGCCCATACCCTATTGATTGATTTGTTTCCTCTGTCGCCTCTTACGACACCCATGGCATGATATGGAGTAGTAGATATTCTTACGCCACTACACGGTTACGTAAACGTGTTATTATAAATATATCAAACAATATTAATATTATGCTTTGCCCATACCAGGTAGCAGCTTGCTCGTCGCGCAAAGGCACAGTGATATATAACAACGCGTGCCATATCCTATATACACAAGGTCCGTGCTCCGATGGATCCTGGCTGGTGTGGCGCGATAATGCCGCCACATGCGAATGTCGACCCGATCAACGAAATTGTAATAATAAAGTTGACAGTTGACATAGAAGGATAAAATGTAAGACTTAGTGATCTCGAGAAAGTATTAGTTACGACCATTTATGATTTGTTAAGAATGATGCAATCCTCAAACAAGTATAATATGCTACATAGCATTAAATACTTCTTGCTCACTATGGCTAGCTTAAGTATAACTACATAAGAATGTTAAGCAAAAGAAAGACATGAAAAGAAAACACTCTGATAAACGGTTCTTTTATAAATAATTTATAAAATACAAGACACACACGATAAGAATAGGACTGTTAATTTACATTTCGCTACGCGTTACATATTTCAAAGTGCATGAAATGTAAATGTAACCGAGTACGTTTATTACTCGATTCGATTGATTGTCATTTTTGTGTTTATGTGCTATTACGCGCTTAGAATATAATTACGCGTGCTAAAATGAAATTATTTTCAATTTCATAAAGGCTGCGAACTGTTCACATCAAGTAAAGTTGAACGGACTATAAAAGTACACTTAATGATTATAAATACGTTTTAATCTTTTTTATTAAATTAAATTATACTCTTAAAATGGCGATTCGTTATGACCACAGATATAAGAAAAATAGAGGATATGGCATGTGGTCAGGTGATCTGAAGTCAAGTGTTTCTCAAATATGGCCACGACTCCACCCACAAAAAATAGCGTTGTTTTTGTCGATATTTTCAGTATCGATGCTATATAAATTATGACGTATTGTCCATCTCATAGGTATATATTAAATAATCAACTATTAGATCACTACACTATTGCATTGGGTTAATCCTTGTATTGAGATAATAAATAAATAAATCTTACGTTCAACTCAGAATAGAAAAGTTTTGAAACTATAATTACTTTAAGATATGGTGAAGCAACAGTCAAAAGTGAGCGAAGAGATAAAGGAAAGAGCACTTGATTGGAGCTTTAACTCCTTTCTTTTCAGAACACGTATACGACGTGCATCAGAATATTATACTGAGTTCGTGCAACGAGCTAACGTTTTTTCGTAACGACGGCAATCGGCATATAAGCACTCCATCCGTGCGTCCCTGGGTCGACGCATGCATTTTTTGTCCTTTGCAGAGATTAACGGAACCAGCACTATAGGCAATGTATTAGGCTTCGTATGATTTTTTTGTCCAGCCCATGCTATCTCACTACTAGGCAGAAGTCTCCCCTAAGTTTTTGCCAGTGGTTTTGTCCTGCAACACATCGAACCAGTCCCAACGGTATGCGTCCAGGTTGCGTGAATTATATCATATATATATAGACTTTATAACGGCTGGGAAGTTAGTTGCGAGCGCAAGTCCTGTACCTTCACGCTTCGCTTGACGTACAGTGATCTGAGACACCATCAAGTTTTCTTTCAACTATATCTGCACGGACTAGCGCTCGCTCTTAACTTCCAAGCCGCCATAAAGATTCGACTACACCTTTCTTTCGTGGTAATGGTCGGTTACCAGTTCAAGTCACCATGAACGTGCTGTAGACTGACCTTTATCTTGACTTATTTAAAGTTTGTGGAGCATGTGTTCTTTCATACACAGTTACTAGCCGTCATCTCTCTTTTTTTGATAATAAAGATTATTTATTTATTTATCTCAGTAATCTAACCGAGTTGAGCAGCCTCTTTCTAACCATATCACCGTTCACACAATCACTACCTATTACTACTATCCTAACGTATTCCTTAATCTTCTGCATCCCATGTTCATACCATATGCCAACCAATTTCCATGCAACATTTCGATCAAAAGGGGTGGCTGCACCACTTCAGACTTCCACTTCCATACTCATTTCTAATTATATCCCATTTGTGTAACACCACAAAATATCAATTTTATAATGTTTACAACCTGCAAGTTGTAATGACTTCCACCAGTAGCGTAGTTAGTGGTGGATACTGGAGGTAAACGAGAGAGTAAGGATTAAAAACAAATAAAATAACAATAATGCATACTGATTAAAATCATTTATTAGTGATGAAATAATATTATTTAGTCAGAAAATTTATTTTAGACGTTCTATTTATATATTCTTTTTAAAAATGCAAGGAGCACATTCTTCTTACTACTGCAGGTTTTATGTTTTCCTAGCCTATATTACCAATCCACAATTTTTGAAGGTCTTCATTATTTGGCAACCTAAAATAAATATTATGCATCCTTAAGTACCAATCAAAAATAATCTTACCATCATCAAATCTTTTGATGAAAAAAACTATTATAGAAAATTTACGATTTACGCTATATTAAAGTTCTTTTCTTAAATGAAAGGTTCTCAATCGATCGCTTGATTAAATATACAGTTTACGTATCTAAAACGTTATTTGATCATAGGACTACATTAATATTATTGTTAAAATTTATATCGATAATTTCAAAACATGACAGCACGTAAGGGCAACACTATGTAAAAATGTAAACAATCAAAATGTTTACTTGTTTAAATTTACATGATAATAGTCATTGGAAATTCTACATAATAGCGGAAAACACGATTTAGAACCCATAACATGAACACGAAACGCAATTCACACGAAAAAATATACAATTATGGAAAAAAATTACAACTAACCTGAAAAATGATAATCCTTCTTCATTCTTACGAAAATTTGAATTACATCCATTGATGCAACACTTTATCATGTTGTTTTTGCTCAATTACCCTCTACTAATGAACAGAAAAGTTCCAAAATAGTCAAAATTCACAGTAACTCTGCAAAATAACTCCGAACAAGGCTTAGATGACAGACGAACTACCACAAATGAACGTCATCCTAAAATGGCGTCATGCTTCAAGGTGGAGCTTGGTGACATTATGAAAACTGTCAACAGAAAATTTAAGTCTAAGATATGTACTTATCTTTTTTTAGATTTGAAAATCATAACGTATGAGAATGAGACAGATATATTTTTGTTGGCAAGGTTCATGTTTGCATGATATTTGTATAACCAAAAAATATATATGCAATTTACTGCTTATCCTTTATTTTTCTTATATCAATGGTTATGACTCACCTTAGACAATGACATACTTAGAGGGTGAAGTTATCAGTAAACCCATCCTACTCATATTTCGAGCGTATGTTATTGTAAGAAATAGAGATATGGAATTTAATAATAAATGGGAAGGACTTTTTAGCACACGAAATATCGAAGCAATTATGGGGTCATCAGATAATCTGCTTGAGAGCCATAATTTATAAAATTAAATCCAAATCCAAGCATACCACTGAAAAAAATTAAGTTACTCTAAGATCATTCTGCATAGATCGGACCAAACATCTATTAAAAAGTTAAAGGCAGCCCGGTTTAGTTACGTCATTAGAACGTCAAGCACGTCAAGGACGTTGAACACCGCAGTTCTTTTGCTGTCAATCTGCTGCATGTCTGCTGCAATCTGCAAGTCTGCTGCTGTCTGGTGCTGTGGCACCAATAAAATTGTTAATTTAAACTCTGCCAGCATCACGTAAAAAAATATCTATAAGAAACCAGCATGTCTTCGAAATAAAATATTTCGATAATATCAAGTTAAGTCCATCCACAAACACGCATTACGGAGCTCGCGGTACCAACTGCTAACTAACATTATTATAACATGAGAGGGGTACAGAACTTCCTACACCCATAATATGTATAATGTGCTTATATATTTTATCGTATTTTTATATTTCATCGGAAATATTGAAAAAAAAACTTCTGCCCCTTTGATGTCAGGTACAAAAGCACGAAAATGATATGTTTTTGTTCCTCTATTGAACAAATAACAATCACGATGTAATCCGTATGTCGTCTGTATTATGTATATAATGATTTATGTTCTTTTACTTTATATAGCTTTACATATTAAAGTAAGTTATTGAAATAATCGAGCATCTCAACAATTTGTAGGATTTTAATTAAGTAGATACTTATAATTCATTACTTCGAAGTTTTGTGTTGAATGCGACCAATGTTGAATTTTGATCAGATTTTAAGTGAAATTACATAATAGAGGTGATTATAAGAAATAATAAAAACTAATACAGTATTTTTGACATGATTATACCTTTTTTTATTTAAATTTAAAAGAAATAAAGTCAATACACAAATTTATTAAAATGTTTTATTTCAAAGCGTACATATTTCTGTGCTATTTGTATTCCATTCGTCATAAGAGTGGAATAAAATGGTAAGGTGTTATTCTTTTGGGCTATTTTGGATAGCAGGTACACTTTTTAATATATCTTAAATTAATTATATTAATTCTGTAGCTATTTTTTCCTGTGTCGACGGACGTCGCGGGAGATTAAGTTTTGTATTAGTTATTGTAATTATAGTGATTTATATTGGTCCTATAATGGGGAGGATTTTCAGAGTAATTACATACACATGTATGTGTATGCATAGACAGAACCTACAATTCTACAATTACTCTGAGGGAGGATTATAAAGAAGAAAACAAACGAATAAAAGAAACGAAAACAGAGAAAGAAATTAATAAAAGAATTTCGCTTATTTTTTTTATAGGATAAGGGTGACAAACGAGCACACAGTCCATCTGATGGTAAGTGGTTGCTGCGGCCCATAGACATCTACATCTATTCTCGATTACGAATCAAAATGCAGATGCGTTATCACCCATGAGGTCTAAGAAGTATTTCCGCCTCGTTTCCAGTAAAAAGGGTGTCCTGTTCTCTACACTCACCATACGAAAGACAGCAGCGTTCATCATCATCATCATTACAGCCTTTTATAAGCCCACTGCTGAACATAGGCCTCCCCCAAGGAATGCCACAAAATACGGTCCTGAGCCACCTGCATCCATCGACTTCCTGCATGTCTTACCAGGTCGTCACTCCATCTCTTGGGGGTCGCCCTACACTTCGCCTACCGGTACGAGGCTGCCACTCAAAGAACCTTTCTTCCCCATCGGTTGTCGGTTCTTCGAGTTATATGGCCGGCCCACTGCCACTTCAGCTTACTAATCCGTTTGGCTATGTCGGTTACTCTGGTTCTACTGCGGATATCCTCATTTCTAAGTTTATCACGCAGAGAAACCCCGAGTATAGCCCTCTCCATAGCTCGCTGAGCGACCTTGAGCTTCCTCATACGGCCAGCAGTGAAGGACCACGTTTTAAATCCGTAAGTCATCATTGGCAACACGCACTGGTTGTACAATTTCGTTTTAAGGTTTTGAGGTATGTCTGACGAGAAGATGTGTCGTAGTTTCCCGAACGCTGCCCAGCCGAGTTGAATCCGTCGATTGGCCTCTCGATCGAAGTTGGACTTACCTAGTCGGACTATTTGTCCCAGGTAAACATGCTCGTCAACAACTTCGAGCTTAGTGCTCCCAACAAACTACAGGCATAGGTGTGACATGGACATTAAACATGATCTTTGTTTTGTCCATGTTCATCCTAAGACCTATTCGTTGGGAGACACTATTGAGGTCATTGAGTATGGTGCTTAGGTCCTCCAGCGATTCTGCCATAAGGACTATATCGTCGGCAAATCGAAGGTGAGTGATGTACTCGCCATTGATGTTAATACTGTATCCTTTCCAGTCCAGAAGCTTGAAAACGTCTTCCAATGCAGCGGTGAAGAGTTTCGGGGATATAACATCACTCTGTCTTACACCTCTCTGCAATTGGGTAGGTTTCGTACTCTGGTTCTGTACTCGGATAGCCATCGTAGCTCTACTGTACAAACACTTCAGCACTTCGATATACCGACAGTCAACTTGGCACCGCTGAAGGGATAGCAGCACCGCCCAAATTTCGACGGAATCAAAGGCTTTCTCGTAGTCCACATACGCAAGACAAAGTGGCAGATTGTACTCTTCGGTCTTCTGTACAATTTGCCGAAGAGTGTGCATGTGGTCCATGGTATTAAAGCCTTTTCGGAAACCGGCTTGTTCGGGAGGCTGGAAGTCGTCAAGTCTGCGTGCGATTACGATTCGTAATGACTCTTGAAAACAGCACGTAGACGCGGCTCAGCTCAGTCTGTAGTTCTTCAAGAGAGCGTTGTCATCTTTCTTGAATAACAAGACCACCACACTTCTGCTCCACAACTCCGGTGTAACGCCACCATGGAGGACGGAATTAAAGAGCTTCTGAAGGACTTCAAGTACCGGTTTTCCACCCGCTTTGAGAAGCTCCGCTGTAATTCCATCCTCGCCTGGAGCCTTGCCGTTTTTAAGGTGCTGGAGAGCCATTCAAATCGCGCTCAGACTGACGTCCGGGATATCTTCGGAATAGTGTCGGATAAGACTCGCTCTTGGATCGTTACTCACACTTGCGTGTGGCTCCAACGATGCCGTGTACAGCTGCCCATAGAACCTCTCAATCTCACTCAAAATCTCAGGTGCCCCGGAAACGATGCTGCCACACTCGGTCTTCAGCTTTGACAGTTGGCTCTTTCTGGCAGACAGATCTCTGGAAAAGACTTTGGAGCCTTGATTCCGCTCGATTGCTTCTTCAATACAAGCTGTAATGAAGTTGCGTAAGTCCCGCCGCATGCATTTGGAGATCTATCTGTTCAGTTGCCTGTATGCTGTCAAATCTGTTGAAGAATGTAGCTTCATCTCCCGTCTAACAGCCATGAGATTGAGAGTGTGATCGGAGAGTTTTTGTGATCGTCTGCAGCGGGTCTTGCAGAACTTAGCTCCGACCGCATGGACAGTTTCCACGAGCTTGTCATTCATATCGTCCACGTCATTGCAGTCTTCGAGGCACTGTAAACGGTTTTGTAACTCGAGCTGAAAGGTTTCAGGACTTTGGAACAGAGCACGAGGGGGACGGAGCGTTGACTTCATTAGACGAGACCTCTCCAACTTAACGTTTAGGTTCAGTGTGCCTCTAACCATTCGGTGATCGCCACCAGTTTTCACCCTCGCGACAACGGAGACATCACTGAACAGTTGTCGTCTGGTCGTCATAATTCAAATTCAAATTCAATTTAATTTATTTCAGATAACATCAGATCCATATCATTGAAAAGGATTGATTCATTGATAATAAAAATAATAATATGTCATTAAAATACATTAAAATACAATTAAAATATTTGGAAATACAAATAAATTACATTATAATCAGAATACAATAAATACAAATTACACATAATAATTAATAATATCCTCTCGCTCCCACAATTACTGGGACATGTATGTAGCAGCAATGCCGGAGGAGAGGACAGTCCAATCTATCACCTATCATTTTCAGGATAATATTGGAGCTGGCCCGCACTCTGCGCACCAGTGACGCACACCGCTTACGCATGGTCGCATGAAAGCAGGCAGTGCGCGCCTCCGCAATCATGCCAGAGGCACTGCAGAAGCGGGGCAGCCCCAAGATCACCCTAAAAGCGTTATTGTACAGGATGTGGAGATCATTGTAACTTCGCTTATTATAGTCTGCCCACAGGCTGGATGTATAGAGTGATGTACAATAAGCTCTAAATAGAGTAATTTTTACCTCCTGTGAGCATCGCGCAAATCTGCGGGCTATCATATTAGCTCTAATGGACAACGCTCTCCGCTCCCGCTCAATGTCCGCATTGTCCTTGAGGTCATTTGTGATTAGATGTCCCAGGTACTTAAATTGATTGACAACCTCTAGGGGCACACTATTCAATAATACTGGTGGTAAAACCTGGGGACACTTGGTACCTGCCTTAAAGACCATGCATTTACTTTTCTTCACATTGTACTTTAGACCGTGTCCACTCGCATACTCATCACAAATGCGTATCAGTTTCCTTAGGCCACAGATCGACACACTCAGCAAAACCATGTCGTCAGCGTAACTCAGATTGTTAACACAGACACCGTCAATATGGCAGCCGACGCGCTGGCTGCTGAGAGCGTCAATCAAATCGTTCATATATAAATTGAAAAGTGTCGGAGATTAGTCCGCCTTGCCTGACTCCACATACGAGCTGATACGGATCCGACACTGCACCCGCTCAACGCACGATGTTAAACTGGTGTGAATACCAGTACTGGAACACGCTGATGAGTTTCTCGGGTAAGTTGATACTTTTCAGTTTATCCCATAAGCGGTCATATCGAACTAAATCGAAAGCCCTAGACAAGTCCAGGAAACAGGCATATACAGGCGTCTTGCGGTTTGTATAGTATTTAACGGTATGCTTAAAACACAATAATGCACTTTCTGTCGACAGCTGCGGTCGAAACCCGAACTGGTTATCATTCAGTTTTACGTGTTTGTTTAACTGTGCATTAAGCAAACCGTCAAAAACTTTTGCTATGACAGTGGCAAGGGAGACAGGCCTGTAGTTACTTTTGTCGGTAAGATCACCAGTTTTGTTTTTCACTACAGGTACTACAACTGTCCTCATAAAATCGGCTGGCAAGTAAAAATGGCTCACGCACAGCGAATAGAACATCGCCAATACCCTCGTGACATGTGGCCCGGCGTACTGCAGGTGCTCAATACTAAGACCGTCATGTCCCGGTGACTTCCCTCTTAATATACTTTTTATGGCTTTTGAAATATCTTTCGCAAGAAACGCGATCGTTACCACTTGACTACTCATGTTACTATTAAGTACCTCCCCATCCGGGCCCAGTGGTGATTTAATAGAAAAAATATCCCTAAAGACATTTGCAATGTCCCTGGAGTCGTTTACGCCGTCAACGCTTACAGGAAGGCCAGGTCGTACATTGATTTTACTAGTATTTTTCCAGAAGCCCTTAAAGTTCCCCTTTGAATGTTTTTCCGCAAGAGAGTCCATTTTTATTTGTTCTTGGTGGTCTTGGCACCACTTTAATCTGGATTTGAAAATTCGTCTGCTTTCACACATCTCTTGGTAAACAGGACCCGACTTTGGCTTTCCACACATCACCCATTCATGGAACTTATACCTGGACTCCCCATGAGTCGCGCCAACGTGTTTGTTCCAACCCATTACGCGCGAGCCACTCCCACCCCCTCCTCTCCTGCTTCTACGACTTGCCACCGCTGCGTCATGAAGGGCGGTGACAATGTCGGTGTAAAGCGTATCTAGAGTATGCCAGTGGCCAGGGTCATTACAAGCACGATCAGCACAGCTCACACAATCCGAAGGAAAGTCAATCAATCTCAGTCTTTTATGACACTCACTGGTATACATAGAAATTTGTTCAGCACTTCTTTCACCCCATAATACATCGTTATTAGCATTAATCATTTTAGGCAATATTTTAGGGGTTAGTAATTTTAAGTCGCAATGTATAATCAGCGGGAAGTGGTCCGACCATTGAGTGTCACATATTACATTGACATTAATTACAGACTGCTTAGCCGACTGCGTAGTAATACAGTGATCCAGCCAAATGCAGGTCCCGAACACATCACTAATAAAAGTAAAAGTGCCCTAGTTTAACCCTAACATCTCTGTATCTATACATGACCATAGTTGTTCATTACACATATTAATAAGTTCATTGTGAAACAACTCACTCGGGTCCGCATTAAAGTCTCCCAAAATAAATACGGCATCAATTCCGTATTCGTCAACAATCGCACTTAAACAGTCTATAAATTCTGGTAAATTATCTACCGAATTTGTTGGCATATAGACACTCATTACAATGATAGTTGTATCACTTGTTATAATTTTTATACCACAGATACGGCTATTATTGCACTGTAATACCGACACTTGCTGAAATGCACTATATCTCCACAACACTGCCGTTACCCCATACGGACGACCTCTAAGGATGCCCGTAGACGTATCCATCGCTGATGTCGCCGTGTATCCGAAACCGCTGTCAATGGTGCCGATGTAGGGTATGTCGTGCGGCATTAGCCATGTTTCCTGAAGACACACCACATCACACGAACGGCATAGTGATCGGACATCGTCTATTGATCTTTTTATATTTTTACAATTAAAAGTGGCAAGTCTAAACGGGGAACTATCCATTATTTAGTTTGATTGAACCGTTTACGTTGGTAGAACTTGCAACGTTCGTTTTTCTGTATTTAAAGTTTACAAAACGTGGGAAAATTACACTTTCGGGCCATAGCGTTTCGTCCATGTATCTCGATAAATTAGCCTCAGATATTAAAAAATTATATGCAATAATATATAATATATATATATAATAATGAAAATAATATATAATAATGAAGTGAATCTTATTTTTTGTCGAACCGTCGGGGCTCGAACAGGTCCACTTCCTGTGTGGCCGCTTCTGGAAGAAAGAGTTCATCATAAAGAGTCCCTCTTTCTCCATGAAGTCGGCCAGCTGCTGGCCCCTTGGGTTCCGTTGCCCTATTCCAAATTTCCCTTCTTTCAGCTCACCGTTTTCTCATGTGCCTAGTTTTGCATTGAAGTCTACCATTAACACCGTATAGTGGGTTTTGGAGGAATGCATGGCTCTAGAGATATCCTCATACATTTCCTCCACATCCTCATCGGGGTATGCCGAAGTTGGTGCGTAGACCTGCATGACCTTCAGCGAATACCGTTTGGTGATTCTGAGTATAAGGTACGCAACCCTCGTGTGGACGATAAATCCGATACCTCCTTGGGACAGATGGTCGCCCTCCCGGTGATAGAGCAAGTTGCCGGATTTGAGGATTACTGTGTCCTCCCCCTCTCTTCGGACTTCGGATAATCCTATAATATGCCAGCGTAACATGTATAGTATCTCACAGAATACCAACGTAATAAGCTGCTATTACACGTTGGTATTCTGTGAGAGCGTGGTCCTTCCCCGGTCGAGACGACCCATTCGTGCTACAATTATACCTAGTATTAATATAGCTGCAGCATGTTTCTACCACGTAAAAACAAATATAGCTGCAGCTTGGCTCTACCACGTAAAAACTGAGCCGAGTATTGTTTTTAGTAACAAATTGTCTGATCTCGACTTTCTACGCAAATGCAAAAATATATAACATATACACACACGCCTGTCACCCAGAGGGGTAGGCAGAGACTATGGACTTCCATTTGGCACAATCCTGACACACCTCTCTCGGCTTCACCATATCCATATACCTACGCATACACGCTCGTCGGTTAAAGGTACTCTTGATTGGGCCCATTTTCAATATATCACCAATTCGGTCGATAAACTTTCGCCTAGGGCGACCCTTCCCGACTCTGCCGTTCACCTCTGCAACATAAATTTGCTTTGTCACTCTTTCCTCATTCATTCTTTCTACATGACCAAACCACCGAGGCATTCCTTTCTTAATCCTGGTCACAACATCATCTTGCAAACCACACTCTTCTCTTATTAAACAGTTTCTCACTCTGTCATTCAGATTCATCCCTAACATACTCCTTAATGACCGCATTTCCACAGCATTTATTCTACTCTCGTGCTTCTCTGCCATATCCAACTTTCATTACCATATATTAAAGTAGGTACTAACACAGCATTGTGAATTGCCATACGTGCCTTTTTGGACACATTCTATCTTTTCACAATAGGGTGTAGAGCCCCATTCACTCTATTTCCTGCATTCACTCGTCGTTCTATATCTACCATCCCTGCTAAACACACATCCCAAATACACAAACTCATCTACTTGCTCGACCAACTCCCCTTCTATTCTTATTTCACATATCGTTTTACTTTCTTCTCTTTCAAAAACAATAAATTTCGTCTTACTTGCGTTCACTTTCATTCCCTTTTCTTTTAATGTCCTGTTCATTAATGTAACCATCATTTGCAACTCGGCCGCCGACGACACAAGTATGACTTGATCATCGGCGTATAAAAGGCATTTGACGGTTAACTCACCCATTCTTAACCCGCATTCTTCTACTTTATAATTTTCCAAACAACTGTAAAAACTGTAATTATGTATACAATGAAAATAGTTTTAATAGGTCATACAAAGAACAATGCCAGACTTCCATACATAAAATTAGTTGAAAACGAATGGTAGCGTCTATATATCAAAAATATCTTAAAATGTTAAGCGTCAGTCCCTTAATAATTCTGTCAAAGAATTTTGTCCTGAGAAAGCGTCAAAAATATAATTAGATTTCAACCTTTTTAGGTTATGTCTTATATAACATCGAAAAAGTCATGCTTCCTGTTGTTGTTTGATGTTAGCTTAATACATAATACATAATTGAGAGTTTTTAGATTAATGTATATCTTTATATATAAAAAGTATGTGTCACGTTGTTTGTCCGTGATGGAATCCTAAACTACTGAACTCATTTCAATAAAATTTTTGGTCAATGTGCAGTTTGGTCCAACTTAAAAGATAGGGTAGCTTACATCTCAATTTATAGTCGCAATACAATATTATTTTATTGAAAATTATTTGTCTATTATTTGACAGTCACAATTATCTGTTCAAACTGTTCTTCTCCAAACGATTCTGTCAGATGACGATATCTGTTGACTGGATTGAGTAAATATTTAATAGATGGCGCTATGTTAAAAATACAAAAGTTTAATATAAGCTAAAATTTAGTAGTATAACCACCACGTGTTGCTGTAAGTATTCAACAGATAGAACCGATTTCAAAAAAAAATTTGCAGACTGTGTTCAGTTTGGTCCAACTTGAGAGATAGGATAGTTTTTATCCCGATAAGTGACCCTCAATTTTTTTATTGCTAATTTCAGGAGTTTTTTTGGAAAAGAAAATGGTTATTCGGAAAGGGCAGAACAACGTCTGCCTGGTCAGCTAGTCTATTATATATTTGCATACTATAAATGTATATTTCTGGCATGGCTTCAGGGCCTTTATGTCATAGTGACATTCTCAGAAGGGCTAGAACCCAGAGCCGTAAAGCCATTAAAAACCCAGTGACAATTTTTTTGGAGTTTACGACCTGGTATCTAGACCTTTAGGCCAAGTCTTGAGTATTTTTATTCGGTTTATTATAATTTTTCCAAATGTACGAGTATAATTATCCTTCATAGTTTACTGCTTCACAATGTGTTGATGGGTCACATTGTGCAGCCCTTGGGAGATTTTGACGGCAACTTGAGCCAGCAGACAGCTGACAGTTGGTGATGGTACCTAAAGGCGCCTATGCAAACAGCTTATCTTGAGAATCCATCACCATCAGAGCACTTGTTTCACCGTTTCCACTTAGTTCACATGCGTAGAAAGTTAATACATAAAATCGCCCCACTTTTACATATCAAAATCCACTTCAAACTATTATTTAAACTATAAAACAGGAGCAGCAAACCGCCGCCGATCAAGTTCCCGCCAAAACTCTCCAAAACTCCACCCAGTGACATTTTGTTTTTGCTAGTGTTGCCATAACATTAAATGGAATTGTTACCTAGTACTATGATTGAGATAATGTATTATTCTAGGAAGTTCTTTGTAAGATACTTATTCTCAACCATATCACTTTTATTTTTAAAGTTACTGATAGTGTAGTAATGACTAATAATAACTTTGTTTATAATAATTATTAATTAAATATTATTATTAATTTTAAATCTAATATTAAATATTATTATTATTATTATTTATAATAATTAAATATTTTGTGTGTTGTGTGGTAGTCTTACAAAGTGTATACGAAAATAGTATGAATATACTAAATGGCAACACTTGAATAGAGTAAAATGATCTAAGTCATTTTTTCTGTGGCTTTCACTAAAATACATTTTTATTTAGAAAATCATAGAATAATAATAAAACTCATTTTATATGTAACTTATTTCTAGACGCGATAATTTTTGTCAACTATTTTTCTGCCATTGTTCTTTAGTATGTTGGAACCGCAAAGCTTTTGATTAAAATCTAATGCTATTTCTCATAAAAGAGGTCCAGATATGAGCTAACCGCATGCTCTCTTTTGTAAGAACCAAGTAAAAACTGAAGAGAATTTAATTTTGAGATTTTTTCATTACTTTACGTAGCGAACTTCCATCTTCTTTCTCAAGCGCACAGGTGAATTTCATTATGAAATCAGAATTATTTTTAATGTCTCATATCGTAGAAGTTCCTACACCATATATTTGCGCCAACTTACTGCCAGTTCACCGTTTTTATACTCTCAATTATATTCACTTTGTCTTAAAGAGACAACACTACTATTTTTCGCTTGGACATATTAGATTTCTAACGCAAAACGTAAACATAAATAAAATGCAACCTATCAGTTGAACGCTATCAAAGAAAATTAAACAATAACAAACACTATCGCGCAAACAAATGAGAGCGGGAGACACGGTCGGAGGTGGGAATAAACTATATAGTAACATGTCTCATTGCGCCGTCAAAACATTTTTAAATCGGCAATTAAAGCGGTGACGAATGAGTCCGGATAATTGGATGTTCGGATAATCGGTGTTCGGATAATCGGGAGTCTACTGTATAGGAGTAGAAATATATTCGCCTTGTATCGGCGGCATAAAATAATCCACTATCCCATAACGCCCTGTTGATGTCGTAAGAAGCGACAGAGGGAAACTGGACAAGGAGATGTGCAGCAGCGTCTTCCTGATAACAGTTAAAATGCGTTTGCCAACCAGAGTTCAAACGTGGCAATTACGGAAAATATCCAGCTTATTTGGAAATGTATGGAGACCTAAGTTCGGCAGTGGATTTTTGATAAGCTGTAATGATGACGTTGATGAGTTCTACTCATCTACGCTACCCTTAATGTTTACGATAAAATTAAAACGAAAACTTTGAAAATATGAATGAAATAAAAATTGCATAATCTAAAATATAAAATTCTCGTGTCGCGGTGTTTGTTGCCAAACTCCTCCGAAACGGGTCAACCGATTTGTATATAATTTTGTGTGCATATCGGGTAGGTCTGAGAATCGGCCAACATTTATTTTTCAAACCCCTAAATGATAAGGGTGACCCACCCCTAAATATTTATTTTTATTTTTATGACAATTTTTTTTATTCTTATTTTATTATGATTTAGCATTCAAAAATACATAAAACTTCAAATTTTCACCCTTCTATGATCAACCCCTGTTTTTTAATCGCGATTTTTAATGTATATGGCAAAACAACGTTTGCCGGGTCAGGTAGTAGCTTCATTAAAATTAAAAAAGTAGTAGCCTACATACATCTCACTACAGGGCAAAGTATGCAGCTAGTTTTGGAACGAAAAGAGTACGTTGCGATGACTCCAACGCGGAATGATCGATATAAAAATACTTTTATAACTTCACAGGTGTGCAGGTTTCCTCGCGATGTTTTCCTTCACCGCCGAAAACGTAGTTACCTAATCGATACTTCAAATATCAATTTAAATATGAGATATGTCGGCGTGTATCGAATTTGGGATGCTTACGTACTATGAGATTTACGTTTGGATAGGTTCGATTACCGGCTTTGATAAGTGACTTCCAAAATTCTATCAATGCAGAACTGCATTGTAGTTGGATATTCTTACACCGCCACTACGCGGTACTGTATACACATTAATAATAACAGGCTGTGATCATTCCGTATTAGTCTTCAGAGATGATAACGCATCATTAGGCTTCTTTGTATGAAGTTGGCTGTATGTGTAGGGACTGCAGAAGCCACTTACCTTCAGGTGAATTGTAAGTAAGTTAATCAACTTAATTTTATATAAAATTATAATAACAATTGCTCCATCCCCAAGGAATGATATGAAGTCCAATTGGATTTTATCATTTGAAGTTCGCGTGTAAAGCTATTTGTTTTGATTTCAACGCGCACAGCGTGAGGTTGGAATTTTTAACACAATTTTTATAGTTTTAAATTAAATATTATCATAATAAATTATAAAAAAATCGATTCAAATAAATATAGTAAATCGCACTGTCCTAGCGTAACAAAAGCCTTGCATGCCACTCTTGCTTTAAAGATACCGCGATTGTAATCGAATGAAAAGACAGACGCCGCAAAATTATTCGACTACTTTGCTGTTTGCAATACGAAAGACGCACTGACTGTCTAATTGTTCAATGGTGGAAGGGGGAGGGAGGAATATTTTGAAGACATGTGAAGTTCGCCAACACGCATTGGGGCAGCGCGGCGGACATTTCTTTGCCCTAAAACCCTCTCAGAAATGAGAGGAGGCCTGTGCCCAGCAGTGGGACGTAAATAGGCTGCAAATTTACTTTTAACTTTTACAATAAATTGAGAGTTTAAGTTAAATAATGTTAATTTAAAAAAAAGTGGACAATCATTCGTATCTGGAACATTTTTTAAAGGTCATACAAATATTAATTGTGTGCAAAGATTGCCTGCGGCCGTGCAGGGCTACAACGAATTGTTTAGCCACTGCGTTGCCAAACCGTTGTGCTAATGTCGCTTTGGATTTTGATTTCAAGACTAAAGAAAAAGTGCTATGAACAACACAAAATTATGATGTTTAATTAAAATAATTACGGTAATTTGCAGAATTTTATAACCATTATAAGTCAATACTCGACTATTCCTATCTGATGGTAAGTGGTGATGCAGTCGAAGATGGTAAACCGCACAAGGCAGTTGCAAGGCTTCACACAGGCTATTCAGACACTTATGTCACTAAGTCAGTGCCCAGTGCCTAGTAAGTCAGTGCTATTGCCTTTAAGAAACCCATATTGTATTCAATGTGAAAAGACAGATGTTGTCAAATTATTCCACTCCTTTGTTGTACATTGATGCGTACAATAAAGAATTTAAAAATAGTAATTAACGATACTATTAAAACACATCACTGTGGACAAAAACGCTATTTCAAAAGTGGTTTTATGACTAAAATAAAGATACATCCAGTATATCAATTTCCACCTGACCACCCATTTTCAGGAATTTTATTGCTCCGTCAATACAATAACGGCTAGCTGAAAATTTCGTTTTTCGATGGCTGCCAAAGCTTTTAGGGTTATTTTTTACTTTTTTGAATGTAAACGTTGTATAGTGTCCGAATAAGTGCTGGGATAAAATGTATTTTATTGTTGCAGTACCCGCCGAGTATAAGTCTAAAATATAGCGTTAATGTTTATGTCACGTAAGGTTAGAGAATAGAAAAAAGGAAACCATTGCAATTTGTTTTTAAAGTGAACTGGGAATGTAAAAGTCAAAAGTCAATCATCGGCCAAATTATGAAATGGTGGCATATCATGAAATGGCCATCCACATCATGATCTGCTCATTTCTACGATTGGACGACGATATATCAATTAGCCTTCGGCATTTAACAAACCAACAAGCCTTTGTAAACAGACGACTACGTTTGTATAGTGCTTAGTGACGTATTATACAATCGGCCGTCGACATATATGCATGAATTACTGACTCGGTGGAATAGAGTAACTGGTATCACTAGCATGTGTTTGTTCCTAATATCATTATTTGTTTTAAATGTTTTGTTTTAAAATTGACGACGCTTAGTTCTTCCTCATTTGAAAACACTTTGGTCTTCAAATTGTTTACAAATAATTGTCATAAACTTTATACAAGTAATTTTATTGCCTTTTAAATGTTCATTGTTAATGTAAAATGAATTTATCAGTTTTCAATTTAAATTATTGCTGTTTAAAATCAATGAGATATGAGTATCATCGGCAAATAATATCATGGTCATTACCTACAAGGTAATGTTAGTCATTAATATAGACTAATAACAGGAATGGACCGAGAATTGAGCCCTGAAGAACATTCATTAATATAGGCAACCCGAAACGAAGCATTCTCTCTCAGTTCTGAAGAGGGTGACCACGTATTTGAATTTTCATCAGGAATCGATGTCGATAATAGGCATATTTATATTAAAACATCTAAAGCATTTTCATAATTATACATATATCTAAGACTTAAGTCGCACTAGAGAAATGCATTTCAAATAATGTAGCAGCAGGTGAGAACTATTTCGAAGATTTACCCTTACTTACACAGCAGAGCACATAAGCTGGTGACCGCGGGTTCGACAACTTGCGGTCAGCTCTTTAAAATGTATTTTGGTCCGGTCAATTAAGAGGGTGCACTGCTTGCAAGTGAGGTTGGTATACTCGCACTTATACCTATAAACAGTATTATACCCGGACCTGCAAAGATCAAAATTGGTATATTTCAGGTATTTGTTAAGAGCAGTAAATTTTCAGGGAAAATTTTTCGAAGACTACTGAATCGCCTTCCTCACGAAGCCCGAAGGTGGAACCAGTTTCTTGTCTACATTATATTCTTATAACTGAGATGAGACTAGTACCATGAAAGAATATTTAAATAAAACTAATTTTACGGATTTTATCACGTATATTAACTTATTTTATATTCCCGACGTTTTGAGCACTTTCCAGCACCCATGGTCACGGGGGAGACTGAGGTGTATGACGTCCCAGGGCGTTGTAATGTTAACCAGGGATACATCCAGATTAAAAATTATAAATTTTTGTTCAGTTTTTGTTTTGTTTTAATCTGGAGGTAGCCGTGGTTAACTATGACATTGGGACGTCATACACCTCAGTCCCCCCGTGACCATGGGTGCTGGAAAGCGCTCGAAACATCGGGAATATAAAATACGCGATAAAATCTGTAAAATTAGTTTTATTTAAATGTTCGCGTAAATATAAGAAATCACTATGAAAGAATGTTTAAAAGATATATTTTAATTCTTTGTATTGTTAAATATCAATAAGATATTTTTTTTAAATTTGTTGATCATCTGTATGTTGAAAAATTTTGAAATGCTAAGAACATATTTCTTTTGAGGTTTTTGAACCTATTTACCGTTCAAGACCTCAAAGGAGGAAAGGGATATTTGGGATCTTGTAGAGCAATATAAAATATTGACATTTACTTGTTTATACTATATTATAAAGCAAATGGTGATATTTATAAAACAAGACCCTGAATATTTTTATTAAGATATAAAAATGTACGAGGACGAGAACAAAGAAATAAAGTAAAAGACAAACTTTGGTATCAATGGTGCTAGCACTGGTCAAAAACAATGTACTTCGTATGGCAATAAACTATATAATAGGGTTCCAAGTGATATTAGAGAAGTCGCAGTTAAAAATAAACTAGATAAATGGTTGTGTGAAATTTCTATTACATATGGCAATAAAAGTACATAATAGCGTTCCAAATGAATTTAGAGAAGTCTCGTTGTCGCAATTAAAGAATAAGCTAGATAAACGGTTGTGTGAAACGTTGGTATTCTATATTATGTCAAATTCTATAATTTATAACTATGTTTAACAAATAAACTACAGTAGAACGCCGATTATCTGAATGCCGATTATCCGAACGCCGATTAACCGAATCGCCAATTATCCGAATCGGTCCCAAGCGTAATATAAGAAATTAAAACCAAGTACTGTAAGTAAGTAATGTAGTTTTTGTTTTGTTCAAGTGAGCACACGGGGTTTCGTATATTATCTGCCGCGGCGCTGATGCTCTCTCTCTAGTGAACTACTTACGTATAGTAGAACTGTGGTTGTTAAACTTAATAAAGTTTATTATATGTGTGACAGTGACAGTTCGTTTTTCTTTATTACCAGTCTATGTCCGATTATCCGAATTTTCGATTATCCGAATCGACCCCGGTCCCAATTAATTTGGATAATCGGCGTTCTACTGTATTTCATTATTTATTCATTCCATTCATCCTTTCCAATATAGCCCATAAAAGTTCACTCTTGAACATCGACCTCCCCCATACATCGCCTCATAGGAAGGATTTTACCATAGTTGGCAGGCGGGTTGGCAACCGTAGTTTTAATATTTCAGCTGTTTATCAGAAAGATGTTGCTGCCCATCTCCTGTTTCAGCTTCCTTCTGTCGCCTCTTACGATACCGACGGGACGAAGCGGGGTAGTGGATATGCTCTTACACCGCTACTATAGGGTTTCTCATTCATTCATTTATTCATATAAAAATGTAGTTTTCTAACGACTTCAAAAAGGACTCACTACTCTACTACTACTACACTACTCAATTCCACTGTATGTTTTTTTAATGTGTGTTACCTCATAACTTTTTACTGGGTGAACCGATTTCGATGATTCTTTTTTTATTCGAAAGCTGGAGCTTCATATGTGGTCTGATATGTATAATTTGATTAATTTCTGACCAATAGTTTTTGAATTATTCTTAATAATTTATATTGAAATCGATTGTACAAAATTATTAATTTTAAATTATTAAAAATTCGAGAAAATAAAAAAAAACAATGTTCATTATACCGGTTCTTAGACTAACAAATTGGTTCCATCAGTTCTATCAATTTCAGATATTTTTTGAACAAAGAAATATTGGTCTGAGCCCATTGAGACAGAGGTTTTAAAATCTATTAGCAATAACTGAAATGCGCATGATAGAACATTTCGCGAAAGTAGGTTATATAGTAGCGTATATTGACCTAAGCCAGACATAGCTACTTTACAGATTTATAACCCTATATTTATTGGTGTCGCAACACCGGTCGACCTCGTAAACAAGACCAAAAGCTCTAATTACGTCTGAACGCGTTTGTCCCACCCGCCAACAAGATGCTTTTTTCATTCAAAGGTGGGAAATTTACCAAGGCTATATTATTTTATTATATAAAAAACTAGGGAAAATGGAAATCAAGGGAAACCGACATGGGCAAAACTCAGATAACTACCGAAAAGATACAATGCCACAAAATGAAACAAGCAATAATACTACTATCGCTGGGCTTCCTGGTTGGTGGCTGGGTTCCCCATACGATCTTAGTAGACACCTTCTCACACAAGATGCGTCAAATTAGTGCAGCTCACCCACAGTCACACGACGCAATCCCGCACGTAGTATTTACCATCAAATGCAACTACCTATACGGATGGCTCCTCCTCACAACACACCCATTATAACTCATACCTACATATCGACTTTAGTAACAAAGTCGTTAACTAAAAGTAGTACCAACGTATCATAGTAGCAGGCTACTAAGACGCCAGTAACCAAATATGTATCAAAGACCTATTGCAGTAAGACAACGAATTGAGTATGCTTTTTTCACTAAAAAGTGCGACCAAATTCACTCAAACTTATTCGAAAGATAGACCACAATCGGTAAGGGTGCAAGTACAAGATCTTCACGTGCAAGCCATATTACTATAACCATAGATATAATAAAAGAAGTAGATATGCCCGGTAGTTGAAAATCAGAGTTGCCAATGCTAATGTATGTAATTCCCCAAAAATTGAAATAAAATTCCCCAAATTTCGGGACAAAAATCTGCTGATTGCCCACAATTTCCCCTCAATATTATTTTAAACAATGAAACAAGTTTCAACTATTTAAATAATATTAATTTTTTTAACCTTAGTTCCATTGCACTTTTTCCATCTTGCTCGAAGGATTAAACTTAATACCGCCGCCCAATTTTTTTATCCCCTCTCTTGTTGCCATTAAAGATATAATGCGTTTGAAAATGGCAGTATGAGCAACAAAGACATAACAATTTTTATGTTTGGGAACATGCATTCTCCCGTAGCATGTTTAAGGCGAGACACTTTACCCCAGTAACTTTCAGCATTGATGTTATCTCCATGAATTTCAATCCCATGTTAGCAGGTTCTATAGAAATCTGCAACAGCAACACGAGGTACATTTTCGCCATTTTTTAAATTTTCCATACTTTCTCCAGCAGTGTTTTTATTTCGAAGCACTTGATGTAAACAGTCATAAGACAAAAATGTTAAAATCCCCGCATTTTCCCCGCATAATGCCAGTCCCCAATAAACTTGAGATTCCCTGCAGTTTGGGGAATTCCCCACAAATCGACAATACTGTTGAAAATGTATCGGAACCCGGTGTCTCCAGTTGTACCACCCGCCTACTACTACTCTTGCAGATCAGTAAAAGCAATAGATACTCAGTCGCGCACACATCCGTATTTTATAAATCAGAACGTACTACACAATCAATTATAAACCGTATCCCTACAGTAACAGCGTGCATTTACCATGCACCGTACTACGAGTACTTACTCACACAAAAATATCAGTCGCTATCGTTGTGCTATGCATTTTAAAAACAAAAGCCATTCATTTTACATATACATTAGTGATTGACTAAATTGGAAAGTTATCTGTTCTCTTCCATTTATACTAAAATTGCACTAAAATTTAAAATAAAATAAATAAAAAATGACTTGCATGGTAGCTCAGATGGTTAGCGCTCGCTGTAAGTTTCACAGTACGCGAGAAACCCGGGTTCGATCCCCGCCGGTACCAATGAAATTGTTAATTGGAATTTTAAGTCCTGATTTACCACGTGCTCGGCGGTGAAGGAAAACATCGTGAGGAAACCTGCATGTCTGACAAATAAGAAAAAATATATATTTCGAAGACATGTGAAGTTTGCCAATACGCATTGAGGCAGCGCGGCGGACCTTTCCTTGCCCTAAAACCCTCTCAGAAATGAGGGGAGGCCTGTGCCCAGCAATGGGACGTGTATATAGGCTGTAACTAACTATTAAATAAAAAACTATATGCACAGTAAATATTATAATAAAAATAAATAATATGTAGCTAAACGTAAATTATAAATAAATAAGTGCTAAGAATCTCCGGTGGAGGTTCGGTTGCCACCTACAACGACTTGACCTGGCAACATACAACGCACGGACCCTGAGGACTGACGAGAAGATTGTGGAGCTGGAAGAAGAGATAGACAAGTTACGCTGGCATATTATAGGATTATCCGAAGTCCGAAGAGAGGGGGAGGACACGGTAATCCTCGAATCCGGCAACTTGTTCTATCACCGGGAGGGCGACCATCTGTCCCAAGGAGGTGTCGGATTTATCGTCCACAAGTCCCTCGTTAACAACGTTGTAAAGATTGAGAGTGTGTCGAGGAGGGTTGCGTACCTTATACTCAGAATCACCAAACGGTATTCGCTGAAGGTCATACAGGTTTACGCACCAACCTCGGCACACCCCGATGAGGAGGTGGAGGAAATGTATGAGGATATCTCTAGAGCCATGCATTCCTCCAAAACCCAATATACGGTGTTAATGGGAGACTTCAATGCAAAACTAGGCACAAGAGAGAACGGTGAGCTGAAAGTGGGGAAATTTGGAATAGGGCAACGGAACCCAAGGGGCCAGCAGCTGGCCGACTTCATGAAGAAAGAGGGACTCTTTATGATGAACTCTTTCTTCCAGAAGCGGCCCCACAGGAAGTGGACCTGGTCGAGCCCCGACGGTTCGACAAAAAATGAGATTGACTTCATTATGACGACCAAACGACAACTGTTCAGTGATGTCTCAGTGATCGCGAGAGTGAAAACCGGCAGCGATCACCGAATGGTTAGAGGCACACTGAACCTAAACGTTAAGTTGGAGAGGTCTCGTCTAATGAAGTCAATGCTCCGTCCCCCTCGTGCTCTAATCCAAAGTCCCGAAACCTTTCAGCTCGAGTTACAAAACCGTTTTCAGTGCCTAGAAGACTGCAATGAAGTGGACGATTTGAATGACAAGCTCGTGGAAACTGTCCATGCGGTCGGAGCTAAGTTCTGCAAGACCCGCCGCAGAAGAACACAAAAACTCTCCGATCACACTCTCAATCTCATGGCTGTTAGACGGGAGATGAAGCTACATTCTTCAACAGATTTGACAGCATACAGGCAACTGAACAGACAGATCTCCAAATGCATGCGGCGGGACTTACGCAACTTCAATACAGCTCGTATTGAAGAAGCGATCGAGCGGAACCAAGGCTCCAAAGTCTTTGCCATAGATCTGTCTGCCAGAAAGAGCCAACTGTCAAAGCTGAAGACCGAATGTGGCAGCATCGTTTCCGGGGCACCTGAGATTTTGAGTGAGATTGAGAGGTTCTATGGGCAGCTGTACACGTCATCGTTGGAGCCACACGCAAGTGTGAGTAACGATCCAAGAGCGAGTCTTATCCGACATTATTCCGATGATATCCCGGACGTCAGTCTGAGCGAGATTAGAATGGCTCTCCAGCACCTTAAAAACGGCAAGGCCCCAGGCGAGGATGGAATTACAGCGGAGCTTCTGAAAGCGGGTGGAAGACCGGTACTTGAAGTCCTTCAGAAGCTCTTTAATTCCGTCCTCCATGGTGGCATTACACCGGAGGCGTGGAGCAGAAGTGCGGTGGTCTTGTTCTTCAAGAAAGGCGACAACGCTCTCTTGAAGAACTACAGACCGATTTCCCTTCTGAGCCGCGTCTACGTGCTGTTTTCGAGAGTCATTACGAATCGTCTCGCGCGCAGACTTGACGACTTCCAGCCTCCCGAACAAGCCGGTTTCCGAAAGGGCTTTAGCACCATAGACCACATACATACCCTACGGCAAATTGTACAGAAGTCCGAGGAGTACAATTTGCCACTATGTCTGGCGTATGTGGACTATGAGAAAGCCTTTGATTCCGTCGAAATTTGGGCGGTGCTGCAGTCCCTTCAGCGGTGCCAAGTTGACTGTCGGTATATCGAAGTGCTGAAGTGTTTGTACAGTAGGGCTACGATGGCTATCCGAGTACAGAACCAGAGTACGAAACCTATCCAATTGCAGAGAGGTGTAAGACAGGGTGACGTCATATCCCCGAAACTCTTCACCGCTGCATTGGAAGACGTTTTCAAGCTTCTGGACTGGAAAGGATACGGTATCAACATCAATGGCGAGTACATCACTCACCTTCGATTTGCCGACGATATAGTCCTTATGGCAGAATCGCTGGAGGACCTAAGCACTATGCTCAATGACCTCAATAGTGTTTCCCAACGGATAGGTCTTAAGATGAACATGGACAAAACAAAGATCATGTTTAATGTCCATGTCACACCTATGCCGGTAGTTGTTGGGAACACTAAGCTCGAAGTTGTTGACGAGTATGTTTACCTGGGACAAATAGTCCGACTAGGTAAGTCCAACTTCGACCGAGAGGTCAATCGACGGATTCAACTCGGCTGGGCAGCGTTCGGGAAGCTACGACACATCTTCTCGTCAGACATACCTCAAAACCTTAAAACAAAATTGTACAACCAGTGCGTGTTGCCAGTGATGACTTACGGAACTGAGACGTGGTCCTTCACTGCTGGCCGTATGAGGAAGCTCAAGGTCGCTCAGCGAGCTATGGAGAGGGCTATGCTCGGAGTTTCTCTGCGTGATAAACTCAGAAATGAGGATATCCGCAGTAGAACCAGAGTGACCGACATAGCCCAACGGATTAGTAAGCTGAAGTGGCAATGGGCCGGCCATATAGCTCGAAGAACCGACAACCGATGGGGAAGAAAGGTTCTCGAGTGGCAGCCTCGTACCGGCAAGCGAAGTGTAGGGCGTCCCCCCACTAGATGGAGTGACGACCTGGTAAGATATGCAGGAAGTCGATGGATGCAGGTGGTTCAGGACCGTGCTTTGTGGCATTCTTTGGGGGAGGCCTATGTTCAGCAGTGGACTTGTGAAGGGCTGTAATGATGATGAAACGTAAATTATTAAGTACGTAACCCAAAAAAAGTTAAAACAATAAAAATCCTCGTTAATCAAGGTATTGTTAAATATATGAAAACAAACACAAACTCATGCATAACAAATAAATAGCAAGAAGAATTATATTGCTTTATTTTTAGTAAAAGTCACTATAATAATATTATCTGAATTCCAAACCATGCCAATTAGGTGTAATATCGCATTCATAGCTTTTGAAAACATAAAGGTATGGAATTAGCATGAAGATAAGGCATAAGATACTATAATTCAACCCAAAACACTTCACCGATGATTAACCTATTTATATTTCTGTGACTATGAGAAACCCGCTCACCACCGACACTAAGATGATAATATGCTTAGGGCAGTACATATATATAGGGCTTGAAGTAATAATTCTTGAAGTCGTATATATATATATATATATATATATATATATATATATATATATATATATATATATATATATATATATATATATATACGAGTATAATTATGACTGCAAGACCCAATTTTATTATTATACTGTTTATACATCTAGGAGACCTACATTATTGCTTTTGTTTCATGGATTGCTATGTCCTTCATATGTGGCTTTTACATTGTTCATCGATACATCAGTAAGTAGTTGTGTTTGACTTACTTACTTACATATTAAGTGTGAATGCAGATATGCGTCTCCGTCAGATCTCGAATAATGGATAAAATAATCGTCCCTCTTGGATTGGATCAGCAGAGCGGGATAGTATTTCATGCCGGCACATTCTTGGAACTTTACAAGGCGCAAGTTTGGCCTAATATGGAATATTGTTCTTATCTCTGGGCCGGAGCACCAGCCAGTGCCAGCATTACACTTGACCGTATACAGCGCAGAGCAACTCGAATCATCGAGTTTCTTCTAATCGGCTTGATTCATTGGCACTGCAAAGGTATGTTGAATCCTTTTGTATTTTCTATCTCATTTACCACAGGCAGTGCTCTGAGGTATTGTTCGGATTAATTCCAGCCGCCGAATTTCACGAACGCATATCGCGACTGAACTCACAATACCGTCCACACCATCTAAATGTTTGGAGGTCCATCACTGTGAGTTGCATTAGGAGTTTTCTTCCTGGTACGACCTCTTTGTGGAATCCATTATCACCGCCGATTTTTCCGGACCGATACGACTTAGGGACCTTCAAGAAAGTAGTTCCTTTCTATAAGACCAGCAACGCACCTGCTATTCGCCCGGCACTCGTATGGCACTTACCATCAGGTGAGCCGCAAGCCCGTTTGCCCCCTCTTGAATAAAAACAAATATGCTGCTGGATTTGTATTGTAGATAACCGGAGACCTTTTTCACTGGAAACTAGGCATTTCATTTTAGTCCTCAGGAGTGATAACGCACCTGCATTTGATTCTTATACGAAGATTGGTGTAGATGTCTATGACGGGCCACAGCACCCACAGCAGCATCCACTCACTGTGGATGCTGTGGCCCCGACACACCTGGACTGTTTGCTCGTTTGTCACCCTTATTTTATAAGAAAAATCAAATCTTAAAAGTGCTATTAACAATTTCCGGCGGGGAACAAACTCGGGTTGCTCGCATAATATGCGGACTCTTATTTTCTGGGTTTCCACAACTCTTCCTCCGTTATTAAACTACAATATTTAATAATATAAACGTTATAGCTATGTTTTTGATTATTAAAAACTTGTCATTATCCTCCTAATTTAAAAGGTGCTTTTATATAATAAAACCACATTCTTAACAGGAGCCCTAAAAAAGTTTCCTTTAACTTCCGTTAACTATCATTTCTGAAATTTCATTTATGTCTAAAATATATAGTACTTAATATTAAAAAACTAATCTTTATTATTAATTTATTGTTTTACTATCGCTATATTCACTTAACGATTTCCTGGTGATTTAATGATTCACTGGAAATCCTTTTATTAAAATTTTCCTAGCCTTTAAAATGGCCGAGTGTAATTTTCTAAATTTGCATTTAAATGCAGAGATTACGCCCGGTTGTGATGAGGGTGAAAGTGGTATTTTAATCTATACATCTAAATAAAATTGAAGTTTCAGTCTGTAATATTGCAATAACTGGCTTCTATTAAGCATTTACTTGGACTTGTGAAGGGCTGTAATGATGATGATGATGGTGATGATTAAGCATTTGCTCCCTAATAAGAAATCAATAACCATTTAAAAATGTTTGCATGGCTGTCTGTCTGCCCTGGCTAATCTTTGGGATGGCTGAGCCAATTGTGATGAATCTTTACGAATAGATAGAGAGTAACGCTAAGATGGATCCAGGCTAGATATTTTATCCAATAATTACTAGGTATTTTTTTAAAACGTAAATTGATAACATTAACGTTTTAGATGTATCTGGTAAAAAAAAACGATTTATTATACTTAAATGAATTAAAATGGCTTGCTTTAAAGACTCAAAATACATTTTTATCACACAGGACCCAACATTTTCCAATAATGGCGCTGAAATGCACTAAGGTCGCTGATATAGAAAAAAGAAAAAAGCTAACGAGGGAGAACAAATAATCAATAGATTTCTATATATATTAACATGAAATTCAAGTCGAATGCAAGCATCAGATTCATCATATTAAAACGTGAGCATCGAAAATAATTATACTTTTTAAATAGTTATTAAAGTTATCAAATACTTAAGTTCTTTTATAACTTAAATATTTGATCGATTGAAATTTAAACTTGTTAAATCCACAGTTTTCCTCGAAATCACAGTAGACGTGAAGCTCCAATGGGGGGCCCATTTACCTAAACTAGCTAGTAAACTTAGTTCTGCAGCATTTGCTGTAAAAAAGGATTAGAGATCTTACATGTGTTGAATCAGCTAGATTAGTTTATTTTAGTTATTTCCATATTATGTCATATGAAATCTTGCTACCATTGTTTTGCAGAACAGAGCCATAAGAGCAATTTATAGCCTAGGTTCGAAGAAATTCCTTAAATATACATTTAAAATGACTAATATATTAACTATGGCCTCTTAGTATATCTAAAGTTCTATTCAGTAATAGTTCTGTACTCAGCTTATTATTAAATTCAATGTATGTACAACAATACCAAATAGTAGTGATATACTTTCTCTAAATACTAGGAACAAGCATATTAAGCTAGTTTTACCAGTTACTCGACTTCAAAAAGTCAGTAATTCCTTCATGGGATCACAATCATAATCATTTCTTCCTTCCTACAAAGTCCCAGAAAATATTATGCGGGATTCATCTATAGAGGGTTTAAAATATTTATTAAGCAAAACCTGTTTAACCAGGGTTATTATACTACTAAAGAGTACATGATTAATACCCCCTGGGAATGAGGTGATCATTACCATGCTGTTTCTAAATATTTTCATACTTAGTTGTATAAAATATTAAATTATATATTAATGTTTAAAAAGTCCCGTTGGATTTCTTGCTGGTTCCCAGGACGGAAGTATTTTTTCGAACCAGTGGTAAAGCATAATTTTTTTTATAGGATAGAGTGACAAACGAGCACACAGTCCACCTGATGGTAAGTGGTTGCTGTGGCCCATAGACATCTACATCTATCATCGTTTGCGAATCAAAATGTTGCGTTGTCACCCGTGAGCACTAAGATGGAATGCCTCTTTTCCAGTAAAAAGGGTCTCCGGTTCTCTACACTCACCATACGAAACACAGCAGTATTGAGCTGCTATTTTTCGCTGGTATTCTGTGAGAGCGTGGTCCTTCCCCGGTCGATCCGACCCATTCGTGCTACAATTATACTACTAATATAGCTGTAGCATGGCTCTACCACGTATAAACGATTGACAATAACTATTTTTATACACAATATTGAATAAAATGTTTCTATTTTATTCTAAATCATTCGAAAAGTAAAATAAAGCGAATACATGATATTACTAAAACGCATTAATCAGTTAAAAGGTCGAATTTTATTTAATGCAATATGCCGTTTAAATTAACTAACGTATCAAGTGAATGCATACATACATACAGTGAATGTTTTACACAGTGGTAGAGCCACGCGGCAGCTTTGCTGTCGCATGGATGGGCCGGCTCGAACCGGGGTGGTACCACGACCTCACAGAAAACCAGCGTGAAGTAGAGATTTACCTCTGCGTTTCGCTTGGTGAGTGCAGGTGGCCGGAGGCCCTTTTTACTGGAAATGAGGCATTCCATCTTAGTCCTCACGGGTGACAACACATCTACATTTTGAATTGTAATAGAGGATAGATGTAGATGTCTATGGGCCGCAGGAACCACTTACCATCAGGTGGACTGTGTGCTCGTTTGTCACCCTTAACCTATAAAAAAAAAAAACTTGTATTGAAAGTGAGAAATTGGTACCCGTTCGGATCTCATCTGCATAGAAACTATGAATGTTGACAACGTAAGACAGGGCCTCTTGCAAGAGACAAGTTGAATTCTAAATTATAAGACAATATGTGGAATAAATATACAAATGAATTTGTAACAAGGCAGTACTTTGTACTGATGTAATCGTCTTTAACGAAAACCACTGGACGGTATGAGGTCAGGTCTTATAAGGTCTTGCAATTTTACAAAGTGCAAGTTCGGGCTCACATGGAATACTGTTCTCATCTCTAGGCCGGGGCACCCCAGTGCCAGCTCCTTCCACTTGACCGCATCCAGCGCAGAGCGGTTCGAATCGTCGACGACCGAGTCATTTCTGATCGGCTCGATACATTGGCATTCCGTAGGGATGTTGCATCCCTTTGCATTTTCTATCGAATTTACCACGGGGAGTGCTCTAAGGAAATGTTCGGATTAATTCCAGCCGCCAAATTTCACGAACGCACATCGCGTCAAAATTCACGATACCATCCTCACTATCTGGATGCTTGGCGGTCCACGACTGTACGTTTTACTAGGAGTTTTCTTTCTCGTACAATTTTTCGGACCGATAAGACTTAGGGACCTTCAAGAAAAGAAAAGAGCAACGCATCTGCAATTCCCCTGGTGTTGCGGTTGTTCATGGGCGGCGGTAGTCACTTACCATCAGGTGACCCGCATGCTTGTTTGCCCCCTCTTCTATAAAAAAAACCAATCACCTCACGGTAATTGCATAAATATTTTTTGTAATACACGAGAAGATTAGGACAAGACCATTATATATTAGGGTAAAAAATATTTATTAGCATCTGATAGAATACAAAGCATTTTTTTTTCAAAATAAAGTTAAAAAAAGCGAAGAATGGAACTAAAGCGACTGTTAAATTTGTTCAAGATTTTTCACACCGAAGCTCATTGCGAAGTACCATTAAACACCTTCAATGCGACAACTTACAAACTAAAGCTATTTAAATTTAAATTTTAGCGAAGAAGATGTTTTGGTGCTGAAATATTACTATCCTCTAAAACACAAGGCAAGCGGTTGCTTAATATTTGAAACAAGGAACATGAAAGTTAAATTAAAGTGTTCTGATTTTAAGAAAGACTGATAATATAGCATAATGTAGTTACCATAAATAAAAATATTAAAAAATGTTTTTGGTAACATACATAGATATATTTATATGTCATTCAGTCGAAGACTAATTTCTTTTTATATTGCCATAAGTTTATTTTAAATAAACGTTTCCTTAGATTGGCTATAAAAAAGTTATAATATCGAGAAATATTAATATAAAATAATTGCGAATAGATACTTAATTCTGCCGTAGAGGGAAATCAAGGAACGAACTAACTAATATAAACGGCGTCGTATCGTGTAAAGCCCGCTTTTCACTATGGGATATAATGTAATGTATATTACATCTCGAGATATAAATTAATATCGCTCACCATACATTTCATATGGAACCGTTTACACTGAGCTATAATATATATTACATCTCAAGCTATAAATATTTTTTCGCTCGACCGAGCGATATTTTCATATTATATTTCGCCCCCTGTACCCCGCACACCGTTCCGTGCCCCCGCAGAACGGTGTACGGGGTAAAAGGGGGTAATCCAATGACCAATGACGAACGCACACTGGTTAAAAGATATAACTCACAGTGTGAAAGCTAATCGCGGGATATAATTTATATTTCGGGATATAATATATATTATATCCCATAGTGAAAAGCCAGCCTTAAAATACAGAGCCAGAGGAGGAGCTGCAAGTATGGGCACATTTTTTAACCGTATCGTAATAGTTCACTGCTTGAGATCTCTGGTCTCTACATTGCTGGCCTCTCCCTTTGTAGGGATTTGTCTTGTCACGCTTTGTAAGCGGATTGGTGTCAGTGCTTCTCGCAAATTTGACGTTGCTGACGTTGGTCTGGCTATTTTACGACGTAAACGACATGATTATACTATAGTATAAGTATAGTATTTTCTAATCATCGCTTACAACACACACGGGGCGAAAACCAGCCATTTATATATTACAACACAAATGTTATATCTTGCTGGTTTCGAGCACAGGACCCGCAGCCTAGTAACCAGGCACAATAAGCCACACAGTCGTTAGAAACAATTCATTTATTATAATCAGAAATCAAGGAAAATAGAACATTTCTTTTAATTAGAAAACCCTCAGCAGTACTCTTTGGCCGTGTCACCGCAAGCCTTGCTGTAAGTGATATTAATGTCGCCAGGTGTAGCAATTTTCCTGCAATCATTTTTCAGGGGATTTATGGCGCGTGACCTTAATACAATACAATAACGGTTCGTTGAAAATTTCTCTTTTTCGCTGTCGAGCAGGGCGTTCAATTGCCGTTTCGTTTTAAAATTGTACACATTATACATTCAAAGTATTTCATTTAAATAACTTGCTTTATTCTGTAATATATTCCCACGAAGGATCGTTTTTCTACGAGGAATGCCTACGCCTTGCCTTACCTCCGTAAGGGCGGGTTATGTGGGACTCGCATCGATTAAAATTCGTTGAATATTGTTGGCTACAGGGTCACAGGAACATTTTCGCTTTTCCCTCTACACGGCTGCTATGCCCAAATGGGGATCCGTTTGAGTTGAAAGGGGTTTGGGAATAAAGGCACTTGTTTTATTATTAAAGTAAAATAGTGTCAAAGACAAAAAATAAACCAGCCAAGTGCGAGTCGGACTCGCGCAGCAAGGGTTCCGAACAAATCCGTAGGTTAAAATTATTAAAAATATTTCTATTATATGATGTAACTAAAAATTTATGCGTTTCGCAATTTTTCCTTTATCTGTGCTATAATACGTTGCTTCGTACCAAATTTTAAGATTCTGAGCTCACGGGAATTACCCTGTAGGTTTTGATTCCCTTGCGGCATAATATTTGCGGCATAAACGGCTGTATCTTTTGATTGCGTTGGCTTAGAAGTTTCATTTTTTCACAGCTTTTTCACAGGTTTTTGCGGTTGAAAAATTGGAGGTGTATTCAAAGATGTCGATTTTACAGTCTTCACGCTGATCTGAGCAGCATCACCAGCACGGGCTCTGTACTCACCAAGGTATTTATATCAGTTGGTGTTTCTTTTTAAAGAATAAGGGTGTGGCCCATAGACATCTTCATCTAACCTCGATTAAGAATCAAAATTTAGATGCGTTGTCAAAACTGAGTACTAAGAAAGAATGTCTCAAAAACAAAGGGTCTCCGATTATCTTCACTCTTCATACGAATTACAGCAGCATTTAGCTGCTGTTTCACGCTGGTATTCTGTGAGAGTGTGGTCCTTCGCCGGTTTAGCTGTCTCTTTCCTGCTGCTACCATAATAAACATGCAGCGTGGCTCTACCACGTTAAATATATTTTATGCATAAAAGGCCGTATATCCAGTAGTGGTTTAAGAGAGGCTGTTAGGAAGACATCCGCGGTGAAGACATTAAAATAATTCGGGAGTGTGTGAAATTCGCTATCACACATTGCATCAAATGGAGGCATAGAGTAATACGGGCCACGGGCGGAACGGAGGGGAGTATCCATAGCGTTTTTTCCTGATACAGAACTGTCTGTCATTTTTGCAGGGGGAATTTGTGCACGCAAAAACATACTTCTATCACTACGAAACACACACATAACCATTAAATCAATAAACTAACAATTTAACACATACAGACACAAACATATGTAGATACTTTGTAACAATTTTGCTCAATGACATTGACAACTTGGATCAATCGCTGGAATGATCTGCATATTGTTTGAGGTCGAGCGGCCTATGTTTGTAAACAAATCCGAAACAATACGATCATTATTTTTATAATTTTTAAGTTTTAAACGAAATAAATACCAATAACGTGATTAAAAATTACTTAATAGGTTGGGAAAAAGTTTTTTCGTAATTTTGTATACAAATTCAAGACATTTTTTTCAATGTTTAATTACATTTAATTATAATATATATATATGTGCTATTTTGTTCGATAACTTGTTGCAAACTTGTAGGTAGTGATATAATCCCATAGCTGTAGAAATCTTGGGATTTTTGATAAAAAATGGGACAAGTAGTTTTGACAGTCCTCTCATGATTTTAACCTAACACTACCCAAAGATATCTGAAGAGACCGAAACAGGTGAAAATCTGTAGGGGCTATATGGTGGATGCATTAACACTTCCCAACCAAGCTCTCTCAATTTTTGCTGGGTGGCCAAAGATATGTGTGGTCTGGTGTTATCACGATGAAAGACAACTCCTTTTATGTTGATCAATTCTGGCTGTTTTTTTAATTCAATTTCGTAGTTGAGTCTCATCAGTTGTTGGCAGAAGAGATCCGAACTGATGGATTTGCTCGGCGGTACAAACTCATAACATAAACCATGCCTTTTCGATCCCACCATACATACCACAGCACCACGTTATTGCGTGTTAATCCGGGTTTCGATAAACTCTGTGGAGCTTGACTACTCTTTGGACATGATCAAATTTTTATCACCAATTCGGTTTTATTACGTTCCAATAGATAATCGCAAATGAGTACACGATTCATTAGGTTTCTGTCATCGATATATATGTAGTACGCACTAGATTTCGCATTCCGAACATGACTATGCTCAACTGAACTGTACTGCAATCCGTACTATACAAAATATTGCGTAAATTGAAGATTTGTGAATTCCATAAGATAATAATTATTATTACATTTTATTTAGAAAAATGTTTGTTTAGATTAAAATAACAGTATTTTATATTAAATTCTTATATTTATTTTATATTAATATCTTATTTTATATTAAAGTCTTCGCGCATGCGCGACTCTACTATCTCCCGCGTATGCGCGAAGACATAGAGTAGTGCACAATTTTTGTTTGGAATAGCTTCTCTAGTACGTAGTCTTAGATTATTTACTCTCAAACAATCTAAGTACGTAGTACATATATCTCAATGGTTTCTTTCAGTGAGCTCGTATGGTACCTAGATATCGAGTTTTTTTGTATGCTTTGTGCTACTTTTACTGACTTTACATTAGATCCATAAATGTCACAAATTTGTTTCGCGGCTTCAGTCGCATTTTGCCCTTTTTCTTTATTAGATTAATTCATTTTGGCGAACAGAAAAACAATTAAAAATGGCGCGACCATTGAGTTATATGTACTACGTACTAGAGAAGCCCTTCCGAACATTGACTATGTTCAACTGAACTGTAGTGCAGTCCCTGCAGTCCATACAAACTAAATTTTGTGTAAATTGAAGATTTGTGAATTCCATAAAATAATTATTATTACATTTTATTAAGAAATATGTTTATTTAGATTAAATTAAGACATTTTATATTAAATTCTTATATTTATTTTATATCAATATCTTATTTTATATCAAAGTTTTCGCTCATGCGCGACGCGACTACTACTACCGCGCATGCGCGAAGACATAGAGTAGGACACAATTTTCGTTTGGAATGGCTTCTCTAGTACGTAGTACATATAACTCAATGGGCGCGACAGTGTTTTTTACTTTTTCTTTTTCTTTTTCTTAATGTCCTATATATGTATTGATAATAAAACCAGCCAGATAAAAATAGTACAACCAAAGAGATTTTTCTTCAATTTTATACAAAACCCGACCTATTTTATATGAGATGTAACGCTTTTAAAATCATTTTGTAAATTGGACGTCGCATATCTCTTTTTGCAGCATAAAACTGAACAATTTAGCATTTTTGTAACACTGAAGTCTATAACTGAACTTCTGTAACTGAATAATTCAGCCGCATAACTAGATTTACTAGATAGCAGTGCGGCGCCAACTAGTTTTCTTGTACATGTAGGAGCGTGTGGACTAATACTTTGACAGAGCGTGTTGCTGCATGACTGGAGGTTATCCTCTGCTCCAAAATCTTTTTCAAAATGATTTTGGAACGTTACATAATTTCATGAATAATCGATTTCAAAGCTGTATATTATACTTTCGGAATACTTTAAAATATCGGGAATACTATTTTATGAACGTTAAACTATGGCCAGATGCGATTTTGATATGACTACTACATTATGTAAAAAAGCGTAATAGTAACTAGCTAGCTATTTTATGAATAATAAAAGATAATGTTTATGATGTGACTTAAAAGAGTTCGAATGTTTCGTCGTAAATTGCAAATATCTCCCAAGGGCAAATGAATGTTCGCTTTATAACTGATCGCGCGAGGTTACTTTCCATAGCCAATATCAATAATATTGCAAGAAGTAAAGAAATATGAACTTCATGAATTAGGGCTATTTTGTAGTTTGTTCAACGAAACTTTAAGAATGTTCATATAACTTCATATGTATAAAACACTTATGGTGATAGATATTTTAGCCTCAGTAGCCATCCCATACTAAAGTGTTTTTGTTGAAAATTTTTTTTCTTTAACTACGGATTATATGTTTGCAATAATTATACTCATATTTGGAAAAGTGTATTCTACATAGAATTTCTATTGTTATAAGAGTTAGTAAGACAAATCTTTTTAAAGATATAAAGAAAAAAGATATAATTAAAAAAAATCGGTATTTATTAAGTAAGTAGTGGCGGTGTAAGAATATCCACTATCCTATATCATCCCGTGGGGGTCGTAAGAGGCACAGAGGTAAAGAAATCAGGAGATGGGCGACAGCATCTTCCTAATAACGACTATAAATAAATAAGTGCGGTTGCCAACCCGCTTGCCAAGCTTGGTAATCATAGCACATATCCCCCCCTATGAAATAACTTAATAGCTGTACTTACCGGTAACAGTAACGGTAACGGTAACGCGGTATTAGTATAAGTTAGTAGTAGACGCATAGGTTAATTAAAATAAGTTTTCGACCCCATATTTTAAATGATTTATAATTGGTAACATATTCATATGTGGTGCTTGCAGTAAAACCCATAAGGATCCATAAAATATTTTAATAAAGGGTTTCAAAATCTTTTATTTTTTAATAATTGTAGGGACAATATTTTACATGAGTATTAAATCTTATTTATTGCTCATATAGTATTAAGTATTTCTTTAACAATAATGTAATGTAGATCTTGATAATGGTCGTTTTTTTTATAGGATAAGGATAACAAACGAGTACACAGTCCACCTGATGGTAAGTGTTTGCTGCGGCCCATAGACATCTACATCTATCCTCTATTACAAATCAAAATGTAGATGCGTTGTCACCCGTGAGGACTAAGATGGAATGCCTCATTTCCAGTAAAAAGGGCCTCCGGCCACCTGCACTCACCAAGCGAAAAGCAGAGGTAAACCTCTACTTCACGCTGGTTTTCTGTGAGGTCGTGGTACTACTCCGGTTCGAGCCGGCCCATCCGTGCGACAGCAAAAGCTGCCGCGTGGCTCTACCACTGTTGATTAGTTACCACGGTTGCACAGTTAGATTTAAAATTAATCGAAATGATGTCATTATAAATGTTCTTAACCCCCGACGCAAACAGAGGGGTGTCATAAAATTGAGCGACCTGTGTCTATCTGTTTATGTACAAACAACAAATATATATATATATATATATATATATATATATATATATATATATTTAAGTACAGTTTTTAATCTAAAATCAGGTTTTCTAGCGGTGGTTTTTAGACATGTTTTATCAAAATCGGTTCAACCCTTTGAAGATCATCAGCTCTTGTTATTTCGGTTTTTTTAAATTTTCAATTTAAGTTAAAATTACGTGTACTCTAGAGTTACAGGAAGACCTCTCTCATATCTGAGTCCTGAGACTGTAAAATCCTCATGGTTGAAAGAATAAACATTAACGAAAAACGATGCTGGTAAAATGAGCGCCAGTTGTCACGCATGGAAGGTAATTAGTAATCATATTGCAAGACCCTTGGAAACGCTTGTTGCGATCGGTTTCAGTAGCTTGTCACAGTCACCGGATAGGGTTGAGTATCTCACTTCTGGTGTAAAGGAGATGGTTATGGTACCAAATGATAGAAAAAGAAGCCATAATATCATTCTGGCATTTCCACCATGGCTTATTACCATACTGACGAAAAATAAATGAGTGACGGATTTTTTAAGCACTTACACCGGTACAGTACTAGGATAAAATATATAGTGTCTGTCAAAAATAGATGCATGACGTCCAAATATAATTTCCAAATGCAATGTTGCGATTCGATAAAAGTGAAAAGCGTCGACGAACTACATGTCCGAGGCTTCATTGTTCCGCCAATATAATAACGGCGTCCGAATTTTTTACGTTTTCATTTTCAACCAAAGCTTTAAAAGTAGTTTTGCTCGTTTTCACATGTTACCGCAATGCTGTGTCCATGCTCTAACAAAAAGTATTTTATCGCTGCAGCATTCAGCATATGGCAATAACAATAAACTTATAACAATTTTATATGTATACAATCCTGTTAAATAAAATAAATCAAATTGTGTTTGCGGCGTGTGTGTGGCGGTGAAAAGCGTTAAGTGGCGCTGTAAGAATATCCACTATCCCATATTATCCCGTGCATGTCGTAAGAATAAGGAGATGGGCAGCAGCGTCTTCCTAATAATGCCTAAAAATAAAAAACTGCGTTGCCAGCCCGCTTGCTAAGCGTGTCAACTATGGCAAATATCCCGCTTATGAGGAAACCTATGGGGAAGACCTATGTTCAGCAGTGGACTCTGTCACCGAGTTTATATAATGCATAAGTATATGTTTTTGCCAAGACTCATTAAAAACATCCAGTATATTAAGTGTCAAATGATTTTTTTAAATCGATGTCATATAATGCTTACAAAATAAATAATTATATTGGTTAAAACACAAACCAGTACATTTTAGAGACATGTTACTGTTATTCTTGTGATGATATTATTGGTACCGAAGAAAAAGACTTTAATTGTTAAAGCGGCCGGCAAAATAAGTCCCATGGGCTAGATAATGTAAGTGTTTAATGATATTAAAAACCTTTGTTCCAAAGTTATTTGGACTTCGCAGTTTTTGTGCAAATTCAGTAACATTTAAAACATTATCAACTCTCAACACATACTTTTAATGTTGTATTTTCCTTAACTTCCCCTTTAGTACTAAAAAGCTTTTTAAAATTGCTATATTTGTAGTTATATAGTTAGATGATGTTAACGATACCACATGAGTAAATAAACGGAACAGAGGCAAAGCTTTCTAAGAACGTGCAAAATTGTTCCCTATTTTGGTAGGGTTGACACAATATTATAAATTTAAAAAAAAAACTTGAATACAAATTAAACAAAACAGTACCTATCATATTATTGCATTGTCACTGATGTTACGGTACACAAAATTTCAACTAAATCAGACATCGGGAAGTGGTTCACATCTTACTTGTAATATGTGAACTTAACATACTAACCCACCCACATATCTACAAATATTTAGTAAAAGCTTGTAATAACAACAAAAAGACAAAAACAACCATTATTAATAATACCACGTTTTTACATTAAAATATTTGTAGAAAGGGTAATTGAGTATAGTACAGAGACTAATTTTGTAGTTAGGAATAATAATTAATTCGTTTACACGAATTAATTATCCAACGAGTCGAGGATAAACTAGTAACGGAATACGACAAGCGTACCGTTCCACGTCAGAGCCAAGACTGTCCTAACGGCGGCCGCGCCGTCCGTTTTATACAAGCAAAACGAGCGCCACTGCAGGTGCAATAGTGCAGGTGCAATAGTGCAGGTGTACGGAACACGTGTAATTAACAAGAATTCTGTCTACCTGCACCGACGGCTACCGCGTAGCACGTGCAATGGTGCTGGTCCCGTTACGGCCATACTGACATGCGTGCGTCCTCGCACGCGCTCCATCACAATTTTAGTTATCTGTAGACAAAAAAACATCGTTCGACTATCCTGACATAACAGCGTCTGGTCCGGTCTATATTGACCCTTCAGACTTGGGTAACAATCAGTTTTGATCCGGTAGTAAGCCCCACAAAACTTTAATCAACTTTATGCGAGATCGGAATGATTAGTCTGTAGCTTTTCTATTTTCTCTTTTTTTCAAGTACTGTTTTCGCTAGTCCAGAATCATTATTCCCTATAGCCATATCATTGGACCGGCACAAAGCCCTGCAATGATAGTAAGAACTATTTTTTTTCTTACTCTCTTTTTTTTTCAAGTACTATTTGCTAGTCCGGAATCACTATTCCCTGTAGCTATATCATTGGACCGGCAAACGCCCTGCAATGATAGTAAGAACCACTTTTTTTTCTTACTCTCTTTTTTTTTCAATTTAATAAAGAACAGGTACAGACCAACCATACCGCAAACATGTACCTGTCACAATCACACAAAAGTGTATCGTGAGGGACGTAGTGACATGATAACACTTAAGTATGTAAACCAACAGCAACACGACACATCCCAGTGCAGCACAGACCAGCCTTCCTGCAACCCCATGTTCCTTTCCTGCACAAGAATAATTACTTCGCTAGAGTGTTGCAACGTCTCTAGTATTTTCTGGATGCACAGACACGGCTACCTCTGACTGTCGCACGTCCTCGTGCGGTTGACAGTGAACAGCATACGGTCTATCAGTTATCACCACCTGCTAACAGATATTAACTCTTGTTAAATATTGCAACGGCCGACCATCCCAGACTTCATTTAAGTCATGAACGCGCCGATATGGCTACCTTTAGGCAAACGCACTCCAGCTTGTCGTTCTGCTGCGTTCGTGCCACAATCGCGCCAGCGAGCCGTCGCGCCGTAGCCGTACTAGCTCTAGCGAATCGTTGCACTGCTTTGTAAAATTAAAAGAAATCGAAATAAATATATTGCGAACCATGGAATTCCGAGCTTCCAAAATTCATCACATATTCTCTTAAGAAACGGCAACAGTATGACATTTGAAAACATTGCAAAAATTACAGAAACTATGTGTAGAGGCAAATACCACAACATTTCAAAGGGAAGGAGGTAACTGCGCAAAATCTACGAAAGCCGACCTCAGACGTCCATTTACAGCGCCAAAGCATCATTTGTTCGGCGGCCGCTTAAATTGCCCTGCCGTAAGATCAGCCGATAAGTTACAGTCTGTAGCGGTGTAGGCTCAATATTACCAGCGCTCGACCGTACCTGACCATGTTCGATTAGCTGTCACAACATCTTCGTCATTGATCATTGTTGTAGAGACTTCTACGAATCCCTCGACATCAAACCCCAATCTTGTCGACGACACAATATTCGGAGCAAACTGCAACACTGATCAACACATTAGAACACAAAAATATCACTTTTTATTTTCAATTCATAGCGTGTTAAAGTTAATCCTTTATTTTGGTACATCCCTTAAACGTTTTGAACTTCAAAATAAAGCAGATGATAATCATGTTTATCAAATTACAACATAACTTGAATAAGTTAATTAGAAAGCCTCCAACTTCTTTCGACATTTGTTAACATATTTAGGTACATCAAGAAATAATGAAAATACTTGCGGGGTACTTTTAATACAAATCGAACAAATTAAAAAAAATTGGCTTAAATAATTTCACTTTATCTTTTCTCTACACTTTAATGATACGACAATATCGTAAGTAGCATAGCAAATTTCATTACGGTATTTAACATAAAAATAGATTCATCAATGCGGAATGCATTACAGTCTTCCACAAATGTAATAATCCTCATACTATTCGAAGATTAAATGTGGGCAAAAATGGGAACTTTATCCCACTTCTGATGTAGAAAGGGTAATTGAGTATAGTACAGAGACTAATTTTGTAGTTAGGAATAATAATTAATTCGTTTACACGAATTAATTATCCAACGAGTCGAGGATAAACTAGTAACGGAATACGACAAGCGTACCGTTCCACGTCAGAGCCAAGACTGTCCTAACGGCGGCCGCGCCGTCCGTTTTATACAAGCAAAACGAGCGCCACTGCAAGTGCAATAGTGCAGGTGTACGAAACACGTGTAATTAACAAGAATTCTGTCTACCTGCACCGACGGCTACCGCGCCGCACGTGCAATGGTGCTGGTCCCGTCATATTCAAACTTGCAACTAACAAAACAAACAACGTGCATCAAAAATTTATTGTTTCTTTTAATGTTGTGGTAAATTCTGAATCTGAGATAAAGTTTTTTTAAGTAATCTAACGGGAAACACTCACATGGCATATCAAATTTACAATCTTTGGTACGTTTAAGTATTTCGTTGACAATATTTATTTCAAGATCAAAATATTCGCGAAACTTTTAAAATCGCGTAAAAGTAATAACAACTAACAAAACAAACAAGGTGCGTCGCACTGACCCTGAGATATTGTCCACTAGCTGTGCCAGCGTAACCGGTTCCAGTCTCACCGCGTACGCGACGAGCGGCCAGTGGTCACTCACACATGTCCCGCATGCTTGTAGTAGTGCAACCGATTCGCACGGTTGTATAAAGATTTATCACTGTTCCGTTTATCTATTCGTGTGGTGTAAGTGCTATGTGCTATGATATGCTAGTGGTCGCCTAGTAGTCGAAATACTACGTGCTGTTTTTAGTTATATCATATTTAGTGTGTATTGCGAATTTCACAATGGACAAAAATATCGAACAAAGAGTTTGTCTTAAATTTTGCATCGCCAATGGAATTTCGTGTTCAGAGTCACTGAAAATGCTATAGAAGGCTTACTGTGAATCGAATTTATCAAAAACATTTGCTTATAAGTAGTACAAAGCGTTCAAAAGCGGTCGAAGTGTGATGGAAGATTTGCCTTGCTCTGGTAGGCCATCAAAATCTGCAACTGAAGTAACATCGCAAAAGTGAAGGAAATAGTGACTGAAAATCCTATTCAAGCTTGAGAGAGAAGAGAGAAATTTCGGCAGCTATTCAGCTATAATATAATATAAATTTCTATATATATATATTAATTTATATATATTTATATATTAATAAATTTCTATATAGATATAAATTTCAGCTGCCGAAAGGACCATGCCCATATTAGTATGGAGCTAAAAGTCAGCAATGCCATGCAATGCCCAAATTGCAGCTCTATCTCATATGATAACTTTTTAACAGTATTTATATGATATCTAGATTTAATGTCATATAAAGCACCCGTTCAAAAGATATTGGACATTAAACATGATAACTTCCTACTGGTTTTTTATACAGTGAAAGAATGAATGACAGTCATTTTATTTTTTTGGAATGTTTTTGACTTGGAGTTAAGCCTTTTGAGCCATTATTTCATTAGGTTTTTGCTTTAATTATATTTGTTTATTTGAAGCCTAGATATACTTATACACTACCACAAAGTACTTTTTTGTATTTTTGAGTGTCTAGAGACATCATTTAGATCTTTATTCAACTCGTTGATGATTCAAATGTAAAATAATAATCGATATTGGAATCGATTGCTTAGATCAATTGATCAACAAAAAAACGATTCCTTTTTGGAACATTTTATTTATCATGCCCATTATTTAGCCCCTTACTAAACAAAGCCTAAGATTTCATAATTTAAGAGACTGTCAATGAGAGATAGGTGAACAAACAAATAGTCCCATAAATGGCGTTGGTAGAAAACCTAGTCTGTCTCTGGGTTTTGATAACAAAAATGAATGCTTAACTGGGCCATGCTTTTTTCATCTGATGACGTTTATTATAAAATCATATTTTTGTTTTCTTTTGTTGTAAAGCAGTATATTAATATTCGATTATGTTGAGTTTTACATGGGCCAAAGTACGTGATTCCAGACCGTAATAAATAAAGCATGAATTAATGATTGAATCGATGATACGTACTGCAATGTCAACAAACCGTCTTATTTTTTTAAAAATTTTATCCAGTGCTTTATATGATTTAAAATTAACAACATAATTCTAGTTTTTATTTTTTAGAGCAATCTTGTAATATACTTTATCTGGGCATTTCTGGGGCACAAATGGGCATTGTCATTTCTGTTTCTCCCGAGTTGATCCGTACCATTTTACATAATCACTCGTTTATGAAAAGACTGCTAAAAAATTCTGAATTTCCTCCTAAAACTCAATTGCATAAGAGTCGCCGAGGACATGCTAGAACGAGTCAATTCCGACCCAACATTCATGAAACGCATTGTTACTGGTGACGAGACGTGAGTTTACTAGTTTTAAATGCAAACTAGTCAACAAGCTTCGGAGTGGTGCCTTCCTACTAAACCTAAACCGGAAAAACCACGCCAAAGTCGATCAAAAGTCAAAGTCATGTTGACTGTTTTCTTTGACAATCGCGGTGTTGTGCACCCGGAATTCTTACCGGGAGGTCAAACAGTAAATAAAAAATATTATTTCAGCATTGTGCGGCGTTTAAGAAAGCCATGACAATGCGCCAAAAACTCAACAAATACTATCGAGCAATCACCTTATTTAACAGATATGGTTCCAGACAACTTCTTTCTTTTTCTTAAAAACAAATTACCACTTAGTGGCACCGGTTTTCATTCGATAAGAGACATAAAGAAGAATTCGCAGTGAGAGCTGAACTCAATTCCGGAAAGAGCGTTTAAAAATGTTTTGATGATTGGATTATACGTTGGAGAAAGTGCATCATTTCTGAAGGAGCATACTTTGAAGTTGATAAAATAAAGCTGGATGAATAACTAACATTTTGTGTATTATTGATCTTTTCCCGATACTTTATTGACGCAGTAGTAGATACGACTACCCATTTAGTAGCGATGTAAGAATATCTCCTACCCCATATCTTCACGTGGGTGTCGTAAGTGACGACGGAGGGAAACTAAATCAGGATATGGGCAGCAGCTTCTTCCTGGTAACAACTCAATTAAATAAAAACTTCAGTTGACTCCCAAGCGTGGCAACTATGGTAAAATCCAACTATGGCAACCTATGGGAGAGGTCTATATTTAGCAGTGGAGTTATATAGGCTGCAGTAAAGATACACGACGCAAGCGCAGAGACTAAATTGAAATATATAAATTATTGTAACAGATCGAGGTATTTGCTTATGTTTATGTTATGTACAAACAACATAGATGTACAATAGCTTATTTATTTCTTAAGTAAATAATAACCCACACAATCACTTTTTTAGCCAAAGAGTGGTTGAAGCATGGAACAAGCTGCCATCAGAAGTGATATCTGCACAAACTATTAACTAATTCAAGAACAGATTAGATAAACAACTAAAATAGAATATATAATTACACATTTGAAAATAGGATACGGGCTTATATCAGTTGTTTCAACTGCTGGCATTTTACGAACGGTGCTCCTCGATACCGTCCGCATCTTCCGCCGGTTTCTTTCCCTTTCCCCCTAACCCTCGGCCGTTTGGTCTCCCCTGCCGAGGGCTTCTATCTGGTTGGGTTTTTATGTATTTATTTAATTTTATTTATATTTATGTATGTTTATCATTTTTATTTATACAGCCCAACTAGATGAGAAAACTTTACAGATACCCCATAATAACAATAATAGGCCCATTAAATAACCACACGTCCTGATTGACCATCAAATCACCTGGGGGGCGGACACACGATTGAAAAATTACTGGCGTGGCTAACGTGGCTCTGGAAACTCATTAAACATGGAGACTCGTTCAAAAAGAAAACGTTTAGGAACGCTGCCCGGGGGCGATCGCCGGTGCACATCTGGAGCTGGCGCTGGGTGTCTCAGCATGCGAACCGTCGGCGGTGAGGAGTTGAACAGGCGGGCCCTTACCGACAAAGATGCTACAGCCGAAACCAGTGACGGTGGTAATAGACCGACCGAAAGAACAGACAATCCTTTCGAACCACTCAGCCCAAGCACCATTTCATACACACCTTCCAGATCATCATCACCACCAATACCATCATCACCTTCCATATCTTTATCACCCCCCCCCCCCCTTATCACTAGTTCTCATACAGATTCATCATTGCCAACCTTGAATGTTGCGCGCTGGTTAAATACCTTCTTTCCCGCGTCCACCAAGTCTGGGAAACCAAGAGTTCGCATGAGATGGAGTAAGGAAGTAAACGTTATTTATCATGCGAACCTACTTCCACATCACCAAATTAGAAACTGACATGAGCACATATAGACATCAATTGCATGAACGTTTTACAAGACAATACCCAGAAATTAGTGTTACAGAACAACGTATTTCCGATCAAAGAAGAACAATAATAAGGAATAAACTTTTACCTCAAGAAGTAATAGATCAACTAAAATAGTACCCATAGTCATCTCCACCACGGGCGTCATACCCAACCATCCACCATATCATCATAATCATCTCCACCATAGCCTTAAATTAATAGACCCGAAAGACTCAACAGACATTATACTCTAAAAAGCAGCAATTTTAAATACCTGTCGAATTGTAGGATAATTCATGCTGCATTCACTTGGCTTCGGCCCGTATGTGCAGTAAAAACTAGTCAAAGAGCTAAGAAACAGAAATGTTTCCCTATCATAATAATAGTAACACAGAGTGAAGGTATAATTTTCTTCTAGTTGTATTTGTAAATATAAAATGAAACTTACTGTAATCACTATAATTTTAGATTGTTATGTTTGGAAGGCTTGAGTACTCTCGTAAATTATTTATAACAGCAAAATGTCACTACGATAACACCTCCATTCATAATTCATAGGACTATGACAGAGTGCTATTTTAATGGAGTGAAGATGAAGTGAAGCGTCACTAAGCGGAAATCGATTATTTTTAAATAGGGACGCAGATTAAATATACAGTGTAGAAATAAATCGGAGTGTATCTTCTTTAAAACGTTTTTTTTTAAATTGTAAAATAATTTTTCTATGTTGTTAAGTAAGGTCTCATGATGCTTGTGCTATTAGAGGAGAGTTTTTTGAACCAGCGAGCAGCAAACAGGTTGACGTAGATGCCGGGCTTTGTTAGGAACAAATATGATTACAGGCTATAATGAACATCTGTGGTGTTCTGTAACGCCAAAAATAATGGAATTTTAAGGCTAAAGATACGGTATCATTGAACGTTCATTGGGGATGGGGGGTGGAGGTGGGGGGTTGCAGAGCGGGTCGATTTTCATACGTTTTGAGTGGCAGTTTCTCAGATGAGTACCGTACCGAAAAAAGTAAAGTTACAGTCTTTGCTGTCCACTGCCAGGCGATCTGACCTTCTCTCATATCTAGAGGCTTATGCTCGAGCACGCTGCTCGAGTTCGTGTCACTTTACACATCTTCCAATTTTTTTATTATTCAGATGTGCAGGAAGCCGCTGAGCATGTAGTATATTAATTTGTTTTCTTGTGTCACGTTTATTGTATAGAAAACTTCATAATTATAATAAGCAGTTATTAATATAAGAATTAGAAAAAATCTTGAGGATATGAGATGATTAAATATTAAGCTTTTATAACAATGTGACTGAACGCTATATGAATATCAATTAAACTTACAAGTGCGCGAGATTGGTGTTATAAAGGAATCTATTCCAAAAATAACTATTGAATACAACAGCGAATTAAAGCTTGAAACAATCTAAACATGTTCCGACTATTAAGAGCAGATGGTGGTTTCATGATATCCTATTGCCTTTTGTTGTTATTGGCCAATATTAGTCTAAGCCAATAGAAATAAATGCGTTTTGTAAGTAAATAAAAGTGATTTTAGTTGTACCTAAGATTATTTTGAATGGTTTAGTGGTATTATATAGGACAATGGCGAACTCTCATAAGTCTCCAGATAAAATATATCAATAGTTATGTAGTTTGAATTCCTATACATTTTCATCTTAATGTATCCTGGGTAATCTATACAGATAAATAAAACTGAAGTGTCTGTTTGTAATGTTAAAATAACAACTTTTTACTAAATGCATATGAAAGTATATATGGTACTAATAACAAAAAAACAATTTTTAACATTTTTGTCTGTCTGTCTGTCTGTTTGTTCCGGTTAATCTCCGAAACAGCTGGACGGATTTTGACGGGACTTTTACTGGCAGATAGCTAATGTCATAAGGAGTAACTTATTGATAATTTTATTTTAGAAAAAGAATTGGGTTTCCGCGCAAAAAAATTAGACCTCGTGAAATGGAAGTAAATACCACGCGGGCGAAGTCGCGAGGGACAGCTAGTAAAAAATATAATGTAGAATGTAAATGTGTGGATTATTTCGCGTTTAATTTACTTATTTTTAATATCTTCTGAATTGACCGCCGAGCTTGAAAACATCAAGCAAGTATTGCAAGACAAGAAATTTACTGCTGTGGCTACAACCTGAAGCGAGCTTCCATTAAAACATATCATATGCTGCCGAAGAAGATTAGTCAATTTTTACAATTCGTCATGTATAATATTCTTCTATAAGATGCAGGAATGTACAAGCTTCATTGCAAATGCGGTCTCTCTTATATAGGACAAACAAAAATAACTATAAAAACTCATGTGAAAGAACATAATATAGCTGACGTGAAGCACCGACGCTCCGGAAAGTGTGCAGTCTGTGAACATGATGTTTAAGGTCATCGCCGCCATTATATCAGATTTGATAGACTAGAAATCCTCGCAAAAGAACACCGACTCTTACCAAGAATGATACGCGAGGCTATTGAAATTAAAAACCCATCCTAATTTCAATAGAGAAGTTGGATAGTCCATTCTGCTTAAGATCCTATAAGTAACAAAATTAAATCCAAATCCAAGCATACCACTGCAAGACTTCAAGATACTGTAAGCTTGTTTTGCGTAGATCGGACCAAAAATGGATATTCAAAAATTGAAAGCAGCCGGGCTAACTATGACATCGGGATGTCAAACACTTCAGTCAGCCGTGACAGTGGGTGCTGTAAAGCACCCGAAACGTCAGGAATTAAAAATAAATAAATAAAACGCACGCAATTTTGGTTCTCCTTGATTACTCCAATCCATCAAAGTATGCAGGTATTTTTGTTATTATTATTTATTAAGTAAAATAATAACCACCTGCGACAAAGTTCACGGGTCATACGAACAACGAAGAGTATGTAAACCCCAATACGAATACACACGAGCATTCCTTTAACCAGTGCCAAAAAATCGACATCGAATGGAGAACAGCAAGTAGCGAGAACGCCCGAAAAAGGCATTTACATGTTCGTACTCGTGCCTTATCTGTGCTCAGCGAGTATCTATACGTTGCCTTATAATTTTAATGATATCTTATATTTACGCGAACACTACACTTTGTAATGAAACTATTTGTAGGGATTTTATCGCGTTTTATTTCATCATCAACATCGTTATAGCCCTTCACAAGTTCACTGCCGGACATAGGTCACCCACAAGGAATGCCACAAAGCACGGTCCTGAGCCATCGGCATCCATCGATTTCCTGCATATCTTGCCAGCTCGTCACTCCCTCTGGGGAGGGTCTGCCCCACAACCCGCAAATAAATATTTGCGAGTCTATAAATATTCATCATCATCATCATTGCAGCCCTTTACAAGTCCACTGCTGAACATAGGTCTCCCCCAAATAATGCCACTAAGCACGATCCCGAGCCACCTGCATCCATTGACCTCATGTCTTACCAGGTCGTCACTCCATCTAGGACAGTGATACCCTACACTTCGCCTGCCGGTACGAGGCTGCCAATCGAGAACCTTTTTTCCCCATCGGTTGTCGGTTCTTCGAGCTATATAGCCGGCGCATTGCCACTTCAACTTACTAATCCGGTGCGCTATGTCGGTCACTCTAAGTCTATAGGTTCGGATATCCTCATTTCTAAGTTTATTACGCAGAGAAACCTCGAGCATAGCCCTCTCCATAGCTCATTGAGCGATCTTGAGTGTCCTCAGCTTTCAGCTCACCGTTCTCTGTTGTGCCTAGTTTTGCGTTGAAGTCCCCCATTAACATCGTATAGTGAATTTTGGAGGAATGCATAGCTCTAGAGATATCCTTATACATTCCCTCCACCTCCTCATCGAGATGTGCCGAGATTGGTGCGTAAGCCATACAGGCTTACGCACCAATCAACCTTCAGCCAAAACCGTTTGGTGATTCTGAGTATAAAGTACGTAACCACACTCCCAATCTTTACAACGGTGTTAACGAGAGACTTGTGGACGTTAAATCCGACACCATCTTCGGACAGATGGTTGCACTCCCGGTGATAGAACAAATTGCCGGATTTAAGGAGTACCGTGTACTCCCCCTGTCTTCAGACCTCAGATAATCCTATACAACTTTTTTATCTCTTCTTCCAACTTCAGGATCTTCTTGTCAGCCCTCAGGGTGCGTACGTTATAAGTTGTCAGGAGATTTTTAGCACCCCCTGACCCGCCGTTACCATGGTCGCCACCGTAGCCAGGAATAACGGGGCCGCCGGGGACTGGGGCCATCGTTTTGTAACTCTCATCATGAGGGTATATTGCCATAGTTGCCACTTGCCACGCTTGGCGAGCAGGTAGGTATACGCAGTTTTTTTATTGTTTTTGCTGTTATCGGAAAGATGCTGCTGCCCATCTTCTGCCTCAGTTTCCCTCTGTCGCCTCTTACGACATCCGCAAGAAGATATGGGGTAGTGGGTATTCTTACCCGCCACTATACGGGCATAAATATTAAGTAGTCATAAAGTAGAGGCAACAAGACGCTCGTCATCCATGTTTAAAAGATCTACGTTGAACGAATACAGGCGAATAGGTGAACGCGTCGTATTCGTCCACAAATAACTCGGCGAGTTGCTTGTGCTAATAGTCTAAACATTTTATGATGATGTTTAATTTGTATTAACTCCCAAAGTAAAAAGAGGGGTGTTATAAGTTTGACCGCTATGTGTGCGTGTCTGTGCTCTTAAACGGGTGAACCAATTTGGGTGCGGTTTTTTTAAATTTAAAAGCAGGTTTTCTAGCGGTGGTTATTATTAGGTCTAGGTGCTTTATCAAAATCGATTCAACCGTTTTAAGATCATCAGTACTTTTTTTTCGGTTTTTTTTTAATTTTCTATTTAAGTTATTGGCTATGAGTTGATTTTATACTTTTTTCAAATTCATATGATTAGTGTTGTGTGCACATGCTACTGGCTAACATTGCAACGTTTAGAAAAAAACGTTACCCCACGTTAAGATTCTCTTCTGTATGAAGACAGTTTACATACATAATTACACAAGGACATACATCCAGACCCAAAGCAATTATTAGTAGTCCATATGAATATATGAATTATTCCGTGAGGTATTTGAATCGGTGACCCTCAGCACCTCAACTCAGTGTAGTCATTGCATCACGGAGCCCTAAAAAGTACACCAACTTAGACGCACTTCCAGGCAGGACATTAATCATTAACCCTGCTTTTGAAGATGATTATCATTATAATGACATCTTGACTTTTTATGCGAATAATAGATTGATAATAACTGTCTAATACGAAGTAAATAAATCGAGGCAAATGAAGGCCGCGAAAGCTTAAAATATCATCTAAGTCGTTCAGCCGTAGCTTTTAGACTTGTTTACGAGGTCGCCCGGTGCCGCGACGCCGATAAACATAGGGTTATAAATCTCTAATATAGCGAAGTTAGGCCTTGTTAAATAGATCTAGTTAGTAAAATTATCCAACATTCACATAATATCGAGATAGTATACACGATTTCGAAATAACATATCATTTTTGCGTAAACAGTTAGGTCTATTAAAAAATAATGTATTATGTTTATTAGTATATACTCGTGTGATTAAAAAAATTAACACTCTATTTGGATAGGAAATTTATAAAATATATTTAGATATATAATAAAATGAAAAAACTAAAAAAAAATAATGAATATCTTATGATAACTTATCTTACTTGCCGTTAGCAACAGGGCCCATACCTCACATAATTGAGGGTTATGAGGCGTTCCCTTACAGCCCGTGAGTCTTAAAATTTACCACTGCGATTGCAACATGTCTGTCCATGCACTGCAATGATTATAACTAGAAAAAAATGTGCTTCGAACTTCGTTTCTCATTTTATTCATAGCACAATATTCGCGGATAACTTGCATGATTATTTTTGCGAGGAAGGGCCAGTTTGGCAAAATGACTATTGGTATTTTGGGCTTCTTGTTTTGGATAATTTTTTGCATAACGTGGACCAATTCAGAACTAGAAAGAATATTAAACTGTGTAACAATCTAGAAATGCACAGAATATTATAGCTGCGTGCATTGTTATGCAATAGGGCGTTTATACTCGTAGCAGACGTTGGAATATCCTAATATTTTAATTATTAAATAATTAGTACTATAATATTTTTGTACAGAATAAGTGAACATCTAATCTATCGTTTATTTACACACACAGACAGGAACAAATTTTTTTTTTATTCCATATAGATTTTTTATAATACATATTGAAAATCACTTTTTCACACAAACTCACAAAGTTACTTACAGAAAGGTGCATCAGGATCGAGCCAAATGGAAGTTCATAGTCTCTGCCAACCCCTCTGGGTGACAAACGCGAGAGTTTATGAATGTATGTATGTATGAAAGTCACTTTTTTGTTTAATTACCACTGTTTCAGGAAAAAACCTCTGTCCTGGAAGAACCAGCACAAAACCAAGCAGGACTTTAAAAAAATAACAGATTACAATCATGTATGTTATACAATTAACAACATAAAATAAATTATAAATAGATTGGTGGCGATCACCTCATCCCCAGGGGTTATTATCATCCATTTAAAAAAAAACAGAATTAGAAACTTTTTTATTCAATATTGATTATAAATAATACTTATTGAAAGTCACTCTTTTGTTTAATTACCACTGGTTCAAAAAAACCTCAGACCTGGGAAGAACCAGCAAGAAACCCAACGGGACTGCTGTTTTTAAATAACAGCTTACAATAATGTGTTACACAATTAACAACACAACAAATTAGAAATAGCTTGGCAGCGATCACTTCATTTCCAGGAGTTTTTATCATCCATAAATTTCTTAATATCATAATATCCCTTTTTATAAAAACTTAGTTTGATAAAGTTTTTGAACTTTGAGCAGGTAAAATTTTGTATATTTTCTGGAATTTTATTGTAAAAGCGTTTACATCGCCCCAAGTACTAGCTTGTGTCTGTTCCTACTATTTACAGAATGAATATTAGTCATTTTTGTACATGTAGATTACATTTCATAAATGTATTGAGAGACCAAAGTTTTTGTCACAGCGACTCTTTAGGCTTTAGATCATAAATTGCTCTTATGGCCCTCTTCTGTAAAACAAATATAATTTCAGTGTTAGCTGCGTGTCCCTATGGCAAAATAATATACGACATTATGCTATGGAAATAGCTAAAGTAAACTAGTCTAGCTGTTTTAGCACTGGTAAGATGTCTAATCTTTTTTACAGCATATGCTGTAGAGCTAGTTTATGACAGAACAGCATATTATGCTAGTTTTGATATATAGGGGCTCCATTGAAGCTTCGCGTCTAGTTTGATTTAATTTAGTTTTAATTTATTATACTATTTTATTTCATATATCGTCATATGTTTGTAGATAATTTTGTATTACAAATAAACTTTTCTATCAAAGTCATTCACTGTAAATGCGTATAAATGATTTTAATATGTAGAAGATTCTGAATCTATTACGTTGGTAGAGCCACTTTCCCTTACATTCGTTCTTTAGCTTCATCGATAGTTTTATCTGCATTCGAGTACATTATTCCAAGAAACCTTAGAAAGTTTGCCAGCGATCCTAGACGAGCTATTAAGTAACTAGAGGGTTTAATTTCTGTTGTAATCAATTTGAAACTTTTTAATCTAACTTATTTTTAAGACGTATTTACTGTGATTTATTATCCATTTTTTCGATATTAGACGTATGCATAGAAGTTATGTTTTAAAATAGATAGTGCAAGTTGACAGACTTCATAATTCCTTCCAAAAGAAACTTCAAATCTTAAAAGAATAAGTAAAAATAGTGCTATTTCGTAATTTCTCAGATGCAGTTTTAAACGACTTTTGGTAAGTACCTATTGTGAATATCAATCCGGTTGTAAGATGCATATAGGGCTCACTCGTAGTGGGAATATTTGTTATATAGTAGGGATATTGTTATAATTGCAAATACTCTCTACCATAAGTTAAGCCTAATTCTAACAGTGAGCTGTTATGACTTATGACTGATAAATTGAAGAATAAAAATAAAAATTAAAACTTAACGAATACGATGTTATTTTCACAATATTTTCCTCCGCTGTAAAGCATCAGATACATCAATGCTTAAAATTGGAGTTAATAATTTTATTGAAGTCGGCAGGGTTTTGGGCTCGGAATTTTCGTGTAGCATGGAATTTAAAGTCAGCACAGCCTCTGAGTAAACACAGCTTAATGATATTTTTAATCCATTCATCCATCCATTACAGTCTATAAAAATCCACTGCTGAACATAGGCCTCCTTCATAGATTGCTTAGTGGGGGATCTGTTTAATACTTAGTAATAAATATGACAAATGAACAATCAACACAAGAACGCTACAAATAAGATAAGTATAAGTAGCGGCACGAAAGTATAGCGGTGGCCGTTATTGCTTATTAGTTGCGATGACTGGCTATGGCTCTGGTCGCGCTGATTGGCTTTCGAGTCGCATTCGTGCAATTTGATTCGTGCGCGTCCCCTTACATAAGCGTGCTTAGCTTACATTTTCGTGAAGAAGCGCCAAGCTGACTCACGGGTGTAAGGACGGGCTATGTCAAATTCGCACCGACTAAACCCTTTGTGATATCCGGCAGGGTTGCGTGAATGCTCTCCTGGTTCTGATTATTGCACAACTGCAGTTAATTTCAAATAAGAAGACCGCATGCGCAAAACAATATTTTTCTTAATAAAAACTGACTGGAAAAGGCGCATTCTTCAACACTTTGACTTATCTTCACGACTTCTGCTTTTACTTATCTTCAAAATTTTATCGCATCCAGCAACTAAACATTTCGAAGTCTTATTATTTTAATCAAGATTAAAATATCTATAAGATTTTTTTTTTACGACCCATTTCCAATATTTGTAATCAAGTGTAGTTCGAATCAACTTTAAAAAATAAATAAATATAAGTAATATGATATAAGGTATAATTATTAATTATATATTAGACAGAGAAAACTATAGACTGCTTGATAACTTACTTCTCTTTCCCTCAAGAAAGAGACCTAAATAGACATAAGGTATTAGAAGAAAAGGGACAGAGCGGTGTTTAGTGTCGTAGAATGACAAAATTAGCTGAAGGCGCCACATGAGTGGTTAGTTTTGCCTATAACCATTCAGTTATATGTATTATGTACTAGAGAAGCCATTTCAAACAAATACTGTGTCCTACTCTATGTTTTCGCGTATGCGCGGGAGTATAGTTCGGCCGTTCAGAGAATGCGTTCCTGACACCTATCAGTTAGTCACGACTAGTGATGGGTACAACATAACACTGAGTTCGTTACCGTTCCTCCAAAATGAACCGCCGCGTTATTTTTAAGATTATTTTCGTTTTAAATTGGCGAAATCATTTAAAATTAATATTTTAGTAATTTAAGTGGAAACCAAAAAAAGGTAATATTAATATAATAAAATTGTTTTATTTATTCTTTGTTACAAAGTTACAATCTGTGTTTCTAAGCAATAAAGTACATTGAATTGCATGTGCGTACAGAATATTAATCAGACTCCGATTCGCTTGAGGAGGTGGTGTCTTCATCATCATCTTCACCTACATGTATAATTATATTATTACCAATAAGAGAATCAATCCTGATATTTGGTCAAAATGTTCCACAATCAGGTTTTTAGTCTTCTCAACACCCTTTGCCCAGTCATCTCTTGCGACTTTCCCGCAGGCTTCTTTTAATAGGGTCATCATCTTTTTCGTGCTGAATGGCGAGGAAGTATTGTGGCGGGCGGCGTAGCCTTTTATTTGAGCCCAGATTAGCTCAATCGCATTATATTGGCAATGATACGGTGGAATTCTTAGAACGCGATGACCGAACTCCAGAGCCAGTTCATCGATTTCGTATCGCACATTTGCCGCTTTATTTTCTTTAACTAATTTAATTAGCTCTGGTTTTAGCATCTGCATATTTGCGTCAATGCCTTTTGCTTGTAACCAAGCCACCATTTCTTGTTTTTTATTAGCTTGGGTATTTGGTTTCTGTATTTGAACCGAGTGATAGGAGGCATTATCCATGAATATTACAGAAGGCTCTGGTAGGCTGGGCAAAAGCACGTTCTGAAGCCTCTCTTTAAATGTAGTGGCATTCATTTCCTCGTGGTAGTCATTTGTGGTTTTTGATTGAAATGCCAGTAACGCGTTCTCCACAAAGCCGTATTTTGCAGAACCTGCGTGGCATATTATCAGACGGGCCCCCTTACCCATTGGTACTTTCGACGTCGACGCTTGTGTATCATCCGTCCAAGAACGGGAAACCGTGTGATTGGCGTTTAGCCATGTCTCGTCAATGAACACGACATTATCCCAGTTATCAATATTTTTTGCTTCTCTCAAAAAACTTATCCGTTTTAAAATTATGTCGTATCGTTCTAATAAAATTTTTCTTTTGTCTGTTTTTTTATACGGAAAACCAATATCTTTTAAGATTTTGGTTAAAACAGTTTTACCCCCGCTAAACAGTCCAGCTTCTCTTAACGATGCCAAAAGCTTCTTCCTGTTGAGATATTCATTTCTGGAATAGTAACCATATATATGATTTCTGATTGCATCGGCGTCAAAGGTGTCAATATCTGTCACAGGTTTAGTTCTACGTTTCTTCTTCGGAGTACGTAAAATATTATCTTCCGTGCCAGAAGAGCCGAACTTTTCTTTATTAATATTTGTTATCGTTCGTTTGCTAACTCCAAGCGCCTGAGAGACGCGTTCTTGTACTTGTTCGACAAGTAACAGGGGTCCGCCATTTTGCCGCTCCCGCTCAAAGTAATCTTGTAGCTTGATGATTAACTCACGGGCTCCACTTTTCAATGTTTGTCCACATTTAGGCATTATTATGCACCAAAAGTAAAAAGAACGCAATACAAAACACAATCGAAGTCCGCTTTAGCGCCGATGTCAGTTTGAAAAGCAGAAACAGTCCATTAAACGAAAGCCTGGTAATCAAATAAAAACAGATCGAAAACACTTGAAGAACGTGGTCTATGCGCACGAAACGACAACAGACGACTGTTTTAGCGTCACAAAATGGCGGCCCATAACGCTATTTGGGGTTACCATTTTCAACCTAAACATAAAAATGCTACTTTCTTTCGCGCGCTCGGTTTGGTCGTAGTTTTATTTTTATATCTAATAAAAGTTATCTTATAGTCCATTATTTTCAAATTCTTAAAAAGAAAAACAAAATGTGTTATTTTATAAAGTATAACTGTATAAGAACAGATTACGATACTGTTATTGCCTGTTATTGTTAGCACAGCACTACAAATATAAAGCGCTGACATAACCTTGTAATAGCGCAGTATAGATTTAGAAAAATATTGTTTACCAAGTTATTTGACACTTAGTTTGGCACAAAATTATAACATTCATTGATTATTGATATAATAATGTTGTTTTAATTTTCATAAATTGTTAAAACGGTAAACAACCAGCAAAAATATTTTTATCGTAACTGCAACGCCATTACAAAGTTACGTCGTCAGTTCAATCGCGACGTGTCAGGAACGCATTCTCTGAACGGCCGAACTATAGTAGTCGCGCATGTGCGAAGACTTTAATTTGATATAAAATAAGATATTAATATAAAATAAATATAATTATAAAATCATTTATAAAATAAATGAAATTTGGAATAGGCCAACGGAACCCAAGGGGCCAGCAGCTGGCCAACTTCATGGAGAAAAAGGGACTATTTATGATGAATTCTTTCTTCCAGAAGCGGCCCCATAGCAAGTGGACCTTGTCGAGCCCCAACGGTTCGACAAAAAATAAGATTGACTTCATTATGACGACCAGACGACAACTGTTCAATAATGTCTCCGTGATCGCGAGGGTGAAAACTGGTAGCGATCACCGAATGGTTAGAGGCATACTGAGAGGCAAGTTGGAGAGGTCTCGTCTAATGAAGTCAACGCTCCGTCCCCCTCGTGCTCTGTTCCAAAGTCCCAAAACCTTTCAGCTCGAGTTAAAAAACCGTTTTCAGTGCCTAGAAGACTGCAATGAAGTGGACGATATGAATGACAAGGTCGTGGAAACTGTCCATGCGGTCGGAGCTAAGTTCTGCAAGACCCGCTGCAGAAGAACACAAAAACTCTCCGATCACACTCTTAATCTCATGGCTGTTAGACGGGAGATGAAGCTACATTCTTCAACAGATTTGACAGCATACAGGCAACTGAACAGACAGATCTCTAAATGCATGCGGCGGGACTTACGCAACTTCAATACAGCTTGTATTGAAGATACGATCGAGCGAAACCAAGGGTCCAAAGTCTTTGCCAGAGATCTGTCTGCCCGAAAGAGCCAACTGTCAAAGCTGAAGACCGAGTGTGGCAGCATCGTTTTCGGGGCACCTGAGATTTTGAGTGAGATTGAGAGGTTCTATTGACAGCTGTACACGTCATCGTTGGAGCCACACGCAAGTGTGAGTAACGATCCAAGAGCGAGTCTTATCCGACACTATTCCGAAGATATCCCGGACGTCAGTCTGACCGAGATTAGAATGGCTCTCCAGCACTTTATAAACGGCAAGGCTCCAGGCGAGGATGGAATTACAGCGGAGCTTCTGAAAGTGAGTGGAAAACCGGTACTGGAAGTTCTTCAGAGGCTCTTTAATTCCGTTCTCCATGGTGGCATTACACCGGAGGCGTGGAGCAGAAGTGCGGTGGTCTTGTTCTTCAAGAAAGGTGACAATGCTCTCTTGAAGAACTACAGACCGATTTCCCTTCTGAGTCGCGTCTACGTGCTGTTTTCGAGAGTCATAACGAATCGTCTCGCACGCAGACTTGACGACTTCCAGCCTCCCGAACAAGCCGATTTCCGAAAGGGCTTTATATACATACATACCCTTCGACAAGTTGTATAGAAGTCCGAGGAGTACAATTTGCCACTATGCCTGGCGTATGTAGACTATGAGAAAGCCTTTGATTCCGTCGAAATTCGGGCGGTGCTGCAGTCCCTTCAGCGGTGCCAAGTTGACTGTCGGTATATCGAAGTGCTGAAGTGCTTGTACAGTAGAGCTACGATGGCTATCCGAGTACAGAACCAGAGTACAAAACCTATCGAATTGCAGAGAGGTGTAAGACAGCGTGACGTTATATCCTCTAAACTCTTCACCGCTGTATTGGAAGATGTTTTCAAGCTTCTGGACTGGAAAGGATACGGTATTAACATAAATGGTGAAAACATCACTCAACTTCGATTTGCCGACGATATAGTCCTTATGGCAGAATCGCTGGAGAACCTAAGCACTATGCTCAATGACCTCAATAGTGTCTCCCAACGGATAGGTCTTAAGATGAACATGGACAACACAAAGATTATGTTTAATGTCCATGTCACATCTATGCCGTTAGTTGTTGGGAGCTTTAAGCTCGAAGTTGTTGACGAGTATGTTTACCTGGGACAAATAGTCCGACTAGGTAAGTCCAACTTCGATCGAGAGGTCAATCGACGGATTCAACTCGGCTGGGCAGCGTTCGGAAAGCTACGACACATCTTCTCGTCAGACATATCTTAAAACCTTAAAACGAAATTGTACAATCAGTGCGTGTTTCCAGTGATGACTTACGGATCTGAGACGTGGTCCTTCACTGCTGGCCGTATGAGGAAGCTCAAGGTCGCTCAGCGAGCTATGGAGAGGGCTATGCTCGGAGTTTCTCTGCGTTGAAAACTTAAGAATGAGGATATCCGCAGTACAACCAGAGTAACCGACATAGCCCAAAGGTTTAAATGAGCATTTCCGCAGTAGAACCAGAGTAACCGACTTAGCCCAACGGATTAGTAAGCTGAAGTGGCAGTGGGCTGGCCATATAGCTCGAAGAACCGACAACCGATGGGGAAGAAAGGTTCTTGAGTGGCAGCCTCGTACCGGTAAGCGAAGTGTAGGGCGACCCCCCACGAGATGGAGTGACGACCTGGTAAGACATGCAGGAAGTCGATGGATGCAGGTGGCTCAGGACCGTGTTTTGTGGCATTCCTTGGGGAGGCCTATGTTCAGCAGTGGACTTATGAAAGGCTGTAATGATGATGATGAATTTGAGTCTTATGACAAATCAATAAATCTGAAATTGCATTTGTCTACGTTCAACCGCACACGCCTCGCCCACGCCACGCGCCCGCCTCGCCCACGCCACGCGCCTGCCTTACATACGCCACGAACCCGCCTCGTTCCCGCTCCGCGCTGATTCCGCGCTCACCCCGCACACGCTCTTTTTATACAATTTCAGATTTTATGGATTTGTCATAAGACTCAAATTATATGCAACAAATTTCAAAGCGAGTTAGACACGGGTGCTGACGCGCGTGGCGTGCGCGTAGCGGGTGCGTGTCGTCGGAACGCGCCCCTATGGTTGGAAAAACGTTGTGAATTGAAGTGCAGACAGAGGAGTGCACGTACACGTAGTTGTTGTCCATAAATAACATTCAATATAGTATATATATATATAATAATAAATGCCTTACTTACTCAGTTTTTTTCAAAAACTGCAAAAACGGTATATCATTATTTATATATTTGGACTTCAGTTTAAAATATGGCTACTCTTTGAAAAATAACCCGGTAACCGTGTATATATAAAATATTATTATTGTAGTAAACTATTTATTCGATTCCAACTTCCGAGTCAATTAAAATACAAATTGCTATATTTATTATCAAGTTTATATATATTCAACCCCCTTTAAAGAAAGCAAACTACAAATTACTTAATTATTCTACTCTGTCAAGTGCACCATTCGCGCCACTTCTAGGATCAGCGCAATAATTAAAATGAATTCGCCTTGTGTCGCGGTATTCTTAGTTCAAGTTTTCAAGGGAATTATAACGCGTGCTTTTATACATAGCCTTATCCTGTATTTTATAACATAACATTTAAATTTTATATTGTAACAGTTTTGTTATTTTTATCTCGCCGTGTAGTCACGACTATGCGAATATACTACCCCATATCATCACGGGTTTCGTAAGAGGTGACAAAGAAACTAAAACAGGATATGGGCGGCAGCGTATTTTTGTTAACAGCTCCAAATGATTAAAAAAACTGCGGTTGCCAATCCGCCTGCCAAGCGAGGCAATTATGGCAAATATTCACTCCAGGCAGCAGTTTATGTGGTAGGTCTATGTTTAGTAGTGGATAGATTTTAAATAGGCTGTAATAATAATGAAGATGCATTTTTGACCAGTCTTTAATATCACATCATATATCAACAGCCTTTTTAACTTGATTGGGTACGTATAAGCCTTTTCTTTAGAAAGCAAGGTGGAGTTTCAACTTTTTTAAATTTTCATTCCGGTGTAGTAGCCTGTACGCGATGTACCCTCAAAATTCAGATGCGTTTCCTGACGACTAACAATGCTTTGGTACCTATCAATATAAAGAGTCTCTGGTTATTGTTATTTACTAAATGAAATTCGGCAGCATTTTGCTTGTATTTTGTACAACCCGGATTCGATCCCCTCCCAATGTAATTCTTTAAAAGAATTATAACTTCGCCTCTAGGTTCTTCAAAAGCAAAGTTGGCACATTGGCAAAATTGGAGAGAAACTAGTTCGCATGCTTCAGAGAACCCGTGCATTGTGGTCACTCGCCAAGAAATTTCTCTTAAACGGCTAAGACAATTTCTGTCAGCCATCATTCCCATCGTTGCACAAGGAGGAAGACTACCTGGTTCACGTCGCAAAACTGTCCTCCGACAAACTGTTACGCAGTTTGGTGGGTGTGAAAAATATACTAAAGGTTTGGTCCAGAATAAATGATTTATTATTATTATTATTATTAAAAGAGAATGCCGACCTTTTAGGCTCCCTTTATGCATCCATCTCGACTCTCGATGACAGGGGGAAAACACCAATGACTGTTCCGCACTGTGAGTGCTCCATGCCGGATGTGTGCTCAATACGCAAATCACTCCTCTCCCTGGATATCCGCAAGTCGATTGAACTTGACGGAATCCCACCAATTGTGCTGATGACGTATGCTAGCTGACGTAGGCCCATCAGCTGCAGATTCGACTGGCAACAAAGGGGGGGGGGGGCTCAAATAGCCTATGGATATTTAGTATATAAGGGCTAGGTAATTAATACGAACTTACCGGGTTCCGAATCGAGGACCGACTCCAAGGTGCGGTCAGGCGTTAAGTATGTGCTGGTAAGTTTGTGTTAGAAAGTGTGTATATGTAACCTGACGTAACCCATTTAATCGGCAACAATCCTGATACCCAGCACCGCCCCACGATGTGGTATCACTCCAGCGGCGTCACTTCGATGTCACTAAAGTCTAGCGATACTTAGCACAATCTATAATCTAATACAAACGCTGGTTTCTCGCGGTCACAAAGTTTAAGCATTTTAACCGACAAAGGAAAATGTTACTACCGAACTATATCAAATGCCACACGAGCAAAATAATATTGTCAAATGCTCTTCAACAGGCAATCACTATACAAATTGACGTAAATTACTTGCAAAAGAAATTAAGTTAATCACTCAACCCTCGTCGTTACGTAAAACGTACTAACAAAAAGCGACACAATTAGGTTATTCGGTACGCGACCACGCGGTTCGAGTAGCTTCACGGCATTGGGCGTGGCGCACGGCTTCTCGGCAAATGGTCCCGTTACTGTCTACACGTCATGCAGTTTAGGAATGCACCGCGCCGAGCGCCCCCTAGTGTTGTTTTTAAGAATTAGCATTTGGCGCAAACAAACCCCCGTCCCGGGCATAAGGACTTATGTCCGCGAGTAAATTGACAAACGGGATAGGGTCGCGAAAGCACGTTGCAAGACCGAATCTCCAACCAAAACCTCGGCTACCCTAGGCACCCCATCCGATCCATACGACAACTTAACAATGCGCCCATGGCGCCAATACAAGGCAAAGCGTTGGGTTCTTTAACTAACACGAGGTCTCCAACCCGAGGAGGATCCGTCTTGTCAGACCACTTAACGCGCTGCTACAAAAGATGTAGGTACTCCAGAGACCATCGGTGCCAAAAACTCTGAGTCATCTGTTGCAGCAGGTCAAATTTACTCAACCGCGAAGAGTTTAATTCCCTGAAGGGGTACTCGGGCAGAGCGTTAAGCGGCTGGCCAATTAAGAAGTGACCCGGGGTTAGAACCTCCAAATCATTCGAATCGGACGAGAGGGGACAGAGGGGCCGAGAGTTGAGTACCGCCTCAATTTTACAGAATACAGTGGCAAACTCCTCAAATTTCAAAATAGTTTCGCCAATAACGCGACGGAGATGCGTTTTTGCAACCTTAACCACCGCCTCAAAAATACCGCCCCAGTGTGGGCAAGCTGGAGGGTCGAATTTCCACTGGATGCCCTTCTTGGACATCGTAGTACCTAAATAAGTCCTGTTGCTGGACAGAAATTTGACGACCTCTTTCAAATATCTATTCGTGCCCCTATAATTCGTTCCGCAATCAGACCGGATAAGGTCCGGCAAACCGCGACGCGATACGAAGCGGCCCAGCGTGGCCACAAAGGTTTCAGTGCTGAAGGCACTTACAAGTTCTAAGTGAACGGCCTTAGTGGCGAGGCACACGAAAACGCACAGATAGGCCTTATGTGAACGCGCGTTACGAAGGTTGGAGGACTTGACGAGGAAGGGGCCAGCAAAGTCTTTTCCGACTCCAGCTAATAGTCGGATGGCCCTGACGCGGTCGGGTGGCAAGTCACCCATCATAGGCTGCAATATGGTGGCCTTCAGTTTATAACAAGATATGCACTTAAAGATGACGCTCCGAATGGTGCGTCGGCCAGTCAAAATCCAAAACTCCCGCTGAAGAATAGCCGAAAGAGCATTACACCCAGCGTGGGCATTCTTAACATGATGGTGAGTTATCAGCAACCGAACAAAGGCGCTGTCCTTAGGGAGCAGTAACGGGTGTCGAACCCCGTAGGGCAGTTGAGAATTTTTCAAACGTCCGCCAACGCGCAACATCCCAGCGTCGTTCAGGAAGAGGTTCAGACGGGCCAGAGCGCCCTTGACAATGGAGCCCTGCTTCAAGTTTTCAATCACGGGCTCAAAATGCTCCGCTTGGACCATACGGGTCCAATGCATCAAAGCTTCGCGACGCTCGCTAGGGGACAAAACGGAATCAGGGATTTGGCTGGACGGGTCTCTCGCATTGCGGACAAATCGAAGCAACCAAGCAGTCACTCCTAAGAGCTTATCGAGAGAGCTGTACCAGGGAGAGATCCCGAGTGGGCTTATCCTTGCCCACTTCTACTCTGGCTCGTAGGCCAGGCAATTCAATCGGTTCGAAGTATTTATTCTGGGGCCAGCATGACTGAGACACAGTCAACCAACTGGGACCCCACCACAGCGGGTTGTCAACTAACGAGGGGGCTTCACAGCCGCGAGAAGCGCAATCTGCAGGATTCAACTCCCCTGGGACATGTCTCCAGTTTAGAGACGTCCTAGAATTCTGGATTTGAGACACGTGGTTCGCCACAAAGATCTCAAGATTGTGAGGTGCAGCTCCGAGCCAACAAAGTACTATCTCACTGTGCGACCAAGCGTAGACGTCCGTAATGTCGATTGCAGACTTCAAAGACGAGTGAACGTGGTTGAGGAGTCGCGTAAGACGAGCGGCTCCGGACAGTTCCAATTTAGGGATAGTTAAGCGGGACCTAATGGGGGCAACTTTGCTTTTAGCAAGTACGAGATGGACGGCACACAGTTCACAGTCCGCAAATATACGACAGCAGCATAGCCTTTCTCAGAGGCGTCGCAAAACCCATGCATTTCCTTGGAGGGAGGAAACACCCCGGCATGGAGACCCGGTTGATGTCCGGAAGGGAGGAGACAATAGAGAGCCACTCTCGCAAGAGAGCATCCCTAATAGGCTCGTCCCAACACAACCCGTATATCCACAGCTTTTGAAGAAAGCACTTAGCCAAAAAAATGACCGGAGTGATCCATCCATTAGGAGCGAAGGTGCGGGCTACTGTAGAGGCCACAGAGCGCTTGTTCCATGCTTTAGGAGGGGGAACGAGTTTGACTCGATATCTGAAGGTATCCTGAACAGGCTGATATTGAATGCCCAGTACAGTCAACAAATTAGGATTTTCAGGGTGCTCGAATAGATGAGGGTATTTTGTTGATCCTTTCCTGGGAGGTCCTTTAGAATATGAGGGGAGTTCGACAACCATTTGCGCAACTCATACCCTTCGGACTTCAGGATGGCAATCAATTCGTCTCGCAAGACAAGAGCCTCCTCGACGGTGGAGGCGTCCGTACAAATGTCGTCCATGTAGACCGAAGTCTCCAAAATAGCAGCCCCCCGAGCGTATCTTAGACGCTCTCTCTCAGCGAGTTCAAGGAGGGTTGGCATGGCGATATACGGGCTGGACCGGAGTTCATAGGTGGTGGTGTTTAATTCAAACAACTGTATCGGATCGCTGGGCTTCTCGCGCCACAATATCAGCTGATATCGACGGTCATCACGATGGGCCACTGATTGTCGAAACATCATCCGAATGTCGGCTACAAAAACCACTTGGTGCCGACGAAATTGGGTCAAAATGTCGGATATGTCCTTAATAGATTTAGGACCAGAGTGGAGACACTGGTTCAGGGACACACCGTTTGACGAGGGGACGGAGCCGTCAAAAACTACCCGAATCTTACTCCCAGGGGACCTCAAGACCGCATGGTGAGGGAGGAAGTAGTGCTCCTGTGACCGCCAGTCGAAGTTGGACGGTGACATGACCCAGCTCTTGATACTCGCGCATGAACTCGACATATTTGTCGCGAAAGGCTGGGTCGCGCCGCATACGGCGCTCCATGGAGAGCAACCTCTTTTCGGCCAGGGTACGAGATTGTCGCAAAGGGGGCCGTGAGTCCAGAAAGGGTAAGCGAGTGACAAAACGACCGTCGACACGACGACCGGTATTGTTCTGGTAGAACAACTCGCACTCATGGTCCAGAGGGCTGACTCGAGCCGCGTGTGGCGGCTTCTCAATTTCCCAGAACTGCTGGTCGACGTCCGAAAGGGACACGCCCACAACAGGGTCGGCCATCTGGGGAGGTGGAGACCATAGAACCGGTCCAAAAAGCTGTGCCCAAATACAGTGGACATGCTTCAGGCTGTAGGGTTCGTATCTCGCCTAACAAGATGAACCCCAGCGCATCGGCCCCGAGCAACAAATCTATAGGCCCAGGTTGGGACCACTGAGGGTCTGCCGGTCTCAAACCTGACGCCCAACGAACCGCGCTGGCATTTATATGGACGTTAGGGAGAAAACCTACAATGTCATCGAGGACATTTACTTTAACTAAAATGTGAAGGTGTTCGCTGGCAGGGCTGAACACCAACTCCGCCTGTCCCCTAGGAGCAGGAGGCTCGGCACCTCCGATACCTACCATCGGACGTGATTCAGAGCTCTAGGGGAGCCCTAATCTTCCCACCAACCAAGTGGAGGCCACACTGCGTTGTGAACCCGAATCCAATAGAGCGCACCACCCCTTGGGCAACGACCCCCCGACTGGTCGCCTTCAAACCCAGGGGCACGGAGGCCGGCAGGCGAGCGCCGAGGGTCGCCCTACAGAGGGCGTGGCTGGACGCCCCCGCCCGTGGGAGTTGAGGTCCCAGCAGAGCCCGGAGAGGACGCACCGTTCGCACACAGGCTACTTACGGGACCGGCTTACCCAGGTATTTCGGTCACGACGTCACCCGGTGATCGGATGCTCGACAATAGACGCAGGGGGGCGACTTGCCCGTCGGATTCCGCCTCTCCCTGGGCACGGCTTGGTTGGCAACCCATAGGCCCTCGACGGCGCCCGCTGCGTTCTCCATTTGCCGGCACTGCTCCCCCAAGAACCGCAGCAGGTCCTTGAAGGGCGGAATATAGGAGGCGCCGTCCCCGCCGTAACTCTCCTCAAAATGGAGCCGAAGATCGAGAGGCAGGCGGGACAGCACAATGTGGAGCAACAGGAAGGACCATTCGTCCACCGGTAAATCCAGCCGCCTCAATGAGTTGCAAGCCACCACGACTGGATTTACGATGTCCGTACGTAGTCTGGTCCGGTTCTTAAGCAGCGGGAGGTTTATAATCTGCATAACGCATTCGTCAGCAATACGCCTGACGTTGGCGTACCTTCCGGCGAGGAGGTCCCGAGCATTCTGGTAGGCGTCGTCCGACAATTTCAGATGGCCGACGACGCCCAGGGCCTACCCTTCTAATGATGCTAGGAGGTACCCCATCTTCTGGCTTGGTGTCAAGTCCCTCCGGGCGTCCACTAGGCTGTCAAAAAGGCCAACAAAAGTCAGCCATTCGGAGAGGACCCCGGAGAACCTTGGCAGGTCCAGAGTTGGGAGTCGTCCCAGCAGCTCCGGCTAACTAGGCTGCTTCCGAGGGGACTCGGGCAGGCCACTCAGCCAAGCTTCACGCACTTCCTTAGCATACTTGGCCCCCGTGAGCGAAAAGAATTGCTCGTAGTCCGCGAGGCAGGAGTCCAGGACTCCCTTTTCCGCATCCGAGGCCTCGAGCTCAGTGTAAGCCTCCTCCACCACGGCCCGCTTCTCTAAACTATGGACCCGATCCGGCCGCCCTATCAAAGTATGGGCATTGGCGGCCAAGCGCAGCTCCGCCTTCAGGTGACGCGCCGGTAGCTTGTGCGATGGCATCACTACTAAATACAATTAATACGCGGCACAAATACAAATTAAATTAACAAATAACAAAAACAATTACTATTAAATCAAGTTAAATACAACAGTCAGTACAAATTACACAGTCGGTCAACAAAGATGCCTCGCTGAAGCGACCGACTCTTCGGCTATTCAATCTACCTACCCGAAATACCTGACGCGTAGGTACCTAACCCAAAACTACACTCCTTGCTTGTGCAGCCTAACGGGCGTGGTTATAACCACCTATCCGCTAACAAAACAAAAATTATTTATATTTTATTACGTACTATTTTTTATCTATATTACGTCCGGGCGATTGGAGAACCAATCAACCACGCTCTGCTTACCAGAAATTGTACGCGCCTCTAGTTGCCCAGACAAAGGTCGACCGTACAGGGGCCCATCAGCTGCAGATTCGACGGGCAACCAAGGGGGGGGGGGGCTCAAATAGCCTATGGATATTTAGTATATAAGGGATAGGTAATTAATACGAACTTACCGGGTTCCGAATCGAGGACCGACCCCAAGGCGCGGTCAGGCGTTAAGTATGTGCCTGTAAGTTTGTGTTAGAAAGTATGTATATGTAACCTGACGTAACCCATTTAATCGGCAGCAACCCTGACACCCGGCACCGCCCCACGATGTGGTATCACTCCAGCAGCGTCACCTCGATGTCACTAAAGTCTAGCGTCACTTAGCACAATCTATAATCTAATACGAACGCTGTTTCTCGCGGTCACAAAGTTTTAGCATTTTAACCGACAAAGGAAAATGTTACTACCGAACTATATCAAATGCCACACTAGCAAAATTAATATAGTCAAATGCTTTTCAACAGGCAATCACTATACAAATTGACGTAAATTACTTGCAAACGAAATTAAGTTAATCACTCAACTCAACAAAACCCTCGTCGTTACGTAAAACGTACTAACAAAAAACGACACAATTAGGTTATTCGGTACGCGATCACGCGGTTCGAGTAGCTTCACAGCATTTGGCGTGGCGCGCAGCGCCTCGGCAAAAGGTCCCGTTACTGTCTACATGTTAGTTTAGGAATGCACCGCGCCGAGCGCCCCCTAGTGTTGTTTTTAAGAATTAGCATTTGGCGCAAACATACGGAGTTGGCTCCAGTTCTTACGTCTCTTTCGCTAGTTTCTATTATGATTCTTCAGGCATTGTCTCGATGTCATGAAAGAACTCTAAAAATTGTAACTACTCTGATCCGTCAAACTATACGCCTATCACCATTATCTAGTTGTTCTCTAAAGTAATGGAATTAGAACATCAGCCTCTGGTATTTGAGTACGGATATATAGATAGGTTATCCTTCATAATTTAGACAATCGGCAAGACGCACTGCAAGCGGTTGTGAATTGGAGAAAAAGGTCGGTTATATTTTCTTACATCTCTATCATGATTATTATTTATTTGCTTAATATTTTTTTACAAAACAGATTTTTTTATATATAATAACGGTGAAAACGAGCACAGAGAGATGATGAGATGATAGAACACCTGATGGTATGTGCATGCTGTGGTCTATAGCCATCTACATTTACCATGGAATAGCAATCAAAATGCAGAAGCGTTTTCGCCCCAGAGGACTAAGAAGGAGTGCCTCGTTTCCAGTAAAAATGGTATCCGGTTCTCTACACTTACCACACAAATCACAGCAGCCTTAAGCTGGTTTTTTACGCTGGTATTCTATGCTGCAACTAATACAGCTGCAGCATGGCTCTACCACGTAAACTGAAATGCCAAACGAACTTACACACCTCATGTTATGTGGCTTCTACGGTTCATGGATACACGCAGCTAACTTCACACATAGAAGACGACAGATACGTTGTCATCTTTGAGGATTAATATGGAATCCTTCACAGCCAGTAATTATACTGGTTCTCTATATCCTTCATACCGAAACGCAGCAGTTCAAGGACAGCAGCACTGGCAGCAGAAAGAGGTAAGAGGGTGATGTCTACACAGACGGACTCCTCAGTAACTCAGAATATGAGTCCTACCTTCTACTATGATATTTTAACCTTAAAAAGAAATATTATTCCTGACTCTTTAATAATAGCTTCAAATTGGAGATATTAGGAAAGTTTAACTGCGTTTCATACAATTAAATAAAGCGCTTTCAATAAACGCTTTTACATAACAATTTTAGCTAGAATGCCTTTTGTTAATGAAGGTCTGAAATTATAAAATCATTACTTCAAACGCTGTTATAATTGTTATTGAAACACGGCTGGCAGTAGAGTTTTGTAGTATTAAGATAACCCATTTGAAACTATTCTATGGGTGTAATGTTTAGGAAATTCTGAAGCAGAAAATGTGTGGCCTGATATTTAAAGCGGATAGGTGGTATAGTTGTGAATAGTTTTCTGCCGACTTCCAAAAAGGAGACGATACTCAATTCGACTGTATGTTTTTTTTTATGTGTGTTACCTCATAACTTTGTACTGGGTGAACCGATTTCGATGATTTTTATTTTATATGAAAGCTGATAGTTTTTGTGTGGTCCCATATGAATTTGATCAAGGTCAGACCAACAGTTTTTGAGTTATTCTTAAATAACTTATATTGAAGTCGGCTGTACAAAATTTTTAATTTTAAATTATAATATTCCTAAAGGATGTTTACTTGTATTCCCTATGTTTAGTGTATGGCTCCAGCACGAATTGTTCCACCCGTCGGAATACTTCTTCTCGCACAGAGTAAAAAGTGAGGTTACATCCATTATACATCTCACAGTTGGGAAAAAAAATATATTTTTCTAATTTCTGAAAGGGTTATAGAGTAATTGGTCCGCCGCACGCGTGTGCCGTGTGCTTGTTCACATATAATAAAAATATTTTGTTCCTTAGAAATGCTGGCTTACTGACGTTTTATACCACCACCACCAAGTACTTAGTAAATCAGCACTTAAAGTTGCAGTTAACAATTTATTTGCTGGTGGGGATCGAACCGTGATTGCTCTCGTATGATGTAATTTAGTCCTTAATAAGAACTTGAAATACACCTTAAATGATTTAAATGTGTTTGATGTTCACACTTATTCACTTTTCCCCCACCTAGAGATTTGGGGATGAGATGAGAAAAAATAAAATAAAATCTGAAATCCAATTGAGAGCATAATTGTAGTGTTACTATCTCACTGAAATTGCTTCATTGATATCAACAAAAAAATTTGATATCTAATTATATACATAAATATTTTTACGATATTCTAAAAATAATATTTGCTCCTTAATAACTTAGATTGAACTATTTGAAGTTATGACGTCATAGGAGAAATTCATTACCTACTTTCCATCTTTTGCTTTCAGATAGATGGCGGTATAATCGTCTCCCTTACACCAGACGTAAAATAACTAGACGGTTGGAGCAACGTCAACAGCGCCACTGATTTGAATTGATGATTGCAGTACCAGACGTTGTGGTACGTCTGGTAGTGCAATCATCAATTTGTCAAGTATAACGATATAGGAAAATTCTCCTTACAACGGTAAGGACACCCTCCAGCAGCAGACTTTCACAGGCTGACGAACAAAGAATAAAAAAGAGTTAAGTTAATGTTACAGCGTAAATCAGTGATGAGCACATGTGGAACATGCAATTATTTATAAGGTTTTGTAGCAGGGCGTCGGTGCGCCGCTCCAGTTTGTGTCGTGATGGACTTCGCATATATGTGCACATATATTAATTTTAAGATACATTTTTCGAAAACAATAATATCAGAGAAACAATATCAAAAAAATTCTTAAATTTTGATTTCTCTAATTTATATTCGGTTTCGGTCAGGTTTAGAAACTTAGTTAAACTTAAACGTTATTCAAACCATTACTTCATGTGGTTTTCTTTCGGACACGTTTATTTTAATACAATATGTTTCATGGACAGTTTTTACGTTATTAAAATAATTCTCTGCACAATGTATTGAGAACCAGCAGTGTAAATAGTTCGAAGTATTAAGTACTTACTTAGTCAGTGTGCAAACACTTGGGCGAGAAATTGTTTAACGTAACGCATTTGCTAATGGACCGGAGCCGTATTTTATGGGACCACTTTTGTGTTGAATTTGTTATTTTTTTGCTCTTCTGAAACTTACTTTCATCAGACTACTGTAATGGAATAATTTAATATATATTAATGATATCTGTTGGGGACAGAACTTGGGTAAAGACTAAATGAAAATTTGTGTACATACATTTTTCCATCAAAAAGTGGCGGCGATGGATATTTAGTAAATTTAAAGATAATTTGGAAAATCCAAAAGTGCACGTCTCATGAGCGTTTCATTTAATTTTGAAGAAAAAATAATGTGTATTCCTGACTTTTAAAGTATATTATTTACGTGTTTAAATTCAACGCTCTATTTTTTAACAGGTAGTGTCACCTGCAGGGGAAAAAATGTTTACCAAAATAAATCGATTACATAAAGTATAAAATCGATATAAGCTGTATGGTACATTTATTTTGTCCTTTGTCTATCTAGGACTAAAAAAGATATGAAAGTGCCTTTCAATTTTCAATAGCAACAAAACTTATAAAGTTGAAAATCATTTTATTACCAAACTACGCGTACTAGGCTATTGATATGAAATAGGGAAACAGTTGATGTAATGAGGGCATCCACGACTTTTTCTGCCACCAGGGCGGAGCCAGTTTACAGTGAGGTAAAATATTTGAGATTTTTCATAGCGGGCATGATAATTTCTTAAGAAAATGTAATATTTAAGTTTTTTTCTGTATTATTAGTTATATTTTATATTAATTACATTAGAAATGAATAAACCAAACTATAAAATATAACTACAAGCCGATTTAAAAAAAAAAGAGTTATAAAGTACAAAAAATTTAAAAATCAAACCTCTGACGCATTGTGTTATGTAATAATATAAAAGTTGAAAAAGTAAAGTTACAGCCTATATACGTCCCACAGCTGGGCACAGGCCTCCTCTCATTTCTGAGAGGGTTTTAGGGCAAGGAAATGTCCGCCGCGCCGCCCCAATGCGTGTTGGCGAACTTCACGTCTTCGAAATATTTAAATAAGATAATAATAATATAATTGTCTAGATAATGATAAACTATTATTTAAAACTAATTTCTCAATTAACTGACACTATGTTACAAAAAACTTTACCTCAGTCACAACTAGCGACATCTGGTGAGTGGAAGATTATTAGCCCTCATTCTGAAGCTATGTGTATGGTGACCACATACTATAAGATGGACTAATTAGATTGTTTTCGTAATATAAGGCTACTCATACGGTGGGGCACACTGAAATGATCGGGAATAGAATATTTCGGATTGAGTTACAATAAAACCTTTTTTAGAATTTGAATACTGTACTATTAGAATCTTAATGACATTCAAATAATTAAAAATTTTAAAAACAAAAACTATGTTGGTTTAAAATTGACACGTAGTTAACAGAAATGGAGCTCACGCGTGAAAATTTCCGTGCCATAATTTATCACAATTTGCGTCGCGGCTTATCTCAAGATAAATGTCTCAGCGAACTTGTTTCGATTTATGATGTTGAAGCACCGAGTCCAACGACAATATAGCGCTGGTATGCCGAGTTCCGACGCGGTCGTGTGTCGCTCAGCACTGTTTCTTCTGCAGGTTGACCAAGAACAGCGGTCACGCTTGAAAACATCTCAGCTGTGCGAACTATTATATTAGATGACCGTCATGTGACATACGAGCAGATTCGGGCTGTTATCATCGGAATGACTGTAATACATAATGAGCTGTGTGTAAGAAAGCCAGTTTCCCACTGGATTCCCCACAATTTGTCCGAATAGCAAAAGGCGGATCGTGTAGATTGGTGCCGGAATACTCTGCAACGCTTCAACGGAGGGAAGTCAAATGCCGTTTATAATATCGTCTCAGGTGACGAATCATGGATTTATTCATACGAACCTGAAAGAAAACATCAGTCAGCAGTTTGAGTCTTCGAAGACGAGGTCAAACCGCCGAATGTGGTTCGCTCCCGCAGCGTGTCAAAGAAAGTGGTCGCTACGTTTGTCTCGAAAAAGGGGCATGTTGCTACAATCTCTTTACAGGAACGCAGAACGGTTACCGCTGAGTGGTATATCACGGTTTGTTTACCAGAAATGATAGCTGAACTCCGAAAAAATAACCCGAAACGTCGCATCATCTTACATCACGATAATGCGAGCTCCCATACGGTTCGGAAGACAAATGATTTTTTGAAGCAGGAAAACGTTGAGCTGATGAGCCATCCACCGTACATTCCTGACCTGAGCCCAAATGATTTCTTTATATTCCCTAGAATGACAGATTTATTACGCGGTGAACGGTTTGAAGACCCCGAAGCAGCTGTGGAAGCGTACAAATCAGCCATTTTGTCAACATCAACTTCAGACTGGAATTACTGATTTAATGATTAGTTTGCACGAATGGGAAAGTACATTAAGTTGAACGGAGAATACTTCGAAAAACAATAAAATACAATTTAGCTATACCGCTTGTGGTTTTTCCTATTCCCGATCTTTTCAGTGTGCCGAAGTATTATCGTATAAGTACAATATGGTTACTTTATTTTATTTATTTAAAAACTTTAATGTAACACCTTAAAATAAAGGGTACTGCAATGGCATTCTCTGCCAGTCAACCCTGGATTATGATAATTATATGATAGGATCATTTTAAGAACCAAAAATTGTTGACCTTGACGTGTCGAGAGTAAAGCACTACCTAATAACGCTTCACGTTATGAGGCCTGCAATACTAATTATCTGGTACTGCTATCGCCAATACTGTCGCTAATACATAATAACCTCCAAACGTGGCGATTAAGACATTTGTTCCATATTTGGAGAGTCTCAAATCCAGAAGTCAATTAATTACTTTGATGAAAATAGCAATGACGATAATAATTGTATATAAGGAAAGAATGTGTGTTTTTTATACAATTGCTGCAGTAAATTTTTAAATTCTGACATTTGATGCAATTTCGTAAATCATTGTCATCATTACAGCCCATTACAAGTCCACTGCTGAACATAGAACTCCTCAAGGCATGCCACAAAGCACGGTCGTGAGCTACTTGCAATCGACGTCCTGCGTCTTTTACAAGCTCGTCACCCCATCTAGTGGGACGAGGGAGGCTATACTTTGCTTTCAGGTACGAGACTACCACTTAAAAATATTTTTTTCTATCGGCAACTTACACTTCAGCTAACTGATCCGTTGGGCTATGTGAGTAACTCTAGTTCTTTGTTTTTGTGACAGAATAATCAATAGAATCAAGCGTTATTCTCTTCTTCTTTTGAGCTTCGTTTGAAATTTTACTGATGGATATGGGCTCCTATTGTACTGAGGATATGGCATTCGCCATAATGCTTAGATATACCTAGACGCCTATAGCAATAAGACCGATAACGAAAGCAGCATTGAAGGCGCGCTTCAATGCTGCTCTCTTGGAATGACTCTTTTCCAGTAAAATGGGTCTCCGGCTCTCTACACTCACCATACGAAACACAGCAGCGTCAAGCTGCCATTTTATGCTGGTATTCTGCGAGAGCGTGGTCCTTCCCCGGTCGAGGCAACCCATACGTGCTACAACTATATTACTAATATAGCTGCAGCAAGGCTCTACCACTATTATTATTACCACTGTTATTATTTGGACTTTACACTGAACTCCTAGGTAACCGCACTTCGGCTTTTCGCCTTGTTATCTAATAATTTTAGCAACGAGTATTTATTGCAGCGTGTAATACTTGCTTTATACTAGAAAAAAATGTGATAAAATGTTTCAGTACTTCTGAGAGTCGTACTTAGACTTTTGCTTTCTTGTATAAGAATTGTCTTGCTCAATATTACAGAACAATTGGATTGTTTTATAAACATTTATAGCTTGATTATATAAAAAAACCCGTGAAATTTTAAATTAGCTTATAAGCATAAGCTTAAACATATCATTTTTGTGTTGCAGCCGTTCACAATAGTAGTAAAAAAGCGAATTCGATTCCTTACTTTTCGACTTTTTAAATTTGCCGTCTATATTATTAACCATTAGGTTATTACCGATTTCGAGTTTAAATCTATCGTAATGTTGTCCCGTAATCAATCGGAAGCATTGGAGAGGCAAAGGTAGGCGAGGGCATGGTTCTGGGCGGCAAATTTTAGGTGGAGGTATTTTGAGTATGAAAGTCGGCTTGCTTTATCTTTTTAAATGACGCCATAAAAATCTCAAAAAATCTGTAAGTTACTGAATACTTTTGACTAAATATTGCGAACACTGCAGCATTGTTATTTCTGATAGTAAAGGTATTTTACACGTACGCATTTCACAAGCATAGGGATAAGTATGAAAATAAAAGAAAACTTTATAATATTTTAATCATTTTAAAACAATAATATACAACGTCTAGAAATATAATATATAACATTTTTATATAGATATATAAGAATTTCTGATTACAGTCACGAACGTGAAAAATTAATTGATTTTTCATTCTAAACGTTTCATTTTTCATCAAACCACGATGGATGCTACACGGCGAAGAGAATAGGGGAACTCGCCCTTATGCTACCATAACAGCCATACGGCTCCGTGCCGCAGTGACGGATTTGAATCCCGCACGACATACAAATATAATGTATACATTATGGCATACAAATAATTATTACGGGTCTGGATGTTTGTCTCTGTGCAAAAATTTATGTTTGTAAATTTTCTCTACAATACAGGAGAAAATTTAATGAAAAGTTTTAGTGTATGTTTAAGCGTTTCCCGTTTATCAACAAAAAATTTGCTCGTAACTGTGTACTTTTTGAAACACGTACGAAGTGAAACTGATTTACGACATATATATATATATATATATATACATATACACACACACACACATATATATATATATATATATATATATATATATATATATATATATATATATATATACATATACATTCTTTCATTTTATATTTAAATAAGTAGGATTAATAATAGAAACCGTTACAAGAAAATGTGACGTTTTTGTTTTTTTAATACATTTTAAATTTGTCCACTACGTCGATAAAGAAGTTTAACTTCAAAAATAAGAAAAAAGCGCTAGGTGATAATTTATTCTAGATTATAACGCAATTTAAACTTAAAGATAGACCCTGCCACAATATGAAATCTGACCTGGTAAGAAATGTGGGAGTGCGATGGATGCAGATGACTCAGGGCCATGTTTTGTGGCATTATACGTCGTAGAGCCATGCTGCAGCTATATTATGGTTGTAGCAGGAATTGATCGGCTCAATCGGGGAAGGACAACACTCTCACAAAATACTAGCTTGTTTGTACGGTGTTATTTTAATTTTCAGTATTTTTATTGAAAATGAGGTATTTCATCTTAGTCAACGAATCTTAATTTGATACTACATCGATAGATATAGTTGTCTATGGCCACAGCATCCGCTTACCCTAAGGTAGACTGTGTGCTCGTTTGTCACTCTTTTTATATAAAAAACCGTTTAGGGAGGCCTATGTACAGTGGTAGCCTTCTAATGGTCTGTGCCAATGACTATGACGATGATAAGCAAATGCACCAGCAGTTGCTCAGGAACAGGTAGTCGCTCGTTAAGAATAGGAAGCAGATCTTCAGGAATAAATCGTTAATGATAAGTGATCGCACGTTGAGATGAACACAGCATTTTATTGGCTGTCAGACACAGGGCTTTTTTTTAAATAGTCAGTGCTCAGATAAAACGGTTGAGAAAGAAATAAAAGAATTCGCAATTTAAACTAAAACACTTGAAAACAGACTCAGTGGCACTGACAGCCATCATCAGGCGCTCACAAAAGAAATTTCAGAAATATATTTTTTTTTCTAAATGCGTTAACGGAGTACAAGCAACACTTTTTTGGCCAAAATTTATTAAAATTTACGGTAAGTTTTAAATTTACTCTGGCTGGATACACTAGTAATAAAATAAAGTAAAATAATAATAACTCAATTGATTGCGTCTTTCAAGTTGGAATCCTCCCCAGCGATATCTTAAATTTTATTAGGTCAATTTTTAGTGAGGAATTGGTGACAATTATTGACTATTTATTATTATTATTATTTCTTAAGAAAATAATTAATTTCTTTATACTTTAAGAGATATAACCCTTTTTGGGGGGATTCTAGTTTGAATTCAAGCTAGCAACCTTTCTTCGAAAGCACCATTAATATCTATGTCCGTGATGTGATTCCTATTTTAAGATTTAGTGAATAATTGGTGACTTCCATATACCGAGACTGAAAGATATTGCTTCGACGGAACTGGAGATATTCATATGTCTTAGGGAGGATTCCGGCTTGAAGATTATATATCATGGAATAACTTTAAAACGAGTATGTCATTCGCTGTGACATATGCGTCAAGATTTAGCGACTATAGAATACAATTATATATTGGTAAATCCAATTGGGCATACCTTAAGCGCATTAAAAAAATTACGTATAACATGATTATACGGAATTTTTAAAGTAGTTTAAATACATTTCGACAGCACTATCGGCTTCAACATCCTCGAAAACCATGAAAATGACACCCGTGATGAAAAAATTGATACCTATTGCAGCCGCCATCTTGGATTTACATTTCGACAGCACTATCGGCTTCAACTCTCTCGAAAACAATGAAAATGACACCCAAGATGAAAAAATTGGCACCCACTTCAGCCGCCATCTTGGATTTACATTTCGAGAACCCTATCGGCTTCAACTCTCTCGAAAACTATGAAATTGATACCCATGATAAAAAAATTGATACCTATTGCAGCCGCCATCTTGGATTTACATTTCGACAGCACTATCGGCTTCAACTCTCTCGAAAACCATGAAAATGACACCCAAGATGAAAAAATTGGTACCTACTTCAGCCGCCATCTTGGATTTACATTTCGACAGCACTATCGGCTTCAACACTCTCGAAAACCATGAAAATGACACCCAAGATGAAAAAATTGGTACCTACTTCAGCTGCCATCTTGGATTTACATTTCGACAGCACTATCGGCTTCAACATCCTCGAAACTCATTAAAATGACACCCATAATGAAAAAATTAATACCCATTGCAGCCGCCACCTTACATTTACATTTCGACAACCCTATCGGCTTCAATTCTCTCGAAAACCATGAAAATGACACCCATGATGAAAAAATTGATACCTATTGCAGCCGCCATCTTGGATTTACATTTAGACAGCACTATCGGCTTCAACTCTATCGAAAACCATGAAAATGACACCCAAGATGAAAAAATTTATATCTATTGCAGCCGCCATCTTGGATTTACATTTCGACAGCACTATCGGCTTCAACACCCTCGAAAACCATGAAAATGACACCCATGATGAAAAAATTGATACCTGTTGCAGCCGCCATCTTGGATTTACATTTCGACAGCACTATCGGCTTCAACACCCTCGAAAACCATGAAAATGACACCCAAGATGAAAAAATTGATATATTTTGCAGCCGCCATCTTGGATTTACATTTCGACAACACTATCGGCTTCAACACCCTCGGAAACCATGAAAATGACACCCATGATGAAAAAATTGGTACCTAATTCAGCCGCCATCTTGTATTTACATTTCGACAGCACTATCAGCTTCAACACCCTCGAAAACCATGAAAATGACACCCATGATGAAAATATTGGTACCTACTTCGGCCGCCATCTTGGATTTACATTTCGACAGCACTATCGGCTTCAACACTCGAAAACCATGAAAATGTCACCCATGACAAAAAAAATATACTACTTGCTTTTAGTACGTACTACTATTATTTATTCTGTGCTTTTAAATATTGTAATAAAAAAATGTCTTATTATTATTATAATTAAGTATTTAAGAAATTTGGTTATTCGAATATTGTGTATTTGTACAGCGATCTTTTTGAGCCGCTGCAAACAACCGAAACAATGTCCACTCACGAAGGCGACTGAAGCCAAACCACAGAAAAAAAAACAAAAAACCAGCACTAACTATATAGAAACACTACCAAACCAGTGGCATACAGTCCATACTATAATTTTTCTTAGAGGTATTATTATGTCATGACAGTTTGTCCATGTTGCAGTAGATGTCGCTTTTTTAAATTTAGCCATGCTTGGCCAATTAAGAATCAAACAAATTAATGAATAGTTTAAAATACAATCGAACCTTGCTAACTTACTATTTTGTTACAAAACAAATTTGTAATTAAATTTTTAGTATAATTTATTTATTTTACATTATTCCCTATATATAATGTACTCTGTGAGCCAAACTAAACTACTCATTACTACTCTGTGGCTGTAGCTTCCCATTTAGAGAAAGAGTTTTGGCGGGAACTCGACCGGCGGCGGCTTGCTGCTCCTGTATTATTGTTTAAATAATGGTTTGAAGTGGACTTTGATATGTAAAAGTAGTGCGATTTTGTGTATTAAGTGTCTGCGCATGTGAACTATTAATGGAAACTGTGAAACAAGTGCTCTGATGGTGATGGAATCTCAAGATAAGATGTTTGTTTGCATAGGCGCCTTTAGATACCATCGCCAACTGTCAGCTGCCTGCTGGCTCAAGTTACCGTCAAAATCTCCCAAGGCTGCACAATGTGACGCATCAACATATTGTGAAGCAGTGAAATATGAAGGAAAATTATACATGAAGACAAGGCTGTATGGCATAGTTCCTTTGCCTGCTCTCTCGAGCGAATAATAAAAACAACAACAACAACCATTTAGAGAAATATTTTTGTATACGAGGCTAACAAATCAACGAAAATTTCGCCATTTTGGAGCCGAAAAAAATTAATTATAGCTAAACAAAACAAAACTACACTGCCATTTACATTCAGTGGCTTCCCACATGATAGATGAAGAGATTAAAAAATAGATTGAGTTAAACAATTAATATTTTCAAAAGTTATTGTGTTTACAAGCCACAGGGACATGATAAATCCACACCATAAGCCACTAAAACCCTTTTTTTTATTTAAAAATAGCAATTAATCGATTTAAAAAAATTATTAATAAGTTCAACAATCATTTATCTTTCTAACAATGTGCTTTTTATATCATTTATATGTATAATATGATTGCTAGATACGATTTTATTCGATAAAATGTTGGAATCTTAATTTTTAGGCGATAGTAGAACATACCTTGCGCTTCCGCTTAAGGTATGCAATAGAATGATTTTTTTAATCAATATTGATTATTACATAATACTTATTGAATGTCATTTTTTATTTACCACTGGTTCGGAAAATACATCTGTCCTGGGAAGAAGCAGCAAGAAACCCAGCGGGACTTTTTTTTAAACATATTATATTTAATTATATATAATTAGTGATTAGTAGTAGTTAGTTTAAAATGATCAATATGATTTTGAGGTGGAACTTAGTGGAAACTATACAAAAAGTGCTACGCATACAAAGTTTTGGTGAGGAAAAGTTGTAGCATTAAAAATGCTAATGGCAAATTAATAAAAGGCAAAAGAATATAATCAGGTAGCATTTATTTCCTTCTAAAAGTTATGTACTATATATTTCTTTCACATTCAGTAGCATGGTATTTTATAAAACGACCGTTGGAATGACGTAAATTAATAGCTGGTTTTAGACTGATAACTATTACTTTTTAGTAATAATAAAACCTAAATCACACTATTAAAGAGATAAAAGTAGCTAGAATTATTGTACGAGCCACTAACTAATAAGGTGGCATAAATTAATATGTCGTGCCATGTAGTAGCAGTGGCGTGTAGAGAATATGTAATATAGACATGATATATAGTTTTAACAGTGGTAGAGCCAGGCAGCAGCTTTTGCTGTCGCACGGATGGGCCGGCTCGAACCGGGGTGGTACCACGACCTCACAGAAAACCAGCGTGAAGTAGAGGCTTACCTCTGCGTTTCGCTTGGTGAGTGCAGGTGGCCGGAGGCCCTTTTTTACTGGAAATGAGGCATTCCATCTTAGTCCTCACGGGTGACAACGCATCTACATTTTGATTTCTAATAGAGGATAGATGTAGATGTCTATGGGCCGCAGCAAGCACTTACCATCAGGTGGACTGTGTGCTCGTTTGTCACCCTTATACTATAAAAAAAAAAAGAAAAAAAAGAAAGAAAAAAAAAGATAATATAATATAACCCCATTTTGTACCATAAAACCTCAAAGGGAAAATACCACCATTTATCGGAAGCCTTAAGATCTTTTCAACTGACTTCAAAAAGGAGGAGGTTCTCAATTCGAGGGTATATTTTCTTTGTATGTATGTTACACGATATCTTCGCAGATTGTGAACAAATTTTAATGATTCTTTTTTAATTAAATATGGAGAAAAAGTTACATCCCTTTGGCACCTCATACTCCACCCACGAGATGAAATGGGTCATAAATAAAGGTTTATAAGTAAATAATCATTTAGCAACGTAAACTTAAAAAAGTTTCAACTTAATACATGGAATGACTTATAAGAATGGCTTTGCTGGAATAAAAATAAGGATCAAGTATGAATATCTGAGAGATGACTACATTTTTGTGCAATTTGCTGTAGAGATTATCAGTACGTGGGGATCTCATGCGGTGAAGTTCCTAAAGGAAATATATCCCCGAATATTCATCGTTGCTGGTGAGAAGAGTGCTGGTTATTTTCTCGCTTAAAGGCTAAGTAAGTATCCATTCAGCGAGGAAACGCAGCCAGCGTTCTTGGCACGATACCGCGGTGAGTAGGACTGTATGATAATTTAAGTTTTTAGTTTTAGTTTTTCTTTATTAAGTTTTTTTTAATATTGTATATATTTCATTAGATGTTAATAAACTTGTAACCTGCGTTGAATAAAAATATATATTCTATTATACATTATTTTCACGTATATCCTATCAGTTGAATAAAGCAACCAAGCAGTGTTTTCCCGAGTTGTGCACGCATCACGTTTTACACTTGTCGCCTACTTTACCAGCCTGAGGGTATAACTCGAGAACTTCTTCAAGAATTTCCGGTCGGTTCTTAGAGCTATATGTCCGGCCCTTTGCCACTTCGGCTTACTTATCTGTTAGGCTATGTCAATTACTCTGATTCTACTGTGAATATCTTCTTTACGATCTTATGACAAACTATTCAATGCACTACATTTTTTATGATTGTCAACTATGCTATGTAGTGGTGATGTAAGGGAATCCATTAGCCTATATCTTCTTGTAGGTGTCTAAAGAGGTGACAGAGGAAAACTGAATAGGAGATTGGCAGCAGCACCTTCCTGATAGCAAATTAAATAAAAAAGTACTGCGGCTTCCAACACACCCGTCAAGCGTGGCAACGATGGTCAATTGAGGGTGTTGGGGGAATCTCATGTTCAGCAGTTTATTTTGATAGAAATTTTGATGAATGAATGAACTAAGTCAAAATTAATTGCCGGAAAAAATTTCTTCCTAGTGCTACAAAAGTTTTGTATGTTTAATGTCTTATTCTGCCAATAATAGACTATGTACGAGTAGATGTGTGTTGCACAGACTTATCTCAACTGCATCAGATAAATTTAAGGTCTTCGTAAATAGGACCATGGATCTTCTTTTCGTACTCAGCTTACCTGGCTGCCTATCCGTCAGCGCAGAGATGTTAGAATACTCTGCACTTTTTCACTATTCTGAACGATACCTGTGCTCCTGAGTACTTGAAATCTAAATTTCTGTGCCTGTAGGAGATACTCATAATGGTTTTTGTCGGTTCTTAGGATAATCTAAATTTGCAAACGCCTTTAGGTCGTACTGGTTATATGTCTTACTCTTTCGCTCGTATGTCTATAAAACTCTGGAACGAAATACCTCTTGACATTATAAAAGCTTCCAACAAATTTTAGTGTCCGACCGAAACAGGATTTTCAACCGAAAGCGAAACCGAAAACGAACCTTCGGTCTGGGTAGCAGTTTCAGCCGAAATCGAAACAGAAACCGAAACTTATTTAGATATGTTAATTTTTTTATTTTATACCGAAATCTGGTATATTTTTATACATATACAGATAGGTAATGCATGTTAATGAAAAACAGTAATTGTAATAGTCATGTAGCAATATATTTATTTATTTTTAAGTAAAAATCAACAATTTAACGTTAAGTAATACTTTTTAAAGTCATTTCGAAAAAAATCAACAGTTATACCCTTAAAAATGTTTGTTTTATTAAGTTTAATTGAGAACATATTGTGTTCACAATATTATTAATATTATTCAATGAGCGCATTAACATCACACTCACACACTTACACACAATATACACACAATTTAACAAAATCCCAGAAAATATACAAAACCTGATCAATGTTCAAAAACTTTAATAAACTAAGTTTGTATGAAAAGGGCATTGAGCCATGCTCTTGGAGGAGGTACTCAATTCGACTGTATGTTTTTTTATGTGTGTTACCTTATAACTTTTTCCTGGGTGGACCGATTTCGATGATTGTTTTTTATTTGAAAACTGGTGCTTCTCATGTGGTCCCATATAAATTTGATCAAGGTCTGACCAATAGTTTTTGAGTTATTCCTAATAATTTATATTGAAGTCGGTTGTACAATTTTTTAATTTTAAATTATTATAAGTAACAGCCACAGATTAGTAACTAAATCTTGACACATATTTCACAGCGAAAGACATAGGCATTCTGGAATTCTATGCTATATGCTCTTCAAGCCAGAATCCGCCCTAAAACATATGAATATATCCGGTTCTTTCGGAGCACTATATTTCAATCTAGTTTTAAAGGAGTTTTCGAGGGGAGGTTGCCAGCTGTAATTCAAGCTAGAATCCCCCCCAAAAAAGGGCTATATCCCCTAGAGTATCAAGTCACTATTTTTTTCCTTAAATCACTAAATGCCACCAACACCTCACTAAATCTAGACATGATAACATTTTGAATATCGATTATGCTTGTATTATAAATTAAAATCACGTATTTTGATTTCATAAATATTACATTACATACATGAGTGTAGTGCATTTCTCCGCAAATCGTATTTTAGGAACCCTCTGTCTTGCAGGCTGTTCCAAGTAACAGCCTCAATAGAGATATGTTAATTATATGCAAATGGAACGGTGGCACGTGTTACTAAGCATGCATAAATGTATGTTGTTCTCCTTTAGTAAAATATTTGCATGCCGTTGTAATAGAAGAAAATGAAAACACATTTATTGGAGGTCTAAGTACATAATACAAAGAACAAGTTAGAAATTAACAGCATCATATATAATACATCTCACTACTTGTCACAAGTGTTTGTATGGCCTACAAAATATAATTGTTCTGGATCTGTATGTTTGTCCATGTGAAATCTATGTATGTAAACTACCCCCGCGATACAGGAGAAAATCCTAGTGTGGAGGTAACATTTTTCAAAAAATTTAAAAAACTAAAAAATATTAATATTTTTTTTTATTTATTCTTTAGTTGGAAATATCAATAAAATCTTTGTTTTTCTTATTTCACGATTTCATTTTCGGTCTCGTTGATACCACTGCTCTTCAAATGTTTGGTGCGGTACATATAACATTCTCTGCGTGATATACTTAGTAATGAGGATATCCGCAGTAGAAGCAGAGTATCCGACTTAGGGCAACCGATCAGTAAGCTTAATTGGAAATGGGCCGGCTATGTAACTCGAAGAAGCAACTACCGATGGTGAAGAAAGGTTCTCGAGTAGCAGTCTCGTACGTCAGTGAAGTGTACGGCGAATATCCACTTGATGGAGCGACAAATTGGTAAGTGATGCAGGAAGCCGATGGATGCAGGTAGCTCAGGAACGTGCTTTGTGGTTGTGGCTGTAATGATGTCGTACAACATACCTTGACTTCGCGGCAAGGCTGTGTGCTCCCTCGCAACATGCCCAATTTTTTTTTGAATAAGTAAATTATAATAATCTATTATATTTTTACCAAGGAACGTGTTATGGCAAACACTGACCTCATTTGGGTTGAGCGCTGGTCTGATACAGGCATTGAAGTCTCTATATAGGGACTCTAGTGCTTGTGTCAGGATCAACGGGGCCTACTCGGACTGGTTTGGCATCCATAAAGGTGTCAGACAGGGCTGTGTGGCTTCCCCGTGGCTGTTCAACCTATTTATGGACAGTTGTTTGGAAAATTTGAAAGTAGAAGAATGCGGGTTAAGAATGGGTGAGTTAGCCGTCAAATGCCTTTTGTACGCCGATGATCAAGTCATACTTGCGTCTTCGGCAGCCGAATTGCAAATGATGGTTACATTAATGAACAGGACATTAAAAGAAAAGGGAATGAAAGTGAACGCAAGTAAGACGAAAGTTATGGTTTTTGAAAGAGAAGAAAGTAAAACGATATGTGAAATAAGAATAGAAGGGGAGTTGGTAGAGCAAGTAGATGAGTTTGTGTATTTGGGATGTGTGTTTAGCAGGGATGGTAGATATGATAAGGATATAGAACGACGAGTGAATGCAGGAAATAGAGTGAATGGGGCTTTACACTCTATTGTGAAAAGTCAGAATGTGTCCAAAAAGGCACGTATGGCAATTCACAATGCTGTGTTAGTGCCTACTTTAATGTATGGTAGTGAAAGTTGGGTGTGGCAGAAGAAGCACGAGAGTAGAATAAATGCTGTAGAAATGCGATCCTTAAGGAGTATGTTAGGGATGAATCTGAATGACAGAGTGAGAAATTGTTTAATAAGAGAAGAGTGTGGTTTGCAAGATGATGTTGTGACCAGGATTAAGAAAGGAATGCTTCGGTGGTTTGGTCATGTGGAAAGAATGAATGAGGAAAGAGTGACAAAGCAAATTTATGTTGCAGAGGTGAACGGCAGAGTCGGAAAGGGTCGCCATAGGCGAAAGTTTATCGACCAAATTGGCGATATGTTGAAAATGGGCCAAATCAAGTGTACCTTTAACCGACGAGCGTGTATGCGTAGGTATATGGATGTGGAGGAAGCGAGAGAGGTCTGTCAGGATCGTGCCAAATGGAAGTCCATAGTCTCTGCCTACCCCTCTGGGTGACAGGCGTGAGTGTTTATATAGATTTTTACCAATAAAAAAGACGCCGTCAAAATAAAATTGGATATCTGATGTGAAGATAGATCCGAGGTAAGTGAAGTAGTATGTAAGTAAATACGTATATTATGTTTTTTTTTCACAGCTGAACACTGGCCTCTTCCATTGCAAGCGGATTGGTGACTTACTTAGCAATGAGTTGCAGCGTTAAGAGCCGCAGGTTCGAATTCCGCACGGAACAAGTATTTGTATGGCCTACAAATAATTGTTCCAGGTCTGGATGTTTCTCCTTGTGAAATTGATATATTTAAACTGTCTCCACGATACATGAGAAAATACTAGTGTGGAGGTAACGTTTAAAAAAAAATTCGCACTTTTGACGCTGTTCCCTATAGTGATGGTATAACGAAATCTATCAGCAGCCAAGAGGTCCTTTCTATAGTGCTTTTTACGACAAAGAAAGAAGAGAGAACTATTCTCAGCTACTAAGCAATAGAAACACGTGAAATATTAAGAGATTAAACTAAAATAAATAATTTTAATGGTAAAAAAATACGAAGTGCTAGGATTCCTTTCCTACCTAGGTGTCTGTTTGGGTGGGTAACATTGTTCGGATTAATTCCAGCCGCCAAATTTCACGACGCACATCGCGTCAAAATTCACGATATCATCCTCACCATCTGGATGCTTGGCGGTCCACGACTGTGTGTTTTACTAGGAGTTTTCTTCCTCGTACAACTTCGCTGTTGAATCGTTTACCACCGGCGATTTTTCCGGGCCGACCTTCAAGGAAAGAGCTTACTCCTTTCTAAAGTGCCGGCAACGCATCTGCAATTCCTCTGGTGTTGCGGTTGTTCATGGGCGGCGTTAGTCACTTACCATCAGGTGAGCCGCATGCTCGTGTGGTGGCGCTGTCGTCGCGCCACAAGCGAAACACATCAAAGCCTAAATCTGACTAATAAAGTTCCGAAGTTAAAGCAGTATATATAGGAATAGCTCCGAACTACAAATCAGAACTACAATCAATCAGGCCGCTCCTCGGGCAGAACACCTAGCCCGGCGGGAGATCTCCCCTTTTCCTTCCACCGGCGTATGCTTCCTCTTCTATAAAAAAACACACATACTGCTGTGATCCTTCGTGTATAACTTCGCCTCTAGGTCCTTCAAAAGAGTTATTGTCAGAACTTTGCCTTGGCAATAACTCTAATAAGTGCTCTGGCACATAGGCAGAATTGGCGAGAACCTAGTTCCCCTTCCTTCGGGAACCCGTGCATTCTGGTCTCTCGCCAAGGCTGTCCAAGGGAATTTCTGTAAGCCATCACTACCATCTCTGCACAGGGAGGGTGACTCACTCTTTTGCGGCTTGAGCCGGTCCAGACAAAGCCGACCTTTTAGGCTCCCTTTTTGCGTCCAACTCGACTCTTGATGACCGCCCAAGCCACAGAAGACAAAGCCGACCTTTTAGGCTCCCTTTTTGCGTCCAACTCGACTCTTGATGACGGGGGGAAAAACACCGCCGACCATCCCGCGGTGTGAGTGCTCCATGCCGGATGTGCGGCCCAAGCCGCAAAAGACAAAGCCGACCTTTTAGGCTCCCTTTTGGCGTCCAACTCGACTCTTGATGACGGGGGGAAAGCACCGCCGACCATGCCGCGGTGTCAGTGCTCCATGCCGGATGTGCGGTTCGCACAGCGCTCGGTTCCCAAAGTACTCCTCTCCCTGGCCATCCACAAGTCGAGTGGGCCTGACGGAATCCCCCCAATTGTGCTGAGGACGTGTGCTCCGGAGTTGGCACCGGTCCTAACGTGTCTTTTTCGGTACTCCTACTCCCTAGACGTAGTCCAGAAATCATGGAAGACAGCTTTTGTCCACCCGATCCCTAAAAAGGGCGACCGCTCAGACCCGTCCAACTACAGGCCTATCGCCATCACCTCCTTGTTCTCCAAAATAAAGGAATCCATTATTAACTGCCAGCTCATGCGGTAACTTGAGGATCACCAGCTGGTTAGTGACCGTCAATACGGTTTTCGTCGGGGTCGATCAGCTGGTGATATTCTGGTCTACCTGACTCATAGATGGGCGGAGGCAGTAGAGTCCAAGGGGGAGGCATTGGCCGTTTGGACATTGCGAGTCGATATATCAAGTGACGTGCAGTTTCGTGGTCATTTGGAAGAGAATGCCAAATTGGCCTCTTAAAAGCTTGGCATGCACAGCAAAGCGGGACAGTATTTCATGCCGGCACACCGCCTGCAACTTTACAAGGCGCAGGTTCGGCCTCACATGGAATACTGTTCCCATCTTTGGGCAGGGGCTCCCCAGTGCCAGCTGCTTTCACTTGACCGCATCCAGTGCAGAGCGGCTCGAATCGTCGACGACCGAGTCCTTTCCGATCGGCTCGATTCATTGGCACTGCGAAGAGATGTTGCACCCCTTTGCATTTTCTTTCGCATTTAACACGGGATGCTCGGAGGAATTGTTCGGATTAACCCCAGCCGCCGAATTTCACGAACGCACATCGCGGCAGAACTCCCGATACCATCCCCACCGTCTGGATGATTGGCGGTCCACCACTGTGCGATTTAGAAAATGTTTTCTTTCTCGCACAACTTCCTTGTAGAATCGATTATCACCAGTGATTTTTCCGGACCGATACGACTGAGGGACCTCCTTTTTAATAGGCTGGCAACGCATCTGCATTTCCCCTGGTTCCCCTGGTGTTGCAGTTGTTCATGGGCGGCGGTAGTCACTTAGCAGCAGGTGAGCCGCATGCTCGTTTGCTCCCTCTCCTATAAAAAAAAATCCGGTCTGAAGCATCGATATATATGTACTACGTACTAGATTGCGCATTCCGAACATACACTATGTTCAACTGAACTGTACTGCAATCCGTACAGTGTGTAATTTAGTGTGGTTTCAATCTACTAGTTAGTCTGTGGGTACAATATTCATGCAGTGTGGAGCGGCGCTAAAAATACAAGATTTCAAATGAAAGGATAAACTTGGACGTAAATAACAATTGAGTAGTCAAGTAAGTAAAATTATTTGTTGTTCAAGTGAATAAGTAGGTAATAATATCGTAATATTACAAAAGAAAAAATCATGAAAAAATATATTTCTACTGACAGCGCAGGCGCAATGCGCTTAAATCAACTGCGCATGCGCGACTTTACTATCTCCCGCGCATCCACGAAGACATAGAGTAGTACACATTTTTTCTTTAGAAAGGCTTCTCTAGTACGTAGTACATATAACTCAATGGTCTGAAGGCTATAAAGAGCCAGTATAAATAGAGGCTATGAGGTATTCCATCTTAGCCCTCAGAGGTTTAAACGGATGTGTAGACTTTTCTTTGTTTGAACTTGGTTGTAGTTGCCCGTGGACTGCAGTAGACTCTTACCAGCAAGTAGGCAGTAAGTTCTTTTGCCAGTTCAATTTTATAAAAAATAATTGCATCGTAGCAACGAAAAGGCCACCTACACAGCAGCGCTGTTATTTTGTCGGCGTAATTGACAAGACTTCCGAGCAATTATTTTCTTGCGGCATCCACTGGTTTAGGCAATGTGACATTTTAAAATATATTGCACAATTATTTTGTTCTATTAATTTTTTTATAGAATAAGGGTGACAAACGAGCACACAGTCCACTTGATGGTCATAGGTGGCTGTGACTCATCTAGATCTACCTCTGATTAGGAATTAAAATGCAGATGCGTTGTCACGCATCTGCATTTTGATGGATGACAGCCTGTGAAGACTAAGATGGAATGCCCGTGTCCAGTAAAAAGGGTCTCCGGTTTTCTACATTCACCATACGAAACACAGCAGCGTTAAGCTGCTGTTTTACGCTGGTATTCTGTGAGACCGTGGCCCTTCCCCGGTCGACCCGATCCCATTCGTACTACAACTATACTATTAATATAGCTGCAGCATGGCTCTACCGCGTATAAATGGTTTTCATTTTATTTTCGGGATTATAATATTTATTATATATGATTTATCACAAACAAAAAAAAACTATGCGCTAAAATTTGGAACGATCTTTTATCCATAAAACATGGTCTTGATCTGCGTGCATCCATCGTCTCTCTTTTACGATGACTGATGAGGCTATCATTTCATTCAGTGCATGGCCGTCTAATAACAGCCAATGGTGGCTTTCGGTTATATATACTACTTATATTGCCACTTTAGTTTACTGAGCCTTTGGTTATATACTCCTGCGTCGGTCAGTCTGGTTCTACGGCGGATGTCTACTTTACGGATTCTATAACGCGGAGAAAATCCGGGCACAGCTTCCTCCATAATTCGAGCTATGCTATGGTATATGCGCGATAAGGTTTCCTCGCCTGGCCATCAGTGAAAATCTCATTATGGTTCCCCAGCTTGTGCCTCTATTGTAGATGAATTTTATATGAATATATGAAATATTAAAAATACACCGTTTTTTACGACTAGTCCATGCCATAAAAGTTCCATTCATTGACACTAGATATCTGAAAAATATTTCAATAGAGATTTCAGAGCTTTTTGTCAAGCAAAATCCTATTGGAAAGCTTTTAGAGGACTCGAATAAATGAACAAAGATTTATAGAACCGAAATCCTTTTCTGTTCTAGTGATTATAGGCCATTGTGATTCATTGATGTTCTAATCCTATTTTAATTTCTTAATTTTTAAATATATGTAAAAATAAAATATATTATTTATTAAAATTATAATAATTAATAAACCAAAAAATACTTATATAATTGTATATTTTTTATAATGCAATAATATGGTACCATAGCGTTAATCTGATGATGGGACCGAATATGCTGGCCCCAGCAACGCCTATAAAAGCTTGTTTTTATATTGATTAATTTATTTATCATTAATATACTTTTGGATTTCATCTTAGTCCTCAGGGATGACAACGTAAATACATTTCGATTCTTCATTGAGGATAAATCTATAAGTTAGCATCATTTTACCATCAAGTGGACAGTGTGCCCCTATGTAGTGTGATAAAGGCTTCGGTGCGTTTCGCTTGTTCGCCACATTACCCCATGCTCAACTGGAGGTCGATGATGCAGTCTAGTTGTCGACGAATGTGTAAGTGCCAGGAATTGCCTTGTAGTCTGCGGTGAGTCGCTAAGAAGGCAAGTAGTCTGCGAGAATGCCGTGAAGCAGAGGGGAGAGTAAGACTCAGAGCCGAACACTGCAGTGCAGAGAGTAGCTTGCAAGAACAGGAGGCATAAAAAATATAATATATCGTCCGCTATCTTTGTAGAACAAGAGGCGTTATTCCAGTGCTGCGTTGAACCTTGTATAGCTAGATGTATTGTAAGATCTGAAGGCTATGGCCTATATTTGCTCGGGTGTCGTGAGCGAATGGATGGGGAACTTGAGTACGATGACGAAAGTTTGAAAGTTAAGGTTATCGAAGGTTGCATGTTGCGTGTTCAAATCACATCGGTTGGTCATCAGTTTGGCCATGGTAGGAAAAGTGTGTGTTAGTACAGAGCTGTTGTATATATAGCGCAGTGCTTAGAACTTTCGATAGCGTGATTTAGGCTTCAATGTTTTTCGCTTGTGGCGCCACGACATCGCCGCCACACCTGCATGAGGTGAACCGTGCTGTTAGAGAGAAGAGGGAATGGTTACTGGATTCAATGTGGGAAATCCATTCAAAATTACTAAGTTATATTTCAAAGAGGGCCGAGGTAGCTTAGGCGATAAACGATAGCCGTGAAATTCACAGCACGCGAAAAAACCGGGTTCAATCCTGGCCAGTACTGATTTAACACATGTTCGGTGTTTAAGAGAAACACCGTGAGAAACCTGCATGTCTGAGTGAATGTAGCAATGTAGCAGGCAGCGAAATGTCACCTAATAGCTTTGTGAAAAGGCGTGCATAGAGGCTCTACATCTTTTTAGTCGACGTACCACACATTCGAACCAAATCGTTTGCTTCATCATCCATAATAAGTACAGCAATGGAGTGGAAAATTTGCCAAAATCCGTTTTCCCTGCGATCAAGTGAATTGGCTCTTGTTAAGATAAGCCTTTTAACATCTTTGGCTACATTCCTACTTACTTTCAGGTGGAATAGTAGTGTTAGCCTATAAGAATTAAAACATAATGCCTCAAGTGATTATAGAGCTTTCATGTCATAACCTAGTAGACAATGAACTTCTCCTTGGCAATAGTGCCAGGCAAGTTGGTACCAACCCACAATGATAATAATAAAACAATAACAAGTGCTGCTTATTTATATTATGTATTAATATTATATGCTACAATGTTATTTTGTAGTTCTCATTCACCCGTACCAAGGGTAACCAATGGGACCCTATTACAAAGCCTCCGCTGCCCGTCCGTCTGTCTGTCAGCGAGCTGTATCTTATGATCCGTAATAATTAAACGGTTGAAATTATCACAGTGTATGTATTTCTATTGCCTCTATAACAACAAACAATAAAAATAAAAATAAATTAAAAATTAAAGGGTCCCCTACTAGAAACGTATTTTACGATGGTACGGAGATCATGTGCGAGTTCGAGTCGCATTTGGCAAAATACATATTGGCAAATTACTAATATTTATCATGATAGTAAAAATTAAAAAAAACTTTATACTTATGTTAATTTGGTCCTCTGTTTATTTGTATTGGATATATTTTGGTCTTCGAGACCGTAATTGCATTTACCACAATAAGGACCGTGGAGTTTTGGCTTCACTATATACGAGTATCAATAGCAAAACAGACATCTCAAGAATGTCTGAGAGCCTTAGGATGACTTTCTTTGTTTGGTTATTGCCTTTTCGAGTATTTTATAAAATAAGAAAAAATAATATTTTGTTTATGTATTTTAAAAAGTTTTATATATAGGATAAAAGTGACAAACGAGCACACAGTTCACCTGATGGTAAGTGGTTGCTGTGGCCCATAGACATCTACATCTATCTTCGATTACGAATCAAAATGCAGATGCGTGATCACCCGTGAGGACTAAGATGGAATGCCTCTTTTCCAGTAAAAAGGGTCTCCGGTTCTCTACACTCACCATACGAAACACAGTAGCGTTAAGCTGCTATTTTACGCTGGTATTCTGTGAGAGCGTGTTACTTCCCCGGTCGAGCCGATCCATTCGTGCTACAACCATAACATAGCTGCAGCATGGCTCTACCACATATAAAAGTTAACTGTTAGGTATTTTCTTTTAGGAAACGTAATCATTATTGCAGTATTGTTTTTTCATCATGTAAATCTACGCTAGGTATTGCAATTACATAAAGTAACAACCAATGGGCACAAGCCTCTATTAATTATTGAGAGGTTAATTAAGCTAGAAGAGATTAAAACCGCAATTCGTTATGAAAACTATAAGGTGTCATTTTTATGTTTTTGCTTTAAACATTAGGTAATTATAAACTCCAGTATTAATTATTTTTGATTTCTAAGCAGTAATTAATTTATTGGCTTGTAAACCTTTATTTATGATGACGTCATATTATCATAGTAATATTAACTCATAACTTGACATTACTTGAAACTGTGACCGTATCTCATAACTAGAAACGCTGTAGTAGCGGTGCCCCATATTGTCCCTTGGGTGTCGTAAGAGGCGATAGAGGGAAATTAAAACAGAACATGGGCAGCTGCAATTTCCTGATACTCAAAATAATAAAAGCTGGTGTTGCCAGCGAAGCGTGGAAACTGTGACAAAATCAAATTATGGAAGAGTCCTATAGTCAGTAGTGGGCTGTTGTAGGATATAATGGAACTTGACATTTGGGACTTAATACTAATGGGAATACAAACATTGTTTTCTGCATATTTTGTTATAATTTAATGAAAACTTCGATTAAACATTCTTTGAGTAAAAAACGATTGATTTAAAGTAATTTAAAAAAAAATCTACCGTAGCGTGATGTGTTATCCATTCGCTGATTAAAATAAATCCAAACTTTACTAAGACAGATCCTGGTAGCATAGCAATAGTCAAAGCACGGTTTATTGTGGTTAAGCATTCAACTAAGGGATAACGCTATTAGAGAAAATACAAGACACATAAAGCTACCTACGTTAATAAGAAATTAATTACTTTTTTTAACGTAGTTATGATTCTAAATATGATTAGGGAAATCATTTTTTACCATAAAAATTTAAGACACTGGGATTTAATGTCTAAAGCTTTATAACCACATATCAGCAGGTGGGTTTGCAGTCAAGTACTTATAGTAATTAAAAAAAATTACCAACCTAATAGTCCACATAATGCAGACTCTACGTAGCGTCTGCAGGTAAACACTTGCAGCCAACTTGAAAAAAGTTTTTGGTAGCGTTGTCTCCTCTATCCTCTCAACCCATATATTAGGAATAAATACAGGAATACAAAAACACAGGAATACCTGTACTTCAAATGGCTTTTTATAGCTTTCTAAATGAAACAAAAAATATTGAATATACTGCTGAATAGCGTTAGAAAGAGCTAAAAGAGTGGTACTAGCCCAGGCACTCTTAGAATGTCAATCTCGAGTTCAAACTCAAACTTTGCTCTGCGAAAATTTTTAGTCTAGATCATATAATGTTACGCAATCTAGAGCCTACGAGCTCTTACATCTTTTCTTTTGTGGATTGAGGTCTTAGGGCCAAAGCAATATGTATGTAACATGGTTAAAGCGGCGGTGTAAAAATATCTACTATCGCATATAATCCCGTGGGTATTAGAAGAGGTAAAAGAGGGAAACAATTCTGATAGAGATGGGCAGCAGCGTCTTCCAAATAATAGCTAAAAATAAAAAAAATAAACTGCCGAAGCCAACCTGTGCGCCAAGCGTGGCAATTTTGGAAAATATTCCCCCCTATGAGGCAAGGGTCTGTGCTTTATTATGCGTTATGTGCTATTTTATACACCTTCACACGGCTGTAGTTCACCAGCACCTTAGCTAGTGGTTGACCACAATCCCACCTGGTGGTAAGTGGTGATAAAGCCTGAGATGGTAAATCGCACTGTCTTAGCGCAACAAATGCTTACACTCTTGCCTTGAAGACATACCTACCTACCTTCACCTCAACTTAAATTACTGTCGCTGATATTGCTAGATAGGTACAATGTTGTGTTAGACGCGTCGGCTGAATATCATTCAAGCCACCAGTTCAACGGCGGCTAATTAAGCTAGTTGGCTGCGACAGATATAAAGATATTTAAAAAAATATTTTACAATTTAAAAGCTTCTCTTACGTTGAAAAGAGACTAAAATATGATTTACAATTGCATGCCTTAAGCGCGAAGTACGTAGGATGTTCTACTAGGGCCTAAAAATTAAGATTACAACGTTCTGTCGCATGAAATAAAAAAATATTTGTAAATCCAATTGAGCATGCCTTCGTATTAAAAAAATTACGTATAGCATGATTATACGGAATTTTTTTAAAGTACTTTAAATACACACAA